>BTPG01000007.1:45173392-45195892 GCA_036245525.1 Semisulcospira habei
TACCTCCTGCACTTGAAAATACAGTGGTGCCGGCGAGTGGTGCAAGGAAGAGACACAGATCCTCATCAGCCCCCGCAGTAGCGGGGGCTCATTAGGAGCTATGCCTCTTGAAGTTATATAAAATGGTATTCGTGCGGTGTTAGAATGGTATGACCGGTATTAGTGCGCTGCACTGCTCACACTCTGTTCTGAATGACTGTTCATCAGAGAATGGTTTCCGTCTGCTGGGAACATTGCGGCAGGGATTTATTCAGGACTCTAGTCAAGTCTCTGCACTAAGACGCTGTGTGGGTGTTTGGGTTTTGCGTCTTTTTAAAGTGGTGCCTATGACAAGGCACGAAAAAGCCCCCCCCCCCCTTCTCCCCCTGCCCCTTCTTCTCCCCCCCCTCCCCCACCATACGGGCAAGAAAAGAGAAAAGATTCTGCGAGGTTCCAAACGTGTACCGCTCATTCTCCCGTGTCTCAGGGCTGGACCAAAATGTATAGTTCTGAAGAAGACAGGCGGGTGTTACTATTAACCCTTTTCATCCTGATACACCCATTGCTTGAAATGAATCCAACTGTGATAGTTCAAGGGTGGTGCCAGAATAGCTTGGCGCCAGAGGCGCCAAGCTATTCTGGCACCACCCTTGAACTAAAATGCTTGATCTATCCCCTAATCTGCAATATAGCCTTCATAGGACAATAAGCAATTAAAAAAAAATTGATCTCAGGATGAAATGGGTTAAAAAGAGGAAACAAGACGGGGGTTGTCTTTGGAGATGGTTCTTTGGAAGAAGTTTTGAAAAACTGCCGTAGTGAGTGCGACAGAGTAGCTGGCGCGTCTTCTTGAGTATTTTTTAATATTGAAAATATTTATTTATTTATTTATTTATTTATTCGATTTGATGTGGTGGTTGTAGGCGAAATGGTGAAGAGGGTTCTGGGAAACACCTTGTTCAAAGTCTGTTTCTACATCTGTTTTAGACCACGTCAGTTCACATCTGTGCCCTCTGAAGGCAAAAGACATTAAGTCCGTTTTTCTGAAAAGCGAAATTTTCATTGTATTACAATAAAAATCTCGCTTTTCATAAAAATGGGCTTGCTGTCTTTTGCCCTTCACAGGACAAGTCTGTTCAAACCATAAAACTAAATCTTGTGGAATGGATTGTCAATGACTGGTCTATTTTCTTTACCTTTCTTTCCTGTTAGCACAACGACCAACATCCAGCTACACCGTGCACGTGCTGACAGACATAGGCTTGGTTAACTCATTCGAGACGTGCCGCTTCCGGATAAGCGGCTTAAGCCGCGTATCCGGAAGCGGCATTTCTCGAATGAGTTAACCAAGAAGCCATAACTACCCTGAAGACTATTTCAGTTTGAGAATGGTTGTGATGCCGGTCTATGCCAAGCAAAAGGTGTACAGTTTCATGAGCTGCTGCAGAGCAAGGACTCATGAAACTCTATGCCTCTTGCAGAAAGACACGGTTTGTTCGCCATTCTCTCCTCTTCGATTAATTCCAAAGCTGTCTCAATTTGAGGACGGGCATGGTGTCGATTTGTGCCAAACAAGCCGCATAGAGTGTCATGAGCCATGAGCACCTGCATTATCGGGGCTCATGGCACTCTATGCCTCTCGCAGAAAGACACGGCTGGTTAAACACTTTCTTCCACGCTGTTTGACAGGCGAGTCGGGAAATATTAGCTGTTTAGCGCTGAAAACACCGAAAATACATTCAATAGGTAATAAAGGACCTCGCAACAACACCTACCTTTACAGTCACACTCTCCCACCTTCTTGCCTTAGCCCCCTCCCCCTTCCCACCCCTCCACATCATCTTTTTCCGATTACGAAACCAAGTCATGTTAACTCATTCAGCCCGGCGCACGTATTTCCCAAATTTTGGAGGCGTCATCTAACGACTATGCACTTTACTACATTTAGACTATGCACTTGTTGCAAGAGATGGAGCGACCATGATAGTTCAAGGGTAGTGCCAGATTAACTTGGCGCCGACAGGCGCCAAGCTAATCTGGCACTACCCTTGAATTATCATGGTCGACCACCTCCTGCTGTAGTGCGTCAGGACTGAATGGGTTAAAAAAAAGGCCGCAACCCACTTTTCTTCCTCAAACTCTTCACCTTTCCTTCGTCCTGAGAGAGAGAGAGAGAGAGAGAGAGAGAGAGAGAGAGAGAGAGAGAGAGGAGAGAGAGAGAGAGAGAGAGAGAGAGAGAGAGAGAGAGAGAGAGAGAGAGAGAGAGAGAGAGAGAGAGAGAGAGATGATGATGATGATGATGAAACTTTATTTTTCAACGGTAAAAAGTTTTGACAGAAAACAAATCGTCATTTTACAAACTTGCCGTTGCTAACATCTACAGGATAAAAAAGAAGGGAAACTATAAAATATATATGTACATAAAAAACCCAATAGCATCATTATATACAGAAAAAATAATAATACTCATCACACACATATGCACACACGCACGCACGCGCGCCGCTCACACATACACCCACACGCACAAACAAACACGAGCACACACACACACGCGCACACACATATAAAGAGAGAGAGAGAGAGAGAGAGAGAGAGAGAGAGAGAGAGAGAGAGAGAGAGAGAGGAGAGAGAGAGAGAGAGAGAGAGAGAGAGATGATGATGATGATGATGATGATGAAACTTTATTTTTCAACGGTAAAAAGTTTTCACATAAAACAAATCGTCATTTTACAAACTTGCCGTTGCTAACATCTACAGCATAAAAAAGAGGAAACAACAATAACAACAACAACAACAACAAAATATATAATATATTTACATACAAAAACACAATAGCATCATTATATACAGAAAAAATAATAAACTCATCACACACACATGCACACACGCACGCATGCGCGCGCGCCGCACACACATACACCAACACACACAAACAAACACGAACACACACTCACACACGCGCGCGCACACAGATACCAACCATCTGCATGAAATACATGAGGGACAGAAAATATTGCAGTACCTGAGACGTACTAAGTTTGACTCATCAGGTAATCATAAAGTTTTGTTTTAAAAATTCCTGGTGAGGTTATAGTTTTCAAGTGTGCAGGGATAGAATTCCAAGCAAATGGACCAGAGAATGACATACTAGTTTTATAAAAGTTGATTCTTGGCAGTGGTAAGGGTAAGGTATTGTTTCTTGAGGTCCGTTCACGTTCTTGCTGAGATATAAATTTAGCGATTAGATACTGGGGTGTCATATTATTCAGTATCTTATATAAAGACGTATTTGTTTAAAGTAAGTTGCTGACGCAGACCGAGAATGTTTAAGTGTCTAAATTTGTCTTTGGTAGGGATAGGGCGTCTATCTATCATTTCTACAGCTCTTTTATATCAGTATGGAGTTTAACCTCTTCATGTGGACATCACTGCAGCCGTCCCACACTGTAGAGACATAATCAACGTGAGACTTTATATGAGCATGAAAAAAACAATTTACGGGTATTTGTATCCGTTACATGTCTAAGCTGGGACAATAAGAAAGTGTTTTTAGCAATGGTCTTACAAACAGCATTTATATGGGTCTCCCAGCACAGTTGTTCATCAACATGTATTCCTAAGAATTTACGCTCAGTGACTTGTTCGACAGGTTCAGCGTTTAATTGTAATTGTAATGGCTACAGTGGGCGTTGATGTTTTTGCCGCGTGGCAATTAAGATACTATTTGTTTTAGCTGGGTTAAGAATCATAATTATGGTTTTGTCTACACGAGTCAGCCTGAGAAACCTCATTGAGACTGCGTTGTAAACTATGGCTAATGTCCGTCGTTTTTTAAAAAAACCAGAAACATACCCAAAATAGAGAGAGAGAGAGGAGAGAGAGAGAGAGAGAGAGAGAGAGAGAGAGAGAGAGAGAGAGAGAGAGAGAGAGAGAGAGAGAGAGAGAGAGAGAGAGAGAGAGAGAGAGAAACCATAAAATGTCCGCCGAAAGTCCTTCACCCTTCACGCTCACCCACCCTTTTCACTCCCTCCTTCCACCTCCGCCCATCCACATCGCCCGTGAAAACAAGAAAAAAAAAAGAATTAGGTAGGTAAAATGAAACCAAGGATGAGACCGGATTCGTCGACGCAGGGAGAGAGAGAGAGAGAGAGAGAGAGAGAGAGAGAGAGAGAGAGAGAGAGAGAGAGAGAGAGAGAGAGAGAGAGAGAGAGAGAGAGAGAGAGAGAGAGAGAGAGAGAGAGAGAGAGAGAGAGAGAGAGAGATGAATCTTTATTTATTCAGGATAAAGCTATTAGGCAACTCAATGCCTGTCTTACAAGCTGTCCTGTAAACAAACAACATAACAGGAAAATAAACATAGCATGCAAATAATAACAATAATAATAATAAGAAGAAGAAAAACTACGGAAAAAAAAACAAACACAATAGGTGAATCAATGAAAGGGAAAAAAAAAAAAAATTCGTATTGGAGAAGTAGTAACTGCCACCAACACAAAAGTAAGAGAAATAAATGAGTGCATAGCATTAATATTATACTCAGCTAAGACAGTGTCAAAGAATCAGCAGCATAAGAGCATATAGCGACACCGACAAGACCAAGGATTATCAGTTTACAAATGTAAGGAGAAAGAGAAAATACTTGACTTTCACGTGTTATCAACAACAATACTCTGATATGGCAAACTGTGAAGTCAGGCTGAATGGAAGTGCATTCGCAAAGCTCGTTTAAAATGGGTTTTACCTGAACATGATTTAATGTTCAATGGCAATGAGTTCCAGACAAAACTGCCCGAAAATAGAAGGCTTGACTTGTAGAGATCTATCCTGGGTCGGGGTAAATGAGAGAGAGAGAGAGAGAGAGAGAGAGAGAGAGAGAGAGAGAGAGAGAGAGAGAGAGAGAGAGAGAGAGAGAGAGAGAGAGAGAGAGAGAGAGATGATGCTGCTGCTGCTGCTGATGATGATGCTGTGATGCTGATGATGATGATGATGCTGATGATGATGCTGATGATGATGATGACAAAATGTTTTGTTGAGAATAACTGTTTTATGCACGACAATGCCTATCTAACTGTCCTGCTACTCTTCACATGTGAATATAATTCAAACGATACAAATAAATGAAACGTTTAAGTCAAAAACATACAGAGAGAGAGAGAGAGAGAGAGAGAGAGAGAGAGAGAGAGAGAGAGAGAGAGAGAGAGAGAGAGAGGGAGGGAGGGGGGGGGCAGGGGGGTACCGCTACCTTCCAATGTCCTAAAAACGTGTTCAAGTTCTACATAAAATAAATATAAACTTTCCGAAATGGATTTTACAACCGCCCTCGCTATTCCTCAAGCATGAATTTCATATTACTTTTCCTGCTTTTACCTGCTGAAAAGAAATCTTCGCAAACAACGCGTCAACATTATTTCGTCTCTACAACGGACGGTGTTCACCCTATTAACCATTTCACTGCCGAGAAAAAGTGATTGGTACCCAGATGCAAGAGACATAGGTCCTCATGAGCCCCCGCAATTGCGGGGGCTCATGAGGATCTATGTCTCTTGCTTACACAACTTTGTCTCCACGTTCTTTAGCCGGCTGGAACTTTGGCGATAATTTGACAAAGATTAAAAAAGAAACTATCTGCCAACACTCGCAGTCAAGGGTCCAAATTGCTTAGCGACGCTAACAGACGTATAGTTCACTTTCCCAATTTGTTTGTGACTGGAGTTAGCGATAGAGTAACGAGGTTCACGTACATTTTTGTTGTCGGTGAGGTGTGCGGGATCAATTAGGTGTGGGGGTAAAAAACACCTGGACGTACCTATCTTCGGAAGGTGCCACGGTCTGTCACTTTCACCTCCAGAGCCAAGCTACTTACATTATTTAAAATTTTCGTTTTAAAGTTTTTTAAAATTTTTGTTTTGATTTTTTTTTAAAGGGTATGCATGTGTAAACGTGCATAGGTACGCATGTGAATGTGCAAATGGTTAGTTTTTAAGTCCTTTCTATTTATAGAAGGGACATTTTAGGACGCGTCGCGGTGGGGTGAATTTAATAGAATGTCCATGATGTCAAAGGCGGGCTGGCCTAAACCTCTCACAATTGAAGTAACAAGATAAAAATTACATCATGTCTAGTTACGCTAACCTCGATGCTGAACGTACATTTGGCGCGAAGCTCTTTATGTATGTATGTATGTATGTATGTATGTATGTATGTATGTATGTATGTATGTATGTATGTATGTATGTATGTATGTATGTATGTATGTATGTGTGTGTGTGTGTATGTATGTATGTATGTATGTATGTATGTATGTATGTATGTATGTATGTATGCATGTATGCATGTATGTATGTAGGTGTGTACGTAGGTATGTGTGTGTGTGCGTATGTATGTAAACAAGAGAATCTCCGACATTTCTGTAAACACAAACTTGAAACTTGGTGAATACTTTCTTAAACGGTTGGCTATGAGAGCCTCTGAGCATATTGTAATTGAATGTCTCATTTAAGACATAAACAACCGTTTATATGAAGTTGGTTGAGCCAGATTAGAGTCCATAAATGTTGTCATATTTACTTGAAATTTTGGATATACTGAGCTAGTTTGGATAAAGACATTGGATGAGTTCGTTAGCCAGCTTTGCATCTTTCAATTTCTGTAGTAAAAATTAATTCTTTTCTCGAAAAGAATTAAAACAATAAAAAACCTTCACTTTTAGAGAAAGTTAGACAGTGGCGGTGACTAAAAGAGGCAACTCCGTCACCATGCAGACATTGACATAATACTCTAAATACGACGTAATTCTCTCTAGCGCGCAGCGCTCTCTCTCTCTCTCTCTCTCTCTCTCTCTCTCTCTCTCTCTCTCTCTCTCTCTCTCTCTCTCTCTCTCTCTCTCTCACACACACACACAGACATGCGCACAGCTCCATTTGGCATAGATCCTCATGCGTCCGGAGAGCGCGTGAGGATCTATGTCTCTTGGAGATATTTGGAGCGCGCGCGCATGCACGCACTAACATGCACACACACACACACACACACACACACACACACACACACACACACACACACACACACACACACACACACATCGTCGCGCTTTCAGAAGAGCATTTAGGTGACCCGATATAGCTAGTTTGGAGAAGGACATTGGATGAGCTTGTTAGCCAGCTTTGTGACCTTTCAACTTCTTCCGTAAAAAATAATTCTTTTCAGAAAAAAATTAAAACAGTAAAAAAAGCCCTGACAACTGGAGAAAGTCAGACAGTGGCGGTGACGTAAAAGAAGCAACTCCGTCACCACGCAGACATACTCTAAATATGACGTAATTCTCTCGCTCGCTCTCTCTCTCTCTCTCTCTCTCTCTCTCTCTCTCTCTCTCTCTCTCTCTCTCTCTCTCTCTCTCTCTCTCTCTCTCTCTCTCTCACACACATATATGCGTGCATCTCCAAGAGGCATAGATCCTCATGTGCCCGGAGGGCGCATGAACATCTTTGCCTCTTGAGAATGCTTGGAGCGCGCGCATGCAAGCACGCACATACACACGCATACACACACATCGACGCGCTTTCAGAAGAGCATGCAGGTGTACTTAGTATAGCATGTAGCTAGGTAAAGTCAACTTGATTTCACACAAATTATAGCAAGACTGAATTGTACCGTGAAATTCTAGTTTTGTCACCATTTTCCCAAGTCTTGAGGCGAAAGCGAAACTCATATCACGTTAAATATAAAATTAAGAAAAAACCAACAAAAATACGTCATGACAAATGACGTTTGACAAACCAATGACGCGCATGCACTGTGCTCGCCCCTGGTAGAATTCACTATGAAGTATTGGCACATCCGCTGCGAGGCTTTTTCAAAAGGAGATATTTCAACATCAGAATCAAATCAAAGACAAAAGGTAGAGACCCTTGACAGCGAAGACAGCTCTCATGTAGAAGGGACTCTGTGGGTTATGGTTCACCCCATCTTGTTTAAATTCACGATATTTCACTTCTCTACGTTTTACATTCGCGAAGCCGCAAAAAAGATTTCCACTGGTTTTACCTGTAGACAACACGCCGCTACTCTTATTCAGTATTATTCTTATTCTGTCTTATTCTTATCTGTCTGCAATGTCGTACCCTGTTCAGTTTGCGCATACATGAGACCGACAGACGTACTGTCGCAGACCTTTGGCTGCCGCATGAATAAGGGGCTAGAAGAGATCCCAGATTGACCGTGATAGCTCAAGGGTATTGCCTGATTGTGTTTCAGGCGCCAAGCCAATCAAATACTACCCTTGAGACATCACGGTTATTATATCTGAAACGGGCAGCTGGCGTTGAAAAAAATAGAAGCTGTATACTGCTTGTGTCAGCTCGTCTCTTTTCTTGCACGTTCCGAACAATTGCAAGGCACGGTATAAACAGGAACTAAGTTGGCAACTGATAGTTGAAAGTTTTACACAGGAAGCGCGCTGTCACATGCCAAACACGCACGTATACTGTAAAGCACACGCTCGCATTTTATACTACAATAGATGTCGCTTACAACAACTTCAGATATAACAAAATCACGCACACACGCACGCATTTTATACTACAATCGATGTCGCTTACAACAACATCAGATATAACAAAATCACGCACACACGCACGCATTTTATACTACAGTCCATGTCGCTTACAACAACCTCAGATATAACAAAATCACGCACACACGCACGCATTTTATACTACAATCCATGTCGCTTACAACAACATCAGATATAACACTGAAAATCACGCACACACGCACGCATTTTATACTACAGTCCATGTCGCTTACAACAACATCAGATATAACAAAATCACGCACACACGCACGCATTTTATACTACAATCCATGTCGCTTACAACAACATCAGATATAACAAAATCACGCACACACGCACGCATTTTATACTACAATCCATGTCGCTTACAACATCAGATATAACACTGAAAATCACGCACACACGCACGCATTTTATACTACAGTCCATGTCGCTTACAACAACATCAGATATAACAAAATCACGCACACACGCACGCATTTTATACTACAATCGATGTCGCTTACAACAACATCAGATATAACACTGAAAATCACGCACACACGCACGCATTTTATACTACAATCCATGTCGCTTACAACAACCTCAGATATAACAAAATCACGCACACACGCACGCACACACGCACGCATTTTACACTACAATCCATGTCGCTTACAACAACAACAGATATAACAAAATCACGCACACACACACGCACACATGCACGCATTTTATACTACAATCCATGTCGCTTACAACAACATCAGATATAACAAAATCACGCACACACGCACGCATTTTATACTACAGTCGATGTCGCTTACAACAACCTCAGATATAACAAAATCACGCACACACACACGCACACACGCACGCATTTTATACTACAATCGATGTCGGTTATAGCACTGTCATGGGAGAGAAATGTGCATGATCGACCAGTGATCATAGATCTACTGTGGCCAAAGCACTAAAAAAAAAAAAAAAGAGATAGGAAAGAGAGGGGGCGCTAAGAGAGTGACTGAAAGCAATGCATATGGAGGCCCCCCCCGAAGGAGGGCGTATCACATATCCACTGTTCCAGCCACTCAGTGCATGGAAATTTAAATCTAGGTCCCCCAAGGGGGGTCCAGATATTAAGCCGGTGTGGACAGCTGTTTCGGTCTTGGCGACCTCTTCAGCACACCATCGGCAATACTGGAGGAGGCAGGAAATTCTGCCTACCTGCAATGACAACCACATTTTACTGTGGTGTCTGCAGGGGCATACATTCCATGCCACCACCTAGAGTTAAATTTCCATGCACCCTAAAAGAGAACCTAAGGTTCTCTTTTAGGGTGCATGGAAATTTAACTCTAGGTGGTGGCATGGAATGTATGCCCCTGCAGACACCACAGTAAAATGTGGTTGTCATTGCAGGTAGGCAGAATTTCCTGCCTCCTCCAGTATTGCCGATGGTGTGCTGAAGAGGTCGCCAAGACCGAAACAGCTGTCCACACCGGCTTAATATCTGGACCCCCCTTGGGGGACCTAGATTTAAATTTCCATGCACTGAGTGGCTGGAACAGTGGATATGTGATACGCCCTCCTTCGGGGGGGGGCCTCCATATGCATTGCTTTCAGTCACTCTCTTAGCGCCCCCTCTCTTTCCTATCTCTTTTTTTTTTTTTTAGTGCTTTGGCCACAGTAGATCTATGATCACTGGTCGATCATGCACATTTCTCTCCCATGACAGTGCTATAACCTACTTTACTTTGTAACCTTCCTAAAATATTAGCACTGGCAGTCTCCCCTTTTCTTTACAATCGATGTCGCTTACAACAAAAATCACGCTCGCTCGCTCGCACGCACGCTCTAATATTTTTTGTGTGTTCCCGAAAACCGACCTATATGGGCGGGGAAAGTCTTACACGTTATAGTTACGTGTTATACGCGTTATGTAATGGATGTAGTGGGCTACGATACATCTAGACAAATACTACATTTGCCTGGATGAGCTCTATTGGCTATACAATCCAGCAAAGTATTCCTCAGTGTGTAATTGTGTAAAGGAATGGTTTGCACTCAGATCTTGCGGAGCGGAGGAGACGGTGGGGGTGTGTGTGGGGGGGGGGGGAGTTGGAGGGAAGGGGGAGGGATGAGGGTTTTGAAGGGAGATGGATCACACTGGTTGTCTCCCTCGATTCGCTACCGCTAATACGGGTAGCGAATCGAGAGAGACAGTGTAGAAATGGGGGTTAGGGTCGAATGTGTATTGTTGGGGGGGTGGGGGGTGGGGGGGGGGGGTGGGAGGTGGGATGGGGGTGGGGCTGGGGACTGGAAGTGGGGGTGGGGGGTACGATGGGGGGGTGGGGGTGGGGGTGGCTGGGTGGGTGTGACATCTGAAGGAAGTGCAAGTATATTTTGGTCTCTGATGCTGTTCTGTGATGTTAGCTATAGCAATACCTGTCAGCAGCGTATTCCTGTGTGTGTAATATGGTGGCGCATTACAGGTATGGCCTTCTGTCAGTGGCAAACAGGTGAGACACAACCCGGCAAATGTCGAGGGCTTTGATCTTTCCTAATGCCTGACATTTTGAACCATACGTATCTCAGTGAATCATAGTTCCAGCCTTCTCTCGATCACTTCTCGTCGCACGCGTGGAATTCCGAGACTCCCGACTTTGCCTGGCCAAAATATGCATGCGAAACGCGAATCGGAAGTTAGTAATTTTGTTGGGGATAGGTGTGTGTGTGTGTGTGTGTGTGTGTGTGTGTGTGTGTGTGTGTGTGTGTGTGTGTGTGTGTGTGTGTGTGTGTGTGTGTGTGTGTGTGAGGTGGGGGTGGGGGAGCGGGGTGCCATGCCGGGTGCGGATAGATGGTGGGGGGGGGGGGGGGAAGATGGCAGGGGAAGGGATATTTACAGCATATAGCCTACACAGTGAACGTTAGATGCAACACTGAACATAACACGTGATCACAATTTTGTTGTTATGGTTTCTTATATAAGTTGAGCCGACAATAGACGTTGCTCGGAAATTAAAGGTAGGTCAAAATCGCATGTGTTTCGACGAAAACAGTGGATAATCAACCCGGACAAATTTGCGATATCGCATGTTTGTCCGGGCTTTTAGTCCACTGTCTGCACCAAAAGAAGCGCAGATTTGGACTAACTACTGATTTTACAGATCCCATGTATATTTTACACAGAAATAGGGTTTTCGGGAACTGCCAGAAAAAAAAACACGTCGACATAGCCTACCTGAATTTTCTTTATTTCTTTAGTTGAAGATGGTATAAGTGAGGTCGATCTATCTCTTGAACTGTAATGTAGTCTTCAGTGAAAACTAACTAAACCGGGAATCCGGACATTAGAGCTTAACGTGTTACACACTGTTACATTTCCTCAAAACATGGTACACCCTGTGTTGAGCAACCACCTGTTTTTGCAAGAAAAAATGTCTTAACTCATTCAGTCCGACGCACGCATTTCCCAAATTTCGGCGGCGTCATCAAACGACTATGCACCTGTTGCAGGAGATGGATCGACCATGATAATTCAAGGGTAGTGCCAGATTAGCTTGGCGCCGTTAGGCGCCAAGCTAATCTGGCTCTACCCTTGAATTATCATGGTCGATCCATCTCCTGCTGTAGGGCGTCAGGGCTGAATGGGTTAAAAGACAGGTACAATTAAAATTGTCATCTGACATTTAAGGACCATCGTTTAGCCGGCTGCAGTCACCTAAATCATGGTCTTTGACGACAGGTGGTCTCTCATATGAGTGGTCGCTCAGAACAGGTCCGACATGTATTTAACACATTAACCCCTTCACTATCATCGGACGCAGATTGTTTTATTTTGTGTTTTTTTTTTTTAAATCAAAACGCCACAGATTCTCAGACGTCCGAAGAACATGGATACAAAGTGGTGTCAGCAAGAGGCGTAGATCCTCATGAGCCCCCGCAATTGCGGGGGCTCATGAGGATCTACGTCTCTTGATTTGGATCGTGTTCACTTTTTTTATCGGCAGTGATGGGGTTAAGCCTTAAGGCCGATAGCCGCGAGAGTGTCCTCCCCGACATGGCCAAGCCCGCAGAAGTGCTTGTCCACTAAAATCTCGATGTGTTTCTATGTTTCAGAATCTAATTAACACACAAGTCAGCATGGATCTTCTGGAGGAAAGCCTGGACCTGAGCAAGTGGCAGCACAAAGACCCTAAGACAAAGCATGAAAGTAAGTCGAAGAAAAAACCCATTCCCTTCACAGATTCTTCAAGTTCACATTACAATGATGTTAAACTAACTATGCGTCCGGGGTGACCGTACAAACCTGTTACATTGATTTCCTTGCATAACTGCGTGTTTCACTCACGGACAGACTAATTAAGACACCTGACTGTGATATAGTCCCACACAGGCCGCTAGCTGCTTTCTGTTTTCCTCGAGGACCTGGAGTTTGGAGTTACATAATAATAATAATAATAATAATAATAATAATAATAATAATAATAATAATAATAATAATAATAATAATAATAATAATAATAATAATAATAATAATGTATATTTTTAAGGCGCCTATACTTTCGATAGAAAAGCTCTAGGCGCCGTACAAATGACATACTAACATACATACACCTTGCATCCTACAACACATATATAATATTCCCTAAAATACACACTCAGGCAACAAGATATACAAAGAAAATGAGCTTAGCAGAGTGAACACACCAACAAGAAATGCTCACACACACCAAAGATATACGTGTACCATAAAACTAATAACGGATACACTAGGCAGTTGCCACTGACAACGAAAAATTATAACGGTGAATGCACGGTTAAAGGAATAAATGCGTCTTTAAAGACTGTCGGAAACTATTGGCTGATTCAACATATCTGAGGGACTGTGGGAGTTTATTCCAAAGAAATGGTCCTTGGTATGAGAAAGACCTCTCGCCAAAAGACTTAGTTCTCACAGTCGGAAAGCGTAATAGTTTAATGTCTGCTGAGGAACGGAGCTGTCTTAAAGGTGTGTACAAAATAACGAATAAGCTCAGAAAGATAGACAGGGCCAGTAGATAGAGACAGACAGGTATGACAGATGGACAGAACTGTGTATAGCTTTTACCTCGGCTCTGACGCTTGGTGCAGTTGAGTGGACCATACGCTTCACCGGTCAAGGCACACAGAGCGATGCAATCACGTAGTTATTAACGAAATAACAACCGTCGCCACTCGTTAGGCGGCATTATAACACACTTTATACATATCAGGTGTTGGTAGTCGTCAAATAGTTGTATGCAATGTTGAGAATGCTCCGGGCGCGCTTAGGGCCTTTAAACAGAGGAAACTCAAAGCCTGTTGACGACACACTCAATGTAAACGTGTATAAGCCTCAGTGCCCACCCCCTGCCTTAACCTCTGTGAGATGGCCTTAGTCGCCTGCTCGGCGTTAAATCCAAATAACTAACTAACTTTTCTGCCTTAACATTGTGGCTGTCGGTAACGCGTTTGGTCGAGGTGATTCCTGCAAGGAATCACCTCGACCAAACACTTTGCGGACAGTCAAAAGAATAACACGTTTAGCTTAACTCATTCGAGACGAGCTGCATTCGGACACGCGGCTTTAGCCGCGTGTCCGAATGCGGCACGTCTCGAATGAGTTAAAACAAAATTAGGCTATGACAACAGAAGTGTGAGTCTTCAGTATGGCAGTTGGTTATATCCGACATTGACCATAAATAATCATTCCATTCCATTGCTTAGGGCCGCCACAGTATACAATATCGCTGTACCCGGGAGGCCCAAAGTGCCCAACCCTTTAGCGATTTCGCTTGTCGGCAGCCGGATTTTGGTCGAGGAGTTTCTTGCAGGAATCAGCCATGGGTTAACGCGTTTCAAGTGTATTCATGAAGGCTAACGACATAAAAGGTCCTCAGGCAACACCGGTCTGAAGTCTGAGGCGGGACTGAAGACCTTTCAGATATTTAGTGGGGAGCCAGAGCCCATTTGCAGGTAATTTGTTAATTGCCACTAGAACTACCCAATGCACAAAAAGAACATCGGGCCGATGTCAGTCGCCGTTGGCCCGTGCACGGCCGTCCGCGGGCCAATGGCGGTCGACGTCAGCCCGATGGCCTTTTACGCATTGGGTTACAGCCTGTCATTTTCCTACAAGTCCATCACGTATTAGCGACATCGCGGGGCGTCCGCAGCAAGCAGCAACTCGTACAGCACGCATCAAGAGCACCTTACATTCGCACACACGAGACAAGCGACGGGCGCAGGTACCATATAAGGCATGTCTCGCTTGACAATTTTTTTTACAACAACGGCGATACAATGTAAACACTGATAGACCTTCCGTGACTGACTTAACACGATCATAAAATACATTCAGTCTGGAGTTTTATAGATTCTCCTGACTTCTGTAAAGTTTATTCAGCCTCGCCAAGTCAGTCTCCTCCTCTGTCATGTCAGCCGTTTTTTTGTTGTTCCGGCGCGGAAACAAACCAAGATCTCCATTTCGACTGGCTGATTCTGCGCGACAAGCGGCGCATCAAGCAGCAGAAATTAAACCTGCTCTGTCCTTGCGTCGTTTGTTTCTGACGCTTGGCATCAACGCTGCCGACGCCTCGTCGCTAGCGGCAGAACTCCCACACAAGGCGGCGCGGCAAAATCTTGTATCACTGCCGACGCCGGCTCCGCTCGAGAATCTGACGCTTTGACGCTAATGTGCGAACGGCATAATCCGCTATGAGATGGCCTTTAGTCGTCTCTCAGCTTTAAACCCTAGAGACCTACTAACTACCGTAGTCCAAGCGGCTTTGTTCTGGCCATAGGAGCCTGACGATGGTGCTTTGACGAAATGCAAATCCGCTGCGCCACCGCGTGCGCGCCAGTGGCGCGCACGCGGTGGCGCAGCGGATTTGCATTTAGTCAAATCCGCACCATCGTCAGACCCCTATGGTTATGGCTATTGTAGCCTAGCGCAGGAGCCACGATTCGCTAAGTACACAACGCTGAGGGACAGTTGCTGGCAAAGAAAAACTACACTTCAGCCCAGAGGCATGTCCGCGTTGTACGAGTATCATAAACTCCGGAATGATATAACGAATCGCCAGGGGAACCAATAATTTGTTCTTGTTGTTATTTCCGATGTTTGTTATAAGCAAAGTAATGCAAGTTGAAACTAGACACTGCTGTTGGGACCTTTGAAAAAGTGTTGCTGTATCCGACTTGTATCATTATATCCGACCTTGTTATACTGAAGCGGAGTAGGCTGTATTGATTTTGACGATAGGCCAATACTGCACGTTGCGCGTAGTACTGAGGCTGAGGTTGACCTGCTTTACGTTGCAGACTACAAAGAGTTCCAGGTGCTGAGGCAACACAAGCAGCTGAGCCCTACCTCCTTTCGTTACGTGGTGCAGATGGACGCCGATGAGGACCCGAAGGGGGTGGTTGTGGAGCACACGGCCAAGGACAAAGACCCGCTCAAGGACATCGGCACGGCTGAATTGCTCCTCCAGGATGACAAGGTGATCGGCATTGACCTTGACGGCGACTGCATGGAGCTGAAATAATTATTTATTTCTTTCCATTTTTGTTCTGTCTCCCATCTGTTTTATATTCTTCTTTGCTCTAAAACAAAGCCAAGAGCATGTCACCATTAATATTGATGCGCTATACCAATAGATTTTTTGTGCATGCGTGGGCGCACACTGGTTACCTCTGTCGATCCGCTACGACAGAGGTAACAAATGTGGCGTGAACAACGACACATATTTTATCATTCTTTATCCAACCAAGGTCGTTTGTTTTTATAAATTTTCGATATTCCTTGGTTTGATTAACTTTTTACTTTATTTATCGTCATCTTTTCGGATGCTGTTATTGATCTAATGCAACGGCCAGTTTGTATTTAATTTAACAGTTCGTGTTCATTGTTAAGAGAAACACACCGTCTCAAAGACTTGTAATTTTACCAGCAGAATGTTGAAGAAATAAAAGTATTTGATGACAACTATAAATAGCTTTCTGATTTTTTTCTATTTGTTTGTGCCTTAATTTCATTGCACTTAAAAGAGAAATTGTCTCTATTTTTCTTGTCTTAAAAATGTCTGGTTTCTTAGTTAATGCCACACACAGCATAAGGTTAATTAGGACATAGAATAACGCCCGCGTGCGAGACTGTGCGAAAAAGTTTCGGAAGATGCAAGACCCCCATGCTTTACTGTATATACAACATGTTGATAAAACAACTAACTTATCTTTGTTGTCGTCACGTGTGCATCTGACAAGGAAACATAATCCACCTGTCACCCTAACAAAGTTAGACAATTGTCCAGCTTTGCTAGGGTTGAGGCTATTTTCCCCGCTCGCAGTGGTGTCGAATCATCATGTACATTGTGTCACTAACCTGCTGTGAAGGAGGCTAAAAAAGCAAAGGGGCATCTGTACACTGGTTGTTACCCTCGACTCGCTGCCGCTACCAACGGTAGCGAATTGATGGAGACAACCAGTGTGTGATTATCTGTTCTCAGCTCTCCTATCCTAGGGCAAAGCATGCTGTGTTTACCAAGGCACGACTTTATGCAACCCAACTTGAAGTTGTAGACTCTGTGCAGGACTGAATTGCGCAAATACGGCAACGCGCACAGTGAAGGGTTTGCAGAGGGAGGCAAAACAAACAGCTTGAGGGGCTGTTCCAGAAATCGTACATTGTAGTTACGACTAAACGCACAAGGCGCGTGTGCCATTGCGTAACTGTCCTTAACCCTTTGGTTGTCGGTAACGGCTTTTGTCGCGATGATTCCTACAGGAATCACCGCGACAAAAGGTGTTACCGACAGCCAAAGAATTAACCCTCTTGCCCCTTGCATCCCGCATCGAACCGGCAGTATCGATGATAGCCATACTATAAGCGCAAGCGTTTCAAGATTGGGTACAACCACAGTATTACTGTCGCTCACAAAGTGTAGTAACACAAACATGTTCTGATAAAAAAAAAGTGAGAATTCACACCGCTGGTTGTCTCCCTCGATTCGCTGCCGCTTGTCAGCGGCAGCGAATCGAGGGAGACAACCAGTGTAATGAGGATCAGTAACCTGTCCTTTAAATAACCCCAGATCAAACCGTCCATACTTCTTAGCTCCCTTGAGCACGCAGCCACCGATACCTGTAAACAGTAAGGGGGTCTGCATGCTCACGGGGGCCTAATGTAAATCGCTAACCCTAAAATGATACCGCTGGAGGCTGTAAGCGATTCATAGATGTTTCTGCAGACATAGGTAATATGCTCTGCAATTCTTTTGCTTTTAGACAATGTTTACACACTCCTCTATGCATTTTATCATCATGCAGAAATACATGTATCATTGCTATGAGTCAGCAGGTCCGTTACCTTTAGTGAAGACGAAATAGCATGGACCGCGTCCCCGGTTTGATACCCCAGTCCAAGAACTCCGCATGAACTAAGCCGATTTTGCTTATGATATACTCTCTCGATCTGCTTCTATAGCTACAGGTGTTCATGTGAATCTATGTTCCTTACAGATGGAATCTGCTGAACGAGAGACTGTATAAAAGCACGTTCCACTCTAGACAATACCCTTTTACTATGAATAGGTTAATCTGACCTTACTTGCATCACAGAAATCACAAGGGAGAGAACCCTGCAGTGGTTTCCTAAGGAGTTTCTTTTTCTTGGTTCCGGCCAAAACAAACACGCACCAGCTGAATCAATAACAAGTGTGCGCGTGTAGGTCTGTGATTTTGGACCTTACGGCCCAAGGCCGTAAGGTCCCAAATTACAAACTATCACACAGGTATGTTCATTAGATTCCGACCCAAAGCTGGTGCCTTTCAAGTACAAACTCATTATTGACAATTTTCAAAACTTACCTCAGTAGCTAATATACACCGCAGTCAACATAAAAGGGATGCATTGGTCCCTTAATAAATAAATAAATAAATAAATAAATAAATAAATAATGTCAGACAATAATCGCAATGTATTCCATGTAAATACACAAAGTTAAAAAAGAAAACTTAAATTAATGAATGACGGTAAATATCTCAGAAAACAAGTAACATGTATAACTCATTTGAGGTGTGCCACTTCCGGATACGCGGCTTAAGCCGCGTATCCAGAGGCGGCACGTCTCGAATGAGTTAAACTTTTAATAATCGGTATGTATTCAATGTTTGTACACACTAGAAAGTCAAACGAAAACTTACATAGTTACGGAACAGGTTCATATTTCAGTGATATTAGTACTATAAATTAATAACGTTTTCTGCTTGAATACCAACTTAGTAGCTCGGTGTTTTGCTTATTCTTCATGTTGACAACTTCGCCATTTGTGAAAGATTCAAGCTGTACATATGTTTCTTCACATGTATTATAACATGTGTGCTGGTCTGTGATTTTCACCCTGCAGCTATAAGCCGTAAGGTACAAAATCGCAGACTAGAACACATATACCACACGCACACATACATGTTCGAAACTTTCGCTTTTCATTAAATATTTGTGCATTTTCGGTGTTTAGTTAATTTATTTTGGAGTTTATAGACGTACATATTACAGAGGTAGCAAACGGTTTTGGTTCTGGTCTGTGGTTTTAGTACTTACGGCTCCAGGCCTTAAGCTCCAGATTCACAGACCAGCCCACATAATCCACTTTTTAGTAAAACAAACATTATTGCGTCTGTCACTTGTGACTAGATTTTAAAATATTTTTTACTGTGTTGACATTGCACATTGCTACCCTGATAGATCTAGCACGATTTTGCACATTGAAACCCCTTGACTGCCAGTTCGCATGAATTACGTCTCCGGCCACAGCGGCGGGGACGTCCAAGAATTATGTGCCCCTCAGATACTTCAAGCGTAAATACGATATACATTGTATATATTTTGACGCGTGGAGCCGTTGTCAGGGGAACGTAACTCGGCCTTTAATCCCGTGCTCTGGCGTCGCCAAAATTCAACACTCGACAAAGGAACACGGACATAACTATTGTTTGCAAGAGGCATAGATCCTCATGAGCCCTCACATTTGCGGGAGCTTATGAGGATCTAAGACTCTTGTGGTTGGTTTGGGTTTGACGTTCATTTTTTCCTGGCAGTGAGGGGGTTAAGCACGCTTGAATTTGATTTTTTTGTGTCAGCAAGTCGCAGACGGATCCTTGTTTATTTTCAAAGGCCTTTGATGTGATTTGGCGAGTGTGTGACCCCCATATAATGTTCAGATGTAACTAGTGCCATCCCCTGTGATGAGAGTGACCCCAAATAATGATGAAATATAATGATTGGGCATGGTTGCACTGCTAAACATAACAGTGTTAATTATCTGTGTGTGTGTGTGTGTGTGTGTGTGTGTGTGTGTGTGTTGTGGTGTGTTTGTGTGCATGTGTGTGCGTGTTATGGTGTGTGTGTGTATGTGTGTGTGTGTGCGTGCGTGAGTGTATGTGTGTGTGTTTGTGTTGTGTTTGTGTTTGTGTGTGTATGTGTGTGTTGTGTGTTTGTGTGTGCTTATGTGTGTGTGTTTGTGTTGTGGTGTGTTTGCGTGTGTGTGTGTGTGTGCGTGCGTGTGTGTGTGTGTGTGCGTGCATGCGTGTGTGTATGCGTGCGTGTGTGTGTGTGTGCGCGCGCGCGTGTGTACGTGTGTGAGAGCGTGCGAGTTTGCTCAAAACGTGTTTAAATTGAAATAAAACACATTTATAAAAATAAACCAAGAACATACAAACGAAAGCATAAAATGCATTACACCGACGAAAAATGTTCAGTCGCACACAGAATTGCAGCTTTATTGATCAATGCATTTTTCGAGAAGAAGATGTTTCACAACTAGATCAATGATTAACAACTACCACTGAATCAGAACACTTCAACAGTATAAATATGTTTCACGAGTGTCACAGCCAATGTGTAGGGTAGAAACTCTAGCAATGGGGGACCTGGCACAGCGGCAATACAACAGACCGCGCACATTGTGCCACCGTGCAACCCATTGCGCAAAGGCCATCAGGCCGACGTGAGCCACCGTTGGCCCGCGCACGGCTGTGCGCGGGCCAACGGCGGCCGACGTCGGCCCGATGGCATTGATGCGCGTTGGGAAGAGACCGCAAACCTCCTGACTCACGCCGTTGAAATCACAGAAAATAAAGACATCCTCTTTTAAAGTAACAAATTCTGCAACCATACCTGTTACGTCTGAGAGCAAAAATCGAAACGTGAGCTATACCCATTGAGAGATCGAGAGCAAGTGTCTTCGCCGGGGCTTCATGTCCCATGGACAGCATGTAGTATGCCAACGCAGTGTTAACTCAGTTGAGACGGTGCTGCATCCGGATACGCGACATCAAGCCACGTGGCCAAACGCAGCGGCACGTCTAGAATGTGGTCACGCGTCAGCAAGAGGCGTAGATCCTCACGGGCCCCTGTCGACTGTGGAGCAGCGGAGAACTTTACACGTTTGCAAAAGGCATAGTCCCTTTACCCGTTCATTGCCGAGGAAATTTGAACGCCACCCAACTGCAAGAGGTTTAGATCCTCATGAGCCCCCGCAGTTGCGGGGGCTCATGAGGATCTATGCCTCTTGCTGGCACCACTTTGAATCCAGCTTCCTGGCCGCCTGCTCGGCGTTAAACCCCAATAACTAACTAACCCCAATAACTATGAAACCCCAATAACTAACTAACCCCAATAACTATGAAACCCCAATAACTAACTAACCCCAATAACTATGAAACCCCAATAACTAACTAACCCCAATAACTATGAAACCCCAATAACTAACCAACCATGTGCCTGGGACAGCTAGTTTTTTTTTGTTTGTTTGTGTGTGTGTGTGTGTGTGTGTGTGTGTGTGTGTGTGTGTGTGTGTGTGTGTGTGTGTGTGTGTGTTGAATCAACGAAGATTGCAGAAACACAGTCTGCATCAGCTGGCATTGAACAGGTTAACCCTTTTAGCCCCGGATCCTACAGCAGGAGATGGCTTGACCAAGATAATTCAAGGGTAGTGCCAGATTAGCGCCTTCAGGCGCCAAGCTAATCTGGCACTACCCTTGAATTATCAGGGTCAAGCCATCTCCTGCAACTGGTACATAGTCGTTATGATACACCTCCAAACTTTGAGAAATGGGACCTTGGGGCTAAAAGGGTTCAGAGACACCCCTCCCCACCCCCCCATCCCCCCCCACCCCCGCCCTCCCTGCAGGCTGCGAGTTGGTCAGTTAGTTGTTGGGATTTAACGCCGAGCTGGCTGCTGAGACCATTACATTTCGTGGCCTGTTCCCATGAAAGGTGAGATGTCGCTCAGCGGCTATGCCGCTACGGGCAGTAAACAGAGGTTGGGGCAGTTTGAGATTAGTACACCATTATGCCGTCCAGTCATGCTTGAACAACATATTCGCTGCTTTTCCTTCAAAAATAGCTAGAAATATATAAAAACCGTCAATTTCGTGATCTACTGTTCGGTTTTGCCCTAAAAAATGAGGCAAAAAATGACCAACTTGCAACGATCGTGCATACAGCATCCATTGCAGAACACCATCATGTTATTATAGCGTTGGAAACTTGAACTCATCTACTTTTAGGGCGTTGGCATAGATTCACTGTACAACCGAATCAGAAAGCCTGTAAGAGACATTTTCAGTGTAAACTAAATAGAAGCCCTTGGCCAATCGGTATCCGATTTTCTAAATTATCTTAGCAACGTTACCTATGCTGGCAGTAACGGGGCCTGCGATTGGCTCATGCTTGACAAAGGGAGACTGCAGCCTTAACATCTGTACAAAACATCGCTACTTGCATTCAGTCGAAACAAGCATGATAGACGGACTGATTATCTTATGCGCGGTTTGAATTTCAGCAATATTTTTTAGAGAGTGAGTGATGGACTTGCATAGCAGCTGCTAGATACCGCTTTCTGATGGCAGATATATTTTATAATACATTCAGAACTCACAGG
>BTPG01000007.1:45200892-45315892 GCA_036245525.1 Semisulcospira habei
GTGTCAGGGTTGAAAGGGTTAACGCGACTCACCACTATTTACACTGTCGGACCCCGCGCCGAGATGGCCGAAGAGTAGTGCCGGAAATCCTGCGGGGAGGTGCCAAGCAAGCAACGGATGAATATGATGCAGAGGTGAAGGGAGAAAAGGACCCCTCGGCGCCACTGGCCGGAAGGCGCTCAAGCACTGACTCCAACCCATCGCAGCCTCGCTCTGTGCACTTCCGGTTCCGGTTACAAGGGAGCCAACTCTCGGCACGTGGCCCACATCAAGGGAGGAAATCCGAGGCGGAAAAACCGCCATAGAGGCTGGGGTTGGGAGGGACGGGACGTGCTGTGGACGCCGGGTTACGGTGGATGATCTCTTGGTTCCTTTGTTTTTTCGCGGTCCTCTTTCCTCCTGCACGGCTGTGGCAACAGAAAAAAAAAGTTCTCTGAGACAATTTCGAAGCCCCGACACACCACAGCAAGATATGGATCGACCATGATAGTTGAAGGGTGGTGCCAGGATAGCTCGGCGCCGAGCTATCCTGGCACCACCCTCCAACTATCATGGTTTATTTGTCTACTTAACTGTAATGGGGTCCAGTTAAAAAAAGTATTCTCTGAGATACCTTTGAATCTAAGCTGCAAACGAAGGAAGGCTCGAAAATCAAGTAGCTTCATTGAATACATTAACTCATTCAACCCCGACACACAACAGCAAGATATGGACCGACCATGATCGTTCAAGGGTGGTGCCAGGATAGTTCGGCACCCGTAGACGGCGAGCTATTCTAGCACCACCCTTGAACTATCATGCTTGATCTGTCTCTAGAATTGTAATACAGTCCTTCAGAGATCAACTTCAAAATTTGGGCAATTCGGTCCTGGTGTAGAATGTGTTAAAAATCAAGAAAACTTCAATTAATACATTGACTCATTCAGCCCTCTACACACGACAGCAAGATATGGATCGACCATGACAGTTCAAGGGTGGTGCCAGAATAGCTCGGCGCCGATAGGCGCCGAGCTATTCTGGCACCACCCTTGAACTATCACCGTTGATCTGTCTCCCGAACTTTAATGCAGTCCTCAGAGGACAACTCCAAATGTGGGCATTTCGTACCTGGGACACAATGGGTTAACCCTTTGGCTGTCGGTAGCGGTTTTTGCTGCGACGATTCCTGCAGGGACGACGTCGACAAAAACCGCTACCGACAGCCAAAGGGTTAACTCCCTTATTTCTCAAGCCACTGGTGCTGTACACAATACGGTTGGCCGCATGTATAAGGGGGTTAAACGAAACGTATGTTGTTCTGTGATTTTTTTAGACCTAACGGCTCTAGGCAGTAAGGTTCAAAGTCACAGACCAGCACGCATATAAGGAAAGATAACACTGTTACAGCCTGTTTTCAACTTTTGTGAACAACGAGGTTCTTTTTTTAATTAACTCATTAGAGACGCGCCGAATACGGATATGCGGCGATTCGCACCGTCTCCAATGAGTTAATAAAGGTTGATACAACTGTATTATATTCAAGTTGTCATTTTTGTGCAAGTGACAAGTCATAATTGAGTTGTAATGAGATCACCACATTCTGCCCCCAGGACCGAAATCTCCCAATTGTGAAGTTGCCCTCTGAAGGACTGTATTACAATTCAAGAGACAGATCGATCATGATAGATCAAGGGTGGTGTCAGAATAGCTTGGCGCCTATGGGCGCCAAGCTATTCTGGCACCCCCCTTGAACTATCATGCTCGATCCATGTCTTCTTGCGATGTTTCGGGGGGCTGGACGAGTTAAACAAATACGCTTTTCGAAGAACTCACCATTTTTGTTCATGCTGACGGCAAAACATTTCTGCAGTCGACAGTACGGACACCAGTTCCGGCGAGCCTTGTCGATCACACAGTTTCCTTTGCCTGCCGTAACAAAAAAAAAAAAAAAAAAAAAAACACCGTACAGCTAACCCCTTGCCTGCCACAGACCATACCGCTCGGCGGAAAAGAGGCCTAACTATGAGCTTTTTTTCTGACGAGCGGTATCGCCAGCAAACAGTCAAGGGGTTAATGTATGAGACTAAACACATGAGTTCTACCCCAGGACCGAAATCCCCAAATTTTGAAGTCGCCTTCAGAAGGTCACAAACCAGATAGGTGAGGCTAGCGCTGGCAGCCGAATTGTACACAAACCAAGGGGAATTACTCAGCGCTGGACAGACAAAAGGCAGGGGATCTAACTGTTTGTCTGTCCAGCGCTGAGTAATTCCCCTTGGTTTGTGTACCTTCAGAAGGACTGTATGACAATTCTAGAGACAGATCGAGCATGATAGTTCAAGGGTGGTGCCAGAATAGCTTGGCGCCTATGGGCGCCAAGCTATTCTGGCACCACCCTTGAACTATCATGTTCGATCCATGTCTTCCTGTGGTGGGTCGGGGCTGAATGAGTTAACAATGCAATACACGTGTTGGAAGCCGAACTGCTGAACTAGAATGTTGTTACTAAAAAACTACATTTCTTGAAAATAACAATAACACTCATTTGACTGGTGTTTGTACAGGGACGGGATGATACATGTATGCAATTGTTTCCATGAATAATTATGTTGCAGAGCGGAACTTATTTTGCAAGACCACCTTTATGAGAGATCATTATAGACCATCAGTGGTTTAAATAAATAAATAAATAAATAAATAAATAAATAAATAATAAATAATTAAAAAAAATAATAAAATAAACAAATAAATAAATAAATAAATGGATGAAAGGATGGATGGATGGATGGATGGATGAATGAATGAATGAATGAATGAATGAATGAATGAATGAATGAATGACCGGGCGAGCGAGCGAGTGAGTGGGTGAATAAATGAATGAAACATTAAAAATAAATAAATAAATAAATAAATAAATAAATAAATAAATAAATTAGTTTCATACATTTTATTAATTTATTTATATTTTAATTAATTAATTAATTAATTAATTCTTATTAATTAATTATTTTCTTTCTTTCTTTCTTTCTGTTGGTATGTATGTATGTATGTATGTATTTGTGTATGTATTTATATATATGTAGCTTACCGATGCAGGTGTACGCGATGTTCTTCCGGATGCTACGTTTAAAGAAGCAGCTGCACCCGTCACAACAATACACGCCGTAGTGTTTCCCGTAACTCTTGTCTCCACACACCTCGCAGGCTACTGGCACTGGCAGTGTACGGCCTGAACACAGACACAGTCTCATGAAGATGAAACATTGCGAAACTCCATGTTCGATATTACCTACTTGACAGCCGGAACGCAACGACCAGTACCCAAATGCAAGAGGCATAGATCCACATGAGCCCCCGCAGCTGCCTCTTGCTGACAATGCTTTGTGTCCATGTTCCTCAGACAGATGACGTTTATGGGCGCTTAGTTAACTCATTCTACCCCAGACACACCACAGCAAGATAAGGATCGACCATGATAGTTCAAGGGTGATGCCAGAATAGCTTGGCGCCTATGGGCGCCAAGCTATTCTGGCATCACCCTTGAACTATCATGGTCGATCTGTGTCCTGCACTAGAATGCAGTCTTCAGAGGACAACGGCAAAATTTGGGGATTTCGGTGTTGGGGTAGAATGAGTTAAGGATGACTGCAGAAACACAGTCTGCGTGCAATAGTAGTGAAGGGTTTATAATTAAATTTAAGATAGACTACAACAACAACAAAATTCCCCCGCCCCCCCCCCCCCCCCCCCCCCCCAAAAAAAAAAAAACCAAACAAACAAAAACAAACAAACAAACAACAAACAAACAAACAACAAAACAAACAAACAAACAAACAAAAAACCCAAAGAAAACAATAACAACAACAACAAAAACAACCCCCTCCCTGCCCCCCCCCCCCCCTGTCCCCCCCCTGCCCCCCCCCCACACAAACCAACCACAAAAAACACACACACACACAAAAACCGAAACCCCCCCCCAAAAAAAAAAACCAAAAAAAAACCAGCACCCAACAATATAAAAACAACAACATAAAAACAACAACAAACAAACAAACAAAACCAAAACAAACAAACAAACAAAAAACAACAACAACAACAAAAAATAAATAAAAATAAAACAAACAAACAAAACAACCCGAAACAAACAATGAAAATTAGAGTTTGACCGTTGATGTTACAATGACAACTCAGCATGTGCACACAAAAATAATGGAAAACAATGTCTTCATAATCACAAAACAAATGAATTGAAGAAAACAGGACTAACACTGAACAACTGCAGTGGGGGAAAACTGATATTTCATGGAGGATTTTCGAACACGTTATGAAAATTTATATTTGTAAGATGAAAGATGAAATGTCATAAATATTTTCAATTCTTGCCGTTTAATATAATGTTCCTTTAGAGGTACAAGTGTAACTGAAAGCAAAAGTAGTATGAAAACACACATTCAAGACGTCTTTAAACTTATCTTTTTGTGACTAGTAAATTATTTCTTAAAAGAAAATAAGTCCTCTTACCCATTATTTAGTGCAATCCAAAGACACAGTCTTTGGAACAGCAGTTCACAATGTCTGGCACAATCCTTGATGCCAGACGACCAGAATTCAGCTAAACTTTCCTTCAAGGCAGCCATGGTTTTTAAAGCCCGGTTGTTTTCCTCACCGTCGGCTTGTTAAACTTCTCTAAAACAGGTGTTTCAATACCGCGACGCTTATCCCGCCATTAGTCCAGCGCGCGACCCTCACGAGTCGTGACGTCACCAGTCAGAGAGCGTGCTCATCCGGGATCTTCGACCTGCTGCGCACTCTCCAGTCCGCGAAGTCAATAAAAGACGGGTGCGCGCGCCTCTTCTGCGCATCGATTGGTGGAAAGAATCAATGGCGCTAGGCAGGCAAATCTCGCGTTGAAGTTTTGTATTATCTTTTCAGATCCTCACACCACTCTTTCAACATGCAAGAGACATAGATTCACATGAGCCCGTGCAATTGCACGGGCTCATGTGAATATATGCCTCTTGTCGACCGAAATTTGTTCAGTCTGTTCCACAAACTGAGGCTTACTTGGAATTAGTGCACAATTGTTTTGTGACCCCAACTTTTATGAAATGCCATCTTTTTGTGGCTGAGCGATAGGGAGTGTTTTAAAAGTATAGACGATTAAATTTTTCGCCGAGAAAGGCATAATGGATTGGGGAGAAAGGAATCCCCTGTTTCGAGCCGATTAGAGCTTGAAGTTTAAAAGCCTGCCAGGATCACATAAGTGGAGAATTTTTTTTCGGATCACGTTTAATCTCTGCTTGTTCTCGTTGTTTTTTTTCTGTCTGGACTCGTTTGGAATTTGATACGTGTATGAAGACGTAACACCTTGCATAAGAAAAAAGCCGATTCTGCCCACATTTATTACAATATGAAATATATTGAAACATTTGATTGCTTTCAAGAGGGATGGCATTGGATTAGAGGATTGGATTGGATGGCCATTGATGGCAGTGGTATGCGATATAATTTCTTTAACTCGTTCAGCCCCGACACACCACAGCAAGAAAGAATTCGAGCATGATAGTTCAAGGGTGGTGCCAGAATAGTTTGGCGCCTATAGGCGCCAAGCTATTCTGGCACCACCCTTGAACTATCATGCTCGATCTGTCTCTAGAATTGTAATACAGTCCTTCAGAGGGCAATCAGTTTCCAAATTTGGGGATTTCGGCCCTGGGGTGGAATGTGTTAAGCGACTTGCGGCTACAGGCACAAAGGGTTAAAGATTCGCAGCAGCTCATTCATAATCGCCCTGACAGTAATATAGAAGACTTTTCTGCTCTTCATCGCCTTTGTGCGTAAAAGAGTTCCACCCACGCTAGCCAGGTGCGGTAGAATAACCTCTGTTAACACGTGCCTACTCACATGGATTGTGAAAAGAAGGGTGGTAAAGTCCTAGTTCAGGCAAGTTAACATTAACCCATATCATACTGAGACTAAAAGCTTCAAATTTGTACACTGCCATATGCAAGCTACATTATAGTATTTACAGATAAGGATATAGACCAATGGCTTTACTTTAAGAGTGGTGCCTGAATAGCTTGGCGCCTAGAGGCACTACCCTTGAACTATTTTGGTTACAACTTATTTCACACACTGGTGTATTCCGAATGATATGGGTTAAGTACTTTAGGATCGGCAAAGTTTACAAAAAAACGCCACGGAGCAGATCGTTTTAACTCAAGGCGCAGAGCATCAATAGCGGCGGAAATGTCATATAGCGTTGCCGCCACTGATGTCATTACTCTAAAACCATCTCATGCCTTGGGCACTTGGGTATAGTTGGATGTATCCGAGGCTCGCAAAAACATCGCGTCCGCGATGGCTTATGAAATTTATATCTTTTGCATTCGGGTGTTGCTTGCTGTGATCTATGTCTCCTGCACGCGTGTTGTGATTGGTTTAAAATGTTTCTCAAATGTATATTTCCTTCTTAGAGTTAGACTGTCACACTGAGATATCTAACAGTGAGTGGTAGAAGTTCCATCGCCTAGAGTTGTCTCCATGATACACGCGTTCACCACACGATAGCATCGACCCGGACACAGCAGACACAACGCCACCGATACCCAGAAAGGGCGCAGATTAAAATGTTCGCTACGTTTGTACGTTTTATAATGAACGGTATTATTATTATTATCACTATTATTATCATCCTCATTATTATTATTATTATTATTATTATTATTATTATTATTATTATTATTATTATTATTATTATTATTATTATTATTATTATATTATAAACGTGCAATAATAGCTGTTCATTGTCACTTTGAACACAATTTATTGATTGCATCGGTAGATAGAGAGTTAGTCATACAATAATTATTACATGTATAATAAAAAAATAAGATAATAGTAGTAATACTATTAACACATCTATTACTACTACTACTACTACTACTTTACGGATGATGACGATGATGGTAATAATAATAATAAGATATTTTTTATGATCACCGGTATTATCATTATTAATGATGATGATGATGATGATGATGATGATGATGAGCCCATACTCGCTCGACTATGACATCCATCAAAAGTCTCAGGCACAAACTAAACCATACAAAGTAAAAGAAAGAAGAGAGGAAATGGCTAGACACGGGGGCGGATCAGTTACCTCAAAGGAGGAGGGGTGGTGGTGGTGGTGGTGGTGGTGGTGCATAACCTTTTGTTTGGGACCCGTTTAGTGCCGATAAAATTTGAACACACGCAACTGCAAGTGGTATAGATCCTCATGAGCCCCCGCAGTTGCGGGGGCTCCTGAGGATCTATGACTCTTGCTGACAACACTTTGAATCCCTGTTCCTACGACAGTAGGGCTTGTTGATGTTGAATTGACAACGACTGCAGAAACACAGCTTCCGTCAACGCGCATTGAACGGGTTAAACTGACACAAAACGGCCTCGCGACGACAAAAGACAACATGTCCATTTAGTTGTACAAAAAGCGAGAGTTTTATTGTGATACAACGAAAATCTCGCTTTTCATAAAAATGGACTGACTGCCTTTTGCGTTTACAGGTGAGTTGACTCTCTGGCGGCCCGCTGGCCACTACACATATTTAGGCGAAGAATCACTTGATTAATACGTCACCCACCAAAAGATACCGGCCAACAATAAAGCTGCCCATCATAATTCCTGTTTTCCCGTCTCAGACCACGGCTGACACTCGACTCTTGAGCTGCGTCCTAAGCGACGCAATTAAACCCGATTGTCCCCTCTTGCGCGCCACAGCTGCGCAGGTGGCGCCCTCCTCGCCATCAAGGGAGATAATCTTACGGCTGAAAGAGTGCAGGATCGAAATAGTTAAACCTGGGAGTGGGGCGAGGGGAATGTTCTCGACGGGAAGGAAGGGTGTGTGTGTGTGTGTGTGTGTGTGTGTGGTGTGTGTGTGTGTGTGTGTGTGTGTGTGTGTGTGTGTGTGTGTGTGTGTGTGTGTGTGTGTGTGTGTGTGTGTGTGTGTGGGGGGGGGGGGGGGGGTACTAGGGGGTGGGAAAAGAGTAAAACGGGTGGGACAGAGTGAGTTGATAGAAATATCGCCGTAGTGTTGTCAGTGTTGTGGTCTGTGCTTTTACCAGCACACCGTTGGTATAACAGGAGAAACAAGGATCTGACACGCAATTAACCCTTTTAGCCCCGGATCCCTATAGCAGGAGATGGCTTACTTACTTACTTACTTACCCTGTCACCCTACCGGGTATAGGCCGTCGACGAGAGACCTCAGCAACTCTGTCCGTGCTCTCCTCGATTCTACTCCAGTGGTTCCAGTCTCTGATGTCGCTTGAGGTCTCGACGCCAGATGGCTTGACCATGATAATTCAAGGGTAGTGCCAGATCTGGCACTACCCTTGAATTACCATGGACACTGAAGCCATCTCCTGCAACTGATACATAGCCGTTAGGCAACACCTCCCAAATTTGAGAAATGGGACCTTGGGGCATAAAGGGTTAACCCTTCACCTGTCGGTAGCGGTTTTTGTCGTGATGATTCCTGCAGAATCATCGAGACAAAAGCCACTACCGACAGCAAAAGGGTGTCTGGTATTTCAGTTACACCGACGACATGCGTCCAGTTTAGATCTATAGCTAAATTAACCCTTTGGCTGTGTAGCGGTTTTCGAGGGCTACCGGCAGCCAAAGGGCTAACAATATTGAAATATACATGACGTTGCCGATATATTATCCATGATCAAATATTGGATTTTTACGAACACAAGAAGATTTCATATTCCCAAACGCAAAGCTCTAAGAATAGCTGTTCGATTACAGTTGACAGTACACTCGTTTGCAAACTGAAGCCTTTAGGAATGTAAATTTTGTTGAATCTGTTTGTTGTTGTCACTGCCGTGGTTTGCTGTCGGCTTTGGAACAAAAGAACACACGCACGAATGAACACACGCACGAATGACCGAATGCACGCACGCGCGCAAAGGCACGTACGCGCGCGCGCGCGCACACACACACACACACACACACACACACACACACACACACACACACACACACACACACACACACACACACACACACACACACGCACGCACGCACGCACGCACACACACACACACACACACACACACACACACACACACACACACACACACGCTTACTGACAGTCTGTTAATTCCGTTGCGGAATGTTTTATTACAATGCTAAGGATTAAAAAAAAAAAGCAACAGCAATGACGGCAATGATAATAATGCACCAGGCAGGATCACTTCATACTATTTGGAAACCAAATCAGATGGGAAAAAAAATGCTTCAAGATATTTTCAAACTTTTCAATCTATCCTATTGCAACCGAAGTGATACTCAATAGCAACAATACACTCTCAAGTAACGTTTATTTGGAGAAAAAATGTCAGTGGTTGGGGAGTTATCGGCGATTGCAGTGTGGCGACATGGAGATTTAGAGTAGACCTTTTTGCTTCGACAAATTAACCCATTCAGCCCTAAGGCCCTACAGCAGGAGATTGGTCGACCATGATAATTCAAGGGTAGTGCCAGATTAGCTTGGCGCCTGTCGGCGCCAAGCTAATCTGGCACTGCCCTTGAATTATCATGGTCGATCCATCTCCTGCAACTGGTGCATAATCATTAGATGATGCCTCCGAAATTTGGGAAATACGGCCGTCGGGCTGAATGAGTTAAGTCTATCTTCAATAAACTTACCGTCTTTTTTCTGCATGTACAATTTAGATCAATGTTGAGAGATACGGTGGAACGTTTGAAGAAGTTGAAGGTAGAGTTCAGAAACATCTTGCAGTTTAGGAGTTAATCTCCTACGTTCTGAGACAAACCTTATGTTCGCTACTGATGGTGTTTAGAAACCCCTCAAACGTACACCTATTTATCAGTTTTTGTTGCAAATTATTCTCACAGTCTACAAGGGAAAATCAAAGTTTCGTTCGTATTTTAAAAAAAAATTAACAATTAAATATAATATATTTACGAGTTATGAGCATCTTCAAAGGTGACAAATCTCAAGTAGGCCAATGTCGGTAAGTCGCCGCCGCCAGTGCTGTGTATTGTGCCAGTAATAACAATAATATTACTAGTATTAATAATAGCAATACAAACATTAACTATACAGGGTATCGCATGTCCAATACTTGGAAAAATGAAATATATTTTCGGACAATGAACTACCTGGTGTTGTGGAGGCTGAATACAATAAAATCTGAATACTAATACAAATAGCACCACAGAAACAAAACACCACCACACTAACACACGCTGCCATAGCTATTCATCACGTCAACCAGCCAACAAAGTAGAGAAGCAGCAGGAGGAAAATCGCTTTGTGTGTTTCTATCTAGCCGCGCGCCCCTATTTAATCTGTAGACTTGTCGTGCTGGCGCGTACTGAAAACCACCCTTACTTCCCAGCAAAATCGCGGCGGAATCGCCTTTTAAAATCGCTCGATGGGGCGATACAATTTTGCCGCACACCGCAAATTGCGCCGCTGTCTCGTCGCGCATATGAAAACACTCCTTTATTATAAATTCTCGATTCGTGTCGCTGTCGCCGCCGCTTTCGCTTTGCTGTCGCGCCGCGATATGGAAACACGCCCTTAGACGCCATCAGAGGTTGATATCCAAGTAAACTAAACCTTGTGAAGCACCGACATAAGAATATAAGTCAAGAGGCTAGGCATAGATCTTCATGAGCCCCCGCAGTTGCAGGGGCTCATGAAGATCTATGCCTCTTGTAGAATTGCAGTTGAGTGGTGGTGTGACACATCATGAGAATCCACGCCTCTCACAAAATCCAGACCAAAAAGGTGACTGCCAAGCGTGTACAATACACTGAAATTTCCAACAAAGAAAGAAAGAAAGAAAAAACTTAGAAAGTACAATTAACACACAGTTTTATAAAATCCCAACAAAGATATAATAATACCGGTTATTACGTAGGCGCTTTACCCAATTCTGTGAATTCTGCTCAAAGCGCCGCGAACTGAACCCAACACGCACGCTCACGTGAACACACGCATTCATGCTGAAGACAAACACAGTACAAGACAAACACAGAGCATTCACGTGGTGCGAAGGGACAGCTCAGCTACTGAGGTTTCGTAAATTTGGATCGCTTGTTTATTTGAAATTTATAAAGTGGTCTGAAACTGGTACCAAAGTGGAGGGGCAGGAAGAGCCGGAGTATACCCGGAAAAAGTACCCCCTCCCATCCCCCGCTCCCCACGGTCAGCCCGAATTAACAGTGATACTTACTAGCGAAGAAAAGTCTGACGCCCGAATCGGGTATCGAACCTCGCAATAACAGCATTGGTGGCAGGCGCTTTAACTACTGGCCACGGACCGCCCGTGAAAAAAAAAAAACCAAAACAAAACAAAACAAAAAAAAAAAAACCACTTAGAAGGTAAAGCACAGTTTATTAATTTAACTATGCTGTACTTGTCCATTCCATTTCTTTCTTTGTTGGGAATTTTATGCCTGTTGCGGCTGAAATTGTCAACATTCCAATTAAATTATGAAAAAGAAAGCGACAATAATGAATAGCAGACATCTTTAGCTCATTGTGCCCGAGGTACAAAATACCCACATTTTGGAGTTATCCTCTGAGGACTGCATTAAAATTTAGGAGACAGATCGACCATAATAGTTCAAGGGTGGAGGCAGAATAGCTTGGCGCCTATAGGCGCCAAGCTATTCTGCCACCACCCTTGAACTATCGTGGTTGAGCCATATCTTGCTGTGGTGTGTCGCGGGCAGAATGCGTCAGTTGAAACATGAACCACGGACCAGATGGAACCCACAGACTGGTGAGACATTACTGTGTCACCAAATTCGGAACTATTCCACGGTCTCTCGGTTACGCTCAACACCTGGCATGCCTTGTGACGTTTCAGCTGAGTATACATACAATGGTGTAGGAAACCAGAGGAAACTATGATGTTCTGCCCTGCCATTCCTTCCTCGAAAGCCTTTCTACGCCACTGACACAGTCATCTATACCTGAACTGTGCGAGTCAAGAGACAGCTGATTAACGCAATTAAAGAAAAACAATAACACAATCGCTGCCTGGCTATTCCGAAAATTGGCGAGACATTGCAGTGTCACCAAACTCAGTCGGAACAACTCGACGGTTAGGTGAATACATGGAGAGTAAACAAATAAACAAATGAACGATTGAACAAACGAACGATCGAACGAACGAACAAACGAACAAACGAACGATTGAACGAACAAACGAACGAACGAACGAACGAACGAACGAACGAACGAACGAACGAACGAACGAACGAACGAACAACAACAACAACAAAAATAGTTCTTAATGAAACAAACAAACAAACAAACGTTCAGAAATATGCAAACAAACAAGCACACAAACAAAGCAGAAAGATGCAAAACAACAACAACAACAAACAAGCAAACAAAAAAAAAACAACAAAAAAACAACAACACAATAGTGCTGAACATGGCGAACCACTGCTGTCACCTAACTCGTAACGAGCGGATAAGCGGATCGTCTGCGGTCTAACGTTAAACAAACAGCTGAATTAAGAGAAAAACAGAACTGCAAAATCAACTTTTAACTCTATCTTCCTGCGATCGGTAAAAACCTCTTTGTGCATGTAGCCACAACTACTGTTTACAGTACAGATTGCTGCATGCACAAGGGGGTTAACGAGATTCTTGCTCAGTCGCGAAATCGTCTCTGCTGCCAGGACCCGCAGGCACAGCAGTGAAAGGGAAAGAACCCACGCACTATGTGAATAGTGTTGCTTCCCCCTAAGCGGTAAACGGATAGCACCGAAGTGGACGGCCCTCACGGGCGGGTTATGGGGGTCAGGGAAATCTATTGCTTATGGAGTACGGCCTGAACACTGATCAATTCAGGCGCACTGCAACTGTGCCACTTTGATTTACCAGAACCTTTCAACGGACATGCCCTATTGAACAAGCCCGTCTTCCCCCCTCCCCCTCCCCGTGGATTGTGAGTCCAGCTACCAGGGCCGGGACGGGGATTCAAACCCACGACCCGGCAATTCCCTTCGCTCTCTTGCTCCGACGCTTAACTGCCTGAGCTATTTCGGACTCTCATGGCGGTAAACGAACTCGTCATCCGAGGTTACCCCCGACACGAAAAGGACAATGCGAATCACCAGTGACCTGCCACTGACGATACCGTTCAGAGGACACGACGCGTTGTTACGTAGTTAGGTCATGACGTAGTTACGCGTCTTTTCTGAAGAGCGGTAGCGTCAGTAGCAGGCAAAGGGTTAAATGCACAATTTAACCCATTCAGCCCTGACGCACTACAGCAGGAGATGGGTCATGATAATTCAAAGGTAGTGCCAGATTAGCTTGGCGCCTGTCGACGCCAAGCTAATCTGGCACTACCCTTGAATTATCATGGTCAGTCCACCTCCTGTAATAGGTGTATAGTCGTTAGATGACGCCTCCAAAATTTGGGAAATACGTGCGTCGGGCTGAATGAGTTAATATTGCTGGTTTATGATTTTGGACCTTACGGTTGGTCGAGAGTCACAGACCAGCACACACATAACAATACTGATCAGTTAAAGCAAAACACAATTACGTCATAGTTTAACCCCTTGAGTGCCCATTTAACGCAGCCTGCATTTCTGCAATCTTCGTTAACTCATTCTACCCCAGACACACCACAGTAAGATAAGGATCGACCATGATAGATCAAGGGTGATGCCAGAATAGCTTGGCGCCTCTGGGCGCCAAGCTATTCTGGCATGACCCTTGAACTATCATGGTCGATCTGCGCCTTGCACTGCAATGCAGTATTCAGAGGACAACGGCAACATTTGGGGATTTCGGTCTTGGGGTACAACGAGTTAATTAATTGAACCCAAAGATCCCAAACCATCCCTAAGTGAAGCAAGAGGCATAGATCCTCATGAGCTCCCGCAACTGCGGAGGCGCATGAATATCTATGTCTCGGGTGCTTTGGTCATGTTCACTTTTTCTCAGCAATCAAGGGGTTTAAATGAAACAAAGTAATAAGCGTAAACCGATACTGAAAATTTCCCCAAAATCAGTCTTCACATGAAAAATCAAACTAAACATGAAAATAAGCAACACAATGAGTTTTTGTTCAGCCAGAAGAACAACAAATTGTAAAAAACCTATGGGAAAAAAATAGCATATCTGTACTCATAAAATGTAACAAGTTACCAGTCCGAAATCGTCAGAATTTTCAGTAAGCGAATTATCGATTGTCCGAAAATGCACTGGAAGCAAAAAAAAAAAAAAAAAAATTGATTGTCCATTCAAGTTTATACAATAAGAGTTACATACTGAGTCTACTGGGATACACCACTGCATGAAATGCATACAATAAGAGTTACATACTGAGTCTACTCTCTCTACATGAAATGATTTAACCCGTTCAGTGCCGGCTGACGCAGACTGTGCATTTTCGATCCTCGATAATTCAAGACCTAAAACCCCTAGATGTCACAGGAGCATGGATTCAAAGTGGTGTCAGCAAGAGGCATAGATCCTCATGAGCCCCCGCAACTGCGGGGGCTCATGAGGATCTATACCTCTTGCAGCTGGGTGGTATTCACATTTTATCGGCTCTGAACGGGTTAAATGTCATTCTGGCAAATGTTTGACTCGTTAGAATATTTAAAGAGTGGGACCTACAGGTTCTCGAAGTCCCTTTGCTTGTATTTTGATGAGTAGAAAAAGGTAAACCCTTTCAAGTGAAACTTCACGGGCCATTAAGGTTAACAGTTTACAATATATCCTTCGAAATCGTCATTGGTGTGCTTTACAACAATGCTGCACACAAAAGCGAACGTCACTTCTGTATAGTTATGAAGTTTGAATCTCATAAAATGAAAGACTTTCTCAATGTCCTTTTCCTTACTTACCAGGGAGCGTTCGCCGAGGCGCGAAACGGCTGCAAGCACATCTCTGTTGCCTGTGCCGATTCACACGGTTTGTGAAAAGAAGGGTAGAAAAAGGTCAGGACAAACACTGAGACCGACCCCCTTTTCCCGGGAGAATTTTACAACTCTAGTAGTCATTTTCTGTTTCATAATGCTTTCTCTTATGAGTGAAAAGAAGATTAAAAACAAGGCTTTGAAATAATCTTATTTCTCTCTCCATTTCGTCATCAGTCGAATTCATCCTGACGCCTGCCGTATACCGTGTAACAGACGATTATAACGTTTCCGTGGCCGGAAAAGCTATAATCGTCTGTTGCACGGTATACGTCAGTCTTTAACTCAAACGAGACGTGCCCCATGCGGTACGTCTCGAACGTCCAGGAAGATCACACGTGAAACACGATCAGGTGCGACAGTGACCTTGAGGCGATCTGATGCAGGTACTGCCTGTTCCAGTGACCAAGGGCATCCAGCCGGCGTTCCAGCTCTGCCCGCCTGATACTGTCAGATCTCCTTCTCTCCGATTTTTCTGTCAAGAAGACGCTGTCGGAAACGTTTGGAGAGTTGGCTTTTTCGTCGAAGATTCTCTTGATTTCGGGAACGTAGACGAGGATCTTGGCTTCCAGTCCTTGTGCAATGCTTCCGCCTGAAAAAAAAAAAAAAGTGGTTTGGATTGCAGAAAAGTGTACGCTTGCTAGACAGATGGCAGGTATGCATAGGATCATCTAAGGACATACAATGAGGGAGAAAAACAGAAGATTACATTGACAAAACATGGAAAGAGGTTTCTGGTCACAAGCACACGAATTCGTGATGCATGTTTTTGTGGGCTGGCGATTGCAATGGGAGGGGGCAAGGGGCGGTCCGTGGCGCAGTGGTTAAGGCGCCTGCCACCAATGCTAAAGGTGCGAGGTTCGATTCCGGGTTCCGGCGTCGGATTTTTCTCCTCTAGTAAGTGTCACCGTTAATTCGGGCGGACCGTCGGGGGTTCTTTCTCCGGGTACTCCGGCTCTTCCTCCCCCTCCACTTTGGTATCAGTTTCAGCCAACTTAAAATTTCAAATACAAAACGATTTCCAAATACCGTCAGTAGCTCGCTTGAGCTTGCCCTTAGCACCACGGGAATGTTCTGTGTTTACGTACAGTGTGTGAGTGAATGGCGTGTGATTCACGTGAGCGTGCTTGTTGGGTTCAGTTCGCGGCTACATTCTGCGCATTGAGTTATATTATAAGTATGAGAAATGCGCCATATAAATGCTATGCATTATTATTATTATTATTATCTAACTTTTTGCCTGTCCACCGCTGACTAATTACCCTGAACGTAACTTGAAAACTGTTCGTGAACGCTCATTCAGCTTCACTGCACCTTCAGTTTGGAACTCGCTGCCTGCCAGTCTGCGAAATCTCCCTACTCTCTCTCAGTTTAAGGTTCAGTTGAAAACTCACGTCTTCCAGCTAGCCTTTCCTCAGTCGTAGATCCGTGGTGCTGTTGTATTTACTTGTAATGTTTCACATTGTCTATGTCATGTTTGAATGAGCGTGTTAGCGCAATGAGTTTTTGTCACAAAAAGATTTTTGCGCTATAGAAGAACCATTCATTATTATTATTATTATTATTATTATTATTATTATTATTATTATTATTATTATTATTATTATTAGTAGTAGTAGTAGTAGTATTACTATTTCTACCAGTGCTAGCCTCACTTATTTGGGGTTGTTGGCATTATTTTACAGTGAATTAATAGTGAGGCTTCATTTGCAACGAACAAGAACAAAGTCACGGCAATAACCAGCTTCTACCAAAAGCACAGACAACCAAACTTTTCCAAGAGGTACAGATGACCCTCGTGAGCTTCCCGGGCTCAGGATAATTACATGCTTCTTGGAGATGTTTGACGTCTTGTCACTGGTTATAGTATGGGAGGGGGTGGGGGTGGGGGGAGGCTCATGGTGATCTAAGTCTCTTGGAGATGTTATCAGCAATGACGTCGCTTCCGTTCCTTCTTGGAGTAGTTCGGCGTAAACGTAACCTCTCTATTAGTACTGAGGTTACGTTTTCGCCAAACGACTCCCAACAACGAACGAGAGCGAAGTCACAGCGGATAACCAGCGTGTACCATAAGCACAAACAACACTCCAACCATCTCCAAGAGGCATAGATCCTCATGAGCCCTGAGGGCTCATGAGGATCTATGCCTCTTGGAGATGGTTCGAGTGCTGTCTATGCATATGGTACACGCTGGATGATTTCATTTTCATTTCGTCTCGTTCGTTGTTGGAAGTCGTTCGTATTATACGTAACCTTACTAATCAAACAAGTAGAACGCATGTGAAATGTGCGTAAGGATACAACGCATTTACCGATGACGCAGACATTGCCGGGGTAGGGCGGCGGGGACCGGAGGTCCTGACTCTCGTAGACGAGGGGGATCTTCCTGTTCTTTAGCTCCTTGACGAAGACACAGTCCGGCTTGTGGATCGGACTTCCTGACAGCAGGACGTCGTGCAGGTAAAGACTGTCCTTGCCTGTGGGAAACCATGCTGCTGTATGCACTCGGACATTCTCAGTTATACCTCGGACATTCTCAGTTATACCTCGGACATTCTCAGTTATACCTCGGACATTCTCAGTTATACCTCGGACATTCTCAGTTATACTATCTCGGACATTCTCAGTTATACCTCGGACATTCTCAGTTATATCTCGGACATTCTCAGTTATACCTCGGACATTCTCAGTTATATCTCGGACATTCTCAGTTATACCTCGGACATTCTCAGTAATACCTCGGACATTCACAGTTATACCTCGGACATTCTCAGTTATACCTCGGACATTCTCAGTTATACCTCGGACATTCTCAGTTATATCGCTTTGTTGTTTATTAAATTCCACATTCTACGGTTGAGTGAATCTCGGTGTAATATTTATCTCCCGAAGCGCTTTTAAGGGGAGACAAAAATGACACTAGCCATCCGTTGACCGTACGAAAAGAGTTGCAGTAAAGTCCAATGCTGCTATTGCAATATAACTACAAACGAGTTATAATTTCAAAGATGGCATCTAGGAAAGAGATCTCAAATAAATCTTGGCATAATTGTTTCATGTTCAACTAAATCAGCCATCATGGTACGCAAGAATTATTCGTGAAAAATGACATTCGTGCTAGTTTGTGGTTTTGGACCTTACGGAACCACAGAGCAGCGCACATACAGTTATGATATACATGCAGTTATTGGAGAAATGTATGAGGTTACACCGCAATTCTTGGAGCGGTGAAACAACATTTTATGTGGGTTTAATGCCGAGCAGGCGACTAAGCGGATTAGATAAGAATATAGACCAAAACTGCGACTGCGTTAAATGAAAAAAATTCCCCCCCCCCCACCCCCCCCCAAAAAAAAAAAAAAAAAAAAAAAATTAAAGAAACAGACTTACTCGGAAAGGACAAGTACAACACAACGCCGTACAGGCTTCTAAGGCCATTTAACGGCAGCGCAAAGCGACAACTAAGGAAACAGACAATGGATGAACCCTTTGGCTGTCGGTCGCTGACGTAACTATCTATACATACTTGACTGTTTTTTGCCGTGACCCTGGCCCACATTGAGATCAACCAGCAGATAATCAGCCAAGGCCTGTGCGCATGCCTGACAATCGATGACTTCCTTTACTGACGTCATGTGGGGGGCGTGGTCAATCCATTTGACTTCTGGGCCGTCACTGGGGAGAGGGGGGTTGGCGTCACAGCCTCGCGTGATGTACTTGTAGCCAGGCGGTTTCTGTTGAAAACGAACGGATAATCAATCATAGGTTAACGCTTTGGCTGTCGGCAGCGGTTTTAGTCGCGATGATTCCGACAGGAATCATCGCGACTACAACCGCTAACCGACAGCCAAAGGGTTAAATGAAGATGCAGTTAAATGCAGTTAAATTACAACATTGCAACAACCACAATGAACGGAAATGAGACAAAATCAGACCCTAATTTGAGTATTTCCTGCTTCCCACATTATAGTATTAGTACATTATAGTATATAGTATTATAAAGGTCATTACTAATTTGATACTTCCTGCTTCCCATATTATAAGATCATAACTTAAGGTCATTACTAGTTACCGCACTAAATCCCCAAATACAGTGGGCTCTCAGAGCGAAACCATACTGAACTGTACACATATACGCACAAACAAGCACAACCCTTAAAACAGTCCAGGGAAAAAAGACGGGCTTGTTCAGTAGCATGTTCGTTGAAAGGTCCGGTTAAATTAAAGTGGCACAGTTGCAGTGCGCCTGAACTGATAAGTGTTCAGGAGTCGTACTCCATAGGCAATAGCTGGCCCCGTTCCCCCCCCCCCCCCCCCACCTCATAACCCGCCCGTTAGGGCCGTCCGTGATCACTCCGGTGCCGCCGACGTTAACCCTTTGCGTGTCGGTAGCGGTTTTAGTTGCGTTGATTCCAACAGGAATCATCGTGACTAAAACCGCTACCTACACGCAAAGGGCTAAACCCCGAAGTAACCAGCCAGCCCTTACACCAACTAAGCTCAGCTAAGGAAGAAAAACAGCAATGCTTAAAACACGTCGCTTGATGAATTAGTTTCATAATACTTTTACTCAGAGATATAGGAACTGCAAATGCATATACGACAAAACATTGACGACACAAATGTCAGTGGGGGAAAAAATGAGAAGGTTTGGAAAGAACAAACGACAAATCCATGCGATACAATCAGCACACAAGCACACAGACACCAAACCCATCCCGACCAGTGGTTATATAAGACAAGTTAACTCATTCTACCCCAGACACACCACAGGAAGATAAGGGTCGACCATCGATTGTCAAGGGCGGTCCGTGGCGCAGTGGTTAAGGCGCCTGCCACCAATGCTAAAGGTGCGAGGTTCGATTACGGGTTCCGGCGTCGGATTTTTCTCCTCTAGTAAGTGTCACCGTTAATTCGGGCGGACTGTCGGGGGTTCTTTCTCCGGGTACTCCGGCTCTTCCTCCCCCTCCACTTTGGTATCAGCTTCAGCCCACTTAATCAAATTTCAAATACAAACGATTTTGAATTTCCAATAACTTCAGTAGCTCGCTTGAGCTTGCCCTTAGCACCACGTGAATGTTCTGTGTTTACGTAAAGTGTGTGAGTGAATGCGCGTGATTCACGTGAGCGTGCTTGTTGGGTTCAGTTCGCGGCGGCGCTTTGAGCCGATTTTCAATTGGGATAAAGCGCCTATTTAATGCGCTTATTATTATTATTATTATTATTATTATTATTATGATAGTTCAAGGGTGATGCCAGAATAGCTTGACGCCTATGGGCGCCAAGCTATTCTGGCATCACCCTTGAACTATCATGGTCGATCTGTGTCCTGCACTGCAACGCAGTCTTCAGAGGACAAGGGCAAAATGTAAGGATTTCGGTGTTGTGGTAGAATGAGTTAAGCCGGGCTAACCCCTTTCCTGCCACCGGTCGTACATCCTGTTTCTGGAATATTCGCTGAGCGCCAAAGGACTCCATGCAGCCAAGGCACATGGATGCAAAGTTGAGTCAGCAAGAGGCATAGATCTTCATGAGCCTCCGCACCTGCGGGGACTCATGGGGATCTATGCCTCTTGCAGTTGAAACCAGCTCACATTTTCTCAGCAGTCAAAGGATTAAACAGTCGGCCGGCATATATATAAAAGCACACGCGCACTACAAGTGCACGAGGGACGCAAGTAGAAATAACCGGCACGTCATTTCAATCCTAACATCAAGGACAGTGTCACCGGCGCTGCGGCTGTAGCAAAAGGTGTATCGTCAAGAACTGACCTCCTAACCATTTTCCCCACCGCTGTAAGTACATTTTTGTTTCTGAAAGTTTTGTTTATTCAACGATCAAAAGCCACAACAGTTCAAGAAACGTGGATACGAATTGGTCTCAGCAAGAGGCATAGACCCTCATGAGCCCCCGCATCTGCGGGGGCTCATGAGGATCTATGTCTCTTGCAGTTGGATCTTGTTCACTTTTTCTCGGCAGTCAATGGGTTAACAGAAAAGTACAGTATTACCGCCAGGTCTTTCTCTGTCAGCATCATGACTTCCTGTACTGTAGGAGGACAACGTAGAATCTGATGCAGGTTCTTCACCACATAACCTTCCGGCCTGCAACATGGCAAACAATGGAGCATACACATAGTCCGTGAGATAGGAAGCGAACACCCCCCCCCCCACCTTCCTGCGGGGGATTGGAAGACGAACCGTAGGTGTGTGCCAAAAATAAGTAGCGTATTGAATATAGGAGGGCATGTACTATGGTCATATTTTCCTTCTTTGAGCCCTATATTTTGCTTTTGGGGGTAGGGTTGGTGTTAACGATGCAGTTCCCGGAACAAAGCACACAAAACTAAATGACTGGTATCTTTGGAAACAGAATACATTTACCTACCATTTACAATACCTTAATGTCTAAAAAGCAAAATGGTGACGTCATCGCGGCGCCATCTTTGTTATCTTTTATTATCCGCGAAATAGCCTTCTTACCAAAAGAATAGGTGTCCAATCTTTGACATACTATGATGAAAACATATATACCAATGTTATAATATATCATCAGTGGAAACGTAAACGATTCAATGTTTTCCACTGGTGACCTTGAAAAGTGTTATTTAAAGGTCAAGGTCACCTAAAGTTGTACATTATGAAAAACAACATGTTTTTGAAAATGTGATAAAAAAATCTTACTAAAAGTAATAACATGTAAGGAATTGCTATGAATAGTTGATAAACGATTAGATGTGACCTTCACGAAGGTCAAGGTCGCAGTTTTTGAAGAGTTCGTAAGAATATTCAGTTTGCAATAGGGGCCAAACATTGGCTCTGATTTTAGGAATATTTGCTCACAACACCTATAGGATCTCTTACTACTGAATTATATTTTGTTGAGTTGAGATTATCAGGAACATTATAATATAGATACCCTACATAATTAAGTTGAAGGTCACAATATGTACAATTGTGCACTCAATCTGATAAGTTAACTGTTCCATGGTCCTGAAATTCTCTCTCTCTCTCTCTCTCTCTCTCTCTCTCTCTTTATCTCTCTCTCTCTCTCTCTCTCTCTCTCTCTCTCTCTCTCTCTCACACACACACACACACACGCACACACGCGCACACACACACACACACACACACACACACACACACACCATCACACACACACACACACACACACACACACACACACACGCACGCACGCACGCACGCACGCGCACACACACACACACACACACACACACAGATGTGTGTGTGTGTGTTTTCAAACGCCCAAATAGCATACACAGGTGATTTGATGGGAAACTGTTAACAATCTACGATACCGTACACACTGAATATCAAACGCGCCATAGTTTAATGGGCTTCTGACTTAGATCGTCACAAACGTTGTCTCATGCATGTGGCTGTTTGGGCTGACTGGACCGTCTGCTCGGCCGCTGGCCCACGACGCGATATTTAGAAAAGGGATAAATGCTTTTTAGCACAGTAATATTCTTTCATTCTATTCCAATTGGGGCAGCACAACTGTAGGCATACATAACTGTAGTCTCAGTCTTACACTGATTAGAAACATACTGTAAGCTCTGTGTGTGTTTATCGCCCCCCCCCCACCCCACACACACATTTTCACCTACCTGCCTCCACTTTAAAAAAAAAAATAATTCAGCATAGACTCATACTCTTAGCATATACTGACTAATTTCCACCACACTTCAAAGCCTGAAAAATTACAAAAACTTTAGCTGTAAAAATTCATATCCGTGAAACGTAATGAAAATCCATCCACTTTAAGCTGAAGGTACTATTATATGACGTCACCAGATGTTACAAACTGTGTAAATATGAAGTGCACAAATATTACTGGAAGTATTTTAGCACATAAAGTCTTTGTGTGCATGAAATTCCATTAATCATGGAAGAAGTACATCAGAACACCGCACTTAAAAATGGTGCCATATCCATGGGGTCCAAATATGGAATGTTGTGACGTCATCATGTATACAAAGAAGAATATAATAAAGTTTATTATTTTCTGAATGCCCGATAAAAGACGAACACATCGATACCAAATAATAAGTATTTTCTTGTAATTATCATAGTTTTACTGTCCATCTAGTACCCTTACCCCCCCCCCCCCCTCCTCACCAAATTATAACCCTTTGGGGGGTGGGTTCGGCCAAACTCTGTTGTATCTTCGATACGGTGTTTATTTTTGGCAAACACCTAGGAACGTACGTGGTTTTGGATGGACTTTCATAGTCTCCGATCCCCCGCAAAGGGGGAGGGGAGGGGGCGAGGTTGGGGGGGGGGGGAGTGTCTATGGACGGCCAAAGGTCTAACAGGGCCGGATCAGCAATATTCCCACAGTTTTTCTTTCTCAACCTTATTGTTTACTGCTCAAAACAAAAAGCACCCAGAGAAATTATCAGATTATCAATTAATTAAGTTTTTCAGATGAGCGTTCGCAACAAGCTTCAAAATTGGTCTCGTAAAGAAATAATTTTACCGTCGTAAAATAAAAGTTCATTGTTCAAACAACGTGGAAGTAGAACGCGGAAGAAGAGACAAGTGCGGGGGGGAGGGGGGTGGGGGAGGGGGGGAGGGGGGGGTGTGGGGGGGGGGAGAAGCAAAGTCATCATTGTTTATTTAATTGTGAGTCAAATTTTGAGTTTTCCCATTCGTATGTGTTTTTAACCCATTCGCTGCCAGTGCTCGCGGATTTCGCGTCTGAAAGCACTGTGCACTGACCGACATTTGCAGACAGAAGAACACAAGATAACTGCGACCAGAAATTGGCATGAAGAACTTACGACTGACAAGAGACATAAACCCTCATGAGCCCCCGCGACCGCGGGGGCTCATGAGGGTTTATGTCTCTTGCAGCTGGGTAGCGTTCACTTTGCCTCGGCAGTTAAGGGTTTAATAAAAAAAAAAAAAAAAAAAGGGCTGAGATAATTTGCGTCATTAACGCAATACTAAAATTAGTTTTTATGTAGTGGCAGACAATACAAGCAGATTATTAAGATACGTACACCATAGCTTAAATAAGACACTTTGCCCTGATTTGACATTAACCTTTTTTTTGTGAAATGTGAGATGTTCATTGTTTTACAATGAACTTTTTTGGGGGTCAAATCCGGGCAGACCTGAACACACCTGTAGTGCGGACAGACACAGGAGCTCCACAGGGAGATGTCGACACTCGGGTCTTGTTCTTGAGTCTTGCGGACTTGGTTCAGAATCTCGTTCTCGACGAAGAAGGTGAGGGCATTGTAGGCGTAGAAGAGAGCGCCCAAAGCTTTCACCACCAACTCGTCGATGTTTTCTAAAATATCTGAAAGTCAACATCCAGACCCCAAAGGTGACTGCCCAGCGTGTAAAATGCAGAGAAGAACCCAAACGGAGAAAGAAACATGCTTAGAAAAGCCAGTTACAACGCAATTTATTAATATATCGGGCAATTACCCGAAATATCAATAGAACTGTGTTGTAACTGGCTTTTCTAAGCGTGTTTCTTTCTCCGTATTTTCAAAATAGACAGACAAGTCTAGAATTCAGTCGCTACTTATATTTTTCAGTGAAGAAGGAAAGTGGCTTAAAAGTGGCCTTATCTTCGCTGAAAAGATAAGTAGCGACTGAATTCTACACTTGTTCGTTTGTCTGTTTAGAAACAGTAGGTGTACATAAAACATTAATAAATTGTTCTGTAACTGTCCTTTCTAAGCGTGTTTCTTTCTCCGCTGGTTCTTATCTGAAAGTCAGGATGCATAGATGAAACCGAGCTAAAAAAAAAAAAAAAAAAAAAAAAATAAAAAAAAAAAAATAAAAAAAAAATCGCAAAATTGTAAGAAGCAGTAGAAGAGGAGGAAACATAAACAAAATAAAATCTATCGACAGACTTGTTTATTCATAATTTTGCATATATAATAGATTTAACTCATTCAGTCCCGACGCACCACAGCCAAGATATGGCTCGACCATGATAGTTCAAGGGTGGTGCCAGAATAGCTTGGCGCCTATAGGCGCCAAGCTATTCTGGCACCACCCTTGAACTATCATGATCGATTTTGTCTCCTAAATTGTAATGCAGTCCTCAGAGGACAACCTTATCAACTTCTATGCAGGCGATATGTTTTCCATTCCATCGGCTCTAACAGGCTAAATCTTCTAGAGTAGTAAAGATGTGCGCACTTGATGATCATGCGTACTGTGTACAAGAGACAGGCATCGTACACGTAGGGTCTGTAAGTAAATGTGACGCGATGGTAAGCCAGTAAGCAAAGGTTTTCGGGCCGATGTCGGCCCGAGGATCTTTAGCTTTTCTGGGGAGCAGAGTCTCTCGAAGGTTCTGTCGTGTGAAAACTATTTAAAACTTACCTGCCACGAAGTCTGCGCCCAAGCCCTTTTGCTCACACGCGTTTACCACATTCCCAGCCTGTGTTCTATAGATCTTGACTTCCTCCGTCAGCCTCTCCAGTCGATCCAGACGCTCCTCCCACAGCTCGACACTGCTGAAGTACCTGCTCCCGTTCGAAGCTCTGAGGGCATGGAGTCTTCTGAACATATAGCCAAGTCGCGTGTCCATGCTGTTGAACCAATCTTGTGATGACAGACGGTGGCAGAAATCTGTCTGAACTTCGGCCTTGTCTGTTGATAGCAAAGACGTTTTCTTTTTGTGGCTTCCCTTCCGGTTGGTCTTCTTAGGGTTATTGTGGCAAAATGATAGCGACGGACTTTGATTCGCAGACCGTGTTTCATTTTGACGTGCAGGTCCTGTTTTGCTTTGGCTCTGAGTCACAGAGTGTGCCCGCTTCTGGTTCGGTAAAATCCGGTGATTTTGAGTCTCATTTACAGAAGACTCCCTCCCCTGGCTCTTTGAGAACGGGTTTTGCCACACACTCTGGCGACTCCGAAGGCAACTGTGGGGCTGCTTTGAAGAACAACATTCGGATGATTCGTTCCACGGCTCCTTCTTTTGAACTGCGTTTCTGGGTAACAAAATGTCCTCCACGCTAGCGCCACCATCGGGCTGAGAGAGGCCAGACGCAGCGACAAGTTTATCGTACAGTGACTTGATCTTCAGGAGATTAGTCTGACACAAGTGGAGTCTCTCCTCCTGCTCTTTAATCGTTGACTGTCTTTGGAACTCATCCAGAATAAACTTCACGCCTTTTCCGCCTGTGTATTTCGCAAGCAATCCTTTTACGAAGGTGTCTGCAATCGCCGTAGTCTGTATGCGCTCACAGTGGACAAATTCGGAATAATCAACACGTGGGTTGTTGTCAGATGTACGCCTAAGGTTACATGAACTTCTTGATTCTGCAGGAGACGGGGCACACTGTTTGTCTCCCTCGATTGCTGCGCTTTGCGCAGCAATCGAGGGAGACAAACAGTGTGCACGTGGGATTGCAGAGTCCTCTTCTGCATCTGTCTCATCCAGTGGGTGTTTGTCGTCATCCACAGCGTGTTCTTTCTCTTCAGTTGAAGTGTCTGCATCAGTCGTTTCGCCATCTCGCGTATTTCCACCTTTTGGCGTCCTTCTGTCCTGCGCAGTCAGCACATCGCCTCTGGTCTCTACGTCATCGTCTCCATCTGTGTTCGTTTTCTTCTCTGTCGTCGGACTCATTGCCTGTCCTGTCTCCTGTGTCTCGCCATCTCCCGTCATTTCCTTTATCTGTGCACGCCTTTCCTCTTCGTCTTTTGTTCTGCCATCTCTTGTCTCCTTGTCATCTTCACCCTGTCTGTCTGCTCGGGTCTGTCCGCCTTCCGCAGTTATTCTTGCATCGTCCTCTGGTCCTCTGTCCTCGTCCTCGCCTTCTCTACCGACTGCTTCACCGCTGCTCCTCTTCTTCCCCGTGGCGTGTCGAGGGCCGCAACTCCTCACTCTCTCTTTAACTCTCTCGTGCAGAGTCCAGGACACAAGCGTTCCCCAATTCACTCCCTCTGCGCAGAGAATGACCACGTGGTAGCCCTCCAAGGCCCAATCAGACGCCTTCAGCCCCAATACAAGCGTTTTGCCCGTGCCTGGAAACGAAATCATAATTTATCGGTGAAATTTGGTTGGCCGCATGACTATTCCACCAAGTGAGAACAATTTCAACATAAAAATCAACTTAACGACAGCTGTAAGTTAACCCTCGTGTGCATGCAGCCGCCGGTATTGTAAACAATTCCGGTGTCTGCATGCACAAGATGGTTTAGGTTTGGAATGGGGGTTAAAGCAACATGCTCCAGACAATAAAGGGTTAACAGTTCGCGACATCTCCTTAATGAACGCTCTTAATGAACGCTCTTAACGTGTCTCACAACAACGATGGGAGACTAGAAGGCCTAACTTCACTTATTGTCTACCGTATTGGAAATAAGGTAGACTTTGAAATGGGGCTGGTCGGAGCGCATTCGAGCATGCACACGACGTTTTTTGGCGTGCGGGGCACAAATTCTGGCAAAGAAGTAACAAGATAAAAATGACGTCACATCTAGCTACGCAAATCTTGCTAGAGAACGTCTTTTTGGCGCAAAAGAGCCGTATGTGTGCGTGTGTGTGTGTGTGTGTGTGTGTGTGTGTGTGTGTGTGTGTGTGCGTGCGTGCGTGCGTGCGTGCGTGCGTGTGTGCGTGCGTGCGTGCGTGCGTGCGTGTGTGTGTGTGTGTGTGTATGTGACAGCGACTAGAGCCCGCGTTTGAGGACGGACAAGCTTGACATTTTAGGAGAATGTCCCTAAAAGAATTATCTCGAGACCTTTTTACGAATTTTTGATTAAGATGCTCATTGGCGAGAAAATGGCCGTTTCACAAAAACCGGTTGATCCACACTGGAGTCCGTAATTTTTCTTATTTTTACTAGCTATTTTGCATATTGCTAGATAAAAGGGAAATATTTAATGAGTTCGTTAACCAGCGTTGTACCTCTAGAACTTATTGAATGATATTTAAATATTTTTAAAAAAATATATATTCCACGTTTTTGGGATTAATTTCACGAATTATATAGGTTAATCTTAAAACAATTGAATCTTTTTTTTTTAACGAAAAAACAACAAACAAACCAACAATCATCTCATTAATAATCGCATGATTTTTCATATACGTTATTTACATAAGCCTACAGTTTGTCTCGGCTGTCGGGTACGATTAGGTCAATTGTGACCTGCATGCCCTAGATGTGAAAATCAGACAATATTCTGCACTACGTTTTCCGAGTCTTTTGTAAAACAGCTAACATAACTTTATTATTTCTTTTACGAAAAAGCTATCTTCTCATTAATACCCGCATGATTTTTCATAAACAATGTTTGTATAAGCCTGTTATTTGTCCCGGTCCTGGATAAGGAATAGGTCAAATTGTGACCTGTAAGCTCTAGGCGTGAAAATCAGCAAGACAATTGCAAACGTAATCTTCTGATACGTTAAATGTTAGTACTGCGATGAGTGACGTATCGAGTCGCACGTATATAAGCATACGCAGTGCTCGTGCAACTCATATAGAATGCACCTCGGGTGCTCCGCTACCGTTCGGAGAGACTGGATATGAGACTGCATCCGGATGTACGCGTTTACTGATCTTGGGCTGCGAATGGTGTGACGGGGCGGGATCTAATTGTCAGCGCTGGAACTTGCTCGCTGCCTACCTATTGGGATATTTTTCTTCAGAATAGCTTTGCTACGCCAGACCACAGAGCTTACGAATGGCGGGAATCGCCGTGTGTCCGTCTTTATTTCTGTGTGCAAGTGTGTGTGTGGATCAGAGGGTGGGTTAGAGTGGGAGATGGATGCCTGTCGCTACACGAGCTGACAGAGCGTAATGGCGGGAAGCGCCGTGTGTCCGTCTTTGTTTGTGTGCGCCGACGTGTGTGTTGATTAGAGGATGGCTTAGAGAGGAGGGAAAATGGATCAGCATAATAAGCCTAAAAATATGGACAACTCTGAATATTCCTAAAAGAAAAACGTATCTGAGCTCCAAACAATACGGTAGAGTTTGGGATGAAATCCTCGTCTTGTTTTTATATGCGGTCGTGGGGTTAAACGGTTTAAAGTATATGATTTAACCCTTTCCATTTTGCTACACTACTGCACGAAAAGAAATGTGACTATAAAAGTGCCAAGGTAGTGCCAAAATAGCTTGGCGCCTTGAGGCGCCAAGCTATTCTGGCACCACCCTTGAACGAAAATTGTGGATCTATCCCCTGATCCGTAATGTAAAAAAAAACAAAAAAAACAACACATCCTCAGGATTTAATGGGTTAAAACTGCACCTGGAGGACCAAGCAGGAACACGAAGCGCTCCTCACTGTCGAGAATGTTGAGCTGCTCTTCACGTAGGATGCTTTTCCCAAAGTGGATTCCGGTCAGATTGATACATTCAGCTGTTGTCGCTCCGCTCAGCCGAGAGTGCCGTCCGCAGAATCTGGAGACATGGCGAGCAAAATGAGTTACATTACAATCGGTGCTGGACGTTGCGGCAAGCAAGTCTGACAGCCGGTCATTCAAAATTCAAGAAATGTATTGTCCATGAAAGGATATTTGTCTTTGCCTGCGGAGCGTAAATAGGAATAAACAATTATAATGTCACAACATATAATCACAGATGTAAGTAAAATTGTACGGACAGTTTCAGAATCATATTATTGATCAGACTTCAAGTAAGTCTTTAAGTTATTAAGTTAAATATTGCACCACACCAACTATCAATTTGCCGATATGAGCTCAATTCAAATAAATACTACTATCAATACAAAGTCGATAGCTATACATTAACAACCTCCCCCCCCCACCCCACCTCCCTGTGCTCTCTCGAAACCGCACCCATCCCAACATACCTTCCAATGATCTGCTCATAAACTTCTCTAGACAGAACCTTCCCATCTGGCGGTCCGTCGCCACCCCCACGTGCAATGATTTTCTGCGTCAGGACTGCCCACCACTGCAGAAGTAAACTGTCGTCCTGGATCGTCTCCTCTGACTCGTCAGAACTCGTTTGTACGTCGGAGAACGGCACAGCTTCCTCGGCACACAGGCAGTGACCCAAGGCGCCCTCTATGTTGTCCGTCTGGAAACACTTTCTGAAGCCCTGTGTATGAATACATGCTGTGCTGATCTGTGATTTTGGACCTTACGGCCGTCCAAATCGCAGACCAGCACACAGACTGTACAGCCGGGAGTGATTAGGCCAGCAAGGGTGCGCATGTCAAGGGGACGCATGTCGAGCTAATCTGGCACGATCTTGAATTGTTCTGGCTAGCCCTGGCCAAGCTAGTACTCTTGCTTCACAGACACCTTCTAAAGTTGTGGAGGTAACTGTCAGGCGTGAATTTGTTAACCCGTTGCGTGTCGGTATCGGTTTTTGTCGCGATGATTTCTGTTGGAATCATCGCCGACAAAAACCGCTACCAACACGCAAAGGGTTAACATGCCCAAGAAAGAGAGTATTACGCCCTTTCCACGTCGTACCAAATAAATCGCCCCCCCCCCCTCTTCTCAAAAAAGCGATTTCTTTGTCCTTCCACATCATGTTCCTTTCTTTGCTGGGTATTCTGTGACATTTTAACCCCCTGACTGCTACTGAGGATGGCGCTCGGCAGCAGAAAAGACCTGTAGATACGCGTCTTTTCCGCCAAACGGTTTCGTCAGTAGCAGTACGGGTTTAACTCATTCTACCCCAGACACACCACAGGAAGACAAGGATCGACCATGATAGTTCAAGGGTGATGCCAGAATAGCTTGGCGCCTATAGGCGCCAAGCTATTCTGGCATCACCCTTGAACTATCATGGTCGATCTATGTCCTGCACTGCAATGCAGTCTTCAGAGGACAACGGCAAAATTTAAGGATTTCGGTGTTGGGGTAGAATGAGTTAAACTTTTAGCAACCAGGGATGAGGAGCACCCACTGCGAGACTGATCGAGCGCATGCAGACACTGCGGCAACTGCCGCGACGGAGACATAGATCTTTATGAGCCCGCGCGCGGCACTCGAGCCCCGCGACTGCGGGGGGTTTATGAGGAACTATGCCTCTTGCTGAGAGCAATTTGTGTCCATGTTTCTTGGGCGGTTTGGGCTTTTGATCATTGAATGAACACAAATGTACGCAGAGTGACAGGGAAGGGATTAAGACGTTACTTACAGCATTGACATCAGGGTGGTCAGCCAGTTTCCTGAGCCTTGCCCTAGGGATATTGGGCAAGGCCAGAACCGTAGTCACGGTCGGCTGCTCGCGCAGATCGGATACAAGATGACGCAACACTTCTGTCGCCTTTCTCAACTGTTTCAGTCCTTTCTCGATCGTCTTGACCACATCATTGTCCGTAATTCCCTTCGCCTGTTCAGTTTCTTCTGAAACTTTCATTGTCCCCTCTTTTGTATCACTAGTTTCTGTGTCAAGCGGATTTGTGTTGGGATTTTCATCTCCTCTTGTGCCGGGTTTGTGAATTCCTTCTGTGTTGAAATTTTCATCTCCGGTTGTTCCGGGCGTGGTAATGTCTTCTGTGTAAGAACGTTCAGCATGTGAAGATTCATTTACTGGTTCCTGATCGACGTTCTGCATGGAGCCCCGCATGGTCTTGGCTTCAAAGACGATGAAACCTAATCTGGGGTGGACGATGAGGATGTCAAAGTCTCCGCGCTTGAAGTTGGTCCCCAAGTCTTTAGGAAGAGGAAAGAGATTTTCTGGGGTAAAGGAGCTTGAATCATCACACGTTTCTCGTTTCACCCTTGACTCTGAAACACCAGAGCAATGTTTCCCCTTGATGTTTTCCTCATCAGGTGCACGCTTTGCGTCTTCTGCAAACTCGGATCCACAAGTTTCGGGCACCATTCCAGGCTCCATTGTCTCTTTAGTCTTCTTCTTTTCTTTATTTCCAGGTTTTCTGCCCAGCTCGAACAGATAATAGTCAAACTGGTAATCCAGCAGCACAAACATGGGTTCATCAGTTGCCTCAACCATGCGGGCGACACACTTCGTGACCGCATCCTCGGTAAGGTCACCAATCATCGCTGAGGGATCAGTCAGGCCTTGTTTAATAACTTGGTGTTTGGTGGTGCTGTACCGCTCGAGCCTAGTGTACTTGGTCTTGAAGAAGCGGAGTGGGGGCACAAAGTGGAGCTGGTTGTGGAGGTTGGGGAAACGGGCTGTCACAGACTGCACCATCTCCTTCGTCAGCTTCTGAGAAAGAAGGAAAAACGATAAATTAGTGCTGATTCATATGATGAATTTTATAAGGGGAAAAAGGTAAAAGAGAAAAAGATTTTAACCCTTTGACTGTCGGTAGCGGTTTTTGGTCGCGATGATTCCAGCAGGAATCATCGCGACAAAAACAGCTACCGACAGTAAAATGTTAACCACTTCCCAGCCACTGGTCGCAGATTGTGTTTCTGAAAAAATCTTCAATCTAGAGGCAAATACCTGCTTCCTATCCAAGGACCAAGGATATAAAGTCAGGTAAGCAAGAGGCATAGATCCACATTGAACCCCTGCAACAGCAGGGGTTCATGAGGATCTGTTCCTCTTGCATTTGGGTATTGCTTGTATTCCGACAGAGAAGGAGTTCAGAAACCATTATAAACTGCAGACATAATGCATGAATACACAGAACTACATAATAAATAAATGCATGTTTCCACACAGCTAAAAAAAAAACCGTCAAAGGCTATTATCAAAGTGGAACCTCCAATACATTGCATGTTTGTTTTCCACTTCAAATGATACTTTGTACAACTTGACGCTTTGACGTGTATCCGTTACGCTACAAGACATTTCGTCATTAATACAATGTATTAACCCCTTTACTGCCAGTGGACGTAGATTGCGTTTCTGAAATCTTAGTTATCTCCACACCAATAGCTCAAGCCGCCCCAGGAATATGGATTAAAAGTGATGTCCTCAAGAGGCATAGATCCACATGAGCCCCCGCGACTGCGGGGGCTCATGAGGATCTATACCTCTTGCAGTTTGGGGGGTGGGGAGTTCATTTTTTCTCGTCAGTGAAGGGGAGCCATAGAGCTCCAGTTTATACCTCTTGCAGTTTGGGGGGTGGGGAGTTCACTTTTTCTCGTCAGTGAAGGGGAGCCATAGAGCTCCAGTTTATACCTCTTGCAGTTTGGGGGGTGGGGAGTTCACTTTTTCTCGTCAGTGAAGGGGAGCCATAGAGCTCCAGTTTATACCTCTTGCAGTTTGGGGGGTGGGGAGTTCACTTTTTCTCGTCAGTGAAGGGGAGCCATAGAGCTCCAGTTTATACCTCTTGCAGTTTGGGGGGGGTGGGGAGTTCACTTTTTCTCGTCAGTGAAGGGGAGCCATAGAGCTCCAGTTTATACCTCTTGCATTTTGGGGGGTGTGGAGTTCACTTTTTCTCGTCAGTGAAGGGGAGCCATAGAGCTCCAGTCGGCCCAAGAATATGGACTCGAAATGATGTCCGCAAGAGGCAGAGATCCTCATGAGACCCCGCGACTGCGGGGGCTCGTGAGGATCTGTACCTCTTGCAGTTCACTTTTTCTCGGCAGCGCAAGGGTTCATACTGCACACCATTAGAAGAATTTCGAAGCAAAAAGCCTCAGTTGTTGCTGGAAGGAAAATATAAGTCAACTCACTTCTTTTTCATCCTGCGGCTTTTTCTCAACCGCTGTGACAGTCTCTGGCACCCCTCCCTTCTTTCGGCGCCGTCTTTTGCCACCAGTCTGCTGTTGCGTCTGTTTATTTGGTAAGTCTTCCGTATCCTTTTCTGTTTCCTGCTCTTGTTGGGAGGAATTCATCTGTGTGTGTGTGGTTTCACTTGTGTAGAATCTGGAGTCTGGTGGCGTGGGGCTGGATGCAGCGTTGTAGCCTCCAGAGTGCGGGTGCAGTAGACGGCCTGTTTCAGACAGCACACCACTCTGTGGATAGGGTTCACGGTTCTGCTGGCGGTAGAGCTGATGGGCTTGCTGAGGAGGACTTTGTCGGTAGTAATTTTGGGAGTAGTGTTGGTTGTGTTGCTCGAGAACTGGGCGAGGGTTGTGATGCCTGTACGAGGCATGATGTTGCTGCTGGTCATGCTGCGAGCCGCAAAATGGAGAACGAGGAGGGGGCCCGGCACTTGAAGCTGGAAGACGTTGCGAAGAGCTTGGACCGGAGTTCTGACCCATCCCAAGCTGCGCGTGAGGGCCGGTATGGTGCTGGCCGTGTGGAGAAAACTGCTGCTGACTAATATTAGGATCACAACGAAGCCAGGAAGGGTCGCTTCTGGATTCCGAGAAATGCGGCTGATGGGGATTCGGTGCAAACGAGCTTAAGTACTGCAGATCCTGTCGCTGCTGGTCTTGGAGGTGATGTTGATCCCGGTAAGCGAAATTCCTCTGGCCGACGTCGGCCGCAGTGGGCCCGCGCACGACAGTGCGCGGGCCCACTGCGGCCGACGTCGGCCCGGGGATCTTTTGATTACTGGGGTAGTGCTGATTCTGCTGATGCGTCCACTGCGGGTAGATCTGTCCAGGAGCGGATGTGGGGTAGGCAGGGTTGTTGAGGTGGGGTCCGGCCTGCTGGAACTCTGGAGGAAATGACGCGTGAGATCCTGACCAGCCTGTCTGAGGTGCGTGGAAGTGAGATGAGCCATAAGGGCGGACCCTGAACGAAGGATCGTACTGATAGTTTTGATTGTGATCCATCTCACGCCATCTCCGCTTCCGTCCAGACATGTGAGCACAGAGTTGCGCTGGTGTCGAGATGCATAGACTCAGTATTCTTTTCCGCGTACGAACAAGAGAGGCAACGCGACACTTCACAACAAAGCATTTCGCTGATTCTCGTTGTTCTCAGAACATTGTCATAACGCGGCGATTTTTGTTGTTTTAAGCGAAATGTCCTGGCCCACAAAAGTTATGGAATGGAAAGGCTTTCATGGTAAAGCATTGATCTGATCCGTTGAAACACTATCTGTTTTGTGTCCCGTGACATTAATGCCGATGTCCTCATGTCTGTACAATTCCACGTCCTCAGTGTTGAGTGCCCCTTCCTTCAGCCCATGGTGATGTCAGATACGCTGCGAAAAATAAACACAACAGTGAGTGTCCTGTTCACAGTGCTTTAGCGTAATACAATGTGCCTAGGATGGATAAAATACGCGTAATCAGAGGTAATGCAAACTTTAACTCATTGTGCCCGAGGTACGAAATACCCACATTTTGGAGTTATCCTCTGAGGACTGCATTACAATTCAGGAGACAGATCGACCAAGATAGTTTAAGGGTGGTGGCAGAATAGCTTGAAGCTATTCTGCCACCACCCTTGAACTATCATGGTCGAGCCTTATCTTGGTGTGGTGTGTCGCGGGCAGAAGGAGGTAATTGTTTCAGTGAAGGCAAAAGACAGGTCTATTTTTGTGAAAAGTAAGATTTCCATTGTATTACTTTTTCTTTTACAGGATGGACTTACTGCCATTCTGTGTTATGCCTTCATATTTCAAAGTACACAGGGTCTATCGGCTACAAACTGTTCATTTGCACATAAACCTTTTCTCTCTCCCAATGTGTGGTGTATGTGTGTGTGTGTGTGTGTGTGTGTGTGTGTGTGAGTGCGTGCGTGCGTGCGAGCGCGCGGGTGCGTGCGTGCGTGCGTGTGTGTGTGTGTTTGTAGGGGAGTAGGGGGATGGGGAGGGTGTGTTTGTGCTCGCCAGCGTTGCAATATTTGCTGTCGAAATTTTCATTTTTTAACCTACCCCCCCCCCCCTCATTTTGAGGATGTCATCTAAAGGCTACATGCCGGTTCAGAAGACAGATTCAGTTGCCGTGACAGTTCAAGGGAGGTACCAGAATAGCTTTGGCGCCTATAGGCTATTCTGGCACCACCCTTGGACTCTTACGGTCGTTCCAAATTGTAGAGTTCGAGGCTGAATGTGTTAAATATAGGCTAAAAGTTTGGGCAACACAAAAAGCGTTCGTCTGCATCTGATATGGGTTATCAAACGGTTATCAAAGTGCACGTTTGGTCTGCATGCAAACAGTTGTGATCTGACGTAACAAATAACTGTTTTACGCACTTTCTCTTAAGCGCCACCCCCACCCGGGTCTGCCCTGGGGGACTTGGGTGGGGTTAACTACTTTTTAGTTCCCAGGGTCACCCTGGTCAGCCACACAGGGTGGGTTTTCCCCTCTATTCTGGGGCATGTGTTTCTGTCTACCCTTGGTCCATTCACCTGTATTTTCCTTTTTTAAACTCTCCCTACTGTCTGCGCTGTCTGTAGCTCTTGATATTGGATGTGTGTTGCTAAATGGTCTTAGGTTAATTTAGCGTATTGGACCTGCTGGCGACATACATTCAATATTCTGTTTAGTTTTGTTTTTTTCACAAACAGTGCAGGCACGTCCTGAGAAAGTCTTGTTGCTGTCGGGACGTTAAGCAATGTACAACCAACCATCTTAAGCGCCATTTCCTTAACCCTTTGGGTGTCGGAAGCGGTTTTAGTCGCGATGATTCATGCAGCACATTCGATACGTTTCTTGTATCCGGATGCTGAACGTCCGGAGTGAGTTAAAAACCAGTGTAATCTACAAGACCGATTGTTCGCGTTCAGCACCATGCCATGCAGAAAATCATAAACAGTACTTAAAATGAGCCTTCAATACACAATTAACTCATTCAGCCCCACGCACGTATTTCCCAAATGTTGGAGGAGTCATCTAACGACTATGCACCAGTTGCAAGAGATGGGTTGACCATGATAATTCAAGGGTAGTGCCAGATTTGCTTGGCGCCGACAGGCGCCAAGCTAATCTGGCGCTACCCTTGAATTATCATGGTCGACCCAATCCTGAGGTAGGTCGTCGGTTGCTGAACGAGTTAAACGGTTCACAAAGTTTCTGAAAAGAGTTTTTTTGCACAAGGATGTGTCATGCAAATCCATTCAAACTGTAAAATCCGGTACTCTCTCAGCTCCACCTTTTTCACACGCGCACGCACGCATGCACACACGCCCACATCTACGCACGCACCATGCCGGCACGCACACACACACGCGACCGCTTACCCTCTCCAACCTCTTGTTCATCGGAACCTAACAATAAAAGTTGGAAAGTGACCGATATTATAATAGATTTCAGCGGTGTGTCTTGTTTGAATAAAGCACGAGGTAGTCTAGAAGTGCGTAGGCCAAATGACTGTGACATAATCACGCCACTGTCTGTAAAGCACTGTCCAGCCCACCTTTCGAGCATTCCAACATCACGTTCATGCAATCGCCACCAGCGTCATCAGAAGCATCATCTTTAGCAGCAGCGACAAACAAGACGCCAGTGACCGTCATCCCTAACAGGAGAGGATGGGAAGGCTATACACGGGTCTGTGTCATATCACCTTTGCACTTCTCCTCCATACAAGTAACCTGTTTACCTCGTCAAAGAAAATAAGAGACAAAGTAGGGTCAGCAAGATGCGAGGCATACATCCTCATAAGCTCCCGCATTAATTTGTAGTCTCATGACATACTGAAAACTAAAGTTCGCTATACAATGTATTCAGGAAAACATGATACGAATCGTGTTCCTCAACACACGAACAAATAAATCAAAAGCAAATGTAGGTATTTTCTCTCCCCAGGAGTGTGTGATGGCGTGCAGTGGTCCCAGACGCCCGCTGACCAAGGCGTACGGGTGTAGCGGTCAGGACATGACGTTACGCTGGAATTTTGACTGGCCCCGGGGGAGAAGGTGGAGGACAATAAATAGAATTACACTGACGGCCGCTCGCAACAAATGATTGCTATATCTTCTGATGGGACTTTCATGGTCACCCGAACGTTCTCTGGTCGCGTCAGTCTCCATGGCAACGCAGGGCTGGAGTTGAATCAAATCAGGTGCCGGCCGGAAGACACGGGAAACTACACTGTAGACGTGAACGTTCATCACCTGTCCGCCGGGACATTTTCCTACGTGCATCACACCACCATGGTGGACATAGCCGGTAGGCCATCTATACGACCTTCAATGTTGGGGAAAAGTGTACACGACTCATCTGCAAGAGACATAGATCCTCATGAGCTCCCGCAGGCGCAGAAGCTAAGAGGATCTATGCCTCTTGCTTTCCCCACTTCGTATTTTATTTTCTTTGACGTTGAATGTCGTTCTTTGACTTTGAATTAACCAAGACTTCATTAACAAAATCTGCGATCACTTACAGAAAAGTGTTTTGTGTGGCATTCCATTTTAAGGCTTACTTCTAGTTCTACCTGCTGTAGTGTCTATGTGTTTTGTTGTCAAAAGTAACGCATGTCAGGTTTTGACTAGCCTAATTACATTATTCTCTTCTGCGTCTTTGTCTCTATATATGATTATTTTTGGTTCCTTGATTGCATTCAGAGCTTTCCACTAACACCTTGATAGAAGTGGTTGAACATTGCTTAACGTCCCGACAGCAACAAGACTTTCTCAGGACGTGCCTGCACTGCTTGTGAAAAAAACAACCTAAACAGAATATTGAATGTATGTCGCCAGCCGGTCTAATACGCTAAATAAACTTAAGACCATTTAGCAACACACATCCAATATCAAGAGATATAGGCAGCACACATCCAATATCAAGAGATATAGTGTGGCTTCAGAGCAAACAGGAGCACCACCGATATGGTCTTTGTGCTGAGACAGCTACAGGAGAAGTGCCGCGAGCAGAACAAAGGGCTGTACGTAACATTTGTCGACCTAACAAAACCGTTCGACACTGTGAGCAGACAAGGCATGTGGCAGATCCTGGAGCGACTTGGCTGTCCCCCAAAGTTCCTCAACATGATTGTCCAGCTACACGAGGACCAGCAAGGCCAGGTCAGACTCAACAATGACCTCTCAGAACCATTCCCTATTCTCAACGGCGTAAAGCAGGGCTGTGTGCTGGCACCGACCCTCTTCACCATCTTTTTTAGCATGATGTTGAAGCAGGCCACAGTGGACCTTGATGATGACGATGCAGTGTACATCAGGTATCGTCTAGATGGCAGCCTGTTCAACCTCAGACGACTGCAGGCCCACACGAAAACCCTAGACCAACTGATTCGTGAGCTGCTTTTTGCTGATGATGCTGCCCTCGTTGCACACACAGAGAGAGCCCTGCAGCGCATCACGTCTTGCTTCGCAGATGCTGCCCAGCTCTTTGGACTCGAGGTCAGTCTGAAAAAGACAGAGGTCCTCCATCAGCCGGCACCCAAGACAGTGTATCGCCCTCCTCACATCACCATTGGCGAGTCTGAACTAAAGTCAGTGCACCAGTTTACTTACCTTGGCTGCATTATCACGTCGGACGCCAAGCTGGACAAGGAGCTTGACAGCAGGCTGGCAAAAGCGAACAGCGCTTTCGGGCGACTTTTCAAGCGGGTGTGGCACAATCAACAGCTGAAAACAGGCACCAAGATCAGCGTGTACAGAGCTGTGGTCCTCACCACCCTGCTGTATGGTTCCGAGTCCTGGGCCCTCTACCGCAGCCAACTACGACTGACTCCTCGAACGCTTCCACCAGCGCTGCCTGCGTACCATCCTGGGCATTCACTGGAGTGACTATGTCACCAACGTCGAGGTCCTTGAACAGGCTGAAACTGTGAGCATCGAGGCTTTGCTGCTGCGGACACAGCTCCGCTGGGCGGGGCATGTCTCCAGGATGGAGGATCATCGCCTACCAAAGATCACCCTGTTCGGCAAGCTTGCTACTGGACACCGTGACAGAGGGGCACCAAAGAAGAGATACAAAGACTGTCTCAAGAAGTCACTTAGTGCCTGCCAAATCGACCACCACCAGTGGTCTTCGCTTGCTGCGGACCGTGACACCTGGCGCTCCACCATTTACAAGGCAGCTGTCTCCTTTGAGGACTCTCACAGAGCTAGCCTTAAGGACAAGCGGCTCAGGAGAAAAAACAGAGATGCCGCAGCTCAGAACCCCGGCCATACCTTCCCCTGCAGCCACTGCGGTCGAACCTGCCTGTCTCGGATTGGCCTCCGCAGCCACGAACAAGCCTGCAGACGTCGTGGGCAACTCCTATAAAATCTTCGTTCGCGAAGTCAAGCCAAGAGAGGCAGCGCATACATCAGGGAGAGTTTAAAAAGGAAAATACAGGTGAATGGACCAAGGTAGACACAACACAGGCCCCAGAATAGTGGGGAAAACCCACCCTATTGGGCTGACCAGGGTGACCCTGGGAACTAAAAAGAAGTTAATCCCACCCAAGTCCCCCAGGGCAGACCCGGATGGGGGTTGATAGAAGTGATTACAATACAAGGATAGAACAGTTTCATGTCAAATGTTTAAAGGAGCTGTGTGGTCAAAAGCCGCCTATATCTGTATAAAAACCTACTGAAGTATGTTGAAAATAATGATTATTTTGTCACAGATGTAATTTGCCATTTAACTCGTTAGGATCAATTCATTCTAGACGTGCCGTGTGCGGAAACGCCTCATTTTTGCCGCGGATCCATGTGCGGCACGCACATAGATCCGCGATAAAAAGAAGGCCTTTTTTGCACACGGCACGTGTAGAATGCATTGATCCTAAATTTCTTGTTATTAATATTCTCTGTTTTTATAACTTTGGTGGTGCGTCTCCTTCCTCAGCCCCACTCAGCACCTCCAGTGGCAACCTGACATTAACCCAGAGCCGGACGGCCGTCTACAACAATGAAGCGGGTTCGTGGCACGTGCAACTTGCCTGTGGGCACTTTACCGACCGGGGACAGCCGCATGTCAACGTGGTCTGGAAGGTATAATTATAACAGACGATTTCCAGAAATCAGAAGTAGGTCAAAAGTTCACGTGTTTCGACGAAAACAGTGGATGAAAAGGCCGGAAATCTTCTATTGGTGTCTGTTTCAGTAGTGCTCGAAGATGTTAATTCAGCACTAAAGAACTCCAGCCGTCCTTGGAACACGGATACAAAGAGGTGTCAGCACAGGCATAAAAGTCCATTAAACCCTGCCTCTGCGGAATTCATAAGGTTCTATGCCTCTTGTATTTGGGTGTTGTAAGTAGGTAACGAAAGTACTAAAAGTATACGCTGCCCTCAGGACAAATACGTCTGATAAAATTGTTAGATGGAATAGGCAAGACGTAGTCACAGAGTATCTAACAATGCGCTGTCCTGTATGGTGCAGGTATTAAGGTCTTGACATTTGTTGTTTCTCTACAGACCCCTGCGTCCGACTCCAAAGCCAGCACTCAATACAAAGACGGACATTTCTTTCTGTTGCCTGTAGTAACCCTGTAGTAGGGGGACAATACTCCTGTCGACTATCTCCCGACTCGCCTGCTGCATCTTCATGTTTCCATGGTAACGACCCAATGTTAAGGGAGGTCAGTATGAATGTAGACGAGATGAAAGCGAGACTTACCTTAATCGAAGCAAACCAAGTCGCTCAACAGACGGAGAACGCTGAACTGAGACAAACAGACCTGAGGCACCTGACCAGACAACTGGAACAGTACCAGGTCGCCAATGTCAACCTGACCAACTTGGTTCACAACCTAGAGACTCAGCTCCACGTGTACCACGTGTACCTGATGAAACAGCACGATCACTCCTTTGTCGTGACGAAGTAGTGGTTATCCTGTTTCAGCAGGATGCATTACTATATAGTACACATAACTCATTGGAGACGTGCAGCCTCCGGATACGCGGCTTATGCTTAAGCCGCGTATCCGGAGGCGGCACGTCTCGCGGAATGAGTGAAAGGCTAACTACCGCCGAAACTGTTCAAAGATACACTTCTGTAACAGATAGTAACGAAACGCTACACACAGATGGTTCATTTAGACAATCCAGTTCGGCACAAGTCGTCTTTGATGATAATTGAGTTGGCTTCATTGAAAATTGTGTATTTCAAGATACAATTCATAGTATATTCGGCGGGTTGTATTGTGTTTTGATTGTGATCATGTTTCGGAATGTATTCGAAATGCGCTAAAAATAATTGGACTATTCGATTCTCATGCAAATAAAAGCCATGATGCTATTTGGTGTTTACTGGCGTTATATTTGAATTAAAATAAATGGGCGCAGGAGGAGTTAACTCATTCGAGACGTGCATTTCTGCCCTATGGACACTGGTAACACTGATAACACTGATAAATACAGTCTGTCAAGACGTATTGCTTAGACACCGCAAAACTAAAACGCACCACTGTCACAATATTGAAATGTACGCTTGTCTGTAATTTTTTTGCAGGCATTTCTAGAATGAGCAGATGCATGCCGTAGTACAAAAGCCGCACAGGCAAACATGGCACAGAATGACATATCACTAAATGGCATAAAGACACCAGCATTAATGTCATGGCCCACTGCGGAACAACACCACGTCCAGCGCCATCAACGACAGAATCTGCAGTACTAAAACTTTAGTTATTTTCGCCCAATCCCCATCTGCCTCATTTCTCAGAGTCCAGAAGCGGCCTTTCCTGGCTCCGTTGTGATCTTAATATTAGTCAAAAGCAGTTTTCTGCCCACGCCAGCACCATGTCGGCTTTCACGCGCAGCTTGGGATGATGGGCCAAAGCTCTGTTCCCAGCTCTTCGCAAGGTCTGCCAGCTTCAAGTACCGGGCCTTCTCTTTGCGCTTCTAGTTTTGTCAGCTACAAACTGTTCGATTGCACATACACTTTTTTTTATATTTCTCCCAATGTGTGTGTGTGTGTGTGTGTGTGTGTGTGTGTGTGTGTGTGTGTGTGTGTGTGTGTGTGTGTGTGTGTGTGTGTGTGTGTGCCACTGAGAGAGAGAGAGAGAGAGAGAGAGAGAGAGAGAGAGAGAGAGAGGAGATGAGAGAGAGAGAGAGAGAGGAGAGAGAGAGAGAGAGAGATACAGAGAGAGAGACAGAGAGAGGGCGAGAGGGGGAGAGAGAGAGAGAGAGAGAGAGAGAGAGAGAGAGAGAGAGAGAGAGAGAGAGAGAGAGAGAGAGAGAGAGAGAGAGAGAGAGAGAGAGTTAAGGGGGTTGGGGTGGGGAGAGGAGGGAGGTGGAGGCGGGAGGTGGAGGGGGGAGGGGGGAGGGTGTGTGTGTTTATGCTAGCCAGAGGTGCAAAATTTCTTGTTAAAAGTTTGTTTGGTTGAAATTTAGCAACGCTCGAGTGACGTCTGTGTTTTTTTTTTTTTTTTTTTTTTTTTTTTTACCTAACACACACAGCCCACATTTTGGGGATGTCATCTATTTATTATTATTACATGGTATTTATATGGCGTATTTCTCATATTTATAATATAACTCAATGCGCAGAATGTAGCCGCGAACTGAACCCAACAAGCACGCTCACATGAATCACACGCATTCACTCACACACTGTACGTAAACAAAGAACATTCACGTGGTGCTAAGGGCAAGCTCAAGCGAGCTACTGACGGTATTCAAAAATCGTTTTGTATTAAAATTTTTATTAAGTTGGCTGAAACTGATGCCAAAGTGAAGGGGAGGAAGAGCCGGAGTACCCGGAGAAAGAACCCCCGACGGTCCGCCCGAATTAACGGTGACACTTACTAGAGGAGAAAAATCCGACGCCGGAACCCGGAATCGAACCTCGCACCTTTAGCATTGGTGGCAGGCACCTTAACCACTGCGCCACGGACCGTATCCAGATCTAGAGGCTACATGCCGGTTCAGGAGACAGATTCAGTTGCCGTGACAGTCCAAGGGTGCTACCAGAATAGCTTGGCGCCTGCAGGCCTCAAGCTATTTTGGCGCAACCCTTGAACTATTACGGTCGTTCCAAATTTTATTGTAGAGTTCAAGGCTAAAAGAGTTAAATATAGACTACAGTTTGGACAGCAAAAAAGGCGTTCGAGTATGGGTTATAAAACTGTTATCAAAGTGAATCAGTTATCAACGTGCATGCATACAGTTGTGATCTGACGTTACAAGTAACTGTTTCAACGTTTTCTTAACACATTCGAGGAGTGTCACATTCGGATACGCGACTGTTTGCCTCGTATCCAGATGCGGCAACTCCCGAATAAGTGAACAACCGTTATAGATTGATTGTTTGCGTTCTGCACTGTACAGAAACTGCAAGAATTCGAGAAAGTGAAAAAGTGACCAAAGGTGTAATATATGATCGATCGATTTTTATAAAATCGTAAAACACACTTAAAATGAGCCTTTAATACACAATTATACGACAAAGAAAGTATGTGCCCTGAAAAGAGTTTTGCACAAAGACGTGTCATGTAAATCATTATTCCGTACCATCTATATATATAGATGGTACGGAACAATGATTTACTTATATTTTTTTTCAGTCTGTTGAAACTGGCATCAAGTCTTGTGTTGACGACGTCACGACATGGATGGACAGTAACAAACTTATGTTAAACCCAGAAAAAACAGAGTTACTGCCCGTTGGCGCAGCATCCCGGCTTCAACAAATTCACAAAAAGTCTTTACGCATAGATGACACTGATATTCCATTTCAGTTTTCGGTCAGATATCTTGGTGTCAAGCTCGATAAGTCTTTGAGTATGCAGGATCATGTCGATGAAATCTGTCGTGGTGCTTCATACTCTCTGAGACGCATCGCATCTGTCCGACATAGTCTTTCTGAATCTGCCATTGCAAAGTTAGTGAATGCATTGGTCACGAGCCGTCTTGACTACTGTAATTCTCTGCTTTTTGGTCTTCCATCTGAGAAGATTAACCGCCTTCAGCGAGTTCAAAATAATGCCGCAAGGCTTGTGAAGCGCAGGCGAAAACGAGATCACGCAACCCCTATACTGAAAGACCTTCACTGGCTTCCAATCCAATCCCGCATACAGTTTAAGATTGCGACCCTTGCATACCGCCACTTTGATGGCAGTCTTCCGTCATACCTTTCCTCCAGTCTGATCACTTACCAGCCCTCTCGCTCACTGCGTTCATCGGGAGAGAAACTTCTGAAAGTTCCAAAGTACCATGATCTCAAATCTGCCGGTGAACGCTCTTTCAGATGTACTGCTCCTTTAATTTGGAATTCCTTACCGCCTGAGCTGAGAAATGCCTCCCCCCTTACGCATTTTAAAGCAAAGTTAAAAACTCACCTTTTCTCGCAGACTTACATGTAATCTCTACGGTTTTCTGTACCCCCCTCCCCCTGCAGACTCTGTGTGTGTGTGTGTGTGTGTGTGTGTGTGTGTCTGTGTGTGTGTGTGTGAGTGTGTGTGCGTGCGTGTGTGCGTCGTTTTCGCTTGCCATTGAGTTATATCATAAATATTAGAAATGCGTCATATAAATACCATGTATTATTATTATTATTATTATTATTATATAATCCTTCACTCTCTCAACAACTCCACCTTACACACACACACACACACACACACACACACACACACACACACACACACACACACACACACACACACACACACACACACACACACTACCGCTTGCCCTCCTCGCCCCTCCCCCTGTAAATAGAGTATTACGCTCTCGTATCACTGACTCCTGCATCCTGGTTGCCCAAGACAGAAATTAACCGACCGATATTATGATAAATTTCAGCGTTTGCCATGATTACACGAGTAATCGCGAAGTTCGTACACCACATAACTGTCACATGATAACAAATCACGCCACTGGCTGTAAAGTCAGTCCAGCCCACCATTCGAGCATTCCAACATCACGTTCATACAATCGCCAACAGCATCGTCATAAGCATCATCTTTAGCAGCAGCGACAAAAAACAAGACGCCAGTGACCGTCAGCCCTAAGAGAAGAGGATGGGAAGGCTGTACACGGCTCTGTGTCATATCACCTTTGCACTTCTTCTCCACACAGGTAACCTCTTTACCTCGTTAAAGAAAATACGATACAAAGTGGGGTCAGCAAAAGGTATAGAACCTCTTAAGCTTCCGCGCCTGCGGGAGCTTATGAGGATCTATGTCTTGCAGCTGCAGTCTCAGTCATGACACACTGAACCTTAAAGTTCGCTATACAAGATATCCAAAGAAAAAACGCCTATCGGCGTAAACCAATGGCCAACGCTGCATTTCCTCGTACACACGATGAAATCCCACTGAGAAAGCCAAAACGAACATGAACGTAACAAGATTTACTCATTCCAAAAAATGTGACACTGGTTGAACTGTTTAATTTCTTTATGTCTTTGGTGATTTTATCAGAATGTATGAAACAATCGCCAAACACATAAAGAAATTTAACATTTGAACGAGTGACATGTTTTTCGGAATGAGTAAATTTTGTTACGTTCATGTTCGTTTTGGCTTCCTCAGTGGGATTTCATCGTGTGTATGAGAAAATGCAGCTTTGGCTATTGTTTTACGCCGATAGGCGTTTTTGTTGTTGTTGTTTGGATATCATTTTTTATTGTTGGTTTGTTTCGTGTATTCAGAATGTGTAAGAGAGATTCACACACACACACACACACACACACACACACACACACACACACACACACACACACACACACACACACACACACATCACATACCATCACACACACACACACACACACACACACACACACACACACACACACACACACACACACACACACACACACACACACACACACACACACACGACTCGCGTACCGCTAAGTCGCTCTTTCGGTGCATTATACTGTAACACTAAAAGCGTCTATTAAAAAGAAAGGAAGGTACGAAAAAACGTTCCGTTCCTGGCGAGCTTATTCCACTTGCTGTAGCCAATGCACAAGCTACTGCAATGTGACAGATTTTAGATCTAGCTCTCGCCATTTTATCAACACGATTTTTGAGATAAAACGATTGCACATCATTACACATTATGATGGTGACAAAAAGTTAACGTTTACGTCGCTTGACCGAAAAAAAAACACGTCATTATTGTAGTTTGAAATTTCCATTGACAGGAAAAAAGACGTCATTATTGTAGTTTGAAAGTTCCATTGACAGGAAAAAAGACGTCATTATTGTAGTTTGAAAGTTCCATAAAGCCATCGTGTCACAGCCGTGGTGAAAAACAAGATGAGGATTTCATCCCAAAGTCTACCGTACTGTTTGGAGCTCACATTCGTTCATCTTTTAGGAACATTCAAAGTTGTTCATATTTTAGGCTTAATATGCTGATCCATTTCTCTCCTCTCTAAGCCAACCTCTGACCAACACACAAGTCGGCGCACACAAAGACGGACACACGGCGCTTCTCGCCATTAGTACGCGCTGTGGGCTTGTGTAGCGACAGGAATCCATCTCCTTCTACTCTAACCCACCCACTGATCCACACACACTGGCACACAGAAATAAAGGACACACGGCGATTCCCGCCATGCGTAAGCTCTGTGATCTCACGTAGCATAGCTATTCTGAAGAAGAATAATAGCACGAGCAGCGAAATGACGTCACTTCAAGCTACACGTCATGGCATCATTAGTCCCACGTCGCCGTGTTCACAGTGACGACTCGATGTTATAAGTCACTCATCGCAGTAGTAAAATTTGACGTATTAGAGGATCAAACTTGGCAATTTTCTTGCTGATTTTCACACTTAGGGCCTACAGGTCACAATTTGACCTAATTTTACCCCAGAGCGGGGACAAACAGCAGGCTTATGCAAACACTGTTTATGAAAAATCATGCAGGTATTAATGAGAAAATATTTTTTTTTCGTAAAAGAAAAATTAAAGATATGTTAGCTGTTTTGCAAATGACTCGAAAAGGTGGTGCAGAAAATTGTCTGATTTTCACACCTATGGCATACTGGTCACAATTGACCTAATAGTACCCGACAGTCGAGACAAACTGTAGGCTTATGTAAATACCGTATATATATGAAAAATCATGCGATTATTAATGAGAAGATTGTTTTGGTTTATTTCTCTCTCTCTCTCTCTCTCTCTCTCTCTCTCTCTCCTCTCTCTCTCTCTCTCTCTCTCTCTCTCTCTCTCTCTCTCTCTCCCCCCCCCCCCCCCCCCCCGTAAAATAGATTCAATTGTTTTAAGACTAGTCCCAAATAATTCGTCAAATTAATCCCCCAAAACGTGATTTTTTTCAGTTTCTCCAAAAATATTTAATTATCACTCAAAACGCTCTAGAGGTATAATGCTGGTTAACGAACTCATTCAATAGGTCCCTGCTATCTATCTATATGCAAAATATCCATTAAAAATGAGATCAGTTACGGACTCCAGTGTGGATCAACCGGTTTTTGTGAAACGGCCATTTTCTCGCCAAAGAGCATCTTAATAATAATAAAAAAAAAATCAAAAAGATAACTTCGAGATTATTCTTTTAGAGACAAGATCATACAATTTCAAGCTTGTCCGTCCTCAAACGCGGGCTGTAGTCGCTGTCACACACACACACACACACACACACACACACACACACACACACACACACACACACACACACACACACACACACACACACACACACACACACACGAGCGCGTGCGGCGGCGCTTTCGCGCCCAAAAGACGTTCTCTAGGAAAGTATTCGTAGCTAGACGTGACGTCATTTTTATCTTGTTACTTTTTTGCCAGAATTTCTGCCCCGCACACCAAAAACGTCATGTGCATGCTTCGTCATGTGCATGCTTTCAATACGGTAGACAAAAACTGAATTTTGGTTACAAAGCTTTCATTTTAGTGTACTGATCGCTAATATTTTAAACCGAGTGTTATATGATAAAAACGTACATGAATTGTAATGAATTGTCTTGTGAAAATGGTTAACATTTCTTTTGCGTATTAAAAAAATAAATAAATAAAAAGCACAACATTTGTAGCTCAGTGACCTGTTTGTTTTATTTATTGTAATGACAGGGGTTATATATGATTACAGTGTTATTCAAAGTATCTAAGTTGAGGCAAGCTCAGGAAAATAATGCTCTTTTTGCATTTTTGGATAAGTAAAAATGTTGCTGGTGGAGCGGAAAACAGTGCTATTTGGCTTATTTTTTGAGAGCTGAAAAATCACACTGAAACGTAACAAGATGAGGATTTGATCCCAAGGTCTACCGTACTGTCTGGAGCTCAGATGTGTTTATCTTTTAATAACATTCAAAGTTGTTCATATTTTTAAGCTTATTATGCTGATCCATTTCCCCTCCTCTCTAAGCCATCCTCTGATCAACACACACGTCGGCGCACACAATAAAGACGGACGCTTCCCGCCATTACTACGCTCAGTGAGCTCGTGTAGCGACAGGAATCCATCTCCTTCTACTCTAACACACCTTCTGATCCACACACACACTGGCACACAGAAATAAAGACGGACACACGCGATTCCCGCCATTCGTAAGCTCTGTGGTCTGACGTAGCATAGCTATTCTGAAGAAAAATAATAGCACGAGCAGCGAAATGACTCACGTCACTTCAAGTTTCACGTCATGGCATCATTAGTCCCACGACGCCGTGTTCGTAGTGACGACTCGATGCTATACGTCATCATCGCAGTATTAACATTTGACGTATCAAAGGATCAACTTTGCAATTTTCTTGCTGATTTTCATGCCTAGAGCTTACAGGTCACAATTTGACCTAATCCTACCCCAGGGCCGGGACAAACAGCAGGCTTATACAAACACTGTTTATGAAAAATCATGCGGGCATTAATGAGAAGATAGGGTGTTTTTCGTAATAAAAAAATTAAAGTTATGTTAGCTGTTTTACAAATGTCTCCGAAAAGGTGGTGCAGAAAACTGTTTGATTTTCACACCTAGGGCATACAGGTCACAATTGACCTAATAGTACTAGAAAGCCGAGACAAACTGCAGGCTTATGTAAATACCGTATACGAAAAATCATGCGATAATAAATGATAAGATTGTTTTATTGGTAAAAAAAAGATTCAATTGCTTTAAGATTAACCAATATACTTCGTGAAATTAATCCCCAAAACGTGAAAATATATATTTGTCAACAATTATTTAATTATAACTCAGATATTTCTAGATGTACAATGCTGGTAAACGAACTCATTCAATACGCAAAAAAATTAGTAAAAAAAATAAAAATACTGACTTCAGTGTGGATCAATCGGTATTTGTGAAACGGCCATTTTGTCACCAATGAGCATCTTAATCAAAAAGTTTTTTAAAAAAAGGTCCGGGGAGAATTCTTTTAGGGATAATATCCAAAAATTTCAAGCTTGTCCGTCCTCAAACGCGGGCTCAGGTCGCTGTCACACACACACACACACACACACACACACACACACACACACACACACACACACACACACACACACACACACACACACACACACACACACACACACACACACACACACACACACACACACAAATTCACTAGCGTCAAACACATTTTTTTGCTGCTGCTGCTACAGTCACTTGGATTGTTGTTTACGATAACAGATCGTGCTCGTCATTATACGAAAAAATAAATCAAAAGTAAAGGTTGATGCTTAGAATTTTCTCTCCCCAGGAGTGTGTGATGGCGTGCAGTGGTCCCAGACGCCCGCCGACCAAGGCGTGGTGTACGGGTGTAGCGGTCAGGACTTGACGTTACGCTGGAACTTTACACTGGCCCCGGGGGAGAAGGTGGAGGACATCAAGTGGTATTACACTGACGGCCGCTCGCAACAGATGATTGCTATGTCTTCTGATGGGACTTTTATGGTCACTCCAACGTTCCGTCTGGGCGCGTTAGTCTCCATGGCAACGCAGGGTTGGAGTTGGATCACGTGGTGCCGGAAGACAAGGGAAACTACTCTGTGGACGTGAACGTTCATCACCTGTCCGCCGGGACATTTTCCAACGTGCATCACACCGCTATGGTAGACATAGCCGGTAGGCCATTTTAACACCTTCAATGTTGGGAAAAGTGTACACGACTCAACTGCAAGAGACATAGATTCTCATGAGCTCCCGCAGGCGCGGGAGCATATGAGGAGCAATCCTTCTTGCTGACCCCAGTTTGTTTATTATTTTTTGACGTTGAATATCGTTCTTTGGCGTTGAATTAGCCAAGACTTTATTAACAAAGTCTGCGATCACTTACAGAAAAGTGTTTTATGTTGCATTCCATCTGAAAGGCTTATTACTACCTGCTTTAATGTCTATGTGTGTTTTTTGGTGGTCAAAACTAATATCATGCCAGGTTTTGAATAGCCTACTAGACAAGGTAAACAACAAACATCATTCCCTTCTGCTTCTTTGTTTTTATATGTGCTTATATTTGGTTAAATGATTTGATCCAGAGCTTTCCACTAACACCTTGATAGAAGTGACCAAAGCACAAAGATAGAACGCTTTCATGTCAAATGCTTAAAGGAACTATGTGGTCAAAAGTCCTCTATATCTTTGTAGAAAAAAACCAAAGTATGTTGAAATTAATGATTATTTTGTCAGAGATATGGCACTTGCCACTTAACTCGTTCCGGACGTGCCGCACACTGATCCGCAGCAAAAAGGCCGCGTATCCGCATATGGCACGTCCAGAATGAATTAATTGTAATATCCTCTTTATTAATATTCTCTGTTCTTATAACCTTGATGGTGCATATCCTTCCCCAGCCCCACCCAGCACCTCCAGTGGCAACCTAACATTGACCCAGAGCCGGACAGCCGTCTACAACAACGACACAGGCACGTGGCACGTACAGCTCACGTGTGGGCACTTTACCGACCGGGGACAGCCGCCTGTCAACGTGGCCTGGAGGGTGAGATTATAACTGCCATTGGTGCCTGTTTCACTATTTAGTGCTCGAAGAAGTTTCGAAAATAAATGGCAGTACCAACGAGCGCCAACCGTCCTTCGAACACAGATACAAAGGACTCATGAGGTTCTATGCCTCTTGCATGTAGGTGGTGGTGTTTTCTTTCTCTACAACGAAAGTGCTAACAGTATACTCTGTTTTAAGGCCGATACGTTTGACTAGACGTAGTCACGGAGTATCTAGAAGATACACTATGTGCCTGTCCTATATAATGTAGGGCATTTTTCTGTTACGGTCTTGATGTATGCTGTTATTTCTCTACAGAGCCCTGGGTCAGAGATCAAATCCAGCACCCAGTACGAGGACGGACATTTCTTTATATTGCTGGATAACCCTGTAGTAGGGGGACAATACTCCTGTCGACTCTCTCCCGACTCGCCTGCTGCATCTTCCTGTTTTCATGGTAACGATTCTATGTCAAGGGAGGTCAGCGTGAATGTCGACGAGACGAAAGCGAGACTTACCTTAATCGAAGTCGCTCAACAGACGGAGACCGCTGAACTGAGACAGAGAGACAGGCAGATGGCGGACTTGGTGCACAGCCTAGAGACTCAGCTCCACGAGTACCGCGGTAACACCATCCTGCTGAAACAGGACGATCACTCCTTCGTCGTGACGAATGAGTGATCGTCCTGTGTCAGCAGGATTCACTACTATTGTAGTACACTTAACGAAAATAAAATTTACTCTTAAAAGATTGTTCAAGTTGAAACACTGCCAAAAGATTGCTTAAAGTTAATTCTGTATTTCAGGCATTTTCGTGAACTAGGCGATCAATCAAGTACACACATACATTTAAAAAGAGAAAGAAATCTTTAAACAGTTTCTTTCATCAGTAGTTTTGTGAACGTTGATCGTCTTTTGCAGTTTACCTTTTCCTAACAGGTTTACTTTCGGCAGTTTTCTTGTTAGTCAGTAGTGTGTGTATGTGTGAGTCGAGTGCATGCGTGTGTGTTTGTGTGTGTGTGTGTGTGTGTGTGTGTGCGCGTGCGTGTGTGTGTGTGCGTGTGTGTGCGTGTGTGTGCGATGATGATGATGATGATGATGATGATGATGATGATGATAGAGAGAGAGAGAGAGAGAGAGAGAGAGAGAGAGAGAGAGAGAGAGAGAGAGAGAGAGAGGGAGGGAGGGAGGGATGAAGTAATTAGCACGTGTGCCATTTTTCATACTTGCCATTGCTACTCTACAAACACAGGATAATAGTTGTAATACTAATAGTACCAAATTACACAAAGAAAAATTAGGAGACATTAAACATGAAAAGACATTAAACAAAATTCATTCATTCATTCGGTCATACAAAAACAAACGAAAAACAGAAAGTACATGCAACGCACGCACACACATACACGCTCGCGCGCACAAACAGACACGCGCTAATGATAACTTGACCTATATACGAAGCAAATCATTTGATCATAGTGAAAATTCTCTTCAGACAGCAAAAATTATTTGGATTATAATAGAAACTTGAATTATGTAATTAGGCGATTATTATTAGTATGGACAAACCATACGGCAGCATGCATTGATTATACGATAAGCACATGTTTGATACGGATACTTGTGGTAGATTATGTATCAGCAGACAAGTATTTGAGGAGGCATTCCTTGAAAGAGGAGAGGGAGCTAGCGTGTTTTATACATGTAGGCAGTTTGTTCCAGAAAGATGCGCCTGAGAAAGATACACTGGTTTTAAATAGATCTATCCTGGGGCGAGGTGTAATAAAGTTTCGTCTTGAAGTAGAATAACCTGAACTTACCATGGTAAAGAGCTTACAAAGATATTCTGGGTGAATCTCATTCCAGATTTTATACATAACCACACCCTTGTTTAAGAGGTGATGCTTGCTAAGAGGTAGCATTTTCAGTTTTTCAAGTCTTTCGTCAGTTGTCAGGGCTGAATCAGGCAGGATATGTTTCGCTGCTCTCCGATGAGTTAAGCCTCTTCAAGTGTATGTCACCGCTGCCATCCCATATCGTGGACGCATAATAGATGTGGGGTTTGACATGTGCATTGTAAAATAACTTGCGGGCATCAACATCGATAAAGTACTTCAACTTTGAAAGCATAAAAACATTTCTGGCAACAGTTTTACATACAGCATTTATGTGCGATTGCCAGAGAGAGAGAGAGGGAGAGAGAGAGAGAGAGAGAGAGAGAGAGAGAGAGAGAGAGAGAGAGAGAGAGAGAGAGAGAGAGAGAGAGAGAGAGAGAGAGAGAGAGAGAGAGAGAGAGAGAGAGAGAGATATTTATGATTTTTGTACTTACGTTATATCTGCAGAACAAACGTCACATAACGTCTATTTCCACGCACGACTGACATCAGACCAACAGGTGAGTAACCCCAACCCCGTCATCCCGAACTACGTCTACATCAACAAGGGAGGTGCCTATAGTAACACAACTGGACAATTCACTGTTCCCGTTAACGGTACTTATGTCTTCTTCGCTACTGTAGAGACGTCCACTCCCCACCAATATGCCGCAATGTCTCTCAGAGTAGACAGCAACAATGACTGGCTGTGTTACGCATTCAGCATACACACGGATAGTAGGCATATGGTACTAGTTACTACTGGTTTTACTCCACCAGCTTCAGTGCATTTCTGTTGTCTCAGGATGAGTAGTGAGAAAAATCCACGCCAACAAGTAACCATGTAAAATGCAGAGAGATATCACCAGCAACACGACCGACAGAACGGCCGATTGGAACGACAAACGTAAAACACTTTTGAACTGGACTTGTCTTCCACTACGTGGGTGTAATCCTTCTCTGTTGTTTATGTATTTGAGTGGTAAGAGAAATACAATGAAACACCAAAATGTGAGGACAAATGCCACAACTTAACACATTCGAAGCGTGCTGCATCTGGATACGCGGCTTTCTGCCGCGTATCCGGATGCACCACATCTCGAATGAGTTAAACACTCTGAGACCTAAGATCGAAGTTAACCCGCTTTGGCTGTATGGGTAGCGCTTTTTGTCGCGATGATTCCTGCAAGAATCATCGCGACAAAAAGAGCTATCGACAGCCAAAGGGCTCCAAAGATAGTCCAGCAATATGAAATTGCGTACCTGCATTACAGTTCAGAAGACAGATGGACCATGATAGTGCAGTTCACGGCTGGTGCCAGAACAGCTTGAAACCCAGCTATTCTGGCACCGTCCTTAAATTATTACCGTCTATCCATATTTTGATTGATTGGTAAACTGTCAGGAATGAATTGACTAAACAATGGTAGTGATTTACTGATTACCACTAGTTTGGCACGTTTTACAAGTGTGCATATTGTATGCGCTTACTTTTGCGTTTTATGTGTTGCACGTTTTCCGTAGGACCCCGTGAGTTAGCGTGGAGGGACTTTACCCTGTCACACCCTTAACCCTTTTAAGATGGAAATTCCTAAATTCGGAAGTTGTCCTTTAAAGACCACCGACAAGTTTAGATGATGGATCGACCATGAAAGTTTAGGGCTGGTGCCAGAACAGCTCGGCGCCTCTCGGCGCCGAGCTATTCTAGCACCTGCCTCCTTTTGTGGTGTATCAGGGCTGAATGGGTTGTAGTGCAGGGGTGGCCATTAACAGCGATTTCATTTAGGAGTCTGTCCAGTCCCTCTGTCAAGAGTCCACGACCAGATGACAACGTACCGGACCATTCTTGCCTTTTGCAATGTTATATCAGCAGTGATAAGTTCGGTAGAAGTACATCTGATTGTCACTCCTTCATTGCTTAGAGGACACACATTTGTTTTACTGATTATGCTTACATTAATTACTGAAGATCGGATTAGATCTTTTCTAATACTACATTAGTTCCTTAACTTCCATTCTGGCATCGTATTTTTTGGTCTTGATTGCAACGGCCGCATAAAAAATCTACTTAGCAAATGTCCAAATTAAATAGATGCCGCTGCAGGCTCGTTTCATACGCGGCAGAAAAAGAAGGGTTCCCAATGCGCTAAAGGCCATCGGGCCGACGTCGGCCGACGTTGGCCCGCGCATATCTGTGCACGGGCGAACGGTGGCCGACGTCGGTCCGAAGGCCTTTTGCGCATTGGGGTTGGCTTCTTTGAAAATTGTGTATTTACAGGTACAGTTCATAGTATATTCGGCGGGTTGTATTGTGCTTTGATTGTGATCATATTTCGGAATGTATTCGAAATGTGCTTAAAATAATTGCGCTATTCGATTCTCATGCAAATTAAAAGCCGTGATTCTATATTGTTCCGTGTTTATTGGCGTTATATTTGAATTAAAATAAATGGGAGCAGCAAGAGTTAACTCATTCGAGACGTGCCGCCTACGGATACGCGAACAGCTCGAATGAGTTAAACTCAGTTTAGTTATAAGTCCAGTCCTGTCGGGATTTAGACTTGACTCCTATAGATTCTCAAAACGTGAAAATATATATTTTTCAAAAATTATTTAATTGTAACTCAAAAATTTCTACAGGTACAATGCTGGTTAACGAAATCATTCAATATGTCCCTTTTATCTAGCTATACGCAAAATATCTAGTAAAAATAAAAAATTATGGACTTCAGTGATGATCAATCGGTATTTGTGAAACGGTCATTTTCTCGCCAATGAGCATCTTAATCAAAATGTCTTTAAAAAGGACCGGGGATAATTCTATTAGGGATAATATCCTAAAATTTCAAGCTTGTCCGTCCTCAAACGCGGGCTCTGGTCGCTGTCACAAACACACACACACACACACACACACACACACACACACACACACACACACACACACACACACACACACACACACACACACACACACACACACACACACACACATGAACACAAAACCCTCAGACTGGGTTACCTACCATTTTATGTGAAAATGGGTTCCCATATTTCTATTTATTCTAGGGCTCTGGAGTTGATGCCAATGTTTAGAACTCACCTTATAACTAAGCTCTACAACTTAAAATAAAATAGACATTTTCTAGAAACAGAGCCACTGGATGGAAAAAAAATGGGTTTTTACCCAAAAAGTGGGTGCCTCTCACACAAAAATGGGATTACAGTGAAAATACCTCACTAAAGATACCTTTGGTTGATTTTACTATTATGATTGTTTGAGTGGGGTTGTAAGGGGGTTGGGGGAGGGGAGGGGGGGGGCAAGAAGTGTGTGTGTGTGTGGTGGGGGGGGGGGAGAGGGGGTCGTCACTTTTGGTTTATAGAGCTGCTCAATGCGCTCTTATGAATGAAAGATTTTCATTATCAGTGGAATCAGTAGGTCATTTCAGAGGCGCACACTGAGTTGCACGTCGAACCACTCACAAATACTCATTTGGAGTGCACCAGATGGATCCAGTTGGCAAAGTCCCACATTCCACACTATAGGACAGCTAAGACTGAAAAGCAATCCCGGCGTTTATGGCGCGGTACAAGGTTTAAAACTAAGAAAATGTTGTTTTTAGAAGCGTGTCGGGCAAAGGTTTTTATGAAAACTGTTTTAAAACCTCTTTTAACTCAACTTTTCTTAATGTTAAAAGTGTTTTATTGTACATTACTTAACGTCCCGACAGCAACAAGGCTTTCTCAGAACGTGCCTGCACTGCTTGTGAAAAAACAACAACTAAACAGAACATTGAATGTATGTCGCCAGCCGGTCAAATACATTAAATAAACCTAACACATGGGGCCTACATAAAGCTAAGACCATTTAGCAACACACATCCAATATCAAGAGCTACAGGCAGTGCAGACAGTAGGGAGAGTTTTAAAAAGGCAAATACAGGTAAATGGACAAAGGGCCGACAGAGACACATGCCCCTGAATAGAGAGAAAAACCCACCCTGTGGGGCTGACCAGGGTGCCCCTGGGAAATAAAAAGTAGTTAACCCCACCCAAGTCCCCCAGGGCAGACCCGGGTGGGGTTAAAAGTGTTTTAATTTACAAGCATGTCGTAACTGATATGCATCTATTCCAACATATAGTGCTGGATATTTTTCCCATCCTCGCCTTCTCTCGGGCTTCGCTCAACACTCGACTTTCCAGTCCTTCCCTGAAACACCCCCAACCGGTCTGCCCTCAACACTCGACTTTCCAGTCCTTCCTTCAAACACCCCCAACCGGGTCTGCCCTGGGGGACTTTTTAGTTCCCAGGGGCACCCTGGTCAGCCCCACAGGGTGGGTTTTTCTCTATATTCCGGGGGCATGTGTTTCTGTCTACCCTTGGTCCATTCACCTGCATTTTCCTTTTTTAAACTCTCCCTACTGTCTGCGCTGCCTGTGGCTCTTGATATTCGATGTGTGTTGCTAAATGGTCTTAGCTTTATTTAGGCCCCATGTCCGAGTAGGTTTTATTTAACGTATTGGACCGGCTGGCGACATACATTCAATATTCTGTTGAGTTTTTGTCACTAGCAGTGCAGGCACGTCCTGAGAAAGTCTTGTTGCTGTCGGGACGTTAAGCAATGTACAATCAATCAACCTTCCTTCAAACGGACAGCATTCACACAAATAATACTTTACTATTACATCAGAAAATGGCCCATCCAAGCCTGCACTCTTTTAACTGCACTAAACGACTGACTGTAGCAGACGACGCATGAAACGACGCTGACTCTGTGACGTCATTTCCATTCAATCAATTTGTGCATACAATCCAAAAGGAGATGCGGCATTGATAACATCGACAAACCTACAAAATAAAGCAACAGGTTCAACCAAAAGGTCGGGCAGGACAAAAGACAACAGCAGCCTCACCCAAAGTCTAAACGTCCTCTCTTACAATGCGCACTCATACAATCACTTCACTTCTTAGCAACCGGCGCACGAATATAATTATAGGCTAAGTCAAACTAAAACAGAAGATAGTGGGCGGAAAACCCTTTAAAATAGAAACAAAGAACGACGTTTCAGATCAAATATTCTTCATCTGACATGGAAACAAACGTAGAAAACGTATCTGTCACTAGACATGACCTTTCTCCACATCACCCCGGAAGTACATTACAACTCAACACTTTTTTTTAACAAAACAACCACACCCTCAAATAACAAACCTAATTTTGTAGAAACATAAACTATTTACTCCCTCAAACAACAAAATATCCCCCCTGACCCATATCAGCTATGAAGTTATTTATAGCTGAGAAGGGTGATGTAATACAATACACGCTCATTTTCAGGGTTCTGTGTGCACAACACACAAACACATTGCTGGGAGGGACAAGTTTTCAAACACACTACCGGCGTGTCTGTTAAACACAAAAGTGCATGTGTTAACGCCAAAATGAGAAAAACGGATTTTTTTACTTTTTATGAATCTTTACCGCAAGACAATGCAGAAACAACCCTCAGAAAAAATGGGTGTCTGACTTGGGAACCCAGAATTATACACACCCCCATTTTCCATAAGGATGGTAAAGACAGTCACCCATTTTAGCTCTTTCGTCTACACACACACACACACACACACACACACACACACACACACACACACACACACACACACACACACAGAGACAGAAACACACACACACACACACACACACACACACACACACACAGACAGACAGACAGACACACACACACACACACACACACACACACACACACACACACACACACACACACACACACACGCACACACACGCCGTTTGGCGCCAAAAAGACGTTCTCTAGCAAGGTTTGCAAGTGACGTCATTTTTATGTTGTTACTTCTTTGCCAGAATTTCTGCGCTGCACGCCAAAAACGTCATGTGCATGCTCCGGAATGCGCTCCAACCAGCCACATTTCAAAGTCTACCATATTTTTTTAATACGGTAGACAAAAATTTACCTTTTCAAGTGCAAAAGGGCCTAGTTTACACTATTTTCTTCTCATCACTGTACTTTTCGTTGATGTCATGCTATAAACACAAATGTTTTCTGAGGCAAAAGTATCGGCGGTCTAAAATTTTATTATTTATTTATTTATTTTATTATTTATTTATTTATTTATTTATTATTATTTTTATTTTTTTTATTTTTTTATTTTTTATTATTATTTTTTTTTTTGGGGGGGGGGGGCGTGGGGGACGGGGGAGGGGGGAGGAGGAGGGTGGGCGGGGGGCGGGGGTGGGGCGGGGATGGGTGGCGGGGTGTTTTTTTGACATGCTATAAAATCAAACTACACAAACTCTGTTCATGGTTTGACGCGCTGGCATGTTCGTAAACAACAATCCAAGTGACTGTAGCATCAGCAAAAAATGTGTTTGACGTTAGTGAATTTCTGCGATAGTATATAACTATCGTTTCTGTAAACTTACTGCTCAGCGTTTCGCGTTGTGTTCGTGGTGGCTTAATGGTTTGGCTCAGACGCTATCGCGTTTCGTGATTCGGGAAAAACATGATACATAACAGATCGTGCTCGTCATCATACGGAAAAAAAGAAAAATCAAAAGTAAATGTTGATGCTTAGTATTTTCTCTCCCCAAGAGTGTGTGATGGCGTGCAGTGGTCCCAGACGCCCGCTGACTAAGGCGTGGTGTACGGGTGTAGCGGTCAGGACTTGACGTTACGCTGGAACTTTACACTGGCCCCGGGGGAGAAGGTGGAGGACAAGTGGTATTACACTGACGGACGCTCGCAACAGATGATTGCTATGTCTTCTGATGGGACTTTTATGGTCACTCCAACGTTCTGGGGGCGCGTCAGTCTCCATGGCAACGCAGGGTTGGAGTTGGATCATGTGGTGCCGGAAGACAAAGGAAACTACACTGTGGACGTGAACGTTCATCATCTGTCCGCCGGGACATTTTCCAACGTGCATCACACCGCCATGGTAGACATAGCCGGTAGGCCATTTTAACACCTTCAATGTTCGGGAAAAGTGTACACGACTCAACTGCAAGAGACATAGATCCTCATGAGCTCCCGCACGCGCGGGAGCATATGAAGAGCAATGCTTCTTGCTGACCCCAGTTTGTTTATTATTTTTTGACGTTGAATATCGTTCTTTGGCGTTGAATTAGCCAAGACTTTATTAACAAAGTCTGCGATCACTTACAGAAAGTGTTTTGTGTTGCATTCCATCTGAAAGGCTTATTACTACCTGCTTTAATGTCTATGTGTTTTTTGGTGGTCAAAACTAATATCATGCCAGGTTTTGAATAGCCTGCTAGACAAGGTAAACAACAAACATCATTCCCTTCTGCTTCTTTGTTTTTATATGTGCTTATATTTGGTTAAATGATTTGATCCAGAGCTTTCCACTAACACCTTGATAGGAGTGACCAAAGCACAAAGATAGAACGCTTTCATGTCAAATGTTTAAAGGAGCTATGTGGTCAAAGGTCCTCTATATCTTTGTAGAAACCAACCAAAGTATGTTGAAATTAATGATTATTTTGTCAGAGATATGGCACTTGCCATTTAACTCGTTCCGGACGTGCCGCACACTGATCCGCGGCAAAAAAGCCGCGTATCCGCATATGGCACGTCCAGAATGAATTAATTGTAATATCCTCTTTATTAATATTCTCTGTTCTTATAACCTTGATGGTGCGTATCCTTCCCGAGCCCCACCCAGCACCTACAGTGGCAACCTGACATTGACCCAGAGACGGACAGCCGTCTACAACAACGACACAGGCACGTGGCACGTACAGCTCACGTGTGGGCACTTGACCGACCGGGGACAGCCGCCTGTCAACGTGGCCTGGAGGGTGAGATTATAACTGCCATTGGTGCCTGTTTCACTATTTAGTGCTCGAAGGTGTCGTTTCGAAAATTAATTTAGTACCAACGAGCGCCAACCGTCCTTCGAACACAGATACAAAGAGGTGTCAGTAAGAGGCGTAGAAGCCTGTGCGAAGGGCTCATGAGGTTCTATGCCTCTTGCATGTGGGTGGTGGTGTTTTTTTTCTCTCTACAACGAAAGTGCTAACAGTATACTCTGTTTTAAGGACCGATACGTTTGACTAGACGTAGTCACGGAGTATCTAGTAGAAAATACACTTATGTGCCTGCCCTATATAATGTAGGGCATTTTTCTATTACGGTCTTGATGTATGCTGTTATTTCTCTACAGAGCCATGGGTCAGAGATCAAATCCAGCACCCAGTACGAGGACGGACATTTCTTCTTCTTCTTCTTCTCGAACGCCGTCACACTTGGAGTTTGGCTCTCAAAATGAAATCTGTGGTCTTCTGTAGCACTTCCACAGGCGCGTACAGTTTCTCTTGTAGAGTGGCGGGCTTCTGCCATATCTCCTCCCTCAGCAGCTGGTGGTTCCCACAGTCCTGGAGGATGTGCTCTGTGGTCTGCTCTGCTTCTCCACAAGGGCACAGGGGAGATGGCACGAGGTGAAAGCGTCTGTGCAGGTGGAAATTGAGTCGGTTGTGCCCGGTCCTCAGACGGAAGATGGTCACCTGCCCTTGTCTGGACAGCTGATGGTAACTGTCTAGGGGCCGTTGTGGTGGTCTGTACACAGACTTAATGATGGTCTTCATCTTTGTGAAGCTGACTCCATTTTCGTCTTGTTCTTTCTCTGCGCCCACTTTTGCCATTCTGTCAGCTTCTTCATTGCCGTAGATGCCACAGTGTGAAGGGATGCACTGCAGCACCAGTCTGGTGCACTTGATGTTTTGCAGTGCCTCTTGTAGACGTGGCAGTTTGCCTGCTGTTTTGCAGCCTCAAGGACAGACATGGTATCAGTCAGGAAGACAATCTGGGTATCAGGGTCTGCAGTGGCACTAAGGGTGTTTGCAGCACGGACCAGGGCTTCCACCTTAGCTCTGTAATTTGTGCAGTGAAGGCCTGTTGATACTGCCTCTGCCTGCCATTTTCCGTTTGGGTACTGAATGTACACCCCAGCCTCTCCATTCTGAACTGCATCTGTGGCTGATCCATCGGTGTATGCCCGTATCCATGCTTCCTGGGGATACTTTTCTTCGAGCATGGCCAGTGTCAGGGCTTTCTTGCTCACAGTGCTGTGTTCATCTTTGGTGGTGATGTAGGGTACCGTGGAAGAGATGGTGATGTTTTATGGCTTACTTTCCCAGGGTGGAAGGTCACTAGCAGGATTCAGAGCCTCTACCTGCGCAGGGAGCTTTGCGTGGTGTTTTCTCTGCAGAGCTTTCGTCTCCTTCACAAAGCTTGATCTTTTCAGTCTCCCTGAGGTTGGCTGTTTCATCCTGGTATTCATAGGATGGTCTTTGGAAGACTTAACCTTTGCGGACTGTATCAAGGCTTTGCAATCTCTTCTCATGCGCAGGGGTGGGATGCCTGTTGTCTCTTCCATCTATTTAATTGGTGTGGATCTCATTGCGCCGGTGATGATACGCAGTGCCTGGTTCTGAACTCTGTCAATGGTCTGCTGGTGTGACTGGGCTGCCGTCAACCATGCATTGGATCCGTACTCAAGGTGTGGTCTCACTGTGCCTTGATATACATTTTTCAGGATCTTTTCATTGGCTCCCCATTGTGTTCCAGCCAGCTTCCTCATAATGTTCAGCTTTCTTCTAGCTTTCGCTTCTGCGTTCCAAATGTGCGGCTTCCATGTCAGCCTCTTGTCAAGGGTGACGCCCAGGTATGTCTGTTGGTCATCATATCGCAGTGGGGTTTTGCCCAGTGTTAGGTTGCCAGCCTTTGCTTTGTTGGAGAGAGAGAAGAGTGTGGCTGATGATTTTTCTGTGTTGATGGTCACACACCAGTTGTTGGTCCAGTCTGTCAGCCTGTCCAGGGCTAGCTGCATCCTGTATGTAGCAGTTGTTGCATACTCTTCTGTGCACCAGAGTACCAGGTCACATGCGTACAGGGCTGCGTGGACTCCTTTTGGTAGCTCTGGCACAAGGTCATTGATGAAGAGTATGAACATGGTCGGTGACAGGACTCCCCCCTGTGGCACCCCCTGACGCAGCAGCACTTTTTGGCCACAGTACCCATCCGCTGTCACACGGGCTCTGCGATTGTGCAGGTATGACTTGGTCCACCGATACATGTTCCCTTGGATGCCACTGCGAAGGAGTTTCACAAGGAGACCATCCTTCCACACCTTGTCGAAAGCCTTCTGTAGGTCAATGAAGGCAGCTAATGTCACCTTCTGATCTTAAAAGGAATCTTCTATGACCTGTGCAAGGTGTGTTGTCTGGTCTTCAGTACTCTTGTGGCGTCTGAAGCCGGCTTGCTCTGGCACGATAATGCTCTCGGAGTCCAGGTACCACTGCAGGCGCTTGTTGATGATGCGCTCCATGGTCTTGCACAGACAACTTGTCAGGCTGATGGGGTGATAACACAGGGCTTTGGACTTATTCTTCCCTTTCTTCAAAATTGGGATCATCCTGGCTTCCTTTCAGCACTGGGGTACCTGTCCTCCTCTCCAGCTGTGGTTAAAGATGTCCAATAGCTTCGTTAAGGCAGTGTTGCCAAGGTGTTGTAACATCTCGTTTGAGATGCTGTCTGGACCTGGAGAATTTTTCTTCTTCAGCTGTTTGATGGCCATCTTCAGTTCTGGAAGGGTGATGTCCTTCTTCATTGCATCATGGATGTTTGCATCTCTTGTTCTCTCTCTTTCTTCCTGTCTGATTTCTTTCTCAAGCATTTGTGGGAGAGTGATGTTACTTTCTTTCGAATAGATCTGTGCGAATATGTTTGCAGCTTTCCTACCAGTCAGTGCTTTCCCATCTTCTTTCAGGGTGATCTTATGTTCCCTGGTGCCCTCATCGTTCAACGCCTTGGTCAGCCTCCACAACTTGGTGGTGTCCCTCTCCATGTTCAGTCTTGCAGTCTTCTCTCTCCAACTTATTTTTGTGCACTCCAACGTCATCTTCAGATACTGGGCCTTACTGTGTTGTAGCTTGATGTTGTTTTCTTGGCTGGGGTTGGTTTCAGCGTCTTCTCTGGGCCTAATGAGGTTGTCATGTGCTTTCTGAAGATCTGCGGTCCAGGCCGGTATGGGGTGTAGTTTTTCCGGACCCCTCGAGGTATAGTTTCCTTGGCTGCCTTACTGATAATGTCGTTGAACTCTCTGACCACACTGTTGATGTTCCTTCCAGACACAGCGAGGTCTTGCATTAGCTCATTTGTTCGGATACTGAACAAGCGCCAGTCTGCCTTTCGGTAGTTCCATCTTGGTCGGTGTGGCGAGCTAGCTGCTGTGCTTCCTTTTAGGGAGAGGAGGACAGGGCGGTGGTCACTTCCTCCTAACTGTGGTCCCACTGTTCTGCTGAGGCGCTTATGAACATCGTCAGTGCAAGGCGCCAGGTCCGGTGTAGTGGTGGTGTGCCAGCGGCGAGAGTAGAAGGTAGGTTGGTCCTCAGGGTCATTGGCAAGTATCAGGTGATTTTCATCTTGCCACTCCTCGATGTCTTCTCCTCTCTTGTCAATCGTGTCATATCCCCAACTCCGGGACTGGCTGTTGAAGTCACCAGTGATGAGGAATCCACTATCCGGGACCTGGATAGTGTCAAGGGACAGCAGCTTATCATTAGGGCAGTAGTAGTTGACCAGGTCAAGGGTGCTGTCACTGGTGGTTACCTTGACCTGGATGTATTCCGCCTCTTCCATGAATCTCCTGGTTTCGTGGCATTCAGGACATTTCTTTATATTGCTGGATAACCTTGTAGTAGGGGGACAATACTCCTGTCGACTCTCTCCCGACTCGCCTGCTGCATCTTCCTGTTTTCATGGTAACGACCCAATGTCAAGGGAGGTCAGCGTCAATGTCGACGAGACGAAAGCGAGACTTACCTTAATCGAAGTCGCTCAACAGACGGAGACCGCTGAACTGAGACAGAGGGACAGGCAGCTGGCGGACTTGGTGCACAGCCTAGAGACTCAGCTCCACGAGTACCGCGGTAACACCATCCTGCTGAAACAGGACGATCACTCCTTCGTCGTGACGAATGAGTGATCGTCCTGTGTCAGCAGGATTCATTACTATTATAGTACACTTAACGAAAATAAAATGTACTCTTAAAAGATTGTTCAAGTTGAAACACTGCCAGAAGATTGCTAAACTGAAGTTAATTCTGTATTTCAGGCACTTTCGTGAACTAGGCGATCAATCAAGTACACACATACATTTCAAAAAAGAGAGAAATCTTTGAATAGTTTCTTTCATCAGTAGTTTTATGAACGTTGATCGTCTTTTGCAGTTTACCTTTTCCTAACAGGTTTCACTTTCGGCAGTTTTCTTGTTAGTCAGTAGTGTGTGTATGTATGAGTGTGTGCGTGTGTGTGTATGTGTGTGTGTGTGTGTGAGTGTGTGTGTGTGTGTGTTTGTGTGTGTGTGTGTGTGTGTGTGTGTGTGTGTGTGTGTGTGTGTGTGAATGCGTGTGTTTGCGTGCGATGATGATGATGATGATGATGAGAGAGAGAGAGAGAGAGAGAGAGAGAGAGAGAGAGAGAGAGAGAGAGAGAGAGAGAGAGAGAGAGAGAGAGAGAGAGAGAGAGAGAGAGAGAGAGAGAGAGATTTATTATTTTTGTAATTACGTTATATCTGCAGAACAAACGTCACATAACGTCTATTTCAACGCACGACTGACATCAAGCCAACAAGTGAGTTACCCCAACCCCGTCATCCCGAACTACGTCTACATCAACAAGGGAGGTGCCTATAGTAACACAACCGGACAATTCACTGTTCCTGTTAACGGTACTTATGTCTTCTTCGCTACTGTAGGGACGTCCACTTCCCACCAATATGCCGCAATGTCTCTCAGAGTAGACAGCAACAGTGACTGGCTGTGTTACACACTGAGCATACACACGGATAATAGTCAGAGCACTATTTGTGGTACGTGAGTCATTGTCTAAAGCGTGCGCATGCGTGTGCGAGTTGTGAGTGCGCGCTTAGAGTTATAATTATTATAAGATAAGCGCATTATAAATACCGTAATTATTTATTATTAGAGCTCCACCTGTCAGGCCGTAGTCCACCTGGTGAAGGGACAGCGGGTCTGGCTCAGTCCAGGCAGAAGGTAATAGTTACTTCTATTTCCTCGTGACAAGCTTGAGTGGATTTCTGTTGTGTCCGGACGATTAGAGATATCCACAACAACAAATAACCATGTAAAATGCAGAGAGAAATAGCCAGCAACACGACCGACAGAACGGATTGGAACGACAAACGCAAAACACGTTTGAACTGAACTTGCCTTCACTATGTAGGCGTAATCCTTCTTTGTTGTTTAGTATTCGAGTTGTACGAGAAATACAATGAAACACACCACAAAGTGAAGACAAATGCCACAACTTAACACATTCCAGACGTGTTGCATCCGGATTCGCGGCTGTCTGCCGCGTATCCGGATGCACCACATCCCGAATGAGTTAAACACAGTGAGACCTAAGATCGAAGTTAACCCCTGGATTGGCTGTATAGGTAGCAGGAACCATAGCGACAAAAAGCGCTAACGACCAGCCAAAGGGTTCCTAAAATAGTTCAGCAATATGAACCTGCGTACGTACATTACAGTTCAGGTCGGAAGACAAAGGGACCATGATAGCTTATTTCACTGGTGGTATCAAGACAGCTTAAAGCCCAGATTTTCTGGCACCATCTTTAAATGACTACGGTCGATCCATATTTTGATGAACTGTCAAGAATGAATGGACTGAACTAACTGCATGTAAACAATGATGGTGACTGATTACCACTACTCACAAACCAGATAGGTGAGGCTAGCGCTGGCAGAATTGTACACAAACCAAGAGGAATCACTCAGCGCCGGACAGACAAACAGTTAGATGCCCTGCCCCCGCCTATCAGGCACCCAATCGCCAGCCCACAGAGAAATACGCAGGTATAGATTAAGACGATCATTTGCATCTTCAAAAAAGATGCATCAGGTCTCTTATATAACCCATGTCTTTCTCCGGAACGTTAGGAAGTAGGCAGGGGAAACATACATACACAAACACGAAGGTGCACTACCATTATGTGGTCAGGTAAATACCCTAGGGGATCTAACTGTTTGTCTGTCCGGCGCTGAGTGATTCCTCTTGGTTTGTGTACAATTCTGCCAGCGCTAGCCTCACCTATCTGGTTTGTGAGTATTTATAACTCGAGGCAAATTTGTATCGCTATATCGTTACATTGTTGTGTAATGTTCTGTGCATCTACTGTGGGAAATTAGGGTATTTACCTGACCACATAATGGTAGTGCACCTTCGTGTTTGTGTATGTATGTTTCCCCTGCCTACTTCCTAAGTTCCGGAGAAAGACATGGGTTATATAAGAGACCTGATGCATCTTTTTTGAAGATGTAAATGATCGTCTTATTCTATACCTGCGTATTTCTCTGTGGGCTGGCGATTGGGTGCCTGATAGGCGGGGGCAGGGGATCTAGCTGTTTGTCTGTCCGGCGCTGAGTGATTCCTCTTGGTTTGTGTATGATTACCACTAACGGTTTGACACGTTTTACAAGTGTGCATATTGTATGCGCTTACTATTGCGTTCCATGTGTTGCACGTTTTCTGTAGGACCCCGTGAGTTAGCGCGGAGGGACTTCACCCTATCACACCCTTAACCCTTTTAAGCTCGAAATTTCCCAATTCGGAAGATTCATTTGAAGGCCACCGACAAGTTCAGATGATGGATCGACCATGATAGTTTAAGGCTGGTTCCAGAACAGCTCGGCACCAAGCTGTTCTAGCACCGGCTTTGAACTATCATGGTCGATCCATCGACCTTGTGTGGTGCATCAGGGCTGAATGGGTTGTAGTGCAAGGGTGGCCATTAACAGCGATTTAATGTAGGTGTCTGTCTCGTCCCTCTGTCAAGAGTCCACGACCAGATGACGACGTACAGGACCATGTTTGCTTTTTGGTCAATGGTGTATCAGCAGTGCGAAGTTTGTTAGAAGTACACACGATTGTCACTCCTTCATTGTTTAGAGGACACATATTTTATTTACTGATTATGCTTACAATGTTTAATTAAGATCTGTTTAGATCTTTTCTAATATTACGTTACTTCCTTAACTTCCATTCCGGCATGTACTTTTGGTTTTGATTGCAACGGCCGCATCCGAGAATTTTAGACACGTGAATTTAACAACAACAACAACAACAACAACAACAACAACAACAACAACAACAACAAAATCACAACATTATTCTACTTCGCAAATGTCCAAATTAAATAGTGTGCATATGTATTGTTGGGCCATATGACCAGTAATATTGTGAGCATAGTAACTCTGCATAGTAACTTTTCATCGCAGTGAAGTATGCGACATAACTGTCCATGGATGACAGTGTTTGCGTGCGTGTGTCTGTATGTGCGTTCGAGCGTGTGCGCGTGTGAGCATGTACAAGGTTATCATATGTACACGTATGTTTATTATTTTCATATGTTCTTCGGCGTGTTTTAAATTCGAAGCCGAAGGAAAATTTCCATCTCATGGATAATAAAGTGTTTGTGATTGTAATTGTAATATGCGGCTGAAAAAGTATGGTTCCAAATGCGCAAAAGGCCATCGGGCAGACGTCGGCCGCCGTTGGCCCGCGCACGTCCGTGCGCGGGCCAACGGCGGCCGACGTCGGCCCAATGGCCTTTTGCGCATTGGGGTTGGTTTCATTGAAAATTGTGTATTTACGGGTACAGTTCATAGTGTATTCGGCTGTTGTGTTGACTGTTGTAATGTTTCGGAATGTATTTGACATGGGCACAAAATAACTGGGTTATTCGATTCTCATGCAAATTAAAAGCCGTGCTGCTATTTTGTTTGGTGGTTACTGGCGCAATAATTATGTGAATCAAAATAAATGGGCGCAGGAAGGGTTAACTCATTCGAGACATGCCGCCTATGGATACGCGGCGAACAGCCGCGTATCCGTAGGCGGCACGTCTCGAATGAGTTAAACTCAGTTTAGTCAAAAGTTCAATCCTGTCGGCGGGATTTAGACTTGCCTCCTATGGATTCTCGATAGCAAGCTAGTCCACAAAATTCTGTCCTCTGGACGCTGGTACACTGTTAACACTGATGACACTGATAAATACAGTCTTTCAAGACGGATTGCTTAGACACCGCAACTAAACTAAAACGCAACACTGTCACATTATAGAAATGTACGCTTGTCTGTGATTTGTCTGCATACATTTCTAGAATGCGCAGATGCATGCCGTAGTACAAAAGCCGCACAGGCAAACTACATGACACTAAATGACCTATCACCTGCAGCGCATTTGTCCAACAGATATCAAGTGAAACAGCAGCACATGCGCTTACACTGTTGGCAGCCCTGATATCAGTGCATTGTGTAGGCTACGCCTGTGTCGCAATGTTCTTGACAAAACTAATGAATGTTATACAGTCCAAGTCATATTTCAGTGCTCTTGGTGAACAGAGTTGTGTTACTTCCTTGTACCGTGGCACGATCACACATGTGTTTCATGCCGCGGTGAAACCCAGGCCGGAGGGCCGATTCGTAAATCGCAAATTGCACAGCTGCTGCCACGGTCCAAGCTGTAGGACTGATGACTATGTAGTCACGCTCGCGCGCGCACGTTCACACACACGCAGTGGCCACACGCGCCCACGCACGCACCCACACACGCACGCAAGCACGCACGCACACACACACATTTGCGTGTTGTTATACACTGTGCGCCATAAAAAAAAAACCAAGACAAAGATTTGCCTGTCGATATTTAAAAAACGGCTTAACATTTTGATTGCGTCACAGTAAAGTATTTTTAGTCCTCTTTACAGCAATCTTAGCTGCATTTTTATCCATTGTGTAGTCATTACGCTGTGACCCGGTAAAGCTACCTACCCCCCAAAATAAAAAATCGCACGACGGACATTTATCTGTGTGCTGCGTTGTTTTAACAGACATCTCATGTTTGGCCAGACACTAACAAACGGATAACATCATTTTAAAATGCGTTAATGTTTCTTGAAAACCTGAAGATGGGGAGTCATTTCAGATAAAAACGTTTTTTTGTGTGGCGCTTTCCATTCGTTCACCCTAAAAAAACATCGGACATTTAAGATTCAGCCGCGAATGCCTCGCATTTGAGGACACTCAGCCTAATCTTATCAGCACTTATAGGCAGAAGAATCATTTTCCATTCAGCTGCAACAAGAAAGGAGGATTTTGAGTGAAAATGGGCCGGATGTCGTTGTCACAGGTACGCGCCTACCCTCCGAACGTAAACTTGACTGCCTTGATTACTTGCTGGTGGTATGTTTACGTCAGTGCGTGTGTGTTTGCAACGGTGTTTATTTGTTTTGACATGTTTGTTTGTTTCTTTGTTTTGTCTGCATTCTCATAATGTGACAATGTGAATGTGTGTGTGTGTGTGTGTGTGTGTGTGTGTGTGTGTGTGTTGGTGGGTGGGTGGTTGGGTGGGGAGGGGAGGAGGGGCAGGTGTGTGTGTGTGTGTGTGTGTGTGTGTGTGTGTGTGTGTGTGTGTGTGTGTGTGTGTGTGTGTGTGTGTGTGTTAGTTTATGATTCAATACACTGCGCGTCATAAAAACAAACAAACAAAGATTTGCCGGTCGATATTTTGCAAACGGTTTCACTTTTTGAAAGTCTGCTTTCGCCACAGTGAAGTAATTTTAATCCTCTTTACGGCACTTGCAACTGCATTTTGTCCATTGTGTAGTCTTTACGTTGTGACTCGGTAAAGCTACCTAACCCCAGAAAATCAAAAAATCTCAAAACAGACATTTCTCTGTGTGCTGCGATGTTTTAGCACACATCTCATGTTCGGCCAGACACACTTAAAAGCGGATAACATCATGATTTTAAAATGGTGTAATTTTTCTTGAAACCCTGAAGATGGGGGGTCATTTCAGCAGAAAACTTTTTTTGTGTGGCCGTTTCCAAACGTTCACCCTTAAAAACATCGGACATTTAAGATTCAGCCGCGAATGCCTCAAATCTGATGGCACTCTGCCTATTTCTTCTGCACTTGTAGGCAGAAGAATCATTTTCCATTCAGCTGCAACAAGAAAGGTGGATTCTGAGTGAAAATGGGGATGTCCTTGTCACAGGTACTCGCCTACCCTCCTAACGTAAAATAGATTGCCTTGATTACTTGCTGGTGGTCAGGTTTATGTCAGTGCGTGTGTGCTTGCATACGTATGTGTTTCTTTGTTTTCTGTTGTTTGCTTCTTTTCTTTGTTTTGTTTGTATTCTCATAATATGAATGTGTGTGTGAGGGGGATGGGTGTGTGTGTGTGTGTGTGTGTGTGTGTGTGTGTGTGTGTGTGTGCGTGCGTGCGTGCGTGCGTGCGTGCGTGCGTGCGTGTGTGTGTGTGTGTGTGTGTGTGTGTGTGTGTGTGTGTGTGTGTTGGTTCATGATTCAAAACATGTGTATTTTAAGGTGGTCTACTGGTGGTCTGTTTACGACAGTGCGTGTGTGTCCCCCCCCCCTCCCCCTCACCCCCGCCCCTCCCCTCCCCCCCCCCCCCCCACACACACACATTTACATGGTCACATTATGAAAATACAGACAAAACAAAGAAACAAGCAAACAACAGAAAACAAAGAAACACATAACACACTCTGAAGTAAACAAACCACCAGCCAGTAATCAAGGTAATCAAGGCAATCCATTTTACGCTTGGAAGGTGGGCGCGTACCTGTGACAACGACATCCCCCTCCTTTTTTGTGGCAGCTAAATGAAAAATGATTCGTCTGGTTACAAGTGCAGAGAAAGTTAGGCAGAGTGCCATCAGATGCGAGGCATTCGCGGCTGATTCTTACCAGTCCGATGCCACCGTTTTCGAGAGTGAACGTGTGGAAAAGGCCACACAAGGAACGTTTTCTGCTGGAATGACTCCCCATCTTAAGGTTTTCAAGAAAAATTAACGCATTTTAAAATGGTGTTATTCACTTATTAGAATATCTGGCCACGCATGAGATGTGTGCTAAAACAATGCAGCACACAGAGAAATGTCCGTGCTTGCGATATTTGATTTTGGGGGTAGGTAGCTTTACCGGGTCACAGGGTAAAGACTAATGGACAAAGGTGCACCTGAGAGTGCTGTAATGAGGACTAAAAATACGTTACTGTGACGAAATTAGATTTTCAAAATGTTAAGCCGTTTGCAAAATATCGACTGGCACATCTTTGTCTTGTTTATTATGACGCGCAGTGTATTATATCTTTAGTTCATAGTTGAACGCGTTTGTTGTGTTTGTGCTGTGACGATATATATTTTGTATCTACTTGATGTTTCAGTGTATAGCGCTTTGCGCTTTTTCGTAAGAGCAACTACGCTCTACAAATGTGAACTATTGTTGTTATTATTGTATTGTTTTTTATATTATTATTATTATTATTATTATTATTATTATTATTATTATTATTATTATTAAGTTACACACACTCACACACACACATACATACATGCGCACACATGCACGCACACACAAACATCACACACACACACACACACACACACACACACACACACACACACACACACACACACACACACACCACCGCGTTTTGCATACTGACTGAGCTATATCGTGATTAATTCACATTAATCCTAACTAAATTCGACAACTTGAGGAAGGGAAATTGGACGGCCGTACAACATGATAAATGTGGTAAGCCACACTAGTTTCATTACTTCACTTGAAGTTCGTTTTAACACCTTCACTACCAGTGGACGCAGATCAGTCGTCCTTCTAAAATCACTGTTAAGGAACACAGATACAAAGTGGTTTCACCAAGAGGTATAAATCCTCATGAGCCCCCGCAACTGCGAGGGCTCATGAGGATCTATACCTCTTGCAGTTGGGTTGAAGTGAAGGGCTAAACCGTAATACAAATATTTATTTCCCTTATAAAAAAAACGGGCTTAACTCAGTAAAAAAACTGACCTTAGTTCAGCCAGTGTCGTCTTCCACTCAGTGATACGGTGTTGAATCGAGTCCGGACGAAATTAAGTATCCGCGCTTTACCGAAGGGGTTCTGTCATGACATACTCATGTGGGCCCCGTGTATAAATTACACGCATCCCGGCGTTGTTTTCCGGCCTAGCACACACCGGCACTGAAAGTTCGTCGCTGTACATCAGTGGGTGTCACAAGCTTGGGCTGGGCCGGCTGAGGGTCTATCACAATGCTGCCGCGATAACTGCACAATCAAGTCAGTATTAGTACCAGACTGCGCTGTGAAGGCTAAAGAGAGTAAATCCATTTTTGTGTTTAGCGAGATTTCATAGTAAAACAACGAAAATCTTTCTTTTCACAAAACTGAAAAAAAAAAACTTGCTGTCTCTTGCCTTCCGGCTGACTACTTAATGTTTGACGTCTCTACGGCACTAGACATGATGTGATCAAGGACGGAAGCTTGCCTTCGCATTCGGCTGTATCGTTTCAGTACACTTGATGCCATTTCCTATGACTGCACATGACTTGCATTGAATACAAGATGCGCACATAGTGTTCCCAGCAGATGTGCAGCGCTGAAAGGTCGCTGCAGATTGTAAATATCGCAAGCCAGTCCAGGCTGTGCCGAAGCTCGGGCACACTGTCACTACTGATCTATACGCAGGATTTGACAGCGCCGCCCCGTGATGTTTACGTCATGCGGGAAACCCCAAACAGCTATATTTAGAACTGGATACATCATTCTGCCTACAAGCGTACATGCCTAGGCTCAGCGCGCCGAGGATCAACAGCGGTTTAAATGGGACCAGCAAGAGGCATAGATCCTCACGAGCCCCCGCGCCTGCGGGGGCTCATGAGGATCTATATCTCTTGCACACAGGTGGGGGTTACTCTTGCGCAGCATAGTGTATGCTCCCAACCTGTTCCATAACCCCACCTAGGCCCAACAGAGTACGTTTTAGGCCGGGTTTGCATAGCCGCGCGGGGTCAAAAGAGGTTTAGATCCTCATGAGGGGGAGGGGAGGCTCATGAGGATCCATGCCACTTGCTCAGTAACGGCGGGAACTGGTTCACTCATGGAGTTTAAGCACCCCTTTGCCGCATGAGAAAACAAACCTATCCGGTTACGGTGTTCTGCCGAAAAATGAAAAGAACCGCGCTTTACCTAGGTCGCCGTGCTTTCAGAGTGGCCGTGTGTGTTTGCAGACCGGTCCTACATAATATGACCGCCGGGGTAAGGAATTAATTGAGGTTTCGTTTGCAAAGGACAACAACAAAGTCACGGCGGATCAGAAAACACTCCAAACACCTCCAAGAGACATAGATCCTCATGAGCCCAGAGGGCTCATGAGGATCGGCTATTACTCTTGGCGATGTTCGGGGTGTTGCCTATGCTTCTGGTACACATTGGCAAGTTTCAGTTCTGCCATGACTTCGTTCTCGTTTCGAGTCGTTGTTTAGGGTCTTTCAGGCTTTGAAAACGAAAACGAAATGACTTTTCACTGAGAGCAAGACGTGACTCGGCATTGAATTTGATTAATGTTAGAGTGGAACACGGATGTGTGTGCCCGGGCCAGCAAGAGACATAGACACACGCGTCTGCTGAGTCTCAAGACTACAGGTGCAGTGACAGTCCGAGTGGTGTTTGCTGTTTGATATTGAACCAGCTATAGAGAGTGACTGACAAGAGTACTTGAAAGTACTTGCGCAAAGGTAACTTGGTCTCCCTCTCTGCTATGTCACAGTGTCACAGTGCATATGTGTTTTTGTGTGTGTGTTTGTCACTGCGCAGTGAGCCTTTCAAATTAGCTTTTTGATGTTCCCCCCGCTCTCTCTCTCCCCCTAGTCCCTCCCTCCCCCCCCTCTCTCTCTCTCTCTCTGTCTGTGGCTATCGTAGTGTTTGGTGGCTCACGTGATAGAGTGTTCGCCGCGTTCCGCGAAAACCGGGTTGCGGGTTCGAGTCCAACTAGGGTCAAAATTTGTTCGGACAAAATTATTCGGTGCCCCTTCTTTGAAATCACCTAACCTCAAACGTTTAAGGATTGTCTGTCTGTCCGTCTGCCTGTCTTTTTCTCTCTCTCTCTTCAATTGGCTGTGTGTGTGTGTGTGTGTGTGTGTGTGTCAGTGTGTGCGTGCGTGCGTGCGTGTGTGTGTGTGTGTGTGTGTGATAATGCATAGTGTGTGTGTGTGTCAGTGTGTGCGTGCGTGTGTGTGTGTGTGTGTGTGTGTGTGTGATAATGCATAGTGTGTGTGTGTGTGTGTGTGTGTGTGTGTGTGTGCGTGCGTGTGTGCGCGCTTGTGTGTGACACATTTAGACCACATCAATTCACCGACTGGTAATGACGATACCGGCGTTAGGCGGAAACGAGAGCGGTGGCGTCAACAACTATCAAAGTTTGAACCCTTCGGCTGTGGGTAGCGGTTTATGTTGCCATGATTCCTGCAGGAATCATCACGACAAAAGTCGCTGCCGACAGCCGAAGGGCCGTTAAGCACTTGACTGATACCAAATTTCGAGTGTCCATAATTGTGTTGATCATAAACTGTCGTCTCCCAAGAGTACGCAATGGAGACTTTAACCCCTTCCTTGCCGCTGTAAGTATTTTTCGTTTCTGAAATTGTTGTTCATTCAACGACCAAAAGGCACAACCGTGCAAGAAACATGGGTACAAATTGGTCTCAGCAAGAGGCATGGATCCTCATGAGCCCCCGCAGTCGCGGGGGCTCATGAGGATCTATGTCTCTTGCAGCTGGATCGTGATCACTTTAAAGGGGTTAAAAGCATTGCCTCTACACATACGATGCAGAGAACATAAAGTTAATATTAAAAATGAATACTAAATTATGCTAAGAATTAATACCATAACTAAATAATATCTAATGATAAAATGGGTTGGCAATGGGGTCGTGACCGCATGTTGTGATCTCGCAGTGCAATATGTGCCCCCCCTATAGCAAAACGTCTTCGGCCCTTCGACGGCCGCAGTGGGCCCGCGCACAGCCGTGGGGCCGAGGACCTTCGCTTGCTTGGGCAAGACATGTTGAGGAAGAAAAATGCGTCCTCACAATGTGTATGGTTGTACATGTACAGTATTGATTTCTTCAAGCAAACTAGACACTTTTTGTGTACCGCCGGCGAAAAAATTTACCACTGATTAGGTTACTGGCTTTGTTCAAGAATTGTGTAGCCCTATATTGTGTGTCCTTGAGTAGAAGGAAGAGGGGAATTCCCGACTATTCCCAGAGGTCAGGCATTACTGAGCTAGGCCCGGCGGACACGCGTGACAGAGCTCACAGTGGATGATTTAGAGTTGAGACAAAAAATGCAAAGTCTCTGTAGTGATGAGTGAATGGCGGAGTGTAAATATTTTTCTCTGCCGCTTCTGCATATATTTCTGTCGTTATTTAGCAGAAGTCAGTACCTAATGCGCAAAAGGACGTCGGCCCGATGGCCTTTTGCGCATGGGGGTAAGTCCAGGTTTGAGAAAAGCCAGGTTTTATTGTTATGCAATGGAAATCTCGCTTTAAAAAAATGGATATACTGCTTTTTGCAAATTTAACGGCAGATTGTATCAAGTTTCCAATATCACACCGCAACCCGGGTCTGCCCTGGGGGACTTTGGTGGGGTTAACTACTTTTTAGTTCCCTGTATTCTGGGGCATGTGTTTCTGTCTACCCGTGATCCATTCACCTGTATTTTCATTTTTGAAACTCTCCCTACTGTCTGCGCTGCCTGTAGCTCTTGATATTGGATGTGTGTTGCTAAATGGTCTTAGGTTTATTTAGCGTATTAGACTGCTGGGCGACATAATTCAATATTCTGTTTATTTTTTTTTTTACAAGCAGTGCAGGCACGTCCTGAGAAAGTCTTGTTGCTGTCGGGACGTTAAGCAATGTACAACCATCCAAGTAGACCATCGAAACCGATGATGTCGTCATTGTGCATGACTTCTATTTGTGGGTGCGGGTGTGGCTGGCCAAGCCAATCCTGGAGCCACACCTGCGAGGGCAATGGGGGCACTGGAACGTAGCTGTGGGGAAAGTCGACACTGTCTTTCTGCGAGCTCTGGCACTGGTGATCCGTTCGCGCCGATTGTGTTCAAAGAGCGTGCAGGCTTTCCTGGTGGCGGCACGCCAGTCAGATCTGTCTTGTGCTTGTGCTTCAAGTTCCTTTACCGGGAAGACGCAGTACTTGAGGCTGTCTTTTATGCAGTCTTTGAAGCGTTTCTTTGGCCGTCCTTGCTTCCTGTGCCCTTTTGAGAGTGCACCATACAGGAGTTGGCGTGGCATGCGAGAATCATCCATGCGTATGACATGACCTGTCCAGCGAAGTTGTGTCTTTAAGATCAGGTCTTCAACACGCACTAAGCCAGCATTATCCAGGACTTCCAGGTTTGTCACCTTGTCTTGCCATTTGATGCCCGTGAGTAAGCGCAAGGATCTCATGTGGAAACGTTCAAGCTGTTTGAGGTGCTTTCTGCGGTACAGCGTCCATGACTCACAGCCGTTGAGGAGGCTGGGGAGGACTACTGCCTTGTAGACTTTGATCCAATATCGCCACGACAAATAGGTCGCCACTTATGAGGCCGACGCTGCTCAATTTGTATGAGCCCCTGAAAATAAGACGCGCCACAAGTTAGGCCGTGCAAAATACTCTCTCAATACAGATCAGTGATTTGTGTGCGTGTGTGTGTGTGTGTGTGTGTGTGTGTGCGTGCGTGAGTGCGTGCGTGCGTGTGTGTGTGTGTGTTTGTGTGTGTGTGTGTGTGTGTGTGTATGTGTGAGTACGTGCGTACGTGCGTACGAATGAGTTCGTGTTTGTGCGTGTGTGTGTGTCCGTGCGTGCGTGTCAGTGAGTTCGTGTGTGTGTGTGTGTGTGTGTGTGTGTGTGTTAGCGTGAGTGTGTTAGTTGTGTGTGTGTGCGTGCGTACGGTGTGCGTGTGTGTGTGGGTGTGGGTGCATGTATGTGTGTGTGTTCTTGCGTGCGTGCGTGTCAGTGAGTTCCTCTGTGTGTGTGTGTGTGTGTGTGTGTGTGTGTGTGTGTGTGTGTGTGTGTGTGTGTGTGTGTGTGTGTGTGACAGTGTTCAGAAGTGCGGGAGAGCTCACTGGTGAACCAGGGACATGAACAAAATCCCGCTCTTGTCTAACATCACAGGCACCTAGTCGGCGCGTGTAAACTCGTCCATTCCGGAGGGCGAAATTCTCACAATTGGAAGATAGTCTCTGACGGGTGCGTCACAGTTCTAAAACAGATCGACCATGATAGTTCAAGGGTGGTGTTAGAATAGCTTGGCGTATATAGGCGCCAAGCTATTCTGACACCACCCTTAAACTATCATGGTCGATTGACGTTTTGTCGTCGCTTGTCAGGGCTTAATTGATTACTCAAGATGCGAAATACGCTTTTTGTGTGTTTTGTGTTTGTGTGTGTTTGTGTGTGTGTGTGTGTGTGTGTGTGTGTGTGTGTGTGTGTGTGTTTTGTTTTTATACGAGTCAGACCCTCCCACGCGTGGTACACAGGGGTGTGATGTAAGGACAGAGACTAGACAAGTCCCCGACGTAGCCCTAGTCGGAAACTTGTTACGTAGGGACTAACTGAGGCATACATTTCCGATGCATGAACTGAGACTTGAGTCAGACTATCAAGTCCGAGACTAGATATGGTTAGTCCGCGACTTGCGTCAGGTGCTAATTTTAACTTGGGAATATCCAGTTCCAAATGCCACTGAGCATGCGCCGCTGGGAACAGCATTCGCCCTGCACGTGTTTTGACAGCCACTGTCTTCCATCTTCACTCTGCCTGTAAACTGTACTCATCGATTTTGGTTTTAATAATATTAATAATAACAATATTGTACATTTTATATAGCGCTTGACCTCCAAATGAATGGTGCTCTAATTTCACGGCGCTTGAAACGAAACTTTTTGTGAAGCTTCGTATCATCAAACTCATCTAGTGTGTGTCGACGGTCTCTAAATACTCGATTTCGGCGTAGATTTCGTCGAGATAGAAACATCATGTAGACAGCGGCTGCCATTTTGATTCGCTTTTAGTCAGAGACTAGACGCTTTACACCTAGTAAATCGTGGGCTTAAATTTGGGCTGTTTAGTCCCTGAGATAGTTTCAGACTTGGCCTAGTCTCAGTTCTCATGCATGTCTTACTAACATGCTAGTCTCAGGCGTATGAAGATAGTTTCGGACTTAGGCTCTAGTCTCTGTCCATACAGCAGTCCCCATCAGAACACTACTGAGTATGTGGATGTGTGCTGTGCGACGTGCGAGGGCTCACTCGCGTAGGCTGTTTTAGATTTCGCTGTCAACAAACACGCGTCAGGTGCCTATGTTTGAAACATAAACTAACTTCAGTGAGCACCCTCCGGGAACACTCTAAATACTACTGTGTACAGCATATATTACTCTTGCTCAACTCCACAGTCTCTCGACTTTCTACTGAACTGTGTTATTGTCGACACAGTGACGCCGGTGCACACGCTGGTGCGTGGAAAATGGGTTGATTCAACAACCAGATTTGTGACGGTACGTAAAAGCGTCACTGCGTCAGAGTTTTATTATACCTAACATTTAGTTGTCAACTTTATTGGATCTATCTTGAAGTGTCAAGGTTATTCCAACGATATTCCCGACCCGGTATTGTTTGTGAACCGCGCTGTTTCAAAATTATTTCATTGGCTTTCCGACAGCGCTTTTTGTCGAGGTGATTAAAGCAGGAATCACGAGGACAAAACGCGCAGCCGACAGCCAAAGGGGTAACCCATAAAGCTCTGCCAGGATACAACAGGATGTTGATCGACCATGGTAGTTCAAGGGTGATGTCAGAATAGCTTGGTGCCTCATGTGTAGGCGCCAAACTATTCCGACACCACCCTTGAACTGTCATGGTCGATCTGTCTCCAGAGCTGCGAAGAAGACCTCAGCGGATATCTCCAAATTTGACAATGTAGTTCTCAGGGCTTAAAGAGTTAAGAGGTCAGCGGCAGGCCGAAGTAACGGCCAAAGAATTATTAATCGCTGAGTGAATGACTGAGGCATTTAATATTTTTAAATACTGCACATTGTTTTTTCTTGACTTGATTGTTAAAGCTCACAGATTATATTGTTTAAACAAGGACATTTCTTGATCACTTGTAACTGCAGTCACGCAAGCGTGTTTGAAAACCAGGACTTGAATTGTCATTGTTACGAAAGAACAGCTCATCTCACTTTGATGTGAGGAAGTAGTAGTACCCCGGTAAGCAAAGATCCTGGGGCCCACGACGGCCGCAGTCGGCCCGCGCACAGCTGTGCGCGGGCCCACTGCAGCCGTCGCGGGCCCGAAGACGTTTTGCTAATGGGGACATGTATGGGAGGAAGTGTTCGTGCTGTCGAAAGGGCGAGGTTACAAAGCATTTCCTGCTATCAGATCAGTTGTCCATGATTGCCACGTCATGCAAGATCTTCAGTAATGCTTTGTTTTGCCAGCGACGGCAACAGACCAGATACTGCGTTTAACCCCTTGACTGCCGGGAAAATTCAACACAAACAGCCAGATTGAAAGAGGTATCGATTCTCATGCACCCCCGCAGTTGAATGGGCTCATGAGGATATATACCTTTTGCCGGAACCACCGCGTATGCATTTTCCTTTGGCGGCTGGGGATTTTAGACGTTGCCTCAGACAATGATTTCACAAACACAATCGGCGAACACTGGCAGTGAAGGGGTTAAGCAAGGATGAATCATGGGATACATGTACATTTGATGCGAAACACTTCATCGTCTGAGGAAGTATAAACCAATCGACATTTATGTACGGTCATTCTGCTGTGGCCATCGCTCTTTCAAGCCTTGTACCCAGTTACAAAATCCAGGCATGTTTCACTAACTTTGGGCGGGTTGTTAAGGCGAATGCGCAGCGCCTGCGCGCGACAGATAACCATGATAGTTCAAGGGTGGCACCAGATTAGCTTAGCGCCTTGGAGGCGCCAAGCTTATCTGGTGGTGCCCTTGAACTGTCATAATTATTATTCCATCTGAAGCTGTCACATGTCAGGCGTGAAGGAGGTAGTTTTGATTATAATCAAAACTATGCATGAAAAGAAATATTTCCGCGATTTCTCTGTCTCTCTCTCTCTCTGTCTGTCTGTCTCTCTCTCTCTCTCTCTCTCTCTCTCTCTCTCTCTCTTGTCACAAAGCTTCCTTTTTATTTTATAATTATATACCTCTTTAAATAAGACAATTTTTGTACTTTTATATACTTTGACATTCATAGTGATAGTATGCCTGACGGTGGTACAAAAAATGATTTATTTTGTGGTGGTGGACTTAAAATAGGTCACCTGAATATCTATCATCTTGTCAATAAAGTGCCAGATCTCTGTGTGTTTTTGAACCAGCCCGAACACTTCCACATTTTTGGTGTTTCTGAATCAAGACTTAAGAACAAAATCAGAAATGCTTCCATCTCTACATGATGCCGATTTGCCTCAACACACAGGGCTAGCGATTTACATGCATACGTCTGTATCTAGCTACGCCAAGCGGCGTCTAGACCTCGAATTTACCAAAGTGGAGTGTATGTGGCTCGAGTTAAAAACACCACAGTCATCACCTATACTAATCGGCTTTGTCTATAGAAATCCGGCAGCTGGCTGGGATTGGTTTGATGAGTTTACAGCTTTGATGGACAAGGCAAGTCGGAGCAAATGTGACATATTTCTCCTAGGTGATTTCAACATCGACCTATCTAGACCTAAGTGATCAAATGCAGCATGGACCATCGCTATTTGGTTTGACACAAATAATTAAAGCACAAACTAGAATCACATCTACATCATCAACGCTCATTGATCATATTTATGTTACCAACAAGGACAGAATAACTAGTGCGAATGTCCCGACCTTAGCCATTAGTGATCATAACCCGGTATGTTGTACAATTGCTCTGAAGCTTGATAGGCCAAAGAAAAACAAACACACAACTATAATGTATCGTTCTTATAAAAAATTTGATAGGGATAAATTCATGCACGATTTGCACAATACACCCTTTGATGATGTATACTGCCACACTTGCCCTGACAATGCCTTGTCTTGCTGGATGAGTCTGTTCCTCGGAGTCCTTAACAAGCACGCGCCCCTCAGGGTAAAACGCGTTAAACATACTACCATGCCGCCCTGGTTAACATTGGACATTAAAAATGCTATGTCGCTCAGAGACAAACTTAGAAAAGAAAAACGCTTTGATGACTACAAAAAACAACGTAATCAAGTAAAATATCTGGTAAGGGCTGCAAAAAAAGCATTCTTCAATCAAATGATCTCAGAAAACCGTGACACAGCATCCATTTGGAGAGCACTAAATGCTATTACTAAAGGAAAAGCAGCCCCAGAAATACCATCTCATTTAACTTCAGATAAATTTAACAAATATTTTCTATCAGCCGCTGAAAATCTAGTCCAATCGGCATCAAATATCAGTACGCAATATAGTATCTCAAGTCTTCTGAGATCTTTCAGCGAAGCAACAAATATAACACAAAAATTCGTAATTCCTAATATATCAATAGCAGAAATCGGTAAGTATATTTCTGACATGCCGAATAAGAAAAGTAGAGGGATTGATGATATTGATAACCAATCACTAAAATTGTCGTTGCCTTACACAATACAATCCCTTACATACATTTTTAATCTGTGTATAAATAAAAGTTATTTTCCTACAGTCCTGAAGCAAGCAAAGGTAGTTCCGATCCCCAAAACTAAAAACCTTGAAGATATTCATAATTACCGACCGATCTCTTTGCTCTCAGCCTTGTCAAAGCCATTAGAGCGGCACATTCATAAGCATCTTCTTAATTTCCTTGAGAAGGGTAATTTACTAAACATTCATCAGTCTGGTTTTCGCCCGACCCATTCATGCCAGTCAGCACTCACACATATTGTAGATTGCTGGCTAGAGTCAATTAATAAAAATTTAATGTCGGGAGCAGTTTTCCTAGATCTTAAAAAAGCTTTTTATCTTGTGGACCATGAGATTCTCTTACATAAGCTTACAATATACCACATGGACGAAACTACAATAACTTTTCTCAGATCCTATTTGGAAGACCGAAAGCAAAAAGTATACGTCCATGGTCAGTACTCTAGGCAAGGCCATGTTAAATTTGGAGTTCCTCAAGGATCAATTCTAGGACCCCTCCTATTTTTACTTTTCATAAATGACCTTCCTTTACATATTTCCGACCCTAACGTTAATTGTAATCTCTTTGCGGACAACACAAGCCTTCACGTTCCTGGTAAGAACAGTCATGATATTAGTCGTCGTTTACAATCCAGTCTTGACGAAGTTTCTGATTGGTGCTGTAAAAACCACATGGTACTACATCCTGATAAGACGAAGAGCATGTTAATCACCTCACGACAAAAACATCAACTTCACCCCCCTTCACTAACGCTCAGTCTTAATTGCCAACCTATTGAACAAGTTCATGAACGCAACTTCCTTGGAATATGTATAGATGAGCAACTAAGTTGGGAGAAACATGTGACTAATATATGTAAGAAAATATCAAAAAATATTTTTCTTTTATCACAATTGAGAAGTGTGAGTGACATAAATACACGAAAAATGTTTTTTCATGCACACATTAAATCTCATGTTGATTACATCTCCACTGTTTGGGATGGTAGCGGTGATGTGCATATCAAAAAACTAAATTCACTATACAAAAGAGCCATTAAACATGTAGATATAAGACCCATTCCTACCGCTGTAAAACTGCAAAATCTCAAACTTCTTGGCCTTCGTCAACAACTCGTTTACAACAAGTGCATACTTATGTTTAAAATTCTCCACAAGAAAGCTCCACAGTATCTAACAGCTAAATTTACTCCACGACAGTGTGAAAGGTCCTCGAGGAACAGTACTCTTCGATTACCACTACCTCGCATTGACTTATTCAAATCAAGCCTAGCCTTTTCGGGACCACTTTTATGGAATTCACTTCCTCAACATTTAAACACACTAACCCACCTTTCCTCCTTTAAAACAAAACTACACATATACCTGATGGAAACTGCTTAGATATATTATTTTTATCCTGTCATTCTGATGAAAGGTTATGTAAATGTATATATGTTAGTGCGTGCATTTACACGGCTGTAAAGGTGTGTGTATGTATGTTTGATTCTTGGTACTTTGTGCTTGTTTTTGCTGTGCTATGATTTTTCTCCTATGTAATTTGTGCTGAGGAGTGTTACTTCCTTTTTTGTATTTGTTTATTGCTACCTTAGTAGTATCATTTTCTGTACTGCGTGTGTCTGTACTTATTTAGTTATGTTTTTTGTTTGCGTTAAATATTTTTTGTTTGTCTTCATTATATTTCATGTTGTAGAACGTTAGAAACGGCAAGTTTGAAAAATGACGTATTTGTATCTGTCAAAACTTCTACCGTTATGTAATAAAGTTTCATCATCATCATCATCTCTCTCTCTCTCTCTCTCTCTCTCTCTCTCTCTCTCTCTCTCTCTCTCTCTCTCTCTCTCTCTCTCTCTCTCACCTATTTTTTTATCCTTGGAAAATAAAGTTTAATTCATTCATTCACTCTCTCTCTCATCTCTCTCCTCTCTCTCTCTCTCTCTCCTCTCCTCTCTCTCTCTCTCTCTCTCTCCTCTAAAAACGGCAAGTTTGAAAACTGGTCCTGTTACCAATAACTTCTACCGTTGGAAAATAAAGGTTCATTGTTCATTGTTCATTGTTTTCTCTCTCTCTCGTTATGCTGTAGACCATAATTTATTGTCTATTTGTGATCATGTCAGTGTGTTAGTAGCAGCGAATCATATCCTGCTTGATTCAGCCCTGACAACTGACGAAAAACTTCAAAAACTGAAAATGCTACCTCTTAGCAAGCATCACCTTTTAAACAAGGGTGTGGTTATGAATACAATCTGGAATGAGATTCACCCAGAATATCTGTGTAAGCTCCTTACCAAGGCAAGCTCAGGTTATTCTACTTCAAGACGAAACTTTATTACTCCGCGCCCCAGGATAGATCTACTTAAAACCAGTGTATCTTTCTCAGGCGCATCTTTCTGGAACAAACTGCCTACATGTATAACACACGCTAGCTCCCTCTTCTCTTTCAAGGAATGCCTCCTCAAGTACTTGTTGTCCGCTGATACATAATCTACCACAAGAATCCGTATGGAACATGTGCTTATCGTAATTAGTGCATGCCGCCGTATGGTTTGTCCATACTAATAATAATCGCCTAATTACATAATTCATGTTTCTATTATAATCGCAATAATTTTTTCTGTCTTAAGTGAATTTTCACTATGATTCGAATGATTTGCTTAGTATATAGGTTATCATTAGCGCGTGTCTGTGTGTGCGTGCGTGCGCGCGTGTGTATGTGTTTGCGCGCGTTGCGTGTATTTTTTTCTTCTCTTTTTAATGTATGACCGAACAAACGAATGAATTTTATTTAATATAGTCTCGTCATGTTTAATGTCTCCTAATCTTTCCTTTGTGTAACTTGGTACTATTAGTATTATAATTATTACCCTGTGTTTGTAGAGTAGAAACGGCAAGTATGAAAAATGGCACATGCGGCTAATGACTTCATCCGTTGAGAAATAAAGTTTGATTTGATTTGATTTCTCTCTCTCTCTCTCTCTCTCTCTCTCTCTCTCTCTCTCTCTCTCTCTCTCTCTCTCTCTCTCTCTCTCTCTCTCTCTCTCTCTCTCTCTCTCTCTCCCCCCCCCTCTCTCTCTCTCTCACTGTCTCTCTGTCTCTGCCCCTATCAGTCTGTGATAACGAATGATAGCGAGGTTACGATTGTCGATTGGACGCGAACGACTCCCGCTAAACAACGAACCCAGAGCGAAGTGACATCGGGTAACCAGATTGTACTATGAGCATGGACAACGCTCCAAACATCTCCAAGAGGCATAGATCCTCATGAGCCCGTAGGGCTCATGAGGATCTATGCCTCTTGAAGACGGAGTGTCATCTATGTTTGTGGTGAGAATCTGGTTATCCGCCTTGGCTTCGCTCTCGTTCGGCGTTGTTTGGAGTCGTCTGGCGTAAAAGTAACCTTTTAGATATGGAATCAAACAGCTTGGGGTTTGATTGTTTTTACTACTACTATACATGCACACTCAGTTTCGCTGCGTGTTTAAGATAAGAGCATGGTGTGCTCTTGTTGACTTAAATATTTTTGAAACTATGAATCAAGCACGTTCACTCCATTTAACCTTTCACACATTGTCCTTTCACAAGGACACAGGCGATAGACAGTATAAACATTTCGATTTTGAGCGATCAGGCTGACAGGCGACTAGACGTGAGGCAAGCTTTTGACACGGTCAGTATACTTACCGGGGAACACTCTGAATACTTCTGTGAAGAGCGTATAACTCTTGCACAACTCCACAGTCTCTCGACTTTCTACTGAACTGTGTTACTGTTGACAGGGTGACGCTATATACAAGGTTGTGCGTGGAAAATTGGTTGAATTGATTCAATAGCCAGATTTGTACCGGTACGTAAAAGCCGCGCCGGCGTCACTGGGTGCGTTTTTTGTACCGGCTAAAATTTAGTTGTCAACTTTATTGATCTATCTTGAGGTGTCAGGGTTATTCCAACGATATTTCCGACCCCGTGTTGTTTGTGAACCGCGCTGTTTAAAAAAGCTGGGGGGAAAAAAGCCACAAAAAACACGTAAACAAACAAACTTATTCCGCCTATAGACGTAGTTTGGAAATCAGAAGTGGGTCGAAATTGCTCGCCGTGTTTCGCCGAAAACAATGGTTTAAAAGGATGGACAAACATTCAATGTCGCATATTTGTCCAGGCTTTTGATACATTCCCAATGCGCAAAAGACTATCGGGCCGACGTCAGCCTGATGGCCTTTTGCGCATTGGGTGGTTATTCAATGTGAAAAAACCTCGCTTTCCTCTGAAATAGGTCTGACATATTAGCTTTTGGCATATGACGGAAGTACTGTGTAAATTGATTTTGTATATTTGGCAGGTTGAGTGGCGCTGTTATCTCCTTCGCTTCTACAGCCCTCCAGGCAGACCATCTTCGCTTGACGCGTCAGACCCAGATTAGCGCAGCGTACTAAAGTGCGTGCTTCAAGATAAACAACTGACTAGACATCACACATAGGGCAGAAATCGGACACGCCTGTCCACTGGCGCCCCGGCTCTAACACCCAAACCATGACATATCTCAGCAGCGAATGATAAATGACGTCAAAAATGGACGAGGAAGAACGCTACATGCAGACTTCCAGACCCTATCGCTTCTTGTTATAAATCAACGGCTCGGCACCGCTTGCGAGTCGCGTGATGGCTCGGGTGTAGTGATCTTGTCCGATACCTCCCCCAAAGGATCATAGAAACGTTTGCCTACTAAACAAAAGTCCTGATTCATGGCCACCAGCAAATCAGCAGATCTGCCGGATGGTGACGCTGAGGCGTGCCAAGGTTCAGACGGTGGTCTGCCTCAAAAGAACTCAAAGAGGAAAAGTCGTCGTAAAAGTTCCAGGAAAGCTGCGCAGTGCCAGTCGAGCGAGGAACCAGAGGACAAGTCTGTGGCCACACCGGTTGCCTCCCTCGATCCGCGCGTAGCGGATCGAGGGAGGCAACCAGTGTGTCCTGGGGCAAGCGAAGGGCCAGCGAGCAAGGACAAGGCACAGGCGAGTGAATCGGAACAGGAGTACGGCCGACAGGTAAAGAGACTTTGTCTTTCTCTTCAACCCAACACAATGTAAGTACATTTCTGTTTCTGAAATCTGTGTTCTTTCAACGCCCAAAAGGTGAAACCGTCCAAGAAACGTGGATGCAAAATGGTCTCAGCAAGAGGCATAGATCTCATGAGTCCCCGCAGTCGCGGGGGATCTTGAGGATCTATGCCTCTTGCAGTTGGATCGTGTTCACAAAAAAGATATGTAGCGTATTGTTTTATGTTTTTATAAAAGGACGATTACAACAGAGTATAATACATGTTCATATCTGTAAGTTATTTAACAAAATATAAATAGACAAGTCTATATTATATTTTTGTGAAATAACACATATATGAAAATTTCATATACCGTGTTGGAACTGTCCTTTTTAACTCTTGACTGTCGAGAAAAGTGTACAGAATCCAACTGCAAGAGACATAGATCTTCATGAGCCCCCGCGAACGCGGGGGCTTATGAAGATCTATGTCTCTTGCTGAGACCAATTTGTATCCATGCTTCTTGAACGTTTCTGGCTTTTGTTTGTTGAATAAAGAGATATTTCAGAAACAAAATTGTACGTACATTGGCAGGGATGGGGTTAAACGTGTTTCCTTCTTTGTTGGGATTTTCGAATCATGTGATGTGACCCAGGTATCATACTTCATATTTCATATTGCAGATCATCGCCGAAGAAATGCTGGAATTCACCAGGGAGAGGTTCCCACACCTGCCCTCCTGTGCATATTTCGTTCCCTCCCAACAATTTTACAGAACATCGTCTATCGACGACCCGCATCACAACGTTGCTGTACAGAAGAAACCGGACGTGTCTGACACTGGCTCCGACCGGGCAGAAAGTGGCGTCATGCGATGCTTACGTCACATCGCAGACGTCACAAAACCAGAGCCGATGTTTGTCCTGTTTAACTACGCGTTTGACAACTATCTGCCGAAAAGCATTCGCCCGCTTCGCCAGAAGTCAGACGACGGGGCTTTCACCAGCACTTCATCTCGGAGTAAAGGAGACGTTAACCCCATCCCTGCCACTGTGCGTCCGCCGTACGTACAGTTTTTTTTTTTTTCTTCTGAAGTCTTGGTTGAAATCTTCTTTCTGAAATCTTGGTTCACTCGACACAAAAAAAAAAAAAAAAAAAAAAAAAAAAAAAAAAAATGGATGCAATTTGGTCTCAGCAAGGGGCACATATCCTCACTAGCCCCCGCATTTGCGGGGGCTAGTGAGGATCTACGCCTCTTGCATTTGGATCATGTTTACTCTTTTTTTCTGGGCCGCAGTGGAAGGGTTAAGTCCAGCAAAAGTGACTTCAGACAGCAGTTCCCCAAAGCCAGTGACCTGTTTCACACGCCAGCAGACCTTGACAAGGAGTACAGGCGTGGCGACTTTGACACTCTAGTTGTCAGCCCCAAACACGGCTTCATCGTGATAGAGACCAAAGCGGTGGGCTACAACGAAAAGCCGAACAATGACGTGCTCAAGGAGAAGGCCTCTTTTGCGTTTTCTCAGCTGGACAAATCAGAAAAGGTGTTGCATAGCCTGTTTCGTGATCTCTCGGACAACGCTGTGGTGACGAAGGTTCTTGCTCTGCCTAACGTGACGCGGTCCCAGATTAGAAGCATGCTGGAGGACAGTCCAGACATGGCGAAGGTATGTGATTTTTGTGTGTGGATATGGGGTGTGGGGGTAGATTTTCATTGTTATAATTATATCGAAAAACATGATTAACCCCTTCGCTGCCGTAAAAAAAGGAACACCGACCAACTGCAAGAGGTATAGACTCTCATGTACCCCCGCAGTTGCGGGGGCTCATGAGGATCTATGCCTCTTACTGAAACCTATTCGTATCCATGTGGACAGTTTTGGCTTTTGGTCGTTATATGGACACTGATTGCAGAAACAAAATAAGCGTCCAGGGGGTGAGGGGTGCCGGGTGTGGGGGTGGGGTGGTGGGGGTGGGAGGGGGGGGGGGGTTTGGGATTACTGGTGCCCAGTTGATTGTTAGTTTTCCAGTTTATCTTCTTACTTTCCACTGGACGCATATTTTGTCTCTGACATCATTGTCCACGTAACGACCAAAAGCCACAACCGTCCAAAGGACATGGGCACATAGTGGTCTCAACAAGAGGCATAGATCCTCATGAGCCCCCGCAACTGCGGAGGCTCATGAGGAATCTATATCTCTTGCAGCGGGGTGTTTTGTTCAAGTTTTCACAGCAGTGAAGGGGTTATCAAATGCTTGCCTTAATTGTACTCGTTCCAGATCGCGGTCAAATGCGAAAGCAGAGTCATATTTTCATGGAAAGTGAAAAACATTTTGGAATAAGACTGCGGAATGAACGATTTACAATAAATCAGTAAAATTCGTTGTGAATCGTTTTCTCGACATTAACCCCGCCTTCACTGTCGAAACAAGGCGAACGATACCTATCTACAAGAGACATAAATCCTCATGAGCCCCCGCATTCGCGGGGGCTCATGAGGATTTATGTCTCTTGTATGTAATACATATATGTCATGTCTAATTTTCGTCCCATTAAAAAAAAAAGTTTTCCTTCACGCGAATTTGGGCAGTGTATGGTCACGCGAGCCTTAATGGCTTTGCCTTTCTTGTTCATAGGCCTCTTACACTAAATCTGAAATTACCCACATGATGTATAATGGGTTAAACGTAAAGTCATTACCAGGCGGCGCAGAAAGTTCTGTGTGCTGACGATTTGCTGGACCTGCCGGATGAGGGGACGCTACTGCGAAGTGAGTCAGGGGAGGTAACGCCTCACCCAGTGCTCAAGTGGTGGAAAAACATCACCACTGGCCCGGATTCGGGGGAGCCAGGCCATGACGGTGCTGAAGGTTGCGCCCAGCAGCACGTGCTTTCTATAGATGTTTATGAAAGGATCGTGTCGAGGTAAACACAAAAAAACTTTTTTTTTTTTCTGTGTGGCAGACTTTCTGAAGCAAAGACTTCGATTTCGTTTTTCTATTAACACGCATTTTTTGTGTGGCTTGCTCGGAGCGATTCCCAGAGCGATCATCCCTAAAGTATGCAGCTTTAATCCTTACTAATGTATGTTTACTTATTTTTCAACATTTTGTCGTCTGATTATTTATCTACTTGAAATCATCGCAACAAAAACCGCTACAGACAGCCAAAGGGTTTCTAAAAAAGAAATATGGCCTCTTCCATAAAAATGTATTGTAACAAGAGTGTGGAATAAAACTAACCCTTTGGCTGTCAGTAGCGGTTTTTGTCGCGACGATTCCCGCAGGAATCATCGCGACAAAAACCGCTACCGAAAGCCAATGGGTGTCACCCCTTCCTTGTATGTACATTGTTGTTTCTGTAATCTGTGTTCATTCAAAGACCAAAAGCCAAAACTGTCCAAGAAGCAAAGGTACAAATTGGTCTCAGCAAGAGGCATAGATCCTCATGAGCCCCCGCTGTCGCGGGGGCTCATGAGGATCTATGCCTCTTGCAGCTGGACCATTTTCATTTTCTCTCGGCAGTCACGGAGTTAAACAAGAAATTTGGTCTGTTCCTTCCCACAGACTGGTAGGCCAATACTCCAGAGTGACAATCGAGAGTCGCAAGAAATAATTATGGTCTGTTCCTTCCCACAGGCTGGTAGGCCAATACTCCAGAGTGACAATCGAGAGTCGCAAGAACGCTCCCGAGGCTCGGACAGTTGCTGACTGCATCCACCTGACTGGTCTCCGATTTGGGCGCCACATCCTCAGGCCAGACCAGCTGGAGATCCTCGAGAGCCAGGACAAGTTCGTCTTCCTCACGGGGCCGCCTGGTTCCGGCAAGACGCTGGTTTTGGGCCTCAAGGCGGCAGAGTGGGCCAGGCAGGGAAATCACGTGGTGATAGTACAACCACAAGGTATAAAGAAGCGATTGTCTTTTTCTCTTCGTCTCTGTCACGACGTTTGGCAAAGTAACTCAACCAGTCTCTCTCTATCTCTCAAGCCAATACACAAGACATCTTACAAGAGCACGTGTTCGTACTATTAACTTCTACAAATCTGTGTCTATTCACTGAAAGTTGTCTTACAATCTTTGTGTCGCTACGGTTATATTCTTTGAAGCATGTCATTTTGAAGATTCTCATCAATGCGTGTCGAATGCAATAAGAAATGAATCGTTTGCTTTTTCACTTTTTTCCCCGTACTCTCGTAATATCCTTTTAATATTTTGTTTTATTTTTGTGATTTATTTCGAATTGTAAGGACAGATAGAGGTAGTCATAAGCCTATAACCACATTCTCTGAAATTCAAAAGGAGTTTTAGTCGATCGATCTCTTTTTTTCACTTCCACCCCCACCCCCCAACCCACCTCTCTCTCTCTAGTTAACCCTTTGGCTGTCGGTAGCGCTTTTTGTCGCGATGATTCCTACAGGAATCATCGCGACAAAAAGCACTATCGACAGCCAAATGGTTAAAGGCAGTGTGTACCCTTTTTCTTCTTACAGGTGTAGGATGGGGAAGCCTCGTATCGTGGACTCTTTATGAACAAGTCGTCAGCATGGTTAAAGGCAGTGTGTACCCTTTTTCTTCTTACAGGTGTAGGATGGGGAAGCCTCGTATCGTGGACTCTTTATGAACAAGTCGTCAGCATGGTTAAAGGCAGTGTGTACCCTTTTTCTTCTTACAGGTGTAGGATGGGGAAGCCTCGTATCGTGGACTCTTTATGAACAAGTCGTCAGCGCTTTGAAAGCTGATCCAAAGAAGTCACACGCAAAAGGAGCAGGAAGTGCTTGTAAACGCCGGACCAGCAGTAAGCAAGGCGCTGAGACGCCAAGCCTTGCCTCTTCAGGGGTACGTTCTGTCTCGAAAGCTGAGGACAAGGATAACAGCAGGGCACAGGGAGCCGCGAGTGAAGGCCCGCGCACTTCAAGCAAGAAGCGTGGCACAGATACTAAGGCGATCAAAGATACAGGGCAACAGAATGCTGAACGTTCCGTGAAAAACACAGAAGCAGTGTCTGGGACTGCCAAGAACCGCAATTCTTTTGGCCTTGATAACACCACTACAGACACTGATGCCTCGGGCAAAGAAAATGGTGACGCAGCCGCACAAGCTGATGACGTCACGGCCAAAAATGAGGACTTATCAAAAAGAAGTGACGCGGCAACAAATACGAGTGATTTAACAAAGCACGATGACGCAACAACAAGAACGGGTGACGCAACCACAGAAACAGATGACGCAGCAACAGTAGCTGGTGATGCAACAGAACGTGTGTACTGTCTTAAAGTTTCTAAAGACACAAATTCGGAGCAGTTCGTAGAAAATCTTAAGGCCCAGTGCGGAGGAAGACCGATCCGACTGATAGTGGACGAGTGTCCGTCAAAGGTTCCTCACAAGCGACTTCACAACATGTTGGTTGGCTCGCACACTCGCCTGCAAAAAGTACAGACATCCTTCCAGAGTTTAGGAGAATCGCTGAAGGCAAGAAGCGTTGAGCTGAAAGGTGGATCTGGTTCAGATCAAGGGAACGGAGACACTGAGACCATCGCTGCGATAAAGGTACGTTTCCGAGGTCCGGGACTGTATTATTGCTGGATGATGTTTTTCGCCTTTAGACTTTTCAAGGGAGTGTCGTTACAAATAGTTCAAGGGTAGTGCCAGATTAGCTTGGCGCCTTGAAAGGCGCCAAACTAACCTGGCACTACCCTTCAACTATCACGGTCGAACCATCTCTTGAACCTGGTACAGATAAATGTATGTACAGATAATCATGCATTTTAATTTTGGTACTTTTGATACAAATTATCGTCAGTGTGCTGGACTTGCACCCGTAGTTACAATACTTTTGCGTTTTGTTCTCATATCGCGTTTTTGCTGCCTATCGATCTCAACTTTACTTTTCGTTGAACATGACGACATTGTCTCTCCACAGGCACACATTGGAAAGATTGAACACCTTCTCAAAGGCATACGGGAAAGACTGCCCATCTTTCTGACACCACACGGCAAACCCTCGGTGACACAGTCTGTAGAGTGGACAGTACAAGTGACTGCTATCCAGGAAATTTGTCAGGCCATCGAACGTCATCTAGGAGAGTTCCGTACACACATTAGGGACAGCTTAGTTACTAATCTGCAAGATCCCGAGGTATCTTTCACCGAGAGCAGTAGCACAGCCTCTATCAGCGAGGATAATACGTTAATACCTTCAAGATGTGCTGCATTTTAACTCATTCAGCCCTGACGCTCTACAGCAGGAGATGGGTCGACCATGATAATTCAAGGGTAGTGCCAGATTAGCTTGGCGCCTTTCGGCGCCAGCTAATCTGGCACTACCCTTAAATTATCATGGTCGATCCATCTCCTGCAACAGGTGCATAGTCGTTAGATGACGCTTCCAAAATTTGGGAAATTCGTGCGTCGGGCTGAATGAGTTAATAAGTATCATGAGACTATAAAACAAAGAAACAAACACCAACACAACAACAACTTACAATTCTCGAATCGTTTGCGTCAGACAGGGAGTACGCCACCAGTACACAACAATTCAATTGAGATGCTTAGCATCTCATTTTGAATAGATGTGTACTTGTGGCGTACTCCCTGAGTGAGTTTACCTGGGGAGTATTTCCGAGTACTCGAAAAACAATACGAGCTGCTGCCCAAACGATTGTTTTAGTGCATTCGGAAATGAGTGAGGATTGTCCGTACACAGACCAGCATGCATCTGTGTTCGAAATGTCCTCGATTTTCATTATTACTGGAATGTTTTAATTGTGATTGATTTGTTTTTTGTCTTCTTGCTTCAGAAGGTTCTGGAGGTCAGCAATGCCAGGATGCTGGAAGCCTCTGGACTGTTGTTCAACGTGGAAACATGTCTTGGAGACTTGGTGTTGAGTGACATCTTTCTGGCCGTGAGAAGCCAGCATGCTGAGCAGGTGAGCAGTTAACCCCTTCACCGCCGGGGGAAAAGTGAACGCGATCCAACTGCAAGAGGCATAGATCTTCATAAGCCCCCGCTACCGCGGGGGGCTCATGAGGATCTATGCCTCTTGCTGAGACCAATTCGTAACCATGTTTGTTGGACGGTCTTGGCTTTTGGTCCTTGACTGAGATCAGTTTGTATTATCCATTAAAATGTTACACATAACCTTTAACCTTTGGCCCACATCACAAATATATTAACAGCAAAACAAATATTAAGATAACACGTAATTACACATTAAACACTGTATTAGCAAAAGAAATAGATTCTCATGGGCCCCCGCGACTCGGGGGGGGGGGGGGGGGGAGGGGGGGAGGGGAGGGGGGGCTCATGATTATTTATATCTCTTGCAGTCGGGTTGTGTTAAAAGTTTTGAAGGACGTAATGCTTATGTGTTAAACCATGTTCCATCCATATCATTCACGCCAGGTTGACATCTCTGTCTGGAGCTCCGGAGTCCTCCCGTCCTATGAGCCTGAGGGCTTCGTCCAGAAGCACATGTCCCAGTGCATCCGGTGTCCTCCCAGAGTGCAGAAGGTTCTGGAACAGACTCAGGTGGACATGAGTGTGAGGAAACCCTTTCTCCTCCAACCCCTCCCCCCCAACCCTCCCCCCCCACCCTCCCCACCCCCCCCAAAAAAAAAAAGAAAGAAAAAAAAAAAAGAGAAAAGTTATTGTGTCTTTGCTACTATAATAACTTGTTCAGGCCTCGTTTAATCATTCGCGGCTCATCGCATCCGGATACGCGGCATAAAGCCGCGTATCCGGGTGCGGTAAGCCGCGAATGATGTAAAAATTTCCAATTCGTTTGCCATTGTATTGCTGACACTAACTATGTGCCCGCGGTGACCGTACACACCTGTTACATTGATTTCCGGGCATATCTGCATGTTTCACTCAGTCACGGACAGACTAATTAAGACACCTGACATGTGATATTCATGATTCAAGATTCAAAAACTTTATTGTCCATAAAAGGATATTTGTCTTTGCCTGCCGAGCGTAGGTCAAGGTTAAAACCATAATATCTCAATTACAAATCAAACAAAGAACATGGCTAAATACAACGATATAGCCCCACAAAGGCCGTTATATCAGCTCGCCAGCTACTTTCTGTTTTACTGGAGGACCTGGGGTTTGGAGCTTTAAATGGCTGTTACCTCGGCTCTGACGCTTGGTGGAGTTGAGCGGCGCAGCCCCGTCAGCGGTAAAAGAGACACAAAGCGATGTAATCACGTAGTTATTAACGAAATAACAACCGCAGCCACTCGTTAGGCGGCATTATAACACATTATATATATATATATATATATATATATATATATATATATATATATATATATATATATATATATATATATATATATATATATATATATATATATATATATATATATCAGGTGTTGATATTCGTCAACAATTTTTGTGCAGTGTTGAGAATGCTCCGGGAGCAAATAACTCATTGGAGACGCGCCGTATACGGTACGGATACGCGGCGATTCGTTAAGGCCTTTATATTGTGCTGAACGCATAATGACGTTAGCCCGGGAAAACTGAACACTGACTGAATGACTCCAACATATCTTTTTCCGAAGGGGACAAAACTCATCATTGGGAATGTCCAAATTATTTGGCTGCGGTGGCGGCTCTTGTGAATATGAGGCAGGAAGTGGAGGGTTGGGTTCATTACAATTTTAGTCTTCCAGTAAGTTAATGAAAAATTCACTGTATGTTCTACCATTAGAAAAACAGTTTCAACACAGTATTGTTCACTGGCGCCTGTTTTGAGCAACCGTCTTTTTTGCAAGGAAAAAAAAAAGTAGTCTTAAAGACGGCTGCTCTCTTAGGGGAAGTCTTGAAGGGCCAAAAGTGTCACCTGTCATTAAAGACCATCATTTAGGTGGCGACAGTCACCCAAATAATGGTCTTCCATAACAGGTGATCCCTCGTAAGGGCGGTCGTTCGAAACAGGTTTTGTAGTACTCAAAGCTAAGACGTCATCCCCAGCATCATCCTGAACCCCTCACCGCCTTCACTTCAACCGCTATCTCCTGTCATCCAAACAAACTTATTATAAGACGTCATCCCTAGCATCATCCTGAACCCCTCACCGCCTTCACTTCAACCGCTATCTCCTGTCATCCAAACAAACTTATTATAAGACGTCATCCCTAGCATCATCCTGAACCCCTCACCGCCTTCACTTCAACCGCTATCTCCTGTCATCCAAACAAACTTATTATAAGACGTCATCCCTAGCATCATCCTGAACCCCTCACCGCCTTCACTTCAACCGCTATCTCCTGTCATCCAAACAAACTTATTATAAGACGTCATCCCTAGCATCATCCTGAACCCCTCACCGCCTTCACTTCAACCGCTATCTCCTGTCATCCAAACAAACTTATTATAAGACGTCATCCCCAGCATCATCCTGAACCCCTCCTCGCCTTCACTTCAACCGCTATCTCCTGTCATCCAAACAAACTTAACCTCTTCACTGCTGGAACACAACGACCAATGACGAAATGCAATAGACATACACAAGAGGTATAGATCCACATGAGCCCCCGCAGTTGCGGGGGCTCATGTGGATCTATGCCGCTTGTGAACCCCAGTGATCATACAGCTGAGGTTCATTGGCGTAAACAGAATACAAAGATCTTAGAAAGAAAGTATGCAACCAGTCGCATGGAGTGGGCTACACCAGTAGCAAAACGTCTTCGGTCCCCCGACGGCCGCAGTTAGCCCGCGCACAGGTGTGCGCGAGCCCAATGCGGCCGTCGTGGGCCCGATGATCTTTGCTCGCTGAGTAACGCATTCATGAATAAAAGAAAAGCGTCTACACCTTTATTTCTACGCAGGACCACCCCAGTTACACCTATCAGTGCAGCAGCATCAAGGGGAACGCATTCCCACTGCCCACGGACGGACCGGAAGTCAAGCTGCTGGACCACAGCGGTCACGTGACCAAGGCCAAGGACATCAACGATTGCTCCGACTGCGGGGAGGCGCTGGCTGATTACATCCAGCAGACACTTCGTGACGGTTCGTGTGAAATGTCTTAACCCTTTCAGCCCCAAGGCCCCATATTTCTCAAATTTTGGAGGTGTTGCCTAACGGCTATGTGCCAGTTGCAGGGGATGGATTGACAATGATAATTCAAGGGTAGTGCCAGATTAGCTTGGCGCCTCTTGAATTGTCATGGTCAATCAATCTCCTGCTGTGGGGACTCGGGGCTAAATGGGTCAACATCGGGGATTAACAGTTTGGCAGCAGACTTTTCACGTTTCACGAAATGACCAGAACGTTTTCACGAATCACGAGATTCTCATTTTGGCTGTCACGTTTAACGACGATTACTTTTTCATCGATTTATCATCCTTTGTTCAAGGCGTACCCTCCTCCCCCCCCCCCCACACACACCCCTCCCACGCCTGCCCCCATACCACCACACACCCCCACCAACACACTCAAAACTCAAATGTACGTTTGAGCTGACAGGTAGAGAACTGCATCAGAAAGATGATAATACAGTGATCAATACTTGTGCACACAAGTAGTTGAAACGGCTTGAAGACAGTGATAATTTTGTGATAATGTTGTGTATATCATATAGAGTTGATAATTTTGAGAAATACTGAAATTTATCGTGTTTTTCAGGCTCTGACAGTGGGCTTTGTTTGGAGGACATTATCATCATCGGGAGTTTTGACATCAGCGGCATCAGTTGCGAATTTCTGCAGGCCCTCAGTCGTAGAGGGGTGGCCATGGAATATGAAACGAGCAGTCTCACTACTCCCCCTCCATACCAGGGAAAGGCGTTTGTGATCGGTGAGCTCGTGCGCCTTGTCACCCCTTGACTGCTACTGACGCTACCGCTCGGCGGAAAGACGCGTAAATACGTCATGACCTAACTACGTAATTCCGTCATGACCTAACTACATAACTACGTCATGACCTAACTACGTAACTACGCGTCTTTTCCTCCGAACGGTATCGTCAGTAGCACTCAAAGGGTCATTAAAGAGACACGCTTAACTCTTTGGGTGTCAGTAGCGATTTTGGTTAACTCATTCAGCCCGACGCACGTATTTCCCAAATTTTGGAGGCGTCATCTAACGACTATGCACCTGTTGCATAAGATGGATCGACCATGATAATTCAAGGGTAGTGCCAGATTAGCTTGGCGCCGAAAGGCGCCAAGCTAATCTGGCACTACCCTTGAATTATCATGGTCGATCCATCTCCTGCTGTAGTGCGTCAGGGTTGAATGTGTGAATGTGATTCCTATCGAATATGGAGGAAGGGGTCGCTTTTTTAACTTAAAAAAAAGGGACTTTGATACACAATCATTAAGACTATTTGGCCGGAGGTTCGGGGAACCCCTGCATTTGAAAAAGAATGGAAGTGTATATGCTAGTTTCAAAGGGCTAGGGACGATAACTAAACTGAGATGGAGACACGTGAATACATGTTTAACTCATTCAGCCCCGACACACCACAGCAAGACATGGATCGAGCATGATTATTCTGGCAACACCCTTGAACTATGGCGCCAAGCTATTCTGAGACCATCCTTGAACTATCCATGCTCGATCTGCCTCTAGAATTGTAATATAGTCCTTCAGAGGGCAACTTCAAAATTTGGTGATTTCGGTCCTGGGGTAAGTGTGTGTATAAATGTTTGCTGGCTTGCGATTTTGGTCCTTACGACTCCATGAGGTTCAGAATTAAAGACCAGCACACAAATAGTTTTTTTTATATAATTTTGTTTGCGTGAAACTTATGTAAATGACGCATTACAATTAAATATCGCATTCTATTTCTGTACAGGCGGATGCGCTGTTCAAGGGTTGGAGGCGAAGATTGTGGTGTTTATACCGGAAGTGTCTCGGATTCCAGTGGCCAGCGGAGACGCAGACCAGAAGCAGTTCCGACCAGACCTGCCACCCTGGTTACGGGGACTGGGGCGGTGGAACCGGTGTCACCTGTGGTTTGTGGCCTCCCGGTGTCTGTCTCAGCTTGTGGTCTTCCACGTGTAACAGAAGACATTGCTGCAGTTACATGACAAAAAACCAGCAAGTCCATTTTTGAGAAAAGCGAAATTTTCATTGTGTAACAATAGACATACAGGCTTTTGCCATTATTGCTAGTATGTCTAGTTTCCTTTTTTTAGAAAAGCGGGATTTTTATTGTATAACTATACAAATTTCGCTTTTCTAAAAGATGTATATACTGGCAGATGTGTAGCTCTAATCTTGTGAAGACAAAAGATAGTAAGTCCATTTTTTGTGAAAAGCAAGATTTTCAATGTATTACAATGAAAATCTCGCTTTTCACAAAAAAATGGACTTGCTGTGTCTTTCACCATGACAGTGCAGAGCTGGACCCTCGGACGTATATGGCCCTGTGTTCGAACCCGAGTGGGGTTAAAATTTGTTAACACCCTTTTTGATACCCCGCCTTTGAAACTGCCTTCCTTGTGGTAAAAGCAGTTAATTCCAAAAGTTTATCAGTTATTTTCCACGAGTGAAAAGAAACGCGTGTGTGCATGACTGAACAATTATTAACCCTTTGGCTGTCGGTAGCGGTTTTTGTCGCGATGATTCCTGCAGGACCCTACTCAAACCCTTCCAGCAGGACCCTACTCAAACCCTTCCAGCAGGACTCTACTCAAACCCTTCCTGCAGGACCCTACTCTAACCCTTCCTGCTGGACCCTACTCTAACCCTTCCTGTAGGACCCTACTCTAACCCTTCCTGCAGGACCCTACTCTAACCCTTCCTGCAGGACTCTACTCTAACCCTTCCTGCAGGACCCTACTCTAACCCTTCCTGCTGGACCCTACTCTAACCCTTCCTGCAGGACCCTACTCTAACCCTTCCTGCAGGACCCTACTCTAACCCTTCCTGCAGGACCCTACTCTAACCCTTCCTGCAGGACCCTACTCTAACCCTTCCTGCAGGACCCTACTCTAACCCTTCCTGCAGGACCCTACTCTAACCCTTCCTGCAGGACCCTACTCTAACCCTTCCTGCAGGACCCTACTCTAACCCTTCCTGCAGGACCCTACTCAAACCCTTCCTGCAGGACCCTACTCTAACCCTTCCTGCAGGACCCTACTCTAACCCTTCCTGCAGGACCCTACTCTAACCCTTCCTGCAGGACCCTACTCTAACCTTCCTGTAGGACCCTACTCTAACCCTTCCTGCAGGACCCTACTCTAACCCTTCCTGCAGGACCCTACTCTAACCCTTCCTGCAGGACCCTACTCTAACCCTGCAGGACCCTACTCTAACCCTTCCTGCAGGAATCATCGCGACAAAAGCCGCTACAGACAGCCAGTGGGTTAAAGTGGTTCCGCTGATCTCACTTCAACCGCAACGTTTCATGATCTTCATCATCATCATCATCATCATCATCATCATCATCATCATCATCATCATCATCATCATCATCATCATCATCATCATCATCATCTCACTCATCATCATCATCATCTTCATCTCATCATCATCATCATCATCATTACGCTAACTCTATCTTGGGTTCACACTTTTACGTATCATGCGGAGGCTATTTTTATTATTCATTTTTAAAAAAATTGTTTGCCAAGTTTGACAGCTACGGTAGATCAGTCATAAATAATCAGCTGCCTTCTGTTTTTGTTACACTTTTATCGATGTGTTAGTCGCGTTCACGTGTACATTTTTAGACACACTAATTCAACTAATTACTTATTTCATACTATATATATTATGATTTATCATAATTACGTTATTCCCATTTATGTATGTGTGCTGGTGTTTGATTTTGGACCTTATGGCATAGAGCCGCAAGGTCCAAAATCACAGACCAGCACACATCGTCTGGTGACACTCGTTTGGTTGCCTCAGTGTTCCAGCCGCCTGCAGGGCTATGTCGCAGTAATGTCACTTAGCGCCTTTTCACGGGCAGTAAGAACCTGTCGTAAACATATGCATTGTCTCCTTTGCTCAATTTTATTTTTATTTTATTTTATTTTTTTCACCGCACCTCTTCACTTGTAGGACCTACTTCTCACTCGCGAAAGATAAGCAGTGCATTATATTTTTCTGCTTGTATGTCCATTTTGAAAAAAAAAAACAAGCTTCTTTCTTTTGTTGGGATTTTTCTTTACATTTTACTCGCTTGGTAGTAGCCTCTTATTTTTTTGCTCAGTATTATGTTCGTTATTGAACGTGTCTACATCTCTTGCCATGAAAGGACAATTTAACACATTCGAGACGAACTGCATTCGGATACGCGGCTTTATGCCGCGTATCCGTATGCGGCAGGACTCGAATCAGTTAACCCCTGACTCACTGCTAGAGTATTAACTCTCTTGTGCATGCAGTCACTGGTACTGTTTACAAATTTCAGTGTCCATGGCCGCATGCATACACACGAGAGTAATGGGTGTATACACAACAGCGTTACTCCAAGGCGTCCCAGGTTCGAAATAGCGACGTTTTGGTGTTGTCCTCTGAGGACTGCAGTACACTGCAGGAGACAGACCGACCATGATAGTTCAAGGGGGGTGCCAGAATAGCTTGGCGCCTATAGGCGCCAAGCTATTCTGGCACCACCCTTGAACTATCATGGTCGATCCATATCTTACTGGGGTGTGTCGGGGCCGAATGAGTTAATCCATTCACTGTCGAATGAAAGTGAAATTGAACACCACCCAACTGCAAGAGGTATTGATTCTCATGAGCCTCAGCAAATGCGGAGGCTCATGAGGATCTATGCCGCTTGCTGACACCACTTTGTATTTATTGCTCCTTTGACGGCTGGGAATCTGAACTCATTCAGCCCGACTCAAGTATTTCCCAAATTTTGGAGGCGTCATCTAACGACGATGCACCTGTTGCAGGAGATGGATCGACCATGATAATTCAAGGGTAGTGCCAGATTAGCTTGGCGCCGATAGGCGCCAAGCTAATCTGGCACTACCCTTGAATTATCATGGTCGGCTCATCTCCTGCTGTAGTGCGTCCGGGCTAAATGGGTCAAGCACTGATTTTTTTTACATAATTTTAAAACATAATTTGCGTCCACTGACAGAGTAAGGGGTAAGAGACCGATCACTCATGACTGTTCAAGGGTGGTGCCACAATGTTCTGGCACAATCTTTGATGTCCATTTTCTCCTGAACTGTAATGTACAGCAGAACCTGTTTTGCGCGACCATCTGTTTACGAGACCACCTATCAGAAAAGACCATCATATAGGTGGCTGTACAGGTAACAGTGTTGCCCTCAAGACTTCTCTTGAGAGAGCAGGTCTTTAAGACCACTTTTTTTCAAGTGGTTTCTCAAGACAGGTTCTGTTGTATTGTGCAGCGAATAAACCAAAATTTGGGAATGTCGAACTTTGAGTTCAACGCGTTAACAAAAGTATTTTCGAGACATATGTGCAATTTGTATTGGTTAACTCATTCGTGACTTGTCGCATCCGGATACGCGGCTTAAAGCCGCGTATCTGAACGCAGCACGTCTCGAATGTGTTATCTTTTGGCATAATAATTATACAAGCCCTTTTTTTGGCAATTACTCTTTACTTTTCTTTTTCAAAACTTTCATCTCGAATAAATGGTTGTCGGCTTTGATGGTTCTTTCTTTTTCTTTTATTTACAGTATGTAACTAGCACGTTGTTATGACTGTCAGTGTGCTACACAGCAATGATTGATTGATTGATTGATTGATTGATTGATTGATTGATTGAGGGGTTCAGCTGTCATTAAAGACCATCATTTAGGTGGCTGTAGCCACTAACCCTAACCCTGGCTGTAACCACCTAAATGATGGTCTTTAATGACAGGTGACACGTTTTGGAGAGGACACCTGTCATTGAAGACCTCTTTTTTTCTTGCAAAGGGTGGCTGCTAAAACAGCCTCTGTTGCAGCACTCAATTAGTTTCCATACTATAAGTACAAGTGAAGATAAATCACACTTAAATGTAAAATGGCAGTCACTTCATTTTCACTCCCATAGTATGAGGATCTATGTCTCTCTGACAACGGCGGGTTGGGTTATACCATCGGTGTGCAGGGTCATTTGAAATCAGTTATGCAGACTCCTCACCGATCAGGGGTGGGTTGCATATGCTTGCTTAGCGCGCAAATTTCTTGCTTAGCGCTAAGTTCACAAGCTTAGCTGAAAATGTGCGTTGCATGAGCGTGCTTATCTGCTGGAGCGAGCTTAGTGGCGTGCTTAATTCTAAGGACGGTCCCCCCCGTGCGTAGCGGCGTGCTTAGCTGAGGAAGAGTTCTTAGCTGCCGTGTTAACGCGAGAACGGAAATGTGAATTCACTCTCTTAAACCTTGTGGCAGAAACAGCCTTCCATCTAGGATAGAGAAGGAGGAACACGAAATGTACGTGGGAACGCACGGACCCCCCACCCAGCCTCGTCTCACGGACATCTGGGAATTATCGGTGAGGAGTCTGCATAACTGATTCAACTGACCCTGCACACCGATGGGTATAACCCAACACCAGCCGTTGTCAGAGAAACATAGATCCTCATACTATGGGAGCCTACTACACGGTAGTCCTTAACTAATGTACATCCACATTAGACTTGAGACATAGATCCTCATACTATGGGAGCCTACACGGTACTCCTTAACTAATGTACGTCTACATTAGATTGACAAGCAGGGTTGCCTGCACGAAAAATTTGCCATTCTTTCTCTCTTGACTTCTTGTTTTCCATCGCCGCCATTTCACCGGCGTTTTGTCTACTTCGTTTCCGTTAGGTTAGAAGAAGCGAAAACCGTGCGTTTTTATTGGCAGATTTCTACAATCTATGATGACGTAGGGGAGAACCCCACCATAAGCTATAAATAACCTATCCCCGCTCGCTAAGAACTCGTTCGGAGCTACGCACATCGCTAAGTCGCTCCATGCAACAGAAAACACTCGCGCACTAAGCAAGAGCTTTACTAAGCAAGAAAGACCTTAAGTCAGCGAGCTTAACACACTATATTTAAGCACGCTACATGCAACCCACATGTCTGAGACGAGGCTGGGTGGGGGTCCGTGCGTTACCACGTACTTTTCGTGTTCTTCCTTCTCTATCCTAGATGGAAGGCTGTTTCTTCTACAAGGTTTAAGAGAGTGAATTCACATTTCTCAGATTTCAAGTTCTCGCGTTAACACGGCAGCTAAGAACTCTTCCTCAGCTAAGCACGCCGCTACGCACGGGGGGGACCGTCCTTAGAATTAAGCACGCCACTACGCTCGCTCCAGCAGATAAGCACGCTCATGCAACGCACATTTTCAGCTAAGCTTGCGAACTTAGCGCCCCACCCAGCCTCGTCTCAGACATCAGGGAATTATCGGTGAGGAGTCTGCATAACTGATTTCAAATGACCCTGCACACCGATGGTATAACCCAACCCGCCGTTGTCAGAGAGACATAGATCCTCATACTATGGGAGCCTACACGGTACTCCTTAACTAATGTACATCTACATTAGACTGACAAGCAGGGTTGCCTGCACGAAAAATTTGCTATTCTTTCTCCCTTTGACTTCTTGTCTTCCATCGCCGCCATTTCACCCGCGTTTTGTCTACTTCGTTTCCGTTAGGTCAGAAGAAGCGAAAACCGTGCGTTTTTATTGGCCGATTTCTACAATCTATGATGGCGTAGGGGAGAACCCCACCATAAGCTATAAATAACCTATCCCCGCTCGCTAAGAACTCGTTCGGAGCTACGCACGTCGCTAAGTCGCTCCATGCAACAGAAAACACTCGCGCACTAAGCAAGAGCTTTACTAAGCACGAAAGGCCTTAAGTCAGCGAGCTTAACACACTATATTTAAGCACGCTACATGCAACCCACTCAGAACCTGCTCTATTTTTCCGATCCGAATCGGTCCCGGTTGTAAGCTTCAACCAATCAGAGCGCGTCTCGCAAAGCACGTCGTTTCAGTTTGCAAATGGCGGAACACGCCTGTTGTGATCAGTACCACCGCCGTTGCTGATGTTTCGCACGCCTCTTCCTGAATATGATGCAAAACTGCTGATAATGCAAGCACATCATCATCACTGTCAAAACTAGCAGCCATTTTGCAGAACAGGTACGACTTTGATCTTCGGTTCAAACCGGTCGGCTAAACAAGTCGGGAAATGTGTGGCAGTGCACACGATTTTTTAGTCCGGCCCGATCACCTACCGATTCGAAACTGATCGGGAATCGGCCTCAAAACCGGGCATGTGTAGTGGGGCCTTTAGTGGCTGTTGCAGGACCAAGCTCACTCACTAAAGCAACAGAGCTCAGGTCTAACGACGAGACAACCTCCGTCTCCCCTCCCGTGCGTTTGCTTGCTGCTGTTGTTTTCTTCTATGTCGGACCATCAGTCTCCATTTTATTTTGAAGGAATACCTAAATTAACCCTTTGGCTCTCGGTGATGCGTTTGTCGAGACGTTGCCTGTAGGAATCGTCTCGACAGAAATCGCTACCGACAGCCAGAGGGTTAATGGGCGTGCGCACCAGAACTGGGGCTCGTGTGGATCTATGCTTCTTGTTGGTACCACTTTAACTCCATCCTTTCCACCGTGCGTACAGTTTTGTTTCTGTCTGAAGTCTTGGTTCATTCACCGACCACAAGGCAACACCGTCCAAGAAGCATGCATACAAATTGGTCTCAGCAAGAGGCATACATCCTCATGAGCCCCCGCAGTCGCGGGGGCTCATGAGGATCTATGCCTCTTGCAGTTTGGATCGTGTTTGTTTTAACTCGGCAGTGAAGGGGTTAATTAAATCCACGGAGAGAGGTCTGCGTATTCATATTGTTCTGACGTTCGCGTGCCGTGTTCAGGAAGGTTTGGGAAAACTGAACGCAACCTGAGGTTCAAGAGACATACATCATCACTGCCGGGGCTCATGAGGATCTATGCCTCTTGCTGTGACACCACGTTCCTTAGACGGAGAGAGGTCTGCGTACTGATATTGTTCTGAGGGTTGCGTACCGTGTTCAGAGAGGTTTGGGAGTGCATGCTGGCACACACATGATTCTGGTTGATTCATACGGCCGGTCTCTTCGATCAATTCTCAAGGGAATCGATGCCATTTTTCACCTTTTCTGCCAGACTACCTTGGGAACATACTGGCACGTGCATTCATACACACTCGCATTCACACACATCCACTCGCCCTCTTGGCGTTCCCCTGGACAAAATCTTCAGCTTTCTAAAGGAAGCCAATTTGTTTTACAAAATGTAAGTCTCTGTAGTCTATTTAAATCAGACTGTTCTCCCGCCGTGAGATGGCCTTAGTTGCCTGCTTGGCGTTAAAACCCAAATAACTAACTAACTGACTGTTCTTATGAACTTCCAAAGTTTGTAGACATGTACGATTGACCTGTGTGACGTTTTAGCTAAGAATACTTTTAACTCATTCGAGACGTGCCGCCTCCGGATACGCGGCATAAGCCGCGTATCCAGAGGCGGCACGTCTCGAATGAGTTAAACTGTATTTACATCAGGTTTTAAGACCTTTCTCTTAGTCTGGCTGACCAGACTTTCACCCTTCCCGCCGTGAGATGGCTTTAGTCGTCTGCACGGCGTTACACCCCAATAACTAACGAACTAACGAATCTCTTGGCAAATTCATGCATATGAATGTATACAGACACACACGCACGCACTGACAAACGAACACATTGATAAACATGTGCGTGCACACCCCCGCACACAATCGCACAACCGCGCGCGCACACATTCACGCACATAGTGAGAGATAGAAGGGGGGTGGGTGGGAGAGGGGATGTTTAAGTGTGTGAGCAGGGGGGGGGGGGGGGGGGGGGAGAAGGGAGACGTGTTTTATCGATTATTATTTTATTATTTTAATTATAAAAAAAGTGGAATGCCAAGCGTTTTATATCATTGGTTTACGTTTAAGTAATTGCTTCATCACCTTCTCGGTGGTAATAAATCACGAAACTAGTCAAATACAAGTACAAGGCAGTCTCAGTACAACACGTCCCAGTTTTTTCTTCGGGTATCTTACGAGTACATGACGGCGCTCTGATCTCTGGCTCCTACGGGAATGTCTGGTGAGCAAAAGGTCCTCGGGCCGACATCAGCCCAAGGACCTTTTGCTTACCTAGTGGTTTTTCTTCACAAGCCTGTGTAAAAACTCAGAACTACAATGGCAACACGTTCGGAAAAACTCAAGCCTGACATTACGGCTCCCCGGCACACCGCGATATACTGAAGCTGACCTGCACTTTGAAGAAAGAAGTGACGAGACTTTTGACTGCGTTCAGTCGGTGTTGTTTTTAGCCCCGTGAAGGTGAGGCGCGCTACGGTGAGAATGTTATGCTTTTAGCGCGGGTCCCCTGAGACGGGTCTCATTGATGTCAAAGGATCTAGCCGGTGTACAGGTAGACTCTGCACGGTGCCCTTATCGTCAGGATCATCACCTGGCTTTGATTCTTCAAGCACGAGTCACGAAATTTAAAGTGACTAGCTCCAGGGCGGCGGGCTGTCATTTCTAAAAGTTGCCTGTACAGCGCTTTTATTTAGTGTTGTCTAGCCTCAGCTAAGACTTTTCAGCTTTCCCCCATCAAATAATGTATAAAGATTCAAGATTCAAGATGAGTTTATTTTTGCTGGAGTAGAAATTAATCATACGTGGAAAAAAATATCTAGGACACTTAGCTGAGGTTTCCTGCTGCGGCTAGTGAGGACCTCTCCTGCGCACAAAACAGAAGAAGAGCAGAAAAGTATTTCATTTTACGACATTAGAATTTGAACAGTTAGTAAGTCATCCCTTTTGCCCAGCATTATTGTAAAAAGTAAGTAAGTCATCCCTTTTGCCCAGCATTATTGTAAAAAGTTAGTAAGTCATCCCTTTTGCCCAGCATTATTGTAAAAAGTTAGTAAGTCATCCCTTTTGCCTAGCATTATTGTAAAAAGTTAGTAAGTCATCCCTTTTGCCTAGCATTATTGTAAAAAGTTAGTAAGTCATCCCTTTTGCCCAGCATTATTGTAAAAAGTTAGTAAGTCATCCCTTTTGCCCAGCATTATTGTAAAAAGTTAGTAAGTCATCCCTTTTGCCCAGCATTATTGTAAAGAGTTAGTAAGTCATCCCTTTTGCCCAGCATTATTGTAAGATATACTGAAACATGTATACAGGAGATATTGGAAACTACTAACCCATTCGCGTCTGGACCAGGTCCCTTTAACCCAATAACTGATTTAGCCCTGACACACCACAACAGAAAGAAACGGGGTATCTCGTTTTTATCCAGGCGACGCTGATAAGTGTGTGCTTGAGTGTGCTTGAGTGTGTGTGTGTGTGTGTGTGTGTGTGTGTGTGTGTGTGTGTGTGTGTGTGTGTGTGTGTGTGTGTGTGCGTGCGTGAGTGCGTGCGTGTATGTGTGTGTGTGTGTGCGTGCTTGCGTGTGTGTGTGTGTGTGTGTGTGTGTGTGTGTGCGTGTGTGCGTGCGTGTGTGTGTGCGTGCGTGCGCCGGTGCGTGCGTGTGTGTGTGCGTGCGTGCGTGCGTTCGCGCGTGTGTGTGTGTGTGTGTAGAATATATTTTAGTGGCATCTCCTAGCTACGTTATTGTGATGCAGGTGCCTACATTACGTAAATTATGTGATATTTATGTGATATTTAATGTTATGTTTAAATTAATTAGCTCTCATGTTTTATGTGATATGCCGTTAGCATGTGATGTGTATAGTGATTGTATTTTTCATCAGTCTCAATTTAGATTATGTTTCTTACTAATCCTGTTACCTCTTTTTTTTAATGAAATGTGAGCTGTAACAAGAATATCCCTTCTGGGACAATAAATATCTTGAATCTTGAATGATAGAGATCGGCCATGATAGTTCAAGGGTGGTGCCAGAATAGCTTGGCGCCCACAGGCGCCAAGCTATTCTGACTTCACACTTGAACTATCATGGTCGATATGTCTTCTGAATTATAATACAGTCTTCAGAGGACAACTCCAAAATTCGGGGATTTCGAACTCAGGATACAATGGGTTAATCCGTCAGTTTCTTAGTCTCTCAGTCAGCATTAACACATTCTACCCCAGGACCGAAATCCCCAAATTTGGAACTTGCCCTCTGAAGGACTGTATTACAATTCTAGAGACAGATCGAGCACGATAGTTCAAGGGTGGTGCCAGAATAGCTTGATGCCTATGGGCGCCAAGCTATTCTGGCACCACACTTGAACTATCATGCTCAATCCATGTATTGACGTTATCTGATTACAAGCTACTCAGTTCATCATTTTTTGGGGGGAGCAGTCCATTACTTTACCATACACGAGATAGACCAGTTAAGAGAATTAACACAAGTCCTACGAGACAACCCTCGATTTCAGTCAACACGAGAAGAAATGTCTGAACAGATATATAGGTCCTGTTTCGATTCTAGCACCAACCACGAAAAACTGACGTGATCAGCGTGCATCTGAAATTTGCAGTTGGCGATGGAAGTGAACCACAAAATATAACATTAGCACAAAAAACTGACACGAAGAATATGTGTGCCGGTCTGTGATTTGGACCGTACGGCTTCCAGCCGTAAGGTCCAAACTCACAGACCAGCACACCTTTTTTTCTTTCATCGGCTGGTGAGATCTTCCCCTAAGGATCTGAAGGGAAGGCACAAAAAGATGGGCAGATTATGTTACCTTAACACAGGTGTATTCCCAAGACAAATTGTTTTCTCTGTCTGTTTTGGGCATCTTGTACTGAGCACTTTACGGGGTTTTTTTAATTATTTTTTTTTAAAGGACAGATTATTAAACAAGATGGACATGCACATTTATTGAGTACCCATTTACTCATGGGTTGATCAGATGGTACTTTTTGTGCCGATTTCAGCGATCTTAATTTGAATTTTTTTTGTTTCACCTTTGTGATCATTTACGTGAATGTTGCTGTGTTATTTTGGGCCTGTCGGCCCTAGGCGGCAGTAAGGTCCCAACGCACACAACAGCACGAACAGTAAAGTACTGTCCTATGAAATATCCAATAATCGTTTTATAAAGGCTAGAAAACATGTGGTTTTACAAGACAGATGCTCTCTCAAAAGAAGTTTTGAAGGGCAAAAAGTGTCACCTGTCAGTATCGACAGTCATTCGGCTACAACCACCTAAATGATGGTCTTTAATGACGAGTGATCTCTTGTTTGGGAGATCGCTCAAAACACCTTCTGTTGCACAGCTCCAGCCAGTTAAACTCCGTCCCTCCTATGAATAATAAATCGGACAGTTTCTCTATAACTTAGACTTGAGGGTTCGATTTCGTAACTCATCACGCCCCGACCCACCGCAGCAAGACATGGATCGAGCATGATAGTTCAAGGGTGGTGCCGGAATAGCTTGGCGCCCACTGGGCGCCAAGCTATTCCGGCACCACCCTTGAACTATCATGCTCGATCTGTCTCTAGAATTGTAATACAGTCCTTCAAGGGGCAACTTCAAAATTTGGGGATTTCGGTCCTGGGGGAGAATGTGTTGAAGTCTGGCGTGTTGTGCTGTGATTTGGGTTTTCACATATATAGGTCGTTACATCACAGGCCAGCACACATTTTTCAATTTATACTAATGGCATTACCTTTTCACTAGTAAAAGTCGTGTATACGAAATTGACCATCCTCTTACTTTGCCTCTGTTCACTTCTGTGTACCAGCTGTGTTCCATCAGTGCTGCTGCTAATTTATAATAAACGCCCGATTTCATCTATGTCTGAATCACACACAAGTGCACAAGCGTCCAGCAAGCAGTATTGATACTCATGAGCCCCTGCAATCTGCGGGGGCTCATGAGGATCTATGCTGCGTGCAGCTGGACAGCGATGGCTTAGGGACTGCCAGTAACTCCCTCTGTGTCAATAGATCACCTTCTCAGGGGATCGGGAGGGGGAAATGTGGGTGGGGTTAGGTGAAACAACAAAATGGGGTATAGACCTCATCAGCACAGCCAAGACCTCACGCTGTCTCGTGAAGACCACACAGAATGACTTGAGAACAATATGTACTCTGCGCCGTTAGGAGTAATTCCTCAACCAGGATAAGGTCGAAATTAAGACAGTAGGTTTAGTCCCTTTATAGTAAGGTGAGGCAGTAGGTTGCGTCCCTTTGTAGTAGGAACTAAAAGGTCCGTTTCCATGAATCGCCCAAACAGGGGAGGATCAGTTACCTGGGAGAGGGGTGGGGGTGGGGGTGGGTGGGTGGGGGGGGGATGTTCCAACTTATTGTTTGGGACCTTCAACCTTCAAAGGGTGGGTGGGTGGGGGGGGGGGCGGGAGGGGGGGCGGGGGGTCCAAACACTTCAGAAAGGGACTTTGTTATAGCATTCTAAAGATTGTTTTTATTTTTTTTATATTTAATTTAATTTAATTTAATTTTTTTATATTTATTTAATTTATTTATTTATTTATTTAATTTATTATTATTATTATTATTATTATTATTATTATTATTATTATTATTATTTATTTTTTTTTTTTGGGGGGGGGGTCCGGAACCCCTGTAACCCCCCCCCACCTACTTTCAGATCCGCCCCTGCTGAAATAGCCACGCCATGTGTCCACGTAGTTATGGTACTGTTAATGGTGAGGTTTTGTTTGCAACGAAAGACCTCCAACAAGAAACGACAGCGAACGCATAGCATGTAACTAGCTTCGTACTAAAAGCATAGACAACACTCTAAACATCTTCAAGAGGTAAAGATCCTCATGAGCCCTCCGGGCTCATGAGGATCTATGCCTCTTGGAGATGTTTGGCGTGTTGTCTGGGCTGATGTCACACGCTGGTCACCCTCCGTGATTTCGCTCTCGTGCGTTGTTGAGAGTCGTTCGTCTCAAACAAGGCCTCACTCAGTAATACTGGATACAGTATCTCAAACTGCTGATGTCAATAAGGCAAATGCTTTCTAGCAAGAGGCATACAGTCGCATGTGCCCCTGCGGCTGCAGATTCATTTGAACTGACGTTTTCGTCGCTTTTTATCATCATCTGGGTGGCAGAAGAAATGTAGCCAAAGCACGTTCACCCAACACCATATTTTTACTGACAGAGCTGTAAGCAAACGTACTGTGTCAAACAACTTGTAGATCTTTAGTATAATAATAATAATAATAATAATAATAATAATAATAATAATAATAATAATAATAATAGTAATAATAATAAACAACTGACGAACGAAAGAAATGCGAAATGTTTGGAAACATCGGAAACACTTCAGTGTTTTTGATGATTCCCAAAAATGTTGCATTTCTTTTAATCATCAGTATAATATTAAAGTGTGCATAGTCCATGTCGCAGAACTGATTCTTGATAGTTGTTGCAGCAAAACCTGTTTTGAGGGACCACCCTAATGAGAGATCACCTGTCATTAAAGACCACATTCATATAGTTATAGAGCTCGGGAAGCTGACGTCATCACGCCAGTCGTGGCGGCCATCTTGTGAGGATACGGGACTAAGCGCTCTATAAGGAAATCGCTGTTTTTGTAATGTCAGAAAAGTCCTGACGTACTACAAGCAATAACAGCAAGTCTTGCCATCACTGTAGGAAACCGCTCACCAGAATCTGTTTTTGTTTGTTTCCAAAGAGGGAGAAAAATGAAGAAAACGTGTTGAAACACTATTTCGCTACTATACGATAACTATGGTATCCTCTTAAGATGGCGGCTGACGCGCCGACGCTGCTAGGCAACGCGGGGAACTTCCCGAGCCCTATAGCCACCTAAATGACAGTATTTCATGAAAGGTGACACTTATTGCCCTTTAAAACCTCTCTAAGAGCGCCTTCTTTTAAGACCACTTTTTGGTGTGCAAGAAATCAAGGTGGTTGATCCAAAAAGGTTCTGCTGTATTGCTCTCACCACCGCCATCAGCTGCATAGAAACAATAATATGACTAATTCAGGCTCTGAAGTCAGCATGGTCGATATTAACGTGTGGTGGTTATGTGACTTTGGACCCGACGGCCTATGGGCGTGAGGTCCAGTGTCACAGACCTGTATACATGAAATAAGACACTGACTCTAAGTAAAACAAAAGACAATACACACAAATATCGTGTGCTAACCCCTTCACTGCCGAGAAAAAGTGAACGCGATCCAACTGCAAGAACATAGATCCTCATGAGCCCCCGCGACTGCGGGGGCTCATGAGGATCTATGCCTCTTGCCGAGACCAATTTGTATCCATGTTTCTTGGACGGTTTTGGTCTTTGGTCGTTGAAGAGTTCAGAAACAAAAAAATTTACGTACAATGGCAGAGAAGGGGTTAAACATCTTTTGACTCTTTGCACTGTATACACATAAAATTATTGCCCTAGGAGGGCAAAAGACTGTAAATCCAACGCAAATATACTGACGAGCAAAAGAAATGCGACATTTTTGGAATCATCGGAAACACTTTAGTGTTTCCGATGATTCCAAAAATGTTGCACTTCTTTTGCTCGTCAGTGTACACTCAACAATCTCGCTTTTTACAAAATGGACTATTCTTTCGCCTTCCTGTGACATTATGTTAGGCTGAGCCAGCAGGATTTCAAAAAGGTCGCATTTCTTTTGTTCGTCAGTATAGAACGAGTATCTCGCTTTTCACAGAGTGGACTTACTGTCTTTTGCCTTCATATGACAGATTGTTTTAGGCGGATCTAGTAGTACGATGTTTATGTACGAAACTAGCTCATTTCACGTCACAGCACAGATCTGTCTTCTTACCTTGTTCGCCACCTCTTTTGCTTGACTCATTCAGCCCGACGGCCGTATTTCCCAAACTGATTTTGGAGGCGTCATCTAATGACCAGTTGCAGGAGATGGATCGACCGTGATAATTCAAGGGCAGTGCCAGAT
>BTPG01000007.1:45320892-45587972 GCA_036245525.1 Semisulcospira habei
TCTCAAAAATAAAAATGAAGTATAAGTACCGCAACATGCCGAAATACCCTTAATTTTCAAATTAGTTTCACTTTCAATAAAACATTAAAAAAAAATGTCTACGTTGATATTATTTCTCTCTCTCTCTCTCTCTCTCTCTCTCTCTCTCTCTCTCTCTCTCTCTCTCTCTCTCTCTCTCTCTCTCTCTCTCTCTCTCTCTCTCTCTCTCTCTCTCTCTCTCTCTCTCTCTCTCTCTCTCTCTCTCTCTCTCTCTTGGAAGCTTGGAAACATCAGAAAGCTTTTCATAATCCCAAAACCAAGGATCGATCTATATAAAACTAGCTTATCCTTCTCAGGGGCACTTATCTGGAATGCCCTTCCCGACCATCCGCCTCCTCGCTAGCCTGTTTTAAAAAGGGTCTCTGCAAATATTTTGTGGATCACTCGTAGGGATGACTTAACCATTTGTATTATATGTTTCTTTTTATGCTGGGTCCAATTTATTCCCAATTAAGTCTGTTATCCTTTTCATTTATCATTTGGACTACTTAGCTCTGTCTATGTGTGAAGGGGGGTGGGTGGGGTGGGGTGGGGGGGTGTCTGTGAGTCTATGAGTATGTCTGTCTATGTGAATAGTGTTGTCATCTCTTTGCAAGTATTATGTTTACTTATATGTATGTATATTTGTAGTTAGTCTTGTAGTTGTTAGCAACGGCAGGTTTGTAAAAGGCTGTGTCGATGACGATGTCAATGCCTAAACCGTTGTAAAATAAAGTTTCATTGATTCATTCATTGATTCTCTCTCTCTCTCTCTCTCTCTCTCTCTCTCTCTCTCTCTCTCTCTCTCTCTCTCTCTCTCTCTCTCTCTCTCTCTCTCTCTCTCTCTCTCTCTCTCTCTCGTAGTACATATTAAAACGGGTACCCGACTATAGTAAAACGTAGTTGGAATGTACCTTTAACATAAACCTCGGCCATTTGTTCAGAACTGTTTGAAGCAGGTAACGACATTGCACGCCGCCGACTTAAACAGTGAAAGCTTCCTCAGTTTACGGATATATAATGGAACCAGTCTCTGCCAACAAGAGGCATAGATTCTCACGAGCTCCTGCGGCAGCAGGAGCTCATGAGAATCTATACCTCTTGCTTTTGGAAGGTGTTGACTGACGCGCTGCATAGTCCACAGAGCTGGCAACCTGCAGCAATTTTATAGGTTAAAGGTGGGCCTTTAACGCCGTCTGTTAGTCAGTCCCTTTAAATCTGCAAGAGGCAAAGATTCTCACGTGCCCCTGCGACAGCAGGGGCTCGTGAGAATCTATGCCTCTTGCAGACGGAAATGTTCTTCTTCCGATCACAGTTTAAGGATGTCTTCTAGGTTTCAGTGTACGATTTTCTAAGTGATTCTTATGTGAACATGTCCGTTTTCATTCGCCCAAGGGCCATTTGTGAGAATGAAAACTCGGCTGTGTTACTTTCCGAGGTTTACGACGCCCATATTTCACGCGCGCCGACTCTGGTCTTATCGTTGGCAGAACGAGACAAATTGGAGCTGTCAGAACTAGTGTTGTGCTCGTGATTCGTGTATCACGCCAATACAGCTTAGCATAAAACTGGACAACGCAAATAACAATATTATGAAAAAGCTGCACGTAAAACATAATACCTCATGTACGATATCTTTTATTTACAGTACATCCTTTAAAAATTACTGACGAGCAAAAGAAATGCGACATTTTTGGAATCATTTGAAACACTGAACTGTTTTCAATGATTCCAAAAATGTCGCATCTCTTGTGCTCGTCAGTATACAGTGTATTCAGCTCTGCCAGTACATTGTATAGCACAATATATGTCCAGAAAATAATAAGGATGATGATGATGATGACTGATGATGATGATAATGATGATAATATTAATAACAAAACAATAATAATAATGATGATGATGATGACGGCGACGACGACGACGACGATGATGATGATGATGATAATAATAATAATATAATTCTTGTAACAGTGCAGTAACCACAAAATATAGGCGCAAAGCGCTGATTATATTATCTAAAATACACTACAGGAATTATTAAAAACAAACAAACAAAAAAACAAACAAAACCAAACAAACAAACAAAACCAAACAAACAAAAAAAACTGTGTAAGTCAAGTAACTTGCAAACGTCAGCATGTATTTACATCTAAAGAGTGTCCGTATCCTTAACTTCGATTTGCAATAACTTCGATTGTTGTCTATGGAATGGAATTCTTGTCTTTGCCAGCCTTCTGGCGTTTTCTTGCGGGTAAAAAAAACACACTATTCTACTGCTTTTGCCAGCAGCTCTTAACATTATTTACTTCGGAGAGAACACTTGGCTGTACGTAGCTCACTTTGCCATTAACCCATATCACACCGAGGCTAAACGCTTCAAATGTGTACACTGCCAGATGCAAGCCACATTATAGTACTTACAGACAAGGATATAGACCAATGGCTTTAGTTCAAGGGTGGTGCCAGAATAGCTTGGCGCCTAGAGGCGCCAAGCTATTCTGGCACTACCCTTGAACTATTTTAAGTTTTAGTCAAACTTATTTCACACACTGGTGTATTCGGAATGATAAGGGTTAAATAAGGGTCCACTGAATGGTTTAAATCAAGCAGATGTCTCGTGCTTTTCATCAATGGTGTTCTTTTTTATTTTCGTTGCATCCAGTCAGGATAACAGGAAACTGCTTGACAGTTCTGTCGGTAATCGAGTGATGAATTCATCGTATTCAAACAGTTCTGTCGGTAATCGAGTGATGAATTCATCGTATTCAAACAGTTCTGTCGGTAACCGAGTGATGAATTCATCGTATTCAAACAGTTCTGTCGGTAATCGAGTGATGAATTCATCGTATTCAAACGGTTCTGTCGGTAATCGAGTGATGAATTCATCGTATTCAAACAGTTCTGTCGGTAATCGAGTGATGAATTCATCGTATTCAAACAGTTCTGTCGGTAATCGAGTGATGAATTCATCGTATTCAAACAGTTCTGTCGGTAATCGAGTGATGAATTCATCGTATTCAAACTTTATAATTACATGATTAACCCGCACAGTGCCAGCGGACGCAGGCTTGTGTTTCTTCGTTAAATCCAGACCCAAAACCCTAGATGTCCCAGGAACTGGGTTCAAAGTAGTGCCAGCAAGAGGCATAGATCCTCATGAGCCCCCGCATCCGCGGGGGCTCATGATGATCTATACCTCTTGCAGTCGGGTGGTGCTGAAATTTTCTCGGCATTGAAAAGATTAAGTGAACTGATTCTTCCTTGTCATAGAACGAAGAGTGAACAGTTAGCAGGTAAAACCTGCTATACTCTTGCTTCTGTGACGAAGTGGTTTACTGAGGGGGGACTGTCGTTTTCAAGCGTCCAGTCGACCAACGATTACGTCAGTTGTACAAATATTACTGGAGTTGACAACGACGAATATAAAACAGGCAATAACCAATGAAAATGCGCGTAAATTATATATCGGGAACAAATCGACCAGTCATGTGAAGTCTCACCTTGTTTTCGCACTCTTTTCGGGGGTGACGTATGGTCTCTACGTAGTAGTGGCGCATACAGCGGTTCTCCTTGCGGAATGACGTCACAGGCAGAGAGTGTAGACACATGATGATGACGTAGACACGCAGAGTTGTGATGACGACTGTAGGGCTGGACAACCAGCCCCGCATGCTTACTGCCCCTTCTGTAAAATAAGTCAATATTGTTGACTATATGGTTACATTTTGTTAAAACAGCTGCAAAACTAATTTTTATTTTTTATTTTTTATATAAATATTTTGTAACAACAAACAGCGAACAACAATGAAAAGAAAGTAATATTTTGAGATCTGCCGTTTGAAAATTAAAACTCCACTATTCGTCCGATTAAAACACAACAACAACAACACCATTAAAACAACAACAACAGTATTGTTTTGAGCTAGAGAAAAAGTATGGTTTGGAGGATTTGTTGAACACATAAAGTTCATCGGCACTTTTCACGATAAAACTTATCTGCTGTGACAAGGTAGGCGCGCACGTACACATTCACGAACGCACGAACACTGTCAAGTGCACCACAGACAAAACACTTCCTGTACTACCACACGAGATACCACTATCGATCATGCACACTGGTTGTCTCACTCTATTCGCTACCGCCAATTGGATAGAAGGGGGGGGGGGGGGGCGGATCATGGCTGTCACAGCTTTACGTCTATAATTTTCAAGGCCCCCTACCGCCAATTGGATAGAAGGGAGGGGGGGGGGGGGGTCATGGCTGTCACAGCTTTACGTCTATAATCTTCAAGGCCCCCTACCGCCAATTGGATAGAAGGGAGGGGGGGGGGGGGGGGGTCATGGCTGTCACAGCTTTATGTCTATAATCTTCAAGGCCCCCTACCGACTTTACTCATTCTGCCCGCGACACACCACAGCAAGATATGGTTCGACCATGATAGTTCAAGGGTGGTGGCAGAATAGCTTGGCGCCTATAGGCGCCAAGCTATTCTGCCACCACCCTTGAACTATCATGGTCGTTCTGTCTCCTGAATTGTAATGCAGTTGTCAGAGGATAACTACAAAATGTGGGTATTTCGTACCTCGGGGACAATGAGTTAAGTGGTCACAGATTCACTTAACCCATTCTACCCCAGACCCACCACAGCAAGATAAGGATCGACCATGATAGTTCAAGGGTGATGCCAGAATAGCTTGGCGCCTATGGGCGCCAAGCTATTCTGGCATCACCCTTGAACTATCATGGTCGATCTGCGTCCTGCACTGCAAAGCAGTCTTCTGATGACAACGGCAACATTTGGGGATTTCGGTGTTGGGGTAGAATGAGTTAAGCAACACATGGTTTCAAAACGCTGCACACGGGTCTAGTTATGGTTCATTTAGACACAGAAGAATCCATTTCAACGCACGTCGTCTGTATATCAAGTAAACTAACAATGACTCCACTCCGTTACAACACTATATGTACGAGCAGTAGCTAAAACTAGACTGACGCGCTAACGGCTGCGCAGAATAAACAAATGTGATTTCGTGACTGTCTGCGCTGCGTGTCCAAACTTCCGTAGAAGTTCGTTAGGTGCGTCCGCAAAATTAAGGCATATAACAAACACAAATGGTGCTAAAACTTGTCTTCAGTTGAAGGTACTTTTTGATAATGTTTATTTATTTATTATTTATTAATTTAATTTATTTATGTCAGTAAATGACAACAGCTGCGAGCTGTGCCATCACGAACATTGGACAACATTATTCACGGATCACGACGGGTCTTTCACGAGTCAGTCACGACACTATGGCACGATTTCCACCTAGCTCCCCAACATGCACCCGACCGCCCAACACCCTGAAAATAATATTTTTCTTACTTTGTGTGGTTTGTTTGTGGTTAATTTACATTCTAGGCAAAAAAAAAAAAAGAACATTTTTAGGATGTTATTATACAAATTAATAGCAGACGTAAAACTCACAGATTTACAGCTTTGATAAAAACTGTCATGTTCGTTGCTAGTCAGGCTGAACCAACCCCCGGCGCGGCTGCTGTCCCTAATGAGCGCGTGAGCTGCGCGTGCGGTTGTTATACGGAATGAGCAAGGCTTGCACGTGCCACACACGAAGTCAGTGCGCTGCCAGAGCTTTAAAGGTCCTCGGGCCGACGTCGGCCACAGTTGGCCCGCGCACTACCGTGCGCGGGCCAACTGCGGCCGACGGCGGTCCGAGAACCTTTTGTGTACTGAGCCCAGGTGGCTGCACCCGTTTCCTAAAGCATGCTCGCTGTATTGTCTCTAATCTGTACCGGAAGCGGACCATGACGACTCTGCTTTAACCTCGTTGTGCATGCAGCCACCGGGACCGTTTACAGGTCCGGTGGCTGCGAGCACAAAGGTGTTAAACTCTTTATTACGTGTCTGGAATTTTATCTTTTTTACTTTTTTTTTATTTTTTATTTTTCGCAAACATGTGAACGTCGATTACCCCTTTCACTGACTTGGGACACAGACATAAATCACAGATCCAAAGGCACAGATCCTCATGCGTCTCTGTATATGCGGCATGAGTGTCAATACCTCTTGCCAAAGCGCCTGGGTCGTGTCTGCTGTTCTGGCAATGAGGAAGTTGCAGCAATCATCGATTGGAATTTTTTTTATAGCTTAACTCATTCGAGACGTGCCACCTCCGGATACGCGGCTTAAGCCGCGTCAGTATCCGTAGGCGGCACGTCTCGAATGAGTTAACACAGTTTGGAATTCCAGTTTGGAACAGTTTTGATTTTAATATTGATTTTAAGGAACAGAGCAGCACAACTGTATCACATCGATACGCCGCCGTGAGATGGCCTTAGTCGCCTGCTCGGCGTTAAACCCAAATAACTAAGTAACTACCACATCGATACATTAATACATATACAGTAGCTCTTTCAGTTTTAATGTTGCGAGTCAAATGGCGCAAATCCATTTACTTATTTATTGTGAATGTATTATCTAGACAGTCAGTGTGTAATATACGTTCTCCTGTAATGTTTTTGTCCCAGTTTTGCATTCTCGACCGTTCGTTTGCGTCACTTTTACTCATTCTGCCCGCGACACACCACAGCAAGATATGGCTCTACCATGATAGTTCAAGGGTGGTGGCAGAATAGTTTGGCGCCTATAGGCGCCAAGCTATTCTGCCACCACCCTCGAAATATCATGGTCGATCTGTCTCCTGATTGTAATGCAGTCCTCAGAGGGACTCCAAAATGTCGGTATTTCGTACCTCGGGCATCATGAGTTAATGACAGATAATACCAGAACAATAGGCACAGTGACCAGATGTGTACTCCAACACTTGCTTAAAATATATATTTTGTCAACTAAGAATCTAATGTCAAGTTATGAATCAAGGTAAGCCAGTAAATGTATGCAAGGAATTGTGACTGATTTTGGTAAAACAATAAATGACATTTTTTACATTATGAGGTAAGTCAACAATAAAATCATAATTTTCACATTATGTGGAAGGTTCAGCTTAATCTGCAGCCAGGCGGCTTGTCAGAGAGATTCCGGGTCTCTCCGTGCAGACCTCGAACATGGTCAAATGCCAAAGCACACGGAAAGATCAGACTGCCTGAAACTCCCTCGAGATGGCGCTGGTGTCCGGAAGATGTGTAGACAGCGCCCCCGTTCGTCGCTTCCGAAAACTACAGCTCCGTTTGAAGTAGCAAAAGTTCAGTAACTCGTTCAAGACCTTCTTTCTGCAAGAGGCATAGATTTACATGGGCATCTGCATCTGCAGGTGCTCATGTAAATCTATGCCTCTTGTAAGACAAAGCCATGCCCTAGTTGTTTCTTAAACTGAGGTCGGCGTTTGATCCATGAACCAAAATCATGAACACACAGTTTCTTGTGAAACCCCTTCTTGTATTCAAGAGACATAGACGCACATGAGCCCCTGCATTCGCAGAGGCTCATGACCATCTATGTCCCTTGTTCTAGATCTTCCTCAAACTGAGGGTGTTCTTCGGGGTCAGTGTACAACAACAGTCAAGTTGGATCGCGATGAGTGAAGGGATGTTTTCATACCCTCACTAACTCGGAAAGCCCTGTGAAGTAAGCGGGCTCAAATGGTGTGGCCAATCGATAGATCTTTAGCTGATTTGACTCTGTGCCAATGTCAAAACACAAACATCGAAAGCGCAAGTAACAGAATTGCCATCTTGTCAGTGGTGGTCCCCACAATCTAGTCTTTTGAATTGCGCATTGCCGCTTGAAACCTTTAAATCATGCAAGTGACTTTGTCCAAATTTTTTTTTTTTCAAAATATATTTCATTTTCTGGAAACAAAAATTACACATGTGTGCTGGTTTGTGCTTTAAACCTTAAGGCCTAGAAACGCAAGGTCCAAAACCACAGACAAGAACACAATTACTTTTCTACGAATTCCCGTCTACAATTTGTACAAGCGTTTAGTCTTGTACTTACCATTTTGCACTCTAATCACTTACCATTTTGCACAGTCTATCCAACACTGGTTGTCTCCCTCCATCCGCTACCGCTGATCAGCGGTAGCCAGCCGAGGGAGACAACTAGTGTACGCGTGTCTATCCTTGCTAGATATATATCGCAGGCAAACTATTCACCTTCAAACCTTTACGCAGCGCTCTCATGGACAATCCAGCCGAGAAAACGAGAGTATTAGGCAATAATTCCCGCTAGCTGGGAGAGACTGGGTCAACGCCTAAGCCAATATACGTTATGAACTTTCGCCGTGTTTTTGTATCAACCACACTTAGCATGGCTGAGTAGAGACAAAACTGCTTAATCCTGTCGTCTATTGCAGTATCAAGTCGTGCCAACAACTCAAAAATTCCAGGCTTCACGCAGTCGTGACCAGATCTGCCGAGTTACTACGCAAACTGGCCATCTTAATAGTAATCTGCCTGGATAACAAGGCCTAATAAGCCATAGGCTTCTTAGGCCTTGTTATCCAGGCAGATAACTGTATATGAAATTATCATAAGCGCCTGACTAGCTCAGCGCGAATTGATATGTTAGTCAGCCCTCTCTCTCGAGCGCAGTGCATCACTCCCTCACGTACTCTACGTATCAATGTGCAGAGTGAATAATGCACTGCGAACGCGCGAGGGGGCTGACTGGCCAATCAACACGCTCTAAGATCGTCAGGCGCCTATTAAGGAAGGTATTACTGGAAAATCTGCAAAATTTCGTTTCTTGCGGTATTTTTGCGCAAGAGTGTTTTCACTGGTGAGGTGGAGGTTCAGAAGCAAGTTTTAATTTAAATGACGTGTAACTTTAAAAAAATAATTTACATTTTCAATAAGGTTCTTCGTCTCCAGATAGACAGTTGTATCGTTTTGTCGGGAAGTTGACACGCGGGTCAGGAAGAGGAGCCGCCCATCAATCATTCAAAGCTCCTGGTATCAATAGCTGCGGAAGTGTCGTATAGCGCTGCCGCCGGCAACATTATACGACACATTCGCAGCTATTGATGCGGGGCACCTCGAATGTGTAACTCTAAGAGCGTGTTCTGAAGTATATTCAGACAAATACCCTTGCGCATTTGGCCTAGACCGAATGACACTGGAACAATCCACCCGTAATCTTGAGTATCCCCCGACAACAGATCAGGGTGGCTGAGTCTTCTGTAATAAACGACGGTACCCCGGGATGACTACCTCAGTATGAGGATGCAAGTGATAGATCTATATCTGCCGAAAGAGGCATAGATTCTCATGAGACCGTGCGACGGCGAGAGTCTATGCCGCTCGCAGACGGAGGCGCGTGTTGCAGGGGTCTGAGTGTACATTAACACGAGTTTGGAGATTTGGACATTAGTCATGCCAAATTTAATGACAGTCGGTGCACTGACTCATATAAATGATATTAAATCGTATTAAATCGTAGACAGACTTGAGAGATGTTTGCCTGCCAGCGGTGATATAGGGTTAACTACTTCACTGCCGATACCGGGACCCTGTCGCAAATTGTGTTTTTGAAATCCACGACGAAGATCCCAAGCCGTTAAAGAGCAATGGATACACAGCGGTTTAAGCAAGAGGCGTAGATCCGCATGAGCCCCAGCGACAGCAGGGGCTCAAGTGGATCTATGCCTCTTGCAGCTGGGGATGACCTCTTCAACTCCAGCGAAAACTGCAGGAGTGGACTCAACCGCTGCAGCTCAAAGTATTGTTTTGAAGTACAGACAAATTGCTGTGAAAGTGAAAGGACTAAGTTTGTAGACAGGGAGACATTCACAAGTGTTACAAAAACTGTAGGAAAGGCAAACACGCAATTGAAAGTGACTGAAAACAAAACAAAAACAGACCTTTAAATGTGCTTCTTTAAGTAGCCAAAAAAAAAAAGTTACAATTAAGACCAAGGTTACTGGCCGGGAGGGGGGTAGGTGGGGGGGGGGGGGGAATTGGGGGCAGGGTGAGTGGAGGGATGGGGTGGCGGGGGTGTGGGGGGCGAGATGGTGGTGTTGCTGGGGGTGGGGTGGGGGATTGGGGGCTGGGTGAGTGGAGGGATAGGGTGGCGGGGGTGGGGGGGGGGGCGCGAAGAGGGGGGCCGGGGGGCGGGGGAGGGGGGGGGTAGGAGGGGGCTGATAAGCGTCGATAGGTCGGACAGGATAGGTGGGTGGAGGTATTGGATTACAGTCAAAATGTATACTCGTTTATGAAACGATTTTATAAAGCGATTTGATCCGTGTTCTGCCGATACAACGGATTTTCAGTGTTGTCTTGCCTCAACTAAGACCTTTCTACCCTTCTTCAAACAATTCAAGTGAGTATGCACACATAAAAGTTATTTTCTACTACCTCTGATGCGAGTCTTTGGAACTCTCTTGCCTACAAAAGAGAAGAAGAGCAAAAAAGTCTTTAATTTTACGACATTCAAATTTCAATAGTTAAAGCGACTAGCTCCAGGCGATAAAGGGTTAATATATCACACGATCCTCTGTATAATGTGTTTACTATATGTCGTACAATAATGCCGGAGAAAAAGGTCACTTCTGAAGTTCGGATGTCGTAAAATGAAAGACTTTTCTGATCTTCTTCGAGTTTGTAGAAGAGTTCCACCGACTCCCGCAAGATCCAGTAGAAAAAATCAGTTACGTGTGCCTGTTCACGTAAGCTCAGTTGCATGAGTGAGCTTATTGCTGAGCAAACCACTAAGCAAAGTGCTCCGCTACAGCGGAGCACCTTGCTTAGTGGTTTGCGGAGCAATAAGCTCACACATGCAACTCATGAGCCATGGACTGTGAGAAAAAAAAAAGAAGAAGACAAAAACGAAAAAGAAAAAGAGAAGTCTTAGTGGAGGCGAAAAAACCCCCAACAAAAGCAAACAAAAAACAACAACAACAAAACAAAACAAACAACAACAACAAAAATACCGTGGCAAAACCGTTCGTTTTATTGGCAAACTGTATCAGTCAAATCGCAGAGTTAGCACTTGTGTCCAGGATTATTGTAAAGCGTGCTAGGAACATGTGTATGTGAGATATTGCAAACTATTGAGCCCTTCACTGCCGAGTTGTATGTGAGATATTGCAAACTATTGAGCCCTTCACTGCCGAGTTGTATGTGAGATATTGCAAACTATTGAGCCCTTCACTGCCGAGTTGTATGTGAGATATTGCAAACTATTGAGCCCTTCACTGCCGAGTTGTATGTGAGATATTGCAAACTATTGAGCCCTTCACTGCCGAGTTGTATGTGAGATATTGCAAACTATTGAGCCCTTCACTGCCGAGTTGTATGTGAGATATTGCAAACTATTGAGCCCTTCACTGCCGAGTTGTATGTGAGATATTGCAAACTATTGAGCCCTTCACTGCCGAGAAAAAGTGAACACGATCCAACTGCAAGAAACGTAGATCCTCTTGGGCACCAGCGACTGCGGGGGCTCATGAGGACCTATGCCTCTCGCTGAGACCAATTCAGTTGCTTAACTCATTGTACCCCAAGACCGAAATCCTCAAATTTTGCCGTTGTCCTCTGAATACTGCATTGCAGTGCAGGGCACAGATCGACCATGATAGTTCAAGGGTAATGCCAGAATAGCTTGGCGCCTTGTGGTAAGAAAGCAAGACCGGTCCCACCCAGGTATGCATCCTGTCACTCTGGTCCCGACGCCTGTTTATTCTCCGAGTTGTTGGTGGTCGCTGCTGTCGCATGCGTTGTGTTATGTGAAGCACTCGGGAGGCGTTTCGATCGGTATTCGTAGTCTGTGACTACAGGCTCCGATATACTCGTCAGGGAACCGGCCTATTGTTGTAGAGGGCTGTCGTTTAAGTGGGTGGGTGCGTTGTTGATGTCGTAGAGGGTTGTCGTTTAAGTTGGTGGGTGCGTTGTTAGTGTCGTGATGTTGGAGTTAACCTACGTGTTTCTCCTTATCCGTTCGTGGGATTCCGTCTCTTGAAGTCTGGTGGGGTGTGTAGAAGAGGAATCGCGGATTGGGCAGTGTAGTGGGCTGTGCTTAAGAGTTACGTAGTTTTCCTGGTCCGATGAGTTTAGGGTGACGGGTGGTTGTGAAATGTGGCCGTTTTTTCTTTGACGCGGTGGTAGATCCTTGTTAATCCTGCTTGATCGTCCCGTTGGAGTATGGTCGTGGGTTAAACCGCTTTCTTTTCCTCCGTCTCGTTGTCTTTAGGGCTGACGCGGGGAGAGGAGATAAGCTTGTATCGTTGCTCCGGGCTGTCTGTGGGGAATTAGGCGTAATGTTGCTTGCTTTCTTCGTGGCAGCGGGTCTGATTCTCGTTGGGTCCATGGGGCAAACTGGATTACGTGGAGTACTGTATGCTTCTTACATCCTTTTCTTACCCCAGTTGGGGTGGGTGGCTGAGAGTCCCCTACGGGGTTTGAGCTTCATGCTGTGTGTGTGGTTGGTTTCCCTGTCGTTGAGCTGAGAGCGAGAGTGTGAAGGGGGATTAAACGTGATGAGCTTTGTCTTTGGATGGTGGATGGGGTGCTCTGTTTCGGGTCGATGGTTTCTAATCCTTGCTTGGAGGGCCGTTGTTGCCGTGGTGGTTAGTTGTTGTTTGCGGCGTCGTCTTCTAGTGTTTTGTTTATGTCCGTGGCTGACACGGCTGTGTCTCTCTTTGTGTTGAGTTTCGCTGATATAATCAAGTCCTTTATGTTTTTATGTCGCTTATAGGCGATCAGCGGTGGATTGGGGAAGAGTGTTTTACACTCTGGGTCTCTCGTCATGTGGTGCCAGTGTGTTTGAATTTTCCTTTGTAGGTGCTTGATACTGGGGTAGTATGGGGTGACCATGACCAGAGGTGTTTTTCCTGCTTTCTTCGGTCTTTCCGCTAGGAGTTGTTTTCTGTCTTTCGCGAGTACTGTGTCCGTTTCTTGCGTGAGTTCCGTCTGTTTGTATCCCCGGTCCGTCATTTTGTCGTGGAACAGATGGATCTGTTCGTGTAGGTCTGTTCTGTTGCTGTTAGTCCTCATATATCTTGTTGTTTCCCCCCGAATCAGAGCTTTGAAGACGTGTTGAGGGTGAGCTGAATCCCTTTGTAGGTATTGATAAGTTTCTGTCGGTTTTCTGTATGTTTTGATGTCCAGTATTCCTTCACGCTCAAAACGCTCTCCCTTGTAAACTTGAGTGTCCAGGAAGGTAGCTGTATGGTCTTCGATTGTGTATGTGAATTTCAGGAGTGGGTGATAGGAGTTGGCGAGGTTAAAAAACCTGTTGATGGTGTCATTGTCCGCATTCCACATTTGAAAGCCGTCATCTCTGTATCTTCCGTTCCAAATGATTTTCTCTCTCTCCTCAAAAAGGTTGATGATATTGTTCAGTATTATGCCCATATTGATGTCGCAGGCTTCCGGTGAACCTTTAGAGCCCATCGGGGCGCCGATAATTTGTCGGTAGAGCTGTCCATTGAAGGTGAAGACGTTGTTCGTGAGGATAATCTCCAGGAATCTGAGGAGGTGGTGTTTTTCAATCGGTGGCATAGGTGGTGTTTCAACTATGTCCGGGACTGTTTGGTTCACTGCCTCCAGCAATTCGTGGAATTCCATGTTACTGTACATCGATGTGACGTCATAGCATACTAGCTTAGTTTCTCGGGGGATCCTTGTTTGTTCAATTTTATTAATGAACGCCGGTGTGTCTTTGATGTATGTAGGTTGTTTTTGTACGAACGGTAGTAGGTGGAGATCCACAAATTTCGCTATAGCTATAGTCGGGCTTGCTGACTGTGCCACGATTGGGCGACCCGCTATAATTCTCCCTTGCATTCCATTTTTCTCCATGTCATCCAACACCTCTGTTGGGTGTTTGTGGATTTTGGGAAGTAGGTAGAAGGAGGCTGTGTTTTTGTAGGTTTCCGTTTGTCGTAGGAACTTGTAGGTTTGTTTGTCTATCTTCTTAGTTCTGTATAGGGTCTCAGATGTGTTGAGGATTTCGGCTATGATGGCCTCTGTGTTTGCCGCATCTGTTTTCTCGTAATGTATTCCGTCCTCCAGTTGTCTCAAACCCTCCCTGATGTAATCGTCTCTGTTGAGGAGTACGATTGTGCTGTTTTTGTCGGCTTTTTTTAAAACGATGTCCGTATTATTTTTGAGTGCCTTGAGTGCTTCACGTTCCTCTCTCGTGAAATTGCTTCGTGTGCTTGACATGCTGACGTGCGTTAATTTTTCCTTTGTGTTGCTGATGTATTGTTCAATTGGACCGTTTGCCCTTTGTGGGGTGTACCCTGAGCTAAACTGTAGTGGGTGTGGAATCCGCTCAGATTTGTCCTGATTCTGAAAATGGTATTTGCAGCGTATTTTACGGGTGAGTTCGTCAAATGCTGATATGATTTCGTTCTTGGCTCGTTTGTTGTTTGGGACTGGAATAAATTTCAGTCCTTTTCCCAGCGCTCGAATTTCCGGGTCCGTGAGTTTGTGTTTGGAGAAGTTCCGAAAAAATTTTCTTGCTTCCTTTGTCTTCTCCTTGAGAGTTGCTGTGTTGGTGTGACCACCGTTTTGTCTGTATTTGTGTCGTTGCGCCTTCGCTTTCTTGTGCCTCCTGTTAAAATGCCTCGCCATGAGTGTTCAATCCAATGGTCCTTAGCCGGGTAGTGAAAGTTGGTTAGCTTTTAAAACCCTTTACTCGCCCAAGCTGAAAAATGTGTTTGGGGACAAGTTTCTCAATTCGGTGTGGTGAGAGATGGGGGTTCCGACTGCCCTTAAATGCGTGTGGGGAGTGGGTCTCAAACACCCTATTATAGGTGTGGGAGTCGGTCTCAACCACCCTATTATAGGTGTGGGAGTGGGTCTCAACCACCCTATTATAGGTGTGGGAGGGCGGGTCTCAACCACCCTATTATAGGTGTGGGAGAATAGTCGAAGAGTTCCTTCTTGCTTGTGGTTTTCCTGTTGATTTGGAGTCTTGTGCCTTGCTTGCTTGGTTGTTTCTTGTTTCATCCACCCTTTATCAGGTGTGGGTCTCAACCACCCTATTATAGGTGTGGGAGGGTGAGTCTCAACCACCCTATTATAGGTGTGGGAGAAAAGTCGACGAGTTCCTTCTTGTTTGTGGTCTTCCGTTGATTTGAAGTCCTGGGCTTCGGTTGCTTGGTTGTTTCTTGTCGAGTGGGGCTGGCAGCTGTAGTCCAAGCTATTCTGGCATCACCCTTGAACTATCATGGTCGATCCATATCATGCTGTGGTGTGTCTGGGGTAGAATGAGTTAAATGGTGTTTTTTTTTTTGGACGGTATTGGGCTTTATTCGTTGAATGAATCAAGATTTCAGAATCAAACATGTACGTACAGTGTTAGGGACCCTTTGATCTTGCTTGGACTGGGCAGATCCCAGTTTAACACAGTCAAGACGAACTGCATACGGATACGCGGCTTCATGACTCGTATCCGCTTGAGTTAGTTCTTCCTTTAATTATAATATGTCCATTTTTTGGAGAAAAGCTAGACTTTCATTGTTATACAATGAAAATCTCGCTTTTCTAAATAAATTTAAAAAGTAATAATAATAATAATAATAATAATAATAATAATAAAGACATAATAGCTTTTAGTGCCATATAACGGGAGCAGAGTTGATGTGCTGGTCTGTGATTTTGGACCTGACGACTGAAGGCCTTCAGTTGCAAAATCACAGACCAACACGGCATTTATAATAACCGCGCCTATTAGTAAGTTATATACCTGCAGTTTGTGAAGAAACGGTAATGAACTGGGTCGACCGGTAAACACGTGTAACTAGAAAGTCTACGGCCGTGCAGTAAATCAGATAGGAGAAGGATAGCATCCCCGGCCTATAAAGATCGGCTGCTGATGTTAATACGCCGGACCCACTTCTGTCTATTACTGGTGAGATTCAGTGTGAACGCCTGGCGGTCTCCCTCCTCTAAAGCCCCGGAACACTGATTCGGTAAACTGAGCAGACGGGGACTGGGGTTTTACACATTTAGCCTCATCTTAAAATAGAGCATTTTTAAATTTGAAATGATTCATTAAGCCCCGTAAGCGAATAATAGCACGTCTCGAATAAAGACGGAATTTTCACTGAATGATTGAAGACGAAATAACCGTTAAGGAGACAGATCGACCCATATTAGTTTACGGGTGGTGCCAAAATGGCTTGGCGCTTGTGTCATGTTGTGTGCCAGCACTGAATCTTTGGATTAAATTGTTACACGTGACGACTGCATGTTTGGTTTTCGTGCATATTTCGTGACAAGACATCGTCGTAATCTGTGATTTAATTTATTTTGATCATTGATTTATTTTATTTATTTGGTTTAAAAAAATCACGGGATTTAACTAACTTGAGGTGTGGCAAATCTGGTTACGCAGCATATTAAACAATATCGAATGAAGCACGTCTAGAAAGTGTTAAATTCAAATTTGTGACACACGAGACGAAGTCATCGCGCATAATGCAGTGCCAGACGATGGACAGTAGCTCCCCATGTAGATTTACCTTCTATGAGATAATATTATTATAAGTTATTGGTCGCAGGGGCTTTGCTACATGGACCCATATAGGCCTGTGGGAGGTCAAAGGAACCATAGTACCCCGAAGGCCGAAGGCCTGAGGGGTACAATGGTTCCTTTGACACCCCGAAGGCCTACAAGGGGCCATGCAGCAAGCCCCTGCTACCAGTAACGTATTTGTTTTCATTCCTCCAATATTTTCGTAACAGAACTCAAGAAGACATCTTCCGACCTGGATCACGCCAGACATGACTGACGTCAAAGGAAATATACATTTATACATAATAGACTTATAACGTAATTTAAAATCTTTCATGACGTTGCCGTCTCCAGTACTGAGTGTGCTTGTTGTTTCGAACAACACTAAGTAACGTTTTTACTTTAGAACGTTTTGGTGATCTTTTATTGAACAAAACTCGCATCCAAGATGCGTCACTGACAAAGAGGGCTACAAGAAGTCCGCTATTTGTCGCTACAAGGGTTTTTGTATCACGGTCACATGGTACGGTTTGCACTAAAGTGAGACTGGTCGTGTGACGTAGGGATGAAAACAAATATAAATGACAACCAACAGGAGAAGAAGTAACCAACGGAGAAAGAAACACGCTTAGAAAAGACGGGTACAACACAATTTATTACAACGCTTGTCAGTCATCTTTTTGGTCTGGATTAACCAACAAGAGGCATAGATCCTCATGAGCTCCTGCACGCTGCGGGGACTCATGAAGATCTATGCCTCTTGTGCTGAGACTAGTCGTGGTTCTCTTGAAACACTGCGTTATTGACTCATTCAGCCCCGACGCACTACAGCAGAAGATGGATCGACCATAATAATTCAAGGGAAGTGCCAGATTAGCTTGGCGCCGACAGGCGCCAAGCTAATCTGGCACTCCCATTGAATTATCATGGTCGATCCATCTTCTGTAACTGGTGCATAGTTGTTAGATGACGCCTGCAAAATTCCGGAAATACTGCCCTGGGGCTGAATGAGTTAAATCCCTAACACAACAGTGTATCTCAGTCTTTTACTTCGGCATGATCAACAAAGGGCACAGATCCTCATGAGCCCCCGCTATCTGCGGGGACTCATGAGGATCTATGCCTCTTGTGAGGTGTGCTTTCGTTCTGTGGGGTGCCGTATCTTTAAATGTTAAGACGGCAAGATGATGTTGTGACTTGCAATATCAAAGTAATCTGGAGCTGTCTAGATTGGCTCGGCCCTTTTTGTGTTGGGTTACTTAAAGCTGTCGTGAACAGGTGAAAGAACTTTTTTTTTTTTTGTCTCTGGCTAGAGACAACCGCTTGCAACCTTCACTCATAATTACACGTGTAACCCCTTTAACCCCAAGGCCGCATGTTCCCAAATTTTTGAAGAGGTGTCACCTACCGACTAGGTACCAGTTGCAGGAGACGGATCGACCATAATAATTCAAGGATAGTGTCAGATTAGCTTGGCGCCTGATACGCCAAGCTAATCTGGCACTACCCTTGAATTATCATGGTCGACCCGGGGGCTAAATGGGTTAAGAATATGTATAGTCTGTCTTTTCAGTCACACTAGAAACAATCCCCCCCCCCCTTCCCTCCCCCCCCCCCAAAAAAAAAAAAAAAAAAAAAACAACCACAAAACAACAACAAAAAAACACCACCAACAACAAACAACAACAACAAAACCAACAACAACAACAACAACAACAACAAAACACACACAAAAACACCCCCCCCACACACACACACAACAACAACAAACAAACAAAACAAAACAAAACAAAACTAAGCAAACAAAAAACCCACAACAACAAAACAACAAACAAACAAACAACAACAAAACACAAGACTTTTGGGTAGATGGGTAGCGGCTAAGGTTTGATTTTATATTTCAGAGCGGTTGAAATTAAGTGACCTTTTAAAGCGATCTGCTCCAGGGCGGGAATGTTAAAATTCGCCAATACAGCGTATCGGCGTTGTCATTTGTCATTTAAACCTGTAAACTTTTCTGCTTTTTTTCACCATCAATGTAACAGGCATGCGTATCAGATTTCCATGCTCCTAATACCTGTCAGGAACACAGTCACTCGCCTATGTACAAAAGAGAAGGCGAAAGAGGTGAAAAGTATTTCATTTCAGGGGCGGATCAGTTACCTCGAGGGAGGGGGGAGGGGGGTCCAACTTTTTGTTTGGACCTTCAACGATGCGAGAGGCCTCCCCGACGCTAGACCTTCTTCCAGTGGCCGAAAAATCAAACAACGGAGGAGGAGAGGGGGGGGGGGGAGGTGAGGGGGGGGGGGGGGGGAGGAAATACAGGAAGAAGGCATGTGTGTGTCAACACTCTCGCTTACTTACTTACTTACGCCTGTCACCCCTACCCGGGTATAGGCCGTCGACGAGAGACCTCCAGCAACTCCTGTCCTGTGCTTCTCCTTCGATTCTACTCCAGGTGGTTCCCAGTCTCTTGATGTCTGCTTGGAGGTCTCGACGCCAGGAGTTTCTCGGCCTACCTCTTTTTCTCTTTCCCTGGGGGTGGTTGTATCCCTGGATAGAGAGAGGCGGCTCGGTCCTGTGGCTTCCGAAGACTTCCGGCTTTCACCACAGGACGTCATAAGTCTTCTAGTAGAAGAACCTTCCTCCTCCAGGAAAGGAATTACTGTTAGTCTTTTCGTCGGCGTTTTTGTAGCTATTTCCTTTTTTGCAGGGTGGGGAAGCTACCCCCACGCCCAACCCCCTTACTAGGAGGACCAGGGGTTTTCTGTCGGGGTCACCTTCCCTTAGACCATGTTGGTTCACGGCACCTTATTTCATTCGGTGCACCCCTCTCACGAGGGACCCCCTATCCACCACCCAGGGGACGCGCCTCAACGCCGTATGGTCCCAGCGCGAGGCAACACTCTCGCCACTCGCCAAAATATCAAACAACGGGGGAGTGTGGTGGGGGTGGGGGTGGGGTGGGGGGGTGGGTGGGATGGGGGAGTAGCGTGTGTGTATGTGTGGAAACTATAAAAAAAATCAGATGGGGAGGGGGAGGGGGTCCAAAAACTCCAAAAAGGGACTTTGTTAAGGCATTTTAAACAATTTTGGGTCTGGAGGGGGATTCCAGAACCCCTAGGACCCCCCCCCCTCCGATCCGCCCCTGCATCTTACATGTAAACTTCGTAATGAGGATACAAGAGTTAAGTTAGCACCAAATGATTCATCCATTGTCCAACTGATTATTAATTTTGTGTGAAATTACTTCTTTATTCTTGTACTTAAAATCCCACTACCGCCGCAATTGTTTAAAGATACACTTCTTTAACAGATGGTTTTGAAATACTACACACAGGTCTAGTTATGGTTCATTTAGACACAGGACAATCCAGTTCAGCACACGTCGTCTGTATATCAAGTAACCCTGCAATGATTTCACTCCGTTCTATAAATACAACGCTATCAGTACGAGTTGAAACAGTTAAAAATAGTTTGACACGCTAACGGCTGCGCAAAATAAATAAGTGCTATTAAGCGTGTGCGTTTGCTGCATGTCCAACCGACTGCCATAGAAGTTCATTAGGTGGGTCGACAAGGCATAACAAACAGAAATAGTGCTGAAATGTGTGGTCAGTTTTACGGGTAATGGTACTTTAACGATTATTTTGTTCCCAACGACACAGTCCAGAGTATAATTTCGATTTCAAGCAATCAAAACCTGAAATGCGCCTGAACTTGTAATCTATATGGATTTTTACTCTGTCGTGAAAAGCCAAGAATCATATAACTTACATCTAATCCACAAATTTTGAATTTTCCCTCTGAAGGACTGTATTACAATTCTAGAAACAGATCGAGCAAGATAGTTCAAGGGCGGTGGTGCCAGAATTGCTTGGCGCCTATGGGCGCCAAGCTATTCTGGCATCACCCTTGAACTATCATGCTCGATCCATGTCTTGCTGTGAGTCGGGGCTGAATGAGTTAACTAATATTAGGCTGAAACGATACTTAGAGCAAGTAACCTGCAAGTATAATACTCGCGTACAATGATCAAGGAATACTGCAACAAAGGTGATAGTTTTTGGCAATAGATGCAAAAAAAGTAACCTTCAATTGTTATTTCACAAACGCACGCACACACGAACGCACCGCGCGCGCACACAAACACTACATACTGTGACAGTTGGACATACACCATTTAAAAATAAATTTAAAAAACAAAAAAAAAAAACCCTCCTTACCTTCACGTAACCGAGGGTGGCATCAGTATCAGAGTTTGAAGGAGGGTATTAAATTCTGCACACACACTGGGTATATATGTATTCTCTCGTGAGGACAGGCAGAAGCACATAGTATGGTTACGTATGTCCGATATCGTCTGAAGCCACTTTCAGAATACTGACACTAAGAGCAAGGCAAAGCCGGCAAATACCCTATCCACACTGGTTGTCTCCCTCGATTCATTACCGCTAATAGCGGTAGCGAATCGAGGGAGACAACCAGTGTGCCAGTCGTACCCTTTAAACACCTATGACCCTCCTCCGTCAGAGCAGAGATACTGACTAGACCTGCTTATTCAGTTAAGATCTCTGATTTGAGGAACAGATTTTCATTAGCAAGGGGTATAGATTCTCATGACCCCTTCGACTTCAGGGGCTCATGAGAATCTATCCCCCATGCACATGGATGGGTGTAATGGATATGAGGATATATGTCTGCCGCTACTGCGGCACGCGCGCGTTATGTGCGCTTTTTCGTTCAGTTAGGCCCGGGAAAGGGAAGACAGGCATCTGGAAACGTTTCATTTTTTATTATTTGCATCTTGATTCAGTATTCGTATAATTATTGCTACTACTACTACTACTACTAATAATAATAATAGACGATTTCTGGCAAACAGAAATAGGTGAAAAACTGCGCGTGTCAGCTTTGATTCAGAGGACGAAAACAGAAGATTAAAAGCCCGGACAAACAGGCTATCGCCGCTCCCATGTTTGTCCAGGCTTTTTAATCCACCGTCTGCGTCAAGCTACGCGCAGTGTTTTATGTACTTCTGAAGAAGTTTCAGGAAATCGTCTATTATTGTTATTATTAGTGAGTGTGTGTGTGTGTGTGTGTGTGTGTGTGTGTGTGTGTGTGTGTGTGTGTGTGTGTGTGTGAGAGAGAGAGAGAGAGAGAGAGAGAGAGAGAGAGAGAGAGAGAGAGAGAGAGAGAGAGAGAGAGAGAGAGAGAGAGAGAGAGAGAGAGAGAGAGAGAGAGAGAGAGAATTGAACTTTGAATTGAATTGAATTGAAACTTTATTTTCTAAGGATGAAGACAGTAGGCACGCAGGCCTTCTTACATGTATGTCCTTAATAACATTTTAAATAAATATAACAGCAGAAAAGGTAATATGACAAATAAATAAAATAAAAAGAAGAAATAATAATAATAATAATAATAATAATAATAATAATAATAATAATAATAATAATAATAATAATAAACAGAACTATTTCGCGCACGCGCGCCTACGCACACACACACACACACACACACACACACACACACACACACACACACACACACACACACACACACACTCGTTCAGTCAGATAAGGCAGCACAAAGGTAACGCATGGTGCCGATTACTCAAGTGATGCGTTACAATTACGCACGCACCCACCCACACATACTCACGCGTGCGCATACATTAGATTTAAATAAACCTAAAAGTGATCATAGATTATATGAAAGAATATTAACTCTAAGATTTCGGGCAACTAAAAACTGAAAGAGTAAAGTTAAAACTTCAAAAGCAAACTATTGAACACTAACCATCAACTGTAACTATTGAGGAATTGAAAATATCACACATACACACACACACACACACACACACACACACACACACACACACACACACACACACACACACATACTGACACACGCACATGCGCACACGTGTGCTAGTTGTAAGACAGCACAAGATTAAAGTAAAACACCCATTACTCGAGTGATGCGCGTTACACACACGCGCGCGCGCGCGCACACGCACACACACACACACACACACACACACACACACACACACACACACACACACACACACACACACATTCAGTCAGTTGTAAGGCAGCACAAGGGTAACGCATGGTGCCTGTTACTCAAGTGATGCGTTACAATCACGCACGCACGCACATACACACACGCACACATACTCACACGGGCACATACAATAGATTTAAATACACATAAAAATGATCATAGATTATATAAAAAAATATTAACTCTAATATAAGTTTAAAGATAAAACTTCAAAAGTAAACTATTGAACACTAACCATCAACTGTAACTATTGAGGAATAGAAAATATTACACACACACACACACACACACACACACACACACACACACACACACACACACACACACACACACACACCACACACACACACACGCACGCACGCACGCACGCACACACACACACACACACACACACACAATGAGTCAGATGTAAGGCAGCACAAGAGTAACGCATGATGCCTGTATCGACTCATGCGTTACAATCACACATGCACGCACACATGTGTGCCAGATGCAATGCAGCGCAAGAGTAATGCAAGCCGGTCATTACACGAATGATGCGTTGCACCACACACACACACACACACACACACACACACACACACACACACACACACACACACACACACACACATACACACACAAACACACACACACACACACACACACACACACACACACACACACACACACACACACACATTCAGTCAGATGTAAGGCAGCACAAAGATAACGCATGATGCCTATTACTCGAGTGATGCGTTACAATCACGCACACACACACACACATGTACACATTTGAGCGTGCAAATACGATGCAAGTTGAATGTATGATAGCAGATCAAAGTAGCATGATACGGAATCAGAATTAATGATCATCAGATACATCTAATCTGTTCGATTATTTCTGAGTTAATACTGTAGTAGGTGGGCTTTAAAGGAGCTCACAGACTGTGCTGATTTAATCTTTTTGGATAGTAGTTCGTTCCACAGCCGTATTGAACCCGAGTAAGAAAAAGACGTCTTCAATATGTCTATTCTGGGCTTTGGAACTACCAGGTCATTTTTACGTGTGTTTTAGGGTGTGCTACAAGTCTTGAAAAGATTAGATATGTAAGATGGTGTTTTTCCTACTGTAGCCTTATATACCATTACTAACTTATTAAAAACAATGTGTTGACGGAGAGGGAGTATACAAAGTAATGCAAGTGTTTCGTCGGTACTGCTTTGTTGTGGAATGTTTTTATCTAATATAAGTTTCGCTGCTCGCCTATAGAGTGAGTTTAATCTTTTTAAATTTGCATCGATACAGCCATCCCACACAGATGAGACATAATCAATATGCGATTTAATATGTGCATTATAGAATAGTTGTCTTGTTTTTCTGTCAGTGAAATATTTTAGTTTAGCAGGAAGAAACAAATTTCTTGAGACCACCTTGCATATCTTATCTGTTTGGCTCTGCCAGCTGAGAGAGTTATCAATGTGTGTGCCAAGTACTCGTTGTTCTTTAACTTGCTGAATTTGTTCTAATCCCAGAAACAAGTTCAAAGGAGGGGGATTGAGCTGATGTTTTTGTCTGGTGGCGACGAGCATGCACTTTGTTTTACCAGTGTTTGGAATCATGAAATTATCAGCACACCATTTTGATGTAACATTTAGACTTTGCTGAAGGGTGAGGTTGACACTGAAAACATTTGCAACAGAAAAGTCTAATGTGCCATCATCTGCAAAAACGCTGCAGGTGACTCAAGTGGGAGAAATATGTAGAGGAAGATCATTTATAAAAAGAGAAAATTATAAGGGGCCGAGTATTGATCCCTGTGGCACACCATGACGAATTATACCCTCTGCAGATTGTTTGCCATTACAAGAACAAATTGAGTTCTATTCTCTAGGTATGACTGAAAAAAAAAAAGCCACAGCGTTGCTACTCAGCTTATATGCTCTAAGTTTCTGTATAAGTAGATTATGATTGACTAAGTCGAAAGCTTTGCTAAAATCTAAGAATACTGTCCCTGTCGTTTGCAGTCTGTTCATGGCATCGAGCCATCTATCAATCAGATGAATCAGCGCTGTATGACAAGAATGACGTTGTCGAAAGCCTGATTGCAAGGGGTGTAAAACTTGATGATTTTCCAGGAACTGCTGTAAATGATGGTGAATATGCTTTTCTATTGGTTTCGACAAAGTCGAAAGTGAGGAAATGGGCATAAATTTTGGCTCAGAAAGATCTTTAGTTTTGGGCAAAGGAATGACTTTTGCTTTCTTTAGGCTGGACGGAAATGTTCCCTGTCGAATACAATGATTGTAAATATACGTCAGAGAATCAACGACATATGGGAGAGCTAGTTTTAGTATTGCAGTACTAATTACGTCATGACCAGTTGATCTCTTATTTTTTAGCTGAGATATAGTTTTACCAACGTAATAAACCGTTATAACAGGAATGTTGAAAAATACTTGACTTGAGCTTTTCGGCACAGAATTTATCAAGTACGTCTGATATATGTGACATGTTTGGACAACTTTGTAATAGGACATCAGCAGCAGATAGGAAATGTGTATTAAATGTATCCGCTGAGACACTGTTGCATGCCGGTTTTTGTTTAGATTTTGTAAATGTGTTCAGGGCGCGCCACACTGTAACTGTGTCCCTTTTCTCATCAATGATCCGTTTAAAGTGGCACTTTTGGGCTTCACGGACAAGATACTTTACCTTATTTCGCTGTTTACGATAGGCATCAAATTCCTTGTGCTTTTTAAGTTCATTACGAAGTGACATAGCATCCTTGATATCTTTATTTAACCACAAGGGAGGCTGTGCACTTTTTACACGTTTTTCTCGGTATGGTGCATGTTTATCCAGTACACTTAGAAAAAACTCATACCATTTTGCAAGCGCAGTATTGGGATCCGTGTAATTATAAACGTGACTGGAACATACTTGACAGAGATCCGATAGGAAAACATATTTGTTAAAGTGCTTATAAGATCTGAATTTAATAGTGATGTGTTGGTGACTTTTGGGGCGTCGGTCACCTTTCAGAGCCCAGCTACAACAGACGGGGTAATGGTCACTAATAGCAACCTCGGGCACCTGCACCCCTAGTACTCTAGTCTTGTTGTTTGTGTAAATATGGTCGATCAATGTTGAGGAATTGGCAGTTACTCTTGTTGCTTTAGTGACCAACTGTTTGAGACCAAACAAAGTAAGAGTAGTTTCCCAAGCAGGATTGGAAGAAAACAAATTGATATTAAAGTCGCCTAAGATTAATAGATCAGAAGTACATTTGGTTGCATTCCATCATTTCCGTAAATGCGTCATACCATTCAAAAGTGGCTGAGGGATTTCGATAAACAAAGCAGATTAATAATGGGGTGGCTTTGCTTGCTTTTAGTTCAATCCAAACGCTTTCCACTAGGTCTGGTTCTAGATCTGTCCTTCTTCGAGCGCAATCCCTAATAGAATTGTTTAAATACACGGCTATACCCGTGTGTTTAGGAGAAACAGGATCGCGACGAAATACACGAAAACCCGGGATATAAATGGCTTCATCACTGATGTTAGAACACAGCCGTGATTCAGTTATTCCAGACACGTGGAAAGCGTTTGGTTGACTCAACATCACACATAAAGCTGGAACTTTGTTATACAAATGATATGTATTTAAATGTCATATAAGCAAGTGATGCGTATCAGGCTTGTCTGTAGACATAAATGATGTAGAAAGATAACAATAAATCAACACCTATGAACCAAGAGAAAAAGATATATATTATTGTATAGACGTGTGTTGTTTTTCGGTACTGACGAGGAAAAACAAGGCAGTCTATACGTTGACACACTACAAGTTCAATGTGTCTTGACCAACTGTCCAGTAGATGAAGAGTTGCTCGAAGATTTCCCCAAAAACGTCAATAATCGCTTATGACTGATGGTGTGCTGGTAAACACACAAGGAAAAAACAGTGTCACATTGCACTCGATGTTTGGTACACTTACACAAAGATACCTAACCAGCGTCCCAAATCGCTCAAAATGTAAATGTATTCTCAACTCGTGGTGATAATGTTACTGTTGTAGTTATAGACGAAGGATAGGAAACACCGTTACAGTGCGCACACCATAATTATAAGAGATTACTTAGAAAGCAATGTCTATGATGTAAGAGATCACTTAGGAAGCAATGTCTATGATGTAAGAGATCACTTACGAAGCAATGTCTATGATGTAAGAGATCACTTACGAAGCAATGTCTAGTCACTAAAATGCAACAGACAATTCATAGAATATAATGTTTAATAGATGTATATAGTAGGATGCTCTGGTCATAGTCTCAGTAAACACAAACTGGGCGATTGTACTGAGCCCAGACGTCGTGGTGTGTATACGGAGTGTGTGCGGGTGCGGTGACGCTGAATGGGTAGGGTTGCGCCATAGTGTTCCCCGAAAAGTGGTCCGTTGGCACCGCACGATACTGCGGGTACATTGCAGGAACTGTCGGGAACTGCAGTATGTTAGGTGACTGCCACATAGTCACGAACTGTTGATCTCGTGCCTCCTGTTGCTGTGGGGGTGATATGTCTTGTATCAGCATGTGTCTGGCTTGCCTCCCTTCCGCCAGCCCAGAGGGGCAAAAGCTGAACAGGCCCATCGCTGTTGCTGTTGAGATGTGCTGTTGAAACAGTCTCATGTTATCTGGTGGCTATTTGCATCATACTGTGATCCTGGGTAGGACGTGGATGTAGAGGACGCAGTCCCTGCCACAATTTCAAAATACAGTCCTGGAGAGTTGCCGCTACGCCTCTCACCATTGTCCCGGCCACTGCTCGGAGCACGGATGGCTGTGGAGGTGTCAGGAGGCACCCCACCTCTTTTCACGTTAATGGCCAAGCTAATTGTGTATTGCCGGCTAGGGTGGATTGGGTCACTGCGCCTGTAGAGCCTTTTGCGCGGAAATCCATCGATAGTAGAGAAAATCAGCGTGTTGTCCACAAATGTTACCCCACGCTTTTTACACATGTGGTATACGTTTCCGTTGGAGGCAGTAATAGACCTGTTCAGCTGTTGTCCCCTCTGGGCTGACAGAATGGAGGAAGCTTGGATGCATGCGCTGGGGAATACCCGCCGACATTGTCAGGCAAGCTGGTCCCACACAGCGCTGGTCACTTCTGTCTGCTTACAGTCGTTCACTCCGACATGGAAGGTCACAAGAGAGACTGTGTGAGAGGGTTCTTGACTCCGGAGCCAGCCAATGTGGGGAGTTTTCAGGCCAGACACAGATATGATCTGCACCTTTTTCTCTGGGTACGTAGACATCTTGTCCGCCTTGATGTAGTGAACAAAAGGAGTCTCCGATAACTAGGGTGTTGGTGTCAGCGAGTACCGAGTGTTGTAGTATCTGTTCCTCCGGAGACAGAGTCTGTGAGACGGCGGCCATCCGGACAGGATTGCGGCGTTCCCGGCTCTCGTTCTCGCCCACTCTCATAGCCTGGAGGGACACAGTCATGATGTCGTCTTGTGTCAAAAGCGGAGGGGCGGAGAGGGGGGATGCAACTGTTTCTATGACCATTGCACACCTCTGAGACGTACTGCTGTAAAGGGCAGCAGACTGCACTGAGGTGTTGATGTACTGTCAGAGTTATCAGTCACTGATCGACTGTTTGTATGGGCTGATGCCTTGTTCAGATTCTTTTGCAGATCTCGGAGGCGCTGCTTGTGATTTTGATTAGCCGCAGATAAACCGTTACTGAACAGTGCTGTACATAGCGTGCTGAGCTGATTCCACACTATTTATCCTGTCGTCGAGACCAGACAACATCTCGCCCATGCAGGACTCTGTGGCTTGCAGATCCTTGGCTCTCCTCACTGCTTCATCGCGGATGTGGCTGTCAAGTTGATCAATCGTGACGGGAGAGCCGCTGACAGTCCTTTAAACAAAGTGTCTACATTAGCACGAAGACCCGCGATGATATTAAGAGCATCGTGTAGGCGGGAGTACAGCTGCGAGGAATTCTGTAGTGCTGGTAGAGCGGCAAGATGTCGGAGAGGGAGCACGGTGTTCATGGAGGTAGCATGAGCGGCTGCTTGGCTGTTGGTTATCTCAGGTGGACAGGAAGCTGGGCGAGACGCAGGGAGCAAAGTCACGGTGTGTAACTCTGCCTCTGACGGGCTGGTCTCAAAGTTGGGGGAAGGAGGGTTTGCATGTCAGATGACACTTGCAAATTATTCACGGCTGCCATAACAGGAACAACACACGCTGAATCTGTAAGGGGTGTGACTGTAAAGGAGACACGATCTGCCGACTATGACAAGTGCTGGGGCGAGATCGGCCTTAGCAGGTTATCCTCCTTCGGTGTCAGCATTTGGAGGGAAACTCCTGAGGTTTCCGTTAGAGAGTAGCGGGTGGGAGTGACGGGAGTGTCTGCCAAGGAGACGTCGAGCAACAACACACGTGATTCGCTAGGAGAGATGGTGGGGGAGGTGAAGGATGGTGAGACTGTGAAGGGTGATGTGGTCTGGTTGCTAACAATACTCTTATACCCCGCCTTAGTGGATGTGAAATCACACACTGCAGTGGAGGATGAGGACTGGATGGTGGGTGTTGTGGCTCGCAGCTAGAACACAGGGGTAGGTGACTGAATGTTGGCGGGGGCACATCATCTTCGTTAAAGTTCCCGTTCTGTAGTGATCTGACCCACACAGCTGGTGGAATTCCGTCTTCACCCACTCTTCAGATCGTATTCCCTGGATCAGACAGGTTCCACCCATGCTACGCTTCCGTTTGTAATACAAGGTCACAGCAATGTAGTTGACGCCCGCCGTTTCACTTGTACGCATGTCTTGGCAAGTGTATCAGGAATTCCTGCTGCAATGTACGAACGCTGAAATCAGTGCGGTCGATAGTGTTATTGTCAAAGTCCACATCCTTCCAAGTCACGTCAAACCCACTGTTAGTGGACTCTAGAAGGTGAACATAGCAAACGGACAAGGCCTTTCTCCAGCGTTTCAGAACATGGACATTCGTGTCATTGAACACTTTCTGTTTTTCATCGAGAGTATCTTTCACAATGGGATCTTTGGGGTTAGGTGATTGGGAAGGGGTTTGGGATTGAAGGGTAGGCTGACATGACTGGACCGGGGAGGAACATGCCATGGTGAAGACCATATCGCTATGAGTGAGGTTGAAATGAAAAGAAAAAAAAAAGGCTGGGGGGGGGGGGGGGGGAGGATTTTGAGAACGGGGTCAGAATAGTGGATGGATGGAGGGATAGGTGGGATGTAGACGAGTAAGATGGGGGCAAGAAGGTGGAGGTGGGTTCATTTTCAGTTTGTTAATTTAGCATGTTCAGTGATGCTTAGGTGAAATAGAGTAGTAGTTCCATCACATCAGGTCTTTACAGTACCCATGCGCTGCCAGGCAACCTCAATATCAAGGACGACAAATGAGAACTGGGAGAGAACTCGTTGAAAATTTATAGTACCTTTGCGCTGCCAGGGAACCTCAATTATCAAGGACGACAATTGACAATAGGGAGAGAACTCGTTGCAGAACCAACGAGACGACTCCTAGAGACCATGTTTTAGATCCAATTGAAGCATATCACAATGTACAATAGTAAATGTCCAGGGTTAGAACCAAAAGTAAAATACACGGCTATCACACAAATCACAGCTAGTGAGAAAAGCGGCACTGAAAATCCGTTCGAAACAATAGAAACGTATGCAGTTCGAACACGAACTCACACTCGAGCTGCAATTAGAGTCTGGAATGAATTAGATTTGGTAAGTAAACGGTTAAAATTTGAACTGACCGTTACTGTACAGGGTCACCAATGATGCACAGTTTAAGCACGGTATTTACATGACGCAGTTGGCACCAACAGAAGTACACATTTAGAATCAGCCACAATAAATGAAATATTATCTCGCAGCGAATACAGTGTGGAGGGCTGCTGGATCCCTGGTGGCGCAGAGAGAGAGAGAGAGAGAGAGAGAGAGAGAGAGAGAGCTTACAAATACAGTGGTGTCAGCACGAGGCCTCGATCTTCATGAGCCTCGCAGTCGCGGGGGTGATGAGGATTTATGTCCCTTGCAAATGGACCCTGTTCGGAATTTCTCAGCACTGAAGGGGTTAACGACTAGTAGGCGACTAAGGCCGTCTCCAGGTTGGGGGGTGGGGGTGGTGGGAGAGAGAGAGAGAGAGAGAGAATCACTGACACACTGTCACGTTCTCTCTCTCTCTGCCACACACACACACACACACACACACACACACACAATTGCAATCTCCCATAATTATAAAACATGTCTCACGTCTGGAACAGCTGTTTTAGTTCTTCCATTATTTATTAATATCAAAATGAATGAATACTTGCATTCAGTACATTCAAAACATCAGGTGTATTGCAGAATAGACAATGACATCAGGCCAACAGTGGCCGACTTCGACCCGCGAATACTGTGCTACTATACAGTGCTGCTGCCATTCTGATGAGCCAGCTATCATGCATGCTCCACATGCAAAATATTTCGCAAAATCTTCACTCTCAAGTACCCAGGTATTCCGTGACCAGTGGAACTCAAAGAGTTGTTTTGATGATGTCGCTAGTTTGACACGCAGAGTATTAACGCCGTTCAGAGCCAGATGATGCAGACTCTGTTTCTGCAATCTTTGTTAATTCAACACCAAAATACTCTAGTTGTCCCAGGAACCTGGAGTCAAAGTGGTGTCAGCAAGAGGCATAGATCTTCATGAGCCCCCGCAACTGCGGGGGCTCATGAAGATCTATACCTCTTGCAGGTGGGTGGTGTTCGAATTTTCTTGGCACTGAACGGGTTAACAAAAGCAAAAGGTTGATTGGGTTGGTGTCTCCAAGACAACCTGAGATCATGTGTTCTCTGACGAACGGAAATAATTTAGCCATTCCGGTACATTCCTCTATTAACATCCATTTTGTATACATACTGAGACGTAATTATGACCCAAGATTTTTAAAGTCATCTTTACCATTTACAATATGTACTAGAGAGAAAAAAAAAAAAGAACACAAAACTTCATGAAAAATCCGTCATCATATAAACATAGCATAGCAAAAGCGGAAATACTTTGGCAAGGCAGCATATACCACGCCATACACACAAATTTAAGAAAGGCATATATATTCTCTTTTAACCCATTCAGCCCTGACGCACTACGGCAGGTGATGAGTCGACCATGATAATTCAATGGTTGTGCTTGGCGCCTGTCGGCGCCAAGCTAATCTGGCACTGCCCTTGAATTATCATGGTCGATTCATCTCCTGCAACTGGTGCATATCATTAGATGACGCCTCCAAAATTTGGGAAATACGGCCGTCAGGCTGAATGAGTATATACAATGTTTAGGCTTTGACTCATTACATAGCCAGCTTTAAACGGCAGCAACACAGCATCCAGTAATCGTGATCATTACAATCTGAGAAAAAGAGATACATTTCAATTAATCTTTAACAGGACATATTAGAAATGAAACCAAATACATGCATGTAGTAATACTGGGATACTGAACTTGTAATTCATTCCAATTCACAATTCAGTACCCCTTAAACAGGTTTAAAAAATCTTCCCCGCCTCTAATTCCTTTTTTTTTTAAAAGGAAGAAAAAGAATTAATTAAAACTGAAAATAGGTTAATAAAAAACATTTTATTAAAGCAAAACTGTTGATCTGGACAGAGCATTCCACATATCTGTCATCATCATGTAGTTATTCTTACATGTAACTGTAAAGCTTCAGCCTGAGTTGAATTGACCATAATTCAAGGGTAGTGCCATATAAGCTTGATGCCTGATAGCACCAAGCTAAACTGGCACTACCCCTTGCACTGTCATCATCAGTCCATCTACTGCAACTGGTACATGCTCATTATATATGACAACTGGAAATGCAGCTTTGGTACAGCCTCTGGCACCAAGCTAATCAGGCACTATCTTTGAACTATGGTCAATACTGCTCTTGTAAATAGTTAAAAGAGGCCACTTCCTATGTTGGGGAATTACAATCATTACAACAGCAACACTTTTTAGCTAATTGAAAGTGTTACCGGTAGTAATGACTTTATTTCAGTACATATATCTTTATTTCTTTTTTATGTAGTTGGCATATATGTCCCAAGTACTCACAAATATAGTTCACTGGCAGTCTCCCCTTTTCTTTGCATTTATTACTACAATGTCGACTGCAACCCCTTCCCCCTTTTGGTAGGTTCTCTGGTAGGGTGCATGGAGATTTAGCGCTAGGTGGAGGCATAGAATGTATGCCCTTACAGACACCACAGTAAAATGTGGTTGTCTTTGCAGATAGGCAAAACTTCCTGCCTTCTACCAGTATGCCGAATGGTGAGCTGACGAGGTCGCCAAGACCAAAACAGCTGTCCACACCGGTGAATATCTGGACCCCCCTTGGGGGACCTAGATTTAATTTTCCATGCGCCAAGGGGCTGGAACAGTGGGATATGTAATACGCCCCCCTTCGGGAGGGGTGGGGGGGGGGGAGGGGCTTCCATTTGCAATTCTTCCAGTCACATACTTGGCGCAACCCCTCTTTCCTATCTTTTTTTTCCTGCTTCAATCAAACTAGATCTATGATCATTGGTCGATGCAGCACAATTCTCTCCCCTGACAGTGCTTTTACCTACTTTACTTTGTAAACTTCCTAAAATATTAGCACTGGCAGTCTCCCCTTTTCTTTTCACTCAGAAATGTATTTTCTACCACATTAACTCATTCGCAGCCAGCCGCATTCGGTCGCGAGCCATAAGCCGCGCATCCGGATGCGGCTTTCCGCGAATGAGTCAACATAGTCATAAAAAAATGGTTGTGAATGTTGGGTTGTGAAAACACTTAATGGTACATACTTTGAGTGTATCGTATTCTTAATGAAGTCATTTTTGAAGTGGTACTATTAAAAAAAAATTAATGGCTCTGAATGCATCTCAAGTCTTTTAACCCTCGCTAGATCAGTAGATGCCTTGGGTAGAAAATATTTTACTATACCAAGTCTGTTCTATTTTCATTTGTAACATCAACATTTGTAAGTCTTTTTTTTTTTTTACCCAACATATATGAATGTCTTTAGCATCTCATCAGGTACATGCCTGTGGACTCAAAAATATCCTTTTGTTTATTTGAAAGAAAAGGTGTAAACTTGCATCCCTTGTCCATATGCAATAGGTAGAAATTGTACCACACAGTTTACATAGACTGCAGCACATTGATTGCATGGTGCAAATTCTACCCACGATGTACGATTAAGGTAGCACAACAGTAATATTCGCATTAGTACATTGTATACCTGTATAAACTGCACCATACAACTGACATGAACTGCACCATGTCGACTGCATGGTACGATTTCTACCCAAGTCTTATGATTGATGCTGTAAGTGTTAAATGCGATGTGTAGCGAAGATTAACATAGCTTCAGATCAACTCAATGTTACTGATCAGTTATTGTTTTAATTTTCTTTAGCACCTTAATTTTTTTAGGACCACTTCAAAAATGATCTTTGAAGATTAATGCACGAAAAGAAAAGACATTCACTGATCAATAACTTCAGCTTTATGGTGTCACGTCTCTTTGTCAACACAGTGTTCATGGTTATTGCAGAGGTTCATGGCACTTTTCGAAAGAGAAACATTTAGTGATTTACAGCTGTACAAGAGAGAGGTAAGGATGGATCATGGATGTGGGAAAAAAAAAAAAACTCCGACAATATGCATTTACGGTAAACAAAAATCCTCAAGCTGGCCAACTGTGGTCAACATCAGCCCAAGGACCTTTCACTCACTGGATTTGTTATGATGCTCTGGGCCGAGTGTTCATGTAGATAAAGCCAACAACCAATGACACAATGATGGCCAAAACGGGGATGACAACTTTGAGGATGTTTCGTTTGTTTTCCATATTCTCCTGTTTGCGTTCTCTCTTCTCTCTCCGAGATTCCTTCACCTTCCCTTTCAGCTGCCGCATTCTTGTTTATTTGGTGTCCTAGATAGTGTTGAAAGTGGAGAAACGAATAAAAAATAGTGATGGCAGACTGTACAGTCGTTTGGTTAGTTCGGGGTTTAACGTCCACGGCACCGAATTGATAATGGACGGCTCTGATGGGCGGGTTATGGGGGACAGCAAAATCTATTGCCTATGGAGTACGACCTGAACGCTGATCAACTCAGGCGGACTCCAACTGTGCCACTTTGATTTACCAGGACCTTTCAACGGACATGCTATTGAACAAGCCCGTCCTTCCCCCCTGGATTGCGAATCCAGCTACAGAGTCCGAAATAGCTCTGGCGGTTAAGCGTCGGAGCAGGAGAGCGAAGGGAATCGACGGGTCGTGGGTTCGTACAGTCAGTTGAGTGTAGCAACTATAGCAATGGCTTCTCTCTAGCTCTGATGCGAAGCAGCACTGATTCTGCACAACAGAAGAGCATACAATAATAATATTATTGCAAAATATTAGATTTTAGACAAAGTGCATGAGGTGCATATATATTAACAGTTATGTTAGTGCTGGATTTTATGAGAATTTTTTTTTTTCTTAATGCAGTCAGGGAGATTGAGAGATCTTCTTGAGGCTGGGTATGGGCAAAAAAATGATGCGTATACCGCACGCGATGGAGTCATCAAAACAGGTGTTATGTTAACCTGACCTTGAAATCTTGTGAGAATGTTTGTGTCGGCCCTGATCACGTAAAACACACCAACAACGCGATAACCATATGGCGATCAAAGAACGTGTCGTCTACTGCGCCAGGGGACTTTACTCTTTCTTCCTATTTGAGATTACTCTCACAGATCAAACCAAAATGGCGACCATCACGCTCAATTCATATCTCCACTCTGTAAGTTTTAGAAACATTTCATGGTTCCTTTCCTTTTGAATCATATCATCGATCGCAACAGTCGATGTTAAAGATGAGTTCTTGCTTAGTCGACTGAATACAGTATATCGGAAGCAGATCAGTAAAAAAAAAATAAAAAACTCAAACTTGTCGCTGTTTCACGCCTATCAAATCATGTCAGTAAAAAATGAAAAGAAAAGGGGAGACTGCCAGTGCTAATATTTTAGGAAGGTTACAAAGAAAAGTAGGTAATAGCACTGTCAGGGGAGAGAAGTGTGCATGATAGACCAGTGATCATAGATCTACTGTGGCCAAAGCACACACACACACACACAAAAGAGATAGGAAAGAGAGGGGGCGCTAATAAAGTGACTTCCATAATGCATTGCTTCCAGTCACTTAGTAGCGCCCCCTCTCTTTCCTATCTCTTTTTTTTTGGGTGTGCTTTGGCCACAGTAGATCTATGATCACTGGTCGATCATGCACACTTCTCTCCCCTGACAGTGTTATTACTAATATTACCTACTTTTCTTTGTAACCTTCCTATCTCTTGACTAAAGACCTGTTTCCCTTTAGAGCGCTCTCTCACACAAACACACACACGCCTGCGCACACACACACACACCACAGTCGTGTACGTTGTATTTACTCACACGTTCCGCTTGATAGCTCTGTTGTAGAGAGAAATAACAATTATGGCAGAATGGGACGACGTCACATGTCAGATCAGATGAATGCCATATACACGTTTGTGTCTAGATTTCAAATGTTTTGCCTACATTTTTGTGTCTAGATTTTAAAATATCAAATGTTTATTAATGGCCAGTGTGTTGTCTTTACAGATCAGCAATGCCCTAAGTGGACGAGATGGAGATGAAGCTGCTGTAAGTGCTGTTAGTGTTAGGCCAACATGCAAGTTTTGAAATAAAGTTACATTAACAAAATCTGTAAATGTGACATTATTTTACATAAACCATGCGAAAGAGGGAAAATTACACTTTTTGTACAGAAAAGAAAAAAGAAAATCTTTTTGCTAAGTTGACAGATTTAAAATTTAGTGATCTGAGTGTAATCCAATGATCTTTCCCACAGTTACTTCTGTCATTCCGGCACCCTCATGTTGCAAATCCACGTCTTCAGCTGGAGAAACCAGAGGCACCATGTCAAAGGGTACTGGACCAGCCATTCGATGAAATTGTGGCTGCCCATCTTAGGTAGAGTTTGTGTGTCACTTTATTTTGTTGTCTTATATAACTGTATGCCTTTTAAAATCCATTACATCCTGAGGCTGAATTTTTAAAATTTGCTTATTTGTGTCCTATGAAGGCTACATTATAGTTTAGGAGATCTACAGATCAATCATTTTTGCTTTAGTTCAGGGGTGGTGCCAGAATAGCTTGGTGCTTCAGGCACTACCCTTGAGCTGTCACAGATTAATTTCAAGCAATAGAGTGTCAGGATGAAAAGGGTTGAGTGGTAAGTTTTATGTTTCAGTGTTAACCCATTTAGCCCCAAGGTCCCATTTTTCAAAGTTTGGAGGTGTAGCCAAACGACTGTATACCAGCTGTAGGAGATGGATTGATCATGATAATTCAAGGGTACTGCCAGATGAGCTTGACGCCTTCAGGCGCCAAGCTCATCTGGCACTGCCCTTGAATTATCATGATCAATCCATCTCCTGCTGCAGGGTCCCACGGCTGAAAGGGTTAATATAGTTTGTTTGTGGCATTTGACAAGAAACAGCATTTTGGAAGGAATGATACTATTGATAGTGTTGAACTTGCATTTAGTTTGTTCAGGGTTTAACGTCCACGGTACCGGAGTGATAATGGACGGCCATAACTGGCAGTTTGTTCTGGGTTTAACGTCCATGGTACCGGAGTGATAATGGACAGCCATAACCGGCAGTTTGTTCAGGGTTTAACGTCCATGGTACCGGAGTGATAATGGACAGCCATAACAGGCAGTTTGTTCAGGGTTTAACGCGCACGGCACCAGAGTGATAATGGATGGCCATAACAGGCAGTTTTTTTACGGTTTAACAAAAATCGTACCGGAGTGATAATGGACAGCCATAACAGGCAGTTTGTTCAGGGTTTAACGTCCACGGTACCGGAGTGATAATAGAGGGCCATTTCAGGGTTTAACGTCCACGGTACCGGCTGGTACCTGCCATCGCTGAAGACCACCTCCCAGAGGGCCAGTGTGGCTTCAGAGCAAACAGGAGCACCACCGATATGGTCTTTGTGCTGAGACAGCTTCAGGAGAAGTGCCGCGAGCAGAACAAAGGGCTGTACGTAACGTTTGTCGACCTAACAAAAGCGTTCGACACTGTGAGCAGGCAAGGCATGTGGCAGATCCTGGAGCGACTTGTCTGTCCCCCAAAGTTCCTCAGCATGATTGTCCAGCTACACGAGGACCAGCAAGGCCAGGTCAGACTCAACAATGACCTCTCAGAACCATTCTCAACGGCGTAAAGCAGGACTGCGTGCTGGCACCGACCCTCTTCACCATCTTTTTTAGCATGATGTTGAAGCAGGCCACTGGACCTCGATGATGACGATGCAGTGTACATCAGGTATCGTCTCGATGGCAGCCTGTTCAACCTCAGACGACTGCAGGCCCACATAAAAACCCTAGACCAACTGATTCGTGAGCTGCTTTTTGCTGATGACGCTGCCCTCGTTGCACACACAGAGAGAGCCCTGCAGCGCATCACGTCCTGCTTCGCAGACGCTGCCCAGCTCTTTGGACTCGAGGTCAGTCTGAAAAAGACAGAGGTCCTCCATCAGCCGGCACCCAAGACAGTGTATCACCCTCCTCACATCACCATTGGCGAGTCTGAACTAAAGTCAGTGCACCAGTTTACTTACCTTGGCTGCATTATCACGTCGGACGCCAAGCTGGACAAGGAGCTTGACAGCAGGCTGGCAAAAGCAAACAGCGCTTTTGGGCGACTTTTCAAGCGGGTGTGGCACAATCAACAGCTGAAAACAGGCACCAAGATCAGCGTGTACAGAGCTGTGGTCCTCACCACCCTGCTGTATGGTTCCGAGTCCTGGGCCCTCTACCGCAGCCAACTACGACTCCTCGAACGCTTCCACCAGCGCTGCCTGCGCACCATCCTTGGCATTCACTGGAGTGACTATGTCACCAACGTCGAGGTCCTTGAACAGGCTGAAACTGTGAGCATCAAGGCTTTGCTGCTGCGGACACAGCTCCGCTGGGCGGGGCATGTCTCCAGGATGGAGGATCATCTCCTACTAAAGATCACCCTGTTCGGCGAGCTTGCTACTGGACACCGTGACAGAGGGGCACCAAAGAAGAGATACAAAGACTGTCTCAAGAAGTCACTTAGTGCCTGCCAAATCGACCACCACCAGTGGTCTTCGCTTGCTGTGGACCGTGACACCTGGCGCTCCACCATTTACAAGGCAGCTGTCTCCTTTGAGGACTCGCAGAGCTAGCCTTAAGGACAAGCGGCTCAGGAGAAAAAACAGAGATGCCGCAACTCATAACCCTGGCCATACCTCCCCCTGCAGCCACTGCGGTCGAACCTGCCTGCCCCGGATTGGCCTCCGCAGCCATGAACAAGCCTGCAGACGTCGTGGGCAACTCCTATAAAATCTTCGTTCGCGAAGTCAAGCCAAGAAGAGACCGGAGTGATAATGGATGGCCATAACAGGCAGTTTGTTCAGGGTTTAACGCCCACGGCACCGGAGTGATAATGGACAGCCATAACAGGCAGTTTGTTCAGGGTTTAACGTCCGCGGTACCGGAGTGGTAATAGACGGCCATTCAGGGTTTAACGTCCACGGTACCGAAGTGATAATGGATGGCCATAACAGGCAATTTGTTCAGGGTTTAACGCCCACTGCACTGGAGTGATAATGGACGGCATAACAGGCAGTTTGTTCAGGGTTTAACGCCCATGGCACTGGATTGATAATGGATGGCCAAAACAGGCAGTTTGTTCAGGGTTTAACGCCCATGGCACCGGAGTGATAATGGATGGCCATAACAGGCAGTTTGTTCAGGGTTTAATGCCCACTGCACCGGAGTGATAATGGACAGCCATAACAGGCAGTTTGTTCAGGTTTTAACGCCCATGGCACCGGAGTGATAATGGACGGCCATAACAGGCAGTTTGTTCAGGGTTTAACGCCCATGGCACCAAAGTGATAATGGACGGCCATAACAGGCAGTTTGTTCAGGGTTTAACGCCCATGGCACTGGAGTGATAATGGACGGCCATAACAGGCAGTTTGTTCAGGGTTTAACTCTTTGATGCACGCAGTCTGAAGAAACTTGCCTCTATGAAACGCACAGCAGCGCACCCCTTAAACGCACGGCAAAATCTGTGGAGCAGGCGTGAGCTAAAACACTCAAAATTCCATTTCCCAATACTGCTTTTTCTGGACCCTTCCAGCTATAATGTACTTCTTCTACTAAAGCTGAACTGGTTCCATTCACCTTCCTCCAAAAATAAATGAAAGGCAAAGAGCTACATAGGGGACATTTCGCATACTAAATACAAGAAACATTTAGTTTTGCATTCCCCAAGTCTCACTCATGGCCACAGGAAGCATGTCTCTCTAACCAATTACCCCCAGGATATGACTCCTTACAAGGTTGATAACATCTTGACACTGGTTTCGTAGGAAAAATACAAGAAATACTATAAGAAAGGGGCTGTATGGTACTAAGCAAACTTATTTGCCTTTGTGCCCTAATTAGAGGGCTACAAAATTTAATTCAGTGAGCTTGAAGGTTGTGCGCCGTGCGCCGAAGAGTTAACGCCCATGGCACCGGAGTGATAATGGACGGCCATAACAGGCAGTTTGTTCAGGGTTTAATGCCCACGGCACCGGAGTGATAATGGCCGGCCATAACAGGCGGGCTATGGGGCACAAGGACAGCTATAGCCTATCGAGTACGACATGAACACTGGCAGGGTCATTGTATCAGCTTTTACAAGGGTTCAAAATACTTTTCAAAAGTATGGGGCACTTCAGGCCCCCTGTTAGTAAAAGTAGGGGGCCCCACAGAGAAGTAAGGGGCTCATAAACCGTCACATGATTTACGGACAAGACAGCGAAACATAGGAACTCTCCTTTGTGGGAGGAAGCAGCTTCAGCTAAAAGAAGAATAGCGAGCAGCAAACAGCAGAGTGAACATATCACGCTAGACCACTATGCATCAAAGAGAGGTTCATGCAATGCATACCGTGCTAAAAATAGCCAGCCACGTTTGTTTGGTGAAAAGTTGATGACCTGTGTCGGAACCGCGCTGATGCGCTGAGTACCGCCTACCGTTGCTTTGAGACACAGTAGGTCTCAAAAGAAGGGGGTACGTCAGGCACCGTGGACATGAAAGTAGGGGACCTGAGGCCAAAGTAAGGGGCTTTTTGCCCTGGGCCCCTTGTTATTTCGAACCCTGTTTACTGTTGCTAAACTGGAAGTCCCACTTTTATTCAGATTTTGATTTTGAGCAAATTAGATTGAAAAGATAGATTTCAATAACATTTTTGTTTATGGCTCAAATATACATGTATTGATTGTTTTTCAGATGCTGCTGGGCAGTGTCCAATCATGATTTCATCGAGGCATATGCTTGTCAGTCACTGGTTGTGCAGTATCCTTTATAATGTGAATGTTCATTTTATTAAAAATTCTTGTTTTTACAGTTGGTATGCATAATTCTTGATTTTGATCCATTCAGCCCTAACACCCTCCAGGAGGAAATGGCTGACCCGAATAATTCAAGGGTAGTGCCAGATTAGCTTGGTGCCTTGGCATGTTTGATCCTTCTCTCATTACTGATCAATACGTAGCTAGAAAATGGTTGCTTCCAAATCTGTGTCCCATGCTTGGAAAGGTTACACTGATAATCACCTAGTGTACATTTCCTTGACAAGGAACAGAACATTCACTCGGGAGTTTCAGAGTCAGAAGGAAGACAACTGGGCCCTGCCAATTCTCTTCATCGTCTGCCTTGACTTGAGGCTGTTTGCACAGAGTGTAAGTTATTGGCTAAGTCAGGGGTAGCACTGCCTCTCACAATTTTGCATTACTGCTTTGCACATCAGAGGCATAAACACATATGTGACAGGAAAAATGCTGAGGTGGGCTGCCTGAAAACGTGCAACTCATTTAGCCCTGACACACCACAGCAAGACATGGATCGAGCATGATAGTTCAAGGGTGGTGCCAGAATAGCTTGGCGCCTATAGGCGCCAAGCTATTCTGGCACCACCCTTGAACTATCATGCTCAATCTTTCTCTAGAATCGCCATACAGTCCTTCAGAGGGCAACTTCAAAATTTGAGGATTTCAGCCATGGGGTAGAATGTGTTAAAATTGAGTATATGCTGGTACTAAAAAAAATATTGTCTGCTGAAGTAAATGAGGTTAATTAAATAAACACAAACAAGAGATTTTTTTGCAACCCCTCCAAAGCACCTAACAACAAAATGTGTATTGCATTATTCAAAATGAGCCTATTTAAGTTTTTAAAATGTCTGAGTTTAGGTATTAGCTGTGGAGTTTGTAAGCATCACAATAGTTAACAAGATGGGATGAACCATAACCCACAAAGTCCCGTCTATATCAGAACTGTCTTCGCTGTCAAGGCTCTCTACCTTTTGTCTTTGACTTGATTCTGATGTTGAAATATCTCTTTTTGAAAAAGCCTCGCAGATGTGCCAATGCGTCATAGTGAACTCTGTGAGGGGCATGCGCAGTGCATACGCGTCATTGGTTTGTCAAATGTCATTTGTCATGACGTATTTTTTGGTTTTTACGTAATTTATATTTAACGTGATATGAGTTTCGCTTTCGCTTTAAGACTTGGGAAAATGGTGACAAAACTAGAATTTTACTGTACAGTTTCAGTCTTGCTATAATTTGTGTGAAATCAGGTTGACTTTACCTAGCTACATGCTGTACTAAGTTTCTTTCTCCGTTGGGTACTTCTTTGTACTAAGTAAAACCTGCATGCCCTTCTTAAAGTTCGTCAATGTGTGTGTATGTGTGTGCGTGCATGCATGTGAGCACTCCAAACATCCTCTAGAGGCATAGATGTTCATGTGCCCTCCAGGCACATGAGGATCTATGCCTCTTGGAGATGCACACATATGTCGGAGAGAGAGAGAGCGCGAGCGAGAGAGAGAATTACGTCATATTTAGAGTATGTCTTCGTGGTGACGGAGTTGCTTCTTTTACGTCCCCGGCACTGTTTTGACTTTCTCCAGATGTCAAGGTTTTTTACTGTTAATTTTTTTCTGAAAAGAATTAACTTTTACTGAAGAAGTTGAAACAAAGCTGGCTAACGAACTCATCCAATGTCTTTCTCAAAACTAGCTATATCGGGTCATCTGAATGCTCTACTGAAAGCGCGATGATGTGTGCGTGGATGCGTGCGCACTCCAAACATCTCCAAGAGACATTGATCCTCATGCACTTTCCGGGCGTATGAGGATCTATGCCTCTTGGAGATGCATGCATGTCTGTGAGAGAGAGAGAGAGAGCGCTAGAGAGAATTACGTCATACGGAGTTGCCTCTTTTACGTCACCGCCACTGTCTGACTTTCTCTAAAAGTCAAGTTTTTTTACTGTTTTAATTTTTTTCTGAAAAGAATTAATTTTTACTAAAGAAGTTGAAAGGATACAAAGCTGGCTAACGCACTCAGCCAATGTGAGTCTTTATCCAAACTAGCTATATCCAAAATTTTAAGTAAATATGACAAAAATTACAGATTCTAATCTGGGTCAACCGACTTCCTATGAACGGTTTTTTTATGTCTTAAATGAGACATTCAAATATGCTCAGAGACTCTCTTAGCCACCCATTTAGGAAAGTATTTCGCCAAGTTTCAAGCTTGTGTGTACAGAAATATCAGAGATTCTCTTGTTTACATACATACGCACACACACACATACATACATACATGCATACATACATTATTATATGCACATGTGGCGCTTTGCACCAAATGTACGTTCAGCAGTGAGGTTCGCGTAACTAGACATGACGTAATTTTTATCTTGTTACTTCAATTGTGAGAGGTTCAGGCCTGCCCGCCTTTGACATCATGGACATGCTATTAAATTCGCCCCACCGCGACCCGTCCTAAAAAGTCCCTTCTATTAATCAAAGGGACTTTAAAAGAAAGAAATTAGATTGTCTTCTGTGTCTATGATTTATAACTTCTGAGAGATTTAATGTATTTTCTCAGAATACTTATCATTTGTTTCAGTGACTTTTCAACCATTACAGGCAAATAAGTTGTTTTGACTCTCTCCTATTTTCATTATTATTTTTATTTTATTTTTTTATGCAGGCGGATCTGCAAGCTGTAAAGAAGAGTCATGGTAAAGCAGGAGAACGATCGGAAAAGGCAGCAGACTTACTGATGGGCTGTTTCCGTGTTTGTGCGTCAGATAAGTAAGTTTATTTCTTGTACTGGTCTGTAATTTTGGACCTTACAGTGTTATGTAAGGTTCAAAATCGCAAACCAGCGCACAAAACAAAATATGTGTAGAACATTTGATGGCCGCTACTGTGGGGGGAAAAAACCTAACAACCCTGTCGTTTTCTTTACAGTCCTGTCCATTAAGCCCTGAGAATGAAATTGTCAGATGTTGGAGATACCCAGTGACGTCTAAATTACAGTTCTGGGGACAAATCAACCATGATATTTCAAGGGTTGTGTCAGGATGGCTTGGTGCACGTGGGCGCCAAGCTATTCCGAAACACCCTTGAACTGTCGTGGTCAAACCATATCCTCGAGTCATGTCAGGGCCTTATGGGTTCAAACATATGTGTGGTAATACTACTGAATGTATGACTTTGAACTGTTCATTGTAATTTTGTTAGCATACAGTTAACCCTTTTAGCCCCAACACCCTACAACATTAGATTGATGGACCATGATAATTCAAGGGTAGTGCCAGATCAGCTTGGCACCTTCAGGCGCCAAGCTAATCTGGCACTACCCTTGAATTATCATGGTCAATCCACCTCCTGCAACTGGTACATAGCCATTAAGTAACACTTCCAAAATCTGGGAAATGCACCCATGGGGCTAAAAGGGTTAAATAATTTGCATCGTCACTGAACCAGTAATTTTATTTTTTATGTAAACATATGTATAATTGTTAGTTTTCATTGCTTTAAATAGTGACGAGACACTTTTCTGTTTATATTCTTCTCAATCTTTCCTGTGATCTGTCTAGCCGTGCTGCTATTGAGGATTCTAAGAAGTGGGGAATGCTCAACTTGGTGAATCAGCTTTTCAAAATCTACTTCAAGGTAAGACTGTATTAGAATTACAATGTAGTTCTCTTGTGTTGGATGGAGACTGGCAGTATGTCGCGAAGTGCAATTACTGTGAAAGAAAAGTATTATGTAGGTCATGTGGAAGCAACTCTGCTGTCCTCAAAAAATGTGAGACTTAGCCTGTTCACACAATTAGTGTGCAAAAGAGTTACAAGTCTCGGTGGCTTTGTTTTGTTTTGAATTGTTTTAATTCCAGGTGAGGTTAAGCATATATTTTGCAGTGGACCTTTCTGTTTGTTACTGTAAAGGAGTTATTGCATCGTAACATTTTGCACATGGAAAGTCAGTTTTCTTGGTAGTTGTAGGCCTGCGATCACATTGACATTCAGAAACTTAGGCTGAAGGTGTCAGCTTTGCTGTCTCTTTGCACAAACCTACCTAGGAAAATCAACTGAGTGTGCATCCATGTGGTCACAAATCCACTCAGGGTAGGTTTTGTCTGCCACTATTTCACCAAGATTTCTAAGTTTGGTGGATTCATTTCTCTGTGGGTAGGCAGATTTAGCGATGTGGACCCTTTCAGAAAAAAACTAAGGTCTCTCTCTTGGCTTGACTTCGCGAACGAAGATTTTATAGGAGTTGCCCACGACGTCTGCAGGCTTGTTCGTGGCTGCGGAGGCCAATCCGGGACAGGCAGGTTCGACTGCAGTGGCTGCAGGGGGAGGTATGGCCAGGGTTCTGAGTTGCGGCATCTCTGTTTTTTCTCCTGAGCCGCTTGTCCTTAAGGCTAGCTCTGCGAGAGTCCTCAAAGGAGACAGCTGCCTTGTAAATGGTGGAGCGCCAGGTGTCACGGTCCACAGCAAGCGAAGACCACTGGTGGTGGTCGATTTGGCAGGCACTAAGTGACTTCTTGAGACAGTCTTTGTATCTCTTCTTTGGTGCCCCTCTGTCACGGTGTCCAGTAGCAAGCTCGCCGAACAGGGTGATCTTTGGTAGGCGATGATCCTCCATCCTGGAGACATGCCCCGCCCAGTGGAGCTGTGTCTGCAGCAGCAAAGCCTCGATTCTCACAGTTTCAGCCTGTTCAAGGACCTCGACGTTGGTGACATAGTCACTCCAGTGAATGCCCAGGATGGTGCGCAGGCAGCGCTGGTGGAAGCGTTCGAGGAGTCGTAGTTGGCTGCGGTAGAGGGCCCAGGACTCGGAACCATACAGCAGGGTGGTGAGGACCACAGCTCTGTACACGCTGATCTTGGTGCCTGTTTTCAGCTGTTGATTGTGCCACACCCGCTTGAAAAGTCGCCCGAAAGCGCTGTTCGCTTTTGCCAGCCTGCTGTCAAGCTCCTTGTCCAGCTTGGCGTCCGACGTGATAATGCAGCCAAGGTAAGTAAACTGGTGCACTGACTTTAGTTCAGACTCGCCAATGGTGATGTGAGGAGGGCGATACACTGTCTTGGATGCCGGCTGATGGAGGACCTCTGTCTTTTTCAGACTGACCTCGAGTCCAAAGAGCTGGGCAGCGTCTGCGAAGCAGGACGTGATGCGCTGCAGGGCTCTCTCTGTGTGTGCAACGAGGGCAGCATCATCAGCAAAAAGCAGCTCACGAATCAGTTGGTCTAGGGTTTTTGTGTGGGCCTGCAGTCGTCTGAGGTTGAACAGGCTGCCATCGAGACGATACCTGATGTACACTGCATCGTCATCATCGAGGTCCACTGTGGCCTGCTTCAACATCATGCTAAAAAAGATGGTGAAGAGGGTCGGTGCCAGCACGCAACCCTGCTTTACGCCGTTGAGAATAGGGAATGGTTCTGAGAGGTCATTGTTGAGTCTGACCTGGCCTTGCTGGTCCTCGTGTAGCTGGACAATCATGCTGAGGAACTTTAGGGGACAGCCAAGTCGCTCCAGGATCTGCCACATGCCTTGCCTGCTCACAGTGTCGAACGCTTTTGTTAGGTCAACAAACGTTACGTACAGCCCTTTGTTCTGCTCGCGGCACTTCTCCTGAAGCTGTCTCAGCACAAAGACCATATCGGTGGTGCTCCTGTTTGCTCTGAAGCCACACTGGCCCTTTGGGAGGTGGTCTTCAGCGATGGCAGGTACCAGCCGATTCAGGAGCAGCCTTGCAAGAATTTTCCCAGCAATGGACAGCAGGGTAATTCCCCAATAGTTGGAACAGTCAGACTTCTCGCCTTTGTTCTTGTACAGGGTGATAACGACAGCATCACGGAGATCCTTTGGTAGTGTTCCTTCCTCCCAGCAGCAGAGAAAGAGGTCATGGAGCTTGTTGTGCAGTGCTGTGCCTCCATGTTTCCAGATCTCTGGCGGTATTCCATCAATGCCTGCTGCTTTGCCACTCTTGAGCTGGTGGATGGCTGTGAGGGTCTCTTCAGCGGTGGGCGGCTCGTCCAATTCAACCTTTACTGGGAGTTGTGGGATTTGTAGGACGACTGCTTCTTGAACAGTGCGCTCAGCGCTGAAGAGGCTCTGAAAGTACTCCGACCAGCGGTTCAAGATGGAGGTATTATCTGTGAGGAGTGCCTGGCCATTCGCGCTTCGCAGGGGACTTTGTACCAGGTGCCTGGGGTCTTACACTGCTTTCAGTGCTTCGTAGAAGCCCCTGTAGTCACCATTGTCAGCGCTAAGCTGGGTCCTCTGTGCGAGTCTGGTCCACCACTCATTCTGGAGATCTCTGAGCTTGCGCTGGAGACTGCTGCAGACGAGGCGGAAGGCAGACTTCTTCACAGGGCAGGAAGGCTGGGCTAGGTGGGCCTGATGGGCGGCTCTTTTTTTTGCTAGGTGTTCCTGGATCTCAACATCGTTTTCGTCAAACCTGTCTTTGTTCTTCTTTCTAGCGAAACCCAAGACTTCTGCAGAGGATTTTGCAAAAAACTAAGGTACACGAATATGAAATTGTTTCTTCAAAAACATTACCGATGACATTACTGATAGGAAACGTACACTTACCTTACCAATTTCAGACAAAAATTCCGTTTTGTACCTACACGACAAAGGAGGCGACCCAAGGGCACTGTAACCAGGTACCCTGAGTAGCCTCCCGTCCCACCCTGTCCGGTCACGCGCCCAGCGGTATCTCGCCAGTCTGTTCGCTTAGCTTACCGCAAACGGTTGTGTTCAAGCCTACTGGGCGTGTTCGGCTGTGTTGGTTGTAACTGGTAGTTACCTCGGATAACCGTGCTTGCCTTGGATTACCTTCGTTTCTTAGTGAAACTTACGTGTGGGCGCTGGTGCTTCTGTCTGGATTTGTGGCGCTGGGGCTTCGCCACTGCGCCCTTTGGATTCCTTACGGTCTTTGTGACAGGTTACTCACCGACCTCGCAGCCAGGGCAAGGTAAGGTCTCGGTTGTTGCCCTCGAACGGCGTTCGGTGCGCCAGGCAGCAGAACCGGCCGTGAGTTTGCTCTACGTCAGAGTCATGCTTCGTATATGCGGGCGCTCGTTTTGCGTGGCCTCGGGGCGCCACGCCCGGTCGCCTCTCACGTTTACTCTATGTTGCAGTTACCGTGTATGCACCGTGACAGTTCCTCGCCAGCCGCGAGGCCATGGCGAGGTAAGGTCTCAGTAGTTGCCCTCGACTGGTGCTAGGTGCGCTGGGACCATAGAGCGTATATTATATGGGGAGAGGCTATCTGGCACTCTCTGCGTGGAGACCGCCCGCCATATTGCAGGTTCCACTAACCGCTACCTCCACACTGTTATGCTATAGCCTGTATAATTATATATACTGCTGCCTTTTAACACCTGGCAGAGATAAGGAATGGAATGCTAGGAGGGTGAACTGTACGGACTTGGCGTACATTTCCAAAATAATACACACATTATAAAATAACCCAGTGTTCTACTGGAAAGCGTTTGTGTTTCCTTACGGCACAACCACATGAATGTTATCTTACTTTTCGTAAGTTTAGACAGGACTATGACTGGGCCAAGCAGCATGCGGAAGATAAAGTTTTTGAGTGAGAGAAGTGATAATTCGTGCGCGGGTGCACTTGTTTGCGTGGCCTTACGGAGCCAAGGCCGGTCTCCTCTCACCTTTGACTATGTTTGCAGTAAAAAGTCCGCACCTGCACACGCTGTGGGGACTTCCAGTGGCCGGGCAATACGCATGCTGTGTGCCTCCCCAGCTCCGGCTGTGCCTCCAGTCACACCTGCGCGGCCATTATGGAAGAACAATGGTGCAGCTCTGGGGCTTCTTTCGGCGCGAACGTCCGACACCATCCCGGGCCCAGCCACCCGCTACCGCAGCTGAACAGCCTAGACGCACCCGCTCTGATGTTGGGGGACAGATTACCCGCTGGATGAGACCCCTCTTGCGCGCCCGCTCGCCTAAGCCTGGCCCGCAGCGAACTTGTTCGCCCCGCCTTGCGGAAACTTGAAAGCTGCCCCGCCACTACTCGGTTCCAGTCCAGCAACCACGTCGTCCGTCCCGCTCCACCGTGAGTGACCAGCGCCCCCTGCCGGACGAAGCTACTGGACCCTTGCGCGTGCGCTCTCTCAAGCGTGGCCCACAGCGAACTTGTTCGCCCTGCCTTGCAGAAACTCGTAAGTGCGGAAACCCGCCACTACTCTGTACCAGTCCAGCAGCAACGTCAGCCGTCCCGCTCCATGGTGAGTGACAAGCGCCCCCAGCCGGACGCAGCTACTGCTCCTGGTGCGATGACCGGCACCTTTCCCCCACGGATCTGACTGTCCTGCAGCTGGCCAAGTCCTTCCTGGCTCTTTGCCGAGCAGCACTGGGCGCCGATCACCATCGGGAGCTACCTCCCCATGATCGCTGACGCGTGCCGCCACTTGGCCCACCCGGTCCCAGGCGCTTGCAAAGACCTCGCCGACCGTTTGGCCCAGTTCAACCTCCAGCGGCCTGCCCCCTGCTTGCTGACTCCGTGATGGGACCTACCTGGGGTGCTGACATGGCTCAACTCGGGCCACTTTGAACTGATCCCCTTGGCGCGGTTGGCCGATGTGACCCGGAAGACCTGCTTCCTCCTGGCCCTCACCTTGACTTCCAGGGTACGCGAACTGCACGCGCTCTCAATGCGCCCCGCCTGCCTACAGTTCAGAACGGATGGCTGTGCAGTTAATGACCGACCCATCCTTCCTGGCCAAGTCTCGGTCTCCATTGACCGCGCCACAGGTGATCACCATCTGGACGCTAAGGGGTTCCTCCTACCCCAGGAGACCGGACAGCAGGACCCTGTGAGGGTCTTACGGGGGTACCTGCGCCGATCCTAACCCGTCTGGAGCGGATGTGCCCGCCTCTTGCTGCCTTGTCCCCAGGAGGACAAGACACCTCGGCCAGATGATATCTTCCTGGCTCGGCTGCGTGACCCGGTCCTCCTCCTAGGACCTCTCTCCAGACAGCGCTAAGAGGCTGAAGATCAGGGCACACGAGGTTAGACCCACGGCCACGAGCGTCGCCTTCACTTGCTCCTGCGCCGTCAAAGACGTGGCGGTCTTGGGCTGGCGGGTGGCATCTACCTTTGCCCGGTTCTACCTCAGGGACCTCTCGGGCAAGCAGGAGAACCTAACCCTGGTGGGGCACATCACCACGGCGCAACACTCCCTCCCGGCGCCTGGGACGCCAGGCATTAAGTTTAGCTGAAATTGTCAGGAGTTTGCCCTGTGGGAGGGCGGGTCTGGGTAGCCCGTATACAGGGGATAAGGAAGTTCTGGGCGGCACCCACCTCCTTATCGCTATTCTTCCTATCAGTAATGTCATCGGGAATGTTTTTGAAGAAACAAATGAATTTTTCTCTAAAATGTATTTTTTCGAAAAATACTTACTGATGACATTACTCGGAGGACCCTCCCACCTGCCCCGCTTGCCGACTATAAGCTAAGCTTGAGACTGGTGAGATACCGCTGGGCGCGTGACCGGATAGGGTGGGACGGGAGGCTACTCAGGGTACCTGGTTACGGCGCCCATGGGTCGCCTCCCATATCGTGTAGGTACAAAACGGAATTTTGGGCTGAAATTGGTAAGGTAAGTGTACGTTTCCTATCAGTAATGTCATTGGCAAGTATTTTTCGAAAAAATACATTTTAGAGAAAATTCATTTTTCACTTCATTGTGAGGTAGATGCTGCCTTAACCCATATCATACTGAGGCTAAAAGCTTCAAATTTGTACACTGCCATATATGCAAGCTACATTATAGTACTTAGAGATAAGGATATAGACCAATGGCTTTAGTTCAAGGGTGGTGCCAGAGTAGTTTGGCACTTAGAGACGCCAAACTATTCTGGAACTACCCTTGAACTATTTTAGTCAAACGGTCCGTGGCGCAGTGGTTAAGGCGCCTGCCACCAATGCCAAAGGTGCGAGGTTCGATACCGGGTTCCGGCATCGGACTTTCCTCCTCTGGTAAGTGTCACCGTAAATTCGGGCGGACCGTCGGGGGTTCTTTCTCCGGGTACTCCGGTTCTTCCACCCCCCCACCCACCCCCCACACTTTGGTACCGGTTTCAGGCCACTTTACAAATTTCAAATACAAGCGATCAAAAATCTCTGTATCTTCAGTAGCTGAACTGGCCTGTACTGTGTTCATCTTAAATGGCATAAATCCGTGTCTGTTACGTGAGTGTGCGTGTTGGGTTTCAATTCGCGGCGCTTTGAGTCGATTCGCCCCAAAATTGAGAAAAAGCGCCTATATAATAACGGTATTATTATTACTTATTTCACACTAAATGATAAGGGTTAAGGTGCAGTTTTTCATGGTGATTTTTGTTGTCATCTACTATTTTGTTTGTGTAAGTTGCTGCTAAGTTTTGCCTGTGTTGTTGCAGATCAACAAGCTTCACCTGTGTAAGCCTCTTATCCGTGCCATTGAAAGCCTCCCCATCAAGGACAAGTTCAGTCTCTCACAGCTCATCACTTACAGGTATGACCGTAAGAACGTTTTACATTGTCATTAAATCATTCAAGGCACAAATGGGAGACAAGAAGGAATTAAAAAAGGAAAAAGTGGGAGACAAAAAGGAATTAATCAAGGCAAACAGCATCAACAGCTGCAGAAGTGTTGTACAGCGTTGCCATAGGCAACGCCTAACAACACTTCCGCAGCTGTTGATGCTTTGTGCCTTGATTGAGTTAATTCCTTTTTACTTTGAAGACACACTAGTTTGGGAAGATACTTGGGGGAGGGGGGGGGGTCTGGGGGGGGGGGGGGGGGGGGGGGCAGGGGTGATATTTCAAAGGTAGTGCCCAGATTAGCTTGATTTTGCCAAGCGAATCTGGTATAGCCCTTGGTCTTCTTTTTTTTTGGTTGTTATATGATATATGGATTTGCATGCACTAAATAAATTTCAACCATTGTTAAATGTTGTAGTTGCATTAGAAAACATAGCAGAAAACAACAGATTAAAAAAAAAACTTCCGTGTCCTGAAAATGTGCAAATGTACTTTGTGTTTTCTTTGCAGATTCTATGTGGGCCGGAAAGCAATGTTTGACAGTGATTTTAAAGCAGGTAAATCATGATGAAAATGTATAAATTATTTTTTTCCTGCCAGTCAAACTGTATTTGTGTGAAGAAAATTATATTTGAAATTTAACAGGTACTTGGTTTGGACATGAAACGTACCGCACCTTAATAATTTCCTTACTCTAAAAAAAAAGTAGTACATGTACTTGCTAGCAAGCTCTCTGAATAGAATGTGGAACTAGAATTGTGTGCATTATTAATTATGTCTGTTTTTACATTGTAAAATTCTGACTTATCCCATTCAGCCCTGATGCACTACAGCAGGAGATGGGTCGACCATGCTAATTCAAGGATAGTGCCAGATTAGCTTAGGACCTGTCGGCGCCAAGCTAATCGGGCACTACCTTTGAATTATCTTGGTCGACCCATCTCCTGCAATAGATGCATAGTCGTTAGGTGACGCCTCCCAAATTTGGGAAATACGTGCGTCGGGGCTGATTGAGTTAATGGGCAAGAACTAGCTAATTGTAACATGGTACATTAATTTGTCTTTAAAGAAAAGGACAAGAGTCATTTGAGTTGGATTGCATCCTGATTAGCCTTTCATCTCATCATCTATCCCAATTTATTTATCTCCCACTTGTCCCCAACAATTGGGATACATGTATGTACACTATTTACACTTTAACCCTACCCTATTTAACCCCTTAATAGCTGAGGCAAGGCGAACGCTACCCATCTGCAAGAGACATAAATCCTCATGAGCCCCCGCAGTCGCGTGGGCTCATGAGGATTTATGTCTCTTGTTAATCCAGTGTTCTTTCCGCCCAAGTTTGGTCCCGTTCCATTCGTGCTCTTCACGCGAATGTCGGTCAGTGCGCAGTGATCTCAGACGTGAAATCCACGTGCACTTGCAGTCAAGGGTTTAACAGTTGCTGTTGTGTTTGTTTTCAGCTGAGGAGTACCTGACGTTTGCCTTCACACACTGTCACCGAGCCAGCAAGAAAAACAAACGCTTCATTCTTATCTACCTCATCCCGGTCAAAATGTTGCTGGTATGCTTAATTTTTTTAATTTTTTTTCTTAACGGCTTTTCTACCCCTGAAGGGTAATGAAGGAAATCTGACTTTGTTTGCTGGCCCTGTGACTTTGGACCTTACGGCTTTACTCCGTTCAAACGCTTTATTTGTATCTACCTCATCGACGGTCAAAATGTTGCTGGTACGCTTAATTTTCTTTTTTTTCTGAACGGCTTTTCATCCCTGAAGGGTAACGAAGGAAATCTGACTTTGTTTGCTGGCCCTGTGACTTTGGACCTTACGGCTTTACTCCGTTCAAACGCTTTATTCGTATCTACCTCATCGACGGTCAAAATGTTGCTGGTACGCTTAATTTTCTTATTTTTTTCTGAACGGCTTTTCTATCCCTGAAGGGTAACGAAGGAAATCTGACTTTGTTTGCTGGACCTGTGACTTTGGACCTTACGGCTTTACTCCGTTCAAACGCTTTATTTGTATCTACCTCATCGACGGTCAAAATGTTGCTGGTACGCTTAATTTTCTTCTTTTTTCTGAACGGCTTTTCTACCCCTGAAGGGTAACGAAGGAAATCTGACTTTGTTTGCTGGCCCTGTGACTTTGGACCTTACGGCTTTACTCCGTTCAAACGCTTTATTTGTATCTACCTCATCGACGGTCAAAATGTTGCTGGTACGCTTAATTTTCTTCTTTTTTCTGAACGGCTTTTCTACCCCTGAAGGGTAACGAAGGAAATCTGACTTTGTTTGCTGGCCCTGTGACTTTGGACCTTACGGCTTTACTCCGTTCAAATGCTTTATTTGTATCTACCTCATCGACGGTCAAAATGTTGCTGGTACGCTTAATTTTCTTCTTTTTTCTGAACGGCTTTTCTATCCCTGAAGGGTAACGAAGGAAATCTGACTTTGTTTGCTGGCCCTGTGACTTTGGACCTTACGGCTTTACTCCGTTCAAACGCTTTATTTGTATCTACCTCATCGACGGTCAAAATGTTGCTGGTACGCTTAATTTTCTTCTTTTTTCTGAACGGCTTTTCTACCCCTGAAGGGTAACGAAGGAAATCTGACTTTGTTTGCTGGCCCTGTGACTTTGGACCTTACGGCTTTACTCCGTTCAAATGCTTTATTTGTATCTACCTCATCGACGGTCAAAATGTTGCTGGTACGCTTAATTTTCTTCTTTTTTCTGAACGGCTTTTCTATCCCTGAAGGGTAACGAAGGAAATCTGACTTTGTTTGCTGGCCCTGTGACTTTGGACCTATCGGCTTTACTCCGTTCAAACGCTTTATTCGTATCTACCTCATCCGGGTCAAAATGTTGCTGGTAGGCTTAATTTAATTTTTCTGACAACTTCCTTATCCGATAAGGGCGAAGTAGGAAATCTGAATTTGTTTGCTGGCCTGAAACTTAGACCTTACAGCTTTACTCAGTAAGCTCCAAAGTTGCAGACTGGCACACGCTGGAACAAACTTGTCAAGGTGATCACTTTATCAGATGGGTCTGATGTTTCTTCTTACTGCTACTTGAGTACTTGGATTATCAAGTACCATGCATAGGATAAAGTGTCAGTGTTTAGGACAGTCACTGTACAGTCCTTTGTGTGGTTGTCTGGAGCGGCTGTAACCACTTCACTGCCGCTGTACATTGCACGTCTGAAATCTGTGTAAATCAATGCGAAAGAGTGTCAGCCCTCCCATGAACAATGGATCCAAAGTGGTCTCGGCAAGAGGCATAGATACTCATGAGCCCCTGCAATTGCAGGGGCTCATGAGGATCTATGCCTCTTGCAGTAGTGTGGTGTTCATTTTTCTCGGCAGTAAAGGGGTTAAATTGTGTGTGACATGTTTTTGTGTGCATGTGGCTGTGTTTAAAAAATAATAATTAAAAAAAATCTTTAAGTGCATAATGTTTGTAAGTCCACACACCTTCGTCAAATTAGTTTGCATATTTTTTTTGTTGTCGTCAGGGTCAAATGCCAAAACAGGACCTGCTTGTGAAGTACGACCTAATGCAGTTTTCTGATGTCACCAAGGCTGTCAGGTATGTCACGGGACATATGCATGACATTTTTTGTTGTTACTGTACAGCAGAGCCTGTTTTGAGAGACCACCGGTTTTGAGGTCACCTGTCATAAACGACCACCATTTAATTGACTACAACCATCATTTACCACCTTCCCTGCACATTTTTGTTTTCTGAAATCTTTCATCATTTAACAACCAAAAGCACAAACCGTCGAAGAAACATGGATACAAATTGGTCTCGGCAAGAGGCATAGATTCTCATGAGCCCCGCACTTGCGGGGGCTCATGAGGATTTATGTCTCTTGCAGTTGGATCGTCTTCACTTTTCCTCAGCGGTGAAGGGGTTTAGTGGCTGTAGCCACCTGAATGTAGGTCTTTTAAATGGCTGGTGGCACTTTTTACACTTAGAGAGAGCACGTGTCTTTTAACTTAGACCACTTTTTGCTTCCAAAAGAGGGGCTCACTGAAGACAGCTTCTTGTCTGTTTATTCAGGTCGATTTTTTTTCTTACCCGTTGCGCGTTGATAGCGGTTTTAGTTGCAATGATTCGTACAGGAATCATCATGACTAAAACTGCTACCGACATGCAAAAGATTAGCCCTTATCATTTGAAATACACCAGTGTGTGAAATAAGTTCAAGGGTAGTGCCAGAACAGCTTGGCGCTTCTAGGTGCCATGCTGATCTGGCACCACCCTTGAACTAAAGCCATTGGTCTATATCCGTATCTGTAAGTACTATAATGTAGCTTGCATATGGCAGTGTACAAATTTGAAGCTTTTTGCCGCAGTATGATATGGGTTAAGTGGAAAAATATAACTTTGTCAACATGTATCAGTAGTTGTGCTTATAGTTATAATAATCATGTGCCTGTGTCACTAAACAAGAATTTCTTTTACTTCTTTGTGCATGAACAAATGTATAAGTGAAGCATACCCTTAAACCTTTTCTTGTTTTGTGAGATGTTCATATTGATATAAACATGGCGTACTGATCGAATGCAGTTTATAATTGTCATTTCAGTTCTGGCAACTTGCTGCAGTTGAACGAGGCCATGCAGAAACATGAGGCATTTTTCATTCGCTGCGGAATCTTCCTCATTCTGGAGAAGCTGAAGATCATCACATACCGCAATCTCTTCAAAAAGGTGTAAGTGGAATGTACTTACCCCAGCTGTACCCTGCACATAAGTGTACTGTTGTAGCTTGTATGCTTTGTGAGTAAAGACGCCAAAGTGTGCAGTTTTACACATGCTTTACCCTTTATATCCTGATACACTATTGCTTTCACTCATTCAGCCTGACGGCCATATTTCCCAGTGTCATCTAATGACTTTGCACCAGTTGCAGGAGATGGATCGACCATGATAATTCAAGGGTAGTGCCAGATTAGCTTGGCGCCGACAGGCGCCAAGCTAATCGGGCACTACCCTTGAATTACCGTGGTCAACCCATCTCCTGCTGTAGGGCGTCAGGGCTGAATGGGTTAAATAAATTTGACTGATGGTTCAAGGGTGTTGCCAGGATAGCTTGGCGCCTCAGACGCCAAGCTATTCTGGCACCACCCTTGAACAAAAATGTGTGATGTATCTCCTAATCTGTAATGTAGCCTTTCTTAGGGCAATAAGCAAATTAAAAAAAATCCGCCTCAGGATGTAATGGGTTAAGCTGAAATAACCCCCTGAGTCGGAGTTATTCTGAAATCAGAATCAGGTCAACGGCAGTAGGTTGCACCCCTTTGCAGTATGGATGTCCAAGAAGTAATAAAGGGACTGTTTGGCTGGTTGGCCCTGATAACAGGTGGCAGGCATACTTGTAACAGTTGTACTATCAGTACTGGATACCTGCCTCAAACTATGGATCTCAGTGAAGCAGCTCCTTGCTAGCAAGAGGCATAAATTCTCATGGGCCCCTGTGGCTGCAGCGGCCCATGAGAATATATGCCTCTTGCAGATGGAATGGGAAGGATTAACCCACTTAATGTTTTGAATTTTCTGAGCAGTTCTTTTACCTACTAATGATTTAGGGGATAACCAGTATTTGAGGACCATGCGTTTTGCATCAGCATCGTCTTGGTAGTTGGGAAACGTCTGGTGGTATTGGGATACACGTGGTATCAGGTAAGTGTGTGAATAGTGTTAAAGTAATACATTTGTTTGTTTCACAGGTACCTGGTGTCAAACAAGCATCACCATGTTCCCATTTCTTTAGCCACAACTGCACTCAAAATGATGCAGGTAAGACTGGGGCAGGGGAAGTGGGGGGTGACAAATGAGGTGAACGTGGGTTAGGAAAAGTACCCATTTAGAGAAGGGTAAGAAACAATTTCCTTCACTTGCAGGCTGATAGTTTATTTTGGGTTAGGGTTGTATTTGTACTAAGTAACCCTTAACTCATTCTACCCCAACACCGAAATCCTTACATTTTGCCGTTGTCCTCTGAAGACTGCATTGCAGTGCAGGACATAATCGACCATGATAGTTTAAGGGTGATGCCAGAATAGCTTGGCGCCTATAGGCGCCAAGCTATTCTGGCATCATCCTTGAACTATCATGGTCGATCCTTGTCTTCCTGTGGTGTGTCTGGGGTAGAATGAGTTAAGCTGTTGGTAGCGGCTTTTGTCGCGATGATTCCTGCAGGAATCATTGCAACCAAAAATGCTACCAATAGCCAGAGGGTTAATTTAATTTTTTTTTTTTAATTTTGTTAGCTTGGGCTAGGATGTAAAATGTAGAGAAATGTCTTGTCTTAGATCGTTTGCCTCTTCTATTTTCTTCCATCTGCAAGTGCAAGAAAACGTAGATTCACATGGACACCTGCAGCTGCAGAGGTTTATGAGAATTTATGCCTCTTGCTCATCAAGGTCAGGAGCAGCTGACACTCCAATTGACGATTGTGGTAAATGAAATGTGGGTCAAACGAATTCACAAATTTGACACAGTCATTGAATTCAAAGGGTAGACAAACATGCAAATGTCGCATGTTTGTCAGCTCTTTATTTGACACACTTTTTCCGCCCTTTTAATTCAATCATTGTGTCAGATTCATGCATTTTTTTTTTAACCTATGTCTTGTTTAGAAAAGACCTGCATTTGAAGGTGAAGGATACAAGTGATATTTGTGTTGTGACTTTTTCAGGTTGAGGATATTGATGACGATGAAACACAGTGTATCATTGCCAACTTGATATGGGAGGTAAGGTCTCACTTCACTCCCTGCATTCTTCTTCTTCTTCTTCAGCGTTCCCGACCGCCTGCATGCAGATGTATACAGCAGAATCTGTTTTTAGTGATCACCCTTACAAGAGATCACCTGTCATTGAAGACCTGTATATGATGGTCTTTAAGGGCAGGTGACACTTTCTGCCAATCAAAGCTTAAACAGAGCACCTGTCTTTAACCCTTTGACTTCCAAGTTCAAGAACTAAATGACTTACCTTCTACAGAATGGAAGTCATTTAGTTCTGGGAGTCAATGGGTTAAGTGTTCAAAACAGGTTCTATTGTATTTAACTATTGTAGTGATGATAATTGCTACAAGAAAAAAACAGAAATAGTTTCCTTAACCCTTTTAGCCTTAATGTCCCATTTCTCAAATTTTGGAGGTGTTGCCTAATCAGTATGTACCAGTTGCAGGAGATGGATTGACCATGATAATTCAAGGGTAATGCCAGATTAGCTATGTGCCAAGCTTATCTGGCACTACCCTTGAATTTTCATGGTCAATCAGTCTCCTGCTGTAGGGACTCTGGGTGTAAATAGGTTAATAAAAGACTGCTTGGAGAGAAATGTGTGCTGCATGTTTTGTTTTTTCATTTTGTAATGGGATTTCCACATACATAGACTTGGTTGTGAAGCATGTTTGTCTTGTTCACTACATTTTGGAAAATTATATTTTTTTGTTGTGAGATTCTCTTCTTTAAGCATTTGCTTTCAAGTCATCATAACACTTTTCTTTTCTGTATATTTTTTTCAGAACAAGATCAAGGGCTACATTTCAGAGCCACACAAACTTCTGGTGCTGAGCAAAGCCAATCCATTCCCAGTCTTGTCATCTGTTTTGTAGACCCATGCCGTGTTCGTTCTTTTTATTTTGCATAAGACTTATATACTGCATGTGAGAAAGAGATTAAGAGAGGATCTAAGAGACGAGCGTCAGGGGTAAAGTGGACAAACTGCCAACTGATTCAGACGTGCATGGCTGACGATCTAACGGAACACGGGGACTGATTTATCTTGTTAAAAATCCCCGAAAGCTGAATTTCAGCCATTTGGCTCGGACAGAGCAGTCCTTCAGCCAGTCTGTTCCATCTGCAAGAGGCATAAATTCTCATGAGTCCCTGCGTCCGCAGTACTGTACTGGTGCATCCGCAGGGGCACATGAGAGTTTATGTCTCTTGCTGGTCTTGGATTTTGGGAGGCATTTAGTCCTTGGACCATTTTCAGCCATTGTCAACCATGGACATGTTTTACTAGGAGTGTGGGTGTGTGTGTGAGAGAGAGATAGAGGAGAGAGAGAGATAGAGGAGAGAGAGAGAGAGAGATAGAGAGAGAGAGAGGGGAGAGAGAGAGATAGAGGAGAGAGAGAGGGAAAGAGGAGAGAGAGAGAGAGAGAGATAGAGGAGAGAGAGAGGGGAGAGAGATAGAGGAGAGAGAGAGAGGAGAGAGAGAGAGAGAGATAGAGGAGAGAGAGAGATAGAGGAGAGGAGAGAGAGATAGAGGAGAGAGATAGAGGAGAGAGAGAGAAAGATCGACTGTTATTATTGTTCAGCTAAAGAGATCTCATTATTGTGTATTTGTGGTACAGCAGAACCTGTTTGGAGCAACCAACTTTGTTGAAAGGAAGGTCTTAAAAGGCAGGTGCTCTCTCAATAAGTCTTGAAGGGCCAACAGCGCCACCTGTCATTAACCCTTTTTTGCCCCGGGATCCTGTAGCAGGAGATGGATTGATCATGATAATTCAACGGTAGTGCCAGATGAGCTTGGCACCTGAAGGCGCCAAGCTCATCTGGCACTACCCTTGCATTATCATGACCAATCCATCTCCTACAACTAGTACACAGTCTTAGGCAATACCTCCAAAATTTGAGAAATGGGACCTTGGGACTAAAAGGGTTAAGGTCCAGTATCTGTACTCACAAACCAGATAGGTGAGGCTAGCGCTGGCAGAATTGTACAAACCAAGGGGAATCACACAGCGCTGGACAGACAACAGTTAGATCCCCTGCCCCCCCGCCTATCAGGCACCCAATCGCCAGCCCACAGAGAAATACGCAGGTATAGACTAAGACGATCATTTGCATTCTCGAAAAAGAATGCATCAGGTCTCTTATATAACCCATGTCATTCTCTGGAACTTAGGAAGGAGGCAGGAGAAACATACATACACAAACAAGAAGGTGCATTACTATATGTGGTCGGGTAAAAACCCTGAAATCCCACAGTAGATGCACAGAACATTACACAACAATGTAACGATACAAATTTGCCTCAAGTTATACTCACAAACCAGATAGGTGAGGCTAGCGCTGGCATCCAGTATCTGTAGCCATCTGAAGATGGTCTTTGATGACAAGTGATCTCTCATAAGGGATGGCGCTCAAAACAGGTTCTGCTGTACATGCATTTCATCCCAGCATGGTGTGGAGACTTGTCAGTGTATTGTTTGCAAATTGTTTTGTGTGTGGTTTCATCATGCCCATCGGTTGTAAGATCTGTGCTTGAAATATCCGTGGCGTGGATGTCAGGTAGGCAACTGGTCGCTTCCATGTGGAGTCTGTGGACTACATATTTTATTGCGTTTCATACATTGTAATGTGATGAATGTTTTCATCCATGTCGTTTATTGTTTATGAAATGTGAAGAAGAAAATAACAAAAAGAACTATAGCCACTGTCTGGATCATTGTGTTTTAAACTCGCTGGAGTGAGCACACACATTCACTCACATACACACACAGATTCCTACAAATCACAAACCACCGAGATTCATATCCATTATTTATTTTCTCAAATCATTACCGACGGCATTACTACTAGAAATACTTCGCTTAGCTTAACAATTTTAGCCCAAAAAACTCGTTGTGTACATTACCACAGGGGAGGCAATCACTAAGGGTGTTGTTACCAGGACACCCGGGGTGGCCTCCCCTCCTCCCTATCAGTTTCATTTATTCAATCTCGGACCCACTGGGGGCATGAGAGAAATGGCAAAAACACAAACATAAACTGTGCTCAAGAAATAAATATAACATTAACATTGAGACTGGCGCGCTCACTGTTTCCCGGCAGTCTCTTCGCTTAGCTGAACCAGGACAGGCCGTGAGCATATCGTGCTCCGGTTGCGCCGGGTTAGGTGGATTACCGTTGTGTACCGTGGACACTTGTATTTATGTGATGCGTGTTTTGCTTGGATTACCTACATGTTATGTGGATTATGTGGTGGTGTGTTTTTTCCGGGGGATTATCGGTTTGAGTCATGATAAGGTAAAGTAGCGGTTACTGCATCTAACTGGTTTTGACCGGTCGGCGGCGGCGACCGGGTGGTGATGTATGCAAGCCGACCGGGAGCGTGGTCCCTTTGCGGAGGCTCCCCGCTTCTCGCCGGTCTTCTTCTGTCCTTTGTTACAGTGCTTAGGTACGGACCTGCACCAAGTGTGGCGCCTTCCAGTGGCCTAGCGACGGCCATGATGTCTGCCTACCATGCTCGTGCTGCTCCTCCGCCGATCAGACAGGCGACAGTGCGTGACGTGGGAGGAAGACAGATGGTCGCAGTTGGGGGCGTTTTACCGGAGGGATAAAACCGGCGCCTTGCACACAGCTGATGAACAAAGCAGCATTGACGACAATGAAGGGAAAGGCAGAATCATACTGGTCGGTGCCCCGGACAGCGCTGCCCCGCCTTGAGCGGATGAATGAGCCTAGCAGCAGCAAAGGATCGGGGCTTGCCCCCCCCCCCCCCCCCCCCCCATTAGTACCCGGCACCAAGAGCTCCACCCCGCCTCGTAGTGGCCCTGGGACATGCTTGACCGCCAGTGATGGGGTTCGCCCCTAGGCACGTGTCGGCATATGGAAGCTCGGTCCCCCCGCAATAAGATGTTGGGCCAGATTATCCCCCCTGGTGAGAGAGAGAGCCCAAGCGGGGGACCCCATCCCCCCTGAGAGGCAAGTGCCCGCCAGCCTTAGGCCGGACCAGCGCCGTCACCGGGCCGCGTTTACAACGCGCCTCTCAGGGAGGGACAGGAAAAGATAGCCACAGAACGCTCCACCCCGCCTCGTGGAGGCCCCGGATATACAAGGACGCTCACTACGGGATTCGTCCCCCAGGTATGGGTCGGCATGGAGCTCAGGCATCTCGCAGTAAATGGAGGGCGAGAAATTCAGTCATGTGTGACACAGAACGCACGGAAGAACTCCACCCCGCCTCGTAGAGGCCTGGGACATGCTCGAACGCCAGTGATGGGGTTCGCCCATAGGCTGTGTCGGTTTATGGAGCGCGATTCCCCCGCAGTAAAGGTGGACGACGAGATATGAGTCTCAGACAAGCAAGCTTTGGGACTGGAGCCCTCCCTCGAGGACGGTCGTGCGGTCAACCGAACCAACTGTCGGGACGTACTTCCCCGTCGTGTTGGACTGAGAAATGTTTTGGAGACCGAAGCTGTTCATAGGAGGACGAACATTCGGTCATTAGAGCCAGCCGACGGGAGGTGTTTCCCCGTCGCGATTGAACCACCAGGATATCTCCCCCACGCTGTAGGAGCATGGAGAAAATGACACAGGCTTCAGGGTCCCGAGTCGAAGAGTGGAGCCACAGACGAGAACTAACTCGCTGGGCGGATTCCCCATTTACGAAGCCCTATTGGGAGGAACTAAATCGGCAGCAGCCGACGAGAGGTGGTGCCAACCACCCATCCACACTCCGCCCTAGGAGGTAGAGAGGAACTCACAGTGGCCATAGACCTGCTTTAAGCGGGAACGAAGTCTACTTGTTCGGTCGGGCGACCGCAGCAGCTGGAGAAAGGGCGCTACAGATGCCTAATGCCTGGGAACGTCTTCTTCCCTCTTCGCCTCTCCGACCAGCGGACAAGCTCGGGTACGGCGCAGCGTGGGATCTCTCGGTGACACCGAGCATCAGAGGAGCCCAGCAAGAGTGGCCGTTCTTCCGACCAGAGCTTCAAGGGCCGATTTTCCTCGGGGAAACGACAGCCTCGACGCCGGCACCGGGATCACGGAGATGGCAGCGGCAGGACGAAATCTCCCTCACTTTCGACACTCGACCTCAGCCTGTTGGATTATGGAACGAGCGTTAACGCATTAACACAGTGTGTCCCGCTCTCTTCCGAGTGGGAGCAGCATCTCACGGGTCAGGATCCTCGTATTGGACGAGGGATCAAGCGGACAAACACAGCAACAGGCTGGAGATGGAAGCAGTGTGCTTCGCGTTCTCTCCGAGTGGAAGCAGCGGCGCACAGGTCAAGATATCCTCGCCGTTGGACGAGGGATCAAGCCGTCAAACACCTCAACACCTCAAGATGAAAGCAGAGCGGCTCGCGCTCTCTCCGTGGGAAGCAGCGTCTCACGAATCGGGATCCTCGTAATGGACGAAGGATCAAGCGGACAAACACATCAATAGGTTGGAGATGGAAGCAGTGTGCCTCGCATTCTCTCCGAGTGGAAGCAGTGGCTCACAAGTCGGGATATCCTCGTACGTCGACGAGGGATCAAGCCGTCTAACACTTCAACAGGCTGGAGTGAAAGCAGTGTGGCTCGCGCTCTCTCAGGGTGGGAGCAGCGTCACATGGGTCAGGATTACGCGTACTCTCCGACAGCTCGACAGTGGTGGCCTACATCCAGAACCGGAGGTCGAGGAGGCTCTAAGTCTACACCCGGAGGACGTGGTTCGGAGTGGGGGTAGACGACGGACACACCTAGCAGACGGTCGGTGCGCTCCAACATATCGCAGTTCGCCGCTCTTTGGACAAAGCGTCCCGGCTCGTCGCGTCATTCTTCCGGCCGGCTTCGTCCTGAGTGGAAGGCTGCGACGATGACCGACGCATCCGGTGGCCCAGTGCTTCACGTCGCTCCCTCGCAGATTTCGGGATCTAGCGGAAGCATTAAGCGACCATTCGACAAGACGGCGGCGGACAACAGCGGTTCTTCTGAGACTCCCGATCACCAGAGAGGATGAACATCTACTTCCGCCAGCAGTGATGTGGAGTCTCTTCCGGGCGGTGCCGTGCTAGCGGTGGATAAGGAGGCGAGGATGCTGGCGGCGGCTCCCCACAGACTACAGACGAGGAAGTGGAAGCGAGGCTTGGACAGGACTGCTCCCGGGGTTCGCTTCCCCCTAGCTGACACGGGGTTTCCTCGAGAGGGTGACGCCTTCCGTTAGCAAGTGTCTGGAGAACACCTGGGACCTTTCAGCCTCGGTCCGTCGGAGCGGGACACGCACGGAGCTAGTGACAGCCTTAGGATGGCGTACCACCCCGCAGCCTACTCCTTGGCGGAGATCGCCGGCGGCGACGGGATATGAAGAAACGCGTGTTGTGACAAGTTCCACGCTCGCCCGTCTTTTGGGATAACACAGCGGGAGAAGGCTCCGCGCGAGGACATTCTTCTGTGGGACCCACTTGGCGGACGATAAGGTGACAGCGCAGGATCCCTTGCACCTCGGCAGGAATTTCTCCACTCGCTTCAGTCAGCGGTGGTGAGATGGAAGCTTTGGCTACAGCGCTACTTGATGATGCGGGAGGCGGAGCCCTGCCTAGAAGGAGACCACGGAGGTGGGCCGAGACCCTGACGCCCGACAGGATACAGCAGGCCCTGACGGATCCCGGACCTGGAGACTAGGTGACGTCTAGTGTCGGCTTTGACGCTTACTAGTAGCTTCGGCCCTGCGCTTGCAACTACTTGGACGGTCGGCCCTCTGGAACCAGATGGCGAAGTGGGGCAGGACCCGGACTCCTGGCTGACGTAATGCCTCCGACGCGTATTCCGGGGCATCGGAGGCAAGTCCGACGTGGGACCAGCACCCAGTTTGCCGCCTAGGCAGGGAGTGCCTGACCGATAACAGCGGGATAGCAACGGGGGAACACGCATACATCCGCTGGCTGGAGTTGATGGCGGTGCAGCTGATGCTCGTCAGATGGAAACAATGGCTTACGCTACGGAAGGTACGGGTGCGCGCCGGCTACTCGACAATGGCTTACGCTATGGAAGGTACGGGTGCGTTCCGGCTACTCGACAATGGCTTACACTACGGAAGGTACGGGTGCGCTCCGGCTACTAGAGGTCGGGGTGTCTTCGTGTAGCACTTCTGCCGGTCGTGCAGAGATCGGGCCAGCACTCGTCGGACACGGCACTTCGGAGGTCAGCTCAACGTACGCGCGGATTCCCCTTGTGGCAGGGTCAGCGGCAGCGTTAGGAGTGTTACTACACCCGGCAGCCTTCCAACTACTCTACGCGTGTGAGGAGACTCCGATGATAGGCCGGTCCTACTGTAGTGGAACAGGAAGCTGCTTCCTCTGTCGCCTCCACACCGGATCCACAAGCCTTCGATGGGCTCCTTCGAGAAACGGACTCCTTGCGTAGCCAACCACCTTTACATACGTATTCTTCGGTTGGTCTATTCACCGAAGTTAAGCCGTTGGGGGCGGTTAATCCTTGGTTGCATAACCGCCTGGGAACAACAGGTATGGTGGAAGTCATCTTAACCCTTATCTTGTTCACCAGAGGGTGACATACGTTTGAATAAGAATAGTTAACGGGTAGCGCTAGAGTGGCTTGGCGCCGCTAGGCTTCACGCTAATCCGGGCTAGCCTTCAAGTAAGCCTTTGGGCTATTTTCTTATTTTCTATAGTATAACCTGTGTATGGCAGGGCACAAATTGAAGCTGTTAGCCTCAGGCTGATATGGGTTAAGATGCGGCAGCGCGTTCCCTCCTTCAGGACGGGTATCTCGGGGCTCCACAAGCCCAGAGATGGCATGGGAATTAGGACTTTGATGACCGTTCAGCTGGATCACAGTCCTTTGGAGACGCGCGGCGAACCCCTACCTCAGCTCCGCGTCCGAGACGATCGCAACCCTGGCAGCAACTGTTTGTACAGATACAGAGCATGCAGTGGGCGCGGCACGCTGGGAGATGGACAGTTAGCACTCACACCAAGAGGCTTCTCGGGTGCGGCAGTGGATGCGATTGCAGCGACTCAATGAGTCTGAGAGTACGGATACGAGGGAGAGTGAAGAGTACTTCAGGCCTGATGTGCAGCGGAGCAACTCTCCCCACAGACCGGACTACTACATTTTGGCCGAGTTCGTCTAGGGTTCCCAAGCAGATCGGACCCCTCAGCATCATTCAAATTTACCGGGTGGCAGGCACTTATTGACACATAGGACGGACCAGCGCCGGTACAGACCACTTGGATCGGATCGAGCACCGTCATCGGCAAGACGGCCGGCTTCCGCTGACGATGCGGGGAGACCTAACAGGAAGACGGCTCGGTATAGCTCTTCACAGACCTTACGCTTCTGGCAAAGAATCGCCTTCCAGCATCGCCCCAAGTATTATCCATCCGTCCTCTCAGGACAACGGAACAGGATGGGGAATCCCGCTTACAGGACCCCGTCAGGGAACTTAAAGTTACCTGCGCAGAACTAATACAAGGGCGCTTGCGCCTATTCTTGCCCTTGGCTCCGGGCAGACGAGACATATCTGCACGGACGATCTGATCCTGGCTCCGCTGGGTGATACGGGAGGCATACAAAGAGCTCGCCCCTGCACAAACCAAGACCTTGCGTATCAGGGCACATGAAGTCAGAGCAGTGGCAACGAGCATCGACATTGTGGCAGCCGTGGGTTGGCGGGCCGAACTGCCTTCGCCCGCTTCTACCTATGAGATCTATCCGGCCAGAGCGACAACCTGGCCTTACTGGGGAAATATCAGCAGCGCAGCACTCCCTCCAGGCGCCTCTGGCGCCGTAGGTAACGCCTAGCTAAAATTGTCGGGAGTGGGCGCGTAGGGTGGGACCCTCCATTAAGCGCAGAGGCGCTTGGGCGGGGGACAGGTGGCCCAGAAACTGCGGCACCCTCCTCCTATTCGCCATTCTTCCTAGTAGTAATGCCGTCGGTAATGATTTTGAGAAAATAAATAAATTTTTCTCTAAAATGTATTTTTTTGAAAAATACTTACCGACGGCATTGTCCCTCCCGCCTTCCCCGCAGTCGAGCTAAGACTCGGAGACTCCTGGGAAACAGTGAGCGCGCCACCGGATAGGAAGGAGGGGAGGCCACCCCGGGTGTCCTGGTAACGACACCCCTAGTGATTGCCTCCCCTGTGGTAATGTACACAACGTTTTTTGGGCTAAAATTGTTCAGCTAAGCGAAGTATTCCTAGTAGTAATGCCGTCGGTAAGTATTAAAAAAAAAAAAAATACATTTTAGAGAAAAAAATTATATTTCTTTTGATAATTTCATAAAAGCATAAAAGTGATACTCCCAACTGTTGAAATTTGTCATACACGTTGCATAAAATTTGTACAATACTTAAAATGGATGCACATATGTAATGTGAATTGAGATGAAACTTTTATGCCACAAAAGAGGGAAACAAATGTTGCATTTATTTCCACAAATAAACTGGCCAAATATCTGACATGCTATTTAAGACTGGCAGAATAAAACGTTCAACATTATTCACACAATTCCTATAGATAGCTGACCAAAACATGTCGCAGAAACTTATACAGCAGAACCTGTTTTAAGTAACTGCCTATATGAGAGATCCCCTGTCATTAAAGACCATCATTTAGGTGACTGTAGCTATGGCGGTAGCCACCTAAATGATGGTCTTTAATGACGGGTGACACTTTGCCCATCAAGACTTCCGCTCTTGAGAGAGCACTTGTCTCCTAAGACCACTTTTCCTTGCAAAAAAAGGTTGACGCTCAATACAGCGTCTACTGTGATCTCGACACACCAAGCCCTAAGGTCAAAATCTCAAGCATTTGGAGTTGTCTAACTTCCACAAACGACATTGCTGTTCATGAGACAGATAGTTGAACAGTAGTGACAGAATGACTTGTCCCATTTAGGCACAGCCCTGTCCTGGCAAAACCCTTGAACTATCATGATCGATCCACGTCTTCTTGTGTTATATCTTCATGTGGTGCATCAGGGTTAAGAGCCAGACATTTACATCTATGTAGCATAAATGAAGCCCTGTCAGGTCGGGGCTGTTTACTCTAAAAAATGCATTTACTGTACTACCTACGTCAAACATGAATAATTGTTGCATATTATTTAAACTTGGAACTTTAAAATCTCAGGATTCACATTTCTTTTCATAGTACACATAGTTCCAAGGACCATGCTGGATCCTCATAAGCACCCTGCAGTTGGGGGGGGGGGGGGGGGGCTCTTGATGATCTATAGATGCCTCTTGCTGATACCACCTTGATGGCTGTGATCTTTGACGTTGAATTTACAATGATTTAACACAATCTGCCCCAGGACCGACATTTTGAAGTTGCCCTCTGAAGGACTGAATTGCAATTATAAAGACAGATCCAGCATGATGGTTCAAGGGTGGTGTCAGTAGCTTGGCGCCTATGGGCGCCAAGCTACTCTGGCACCATCCTTGAACTATCATGCTCGATCCATGTCTTGCTGTGGTGTGTCAGGGCTGAATGAGTTTAAAAAAACAACAACACAATCTGCGTCCACAGGCAGTTAAAGGGGGTAATCAATACTCTGGTTAGGTCAACAGTAAGATTGTGTCTAGTGCCTGGGATCTACGGATACAGTCTTCACTGTGGAAAAAGATCAGGGTTAATAATAATAAGCGCATTAAATAGGCGCTTTATCCCAATTGAAAATCGGCTCAAAGCGCCGCCGCGAACTGAACCCAACAAGCACGCTCACGTGAATCACGCGCATTCACTCACACACTGTACTACTGAACACAGAACATTCACGTGGTGCTAAGGGCAAGCTCAAGCGAGCTACTGCAGTTTGTGGAAATTCAAAGTGGTTTGTATTTGAAATTTGATTAAGTGGGCTGAAACTGATACCAGGGTTACTCATCAACACAACCTTTAACCCATTCAGCCCCGACGCCCTACAGCAGGAGATGGGTCGACCATGATAATTCAAGGGTAGTGCCAGAAAGCTTGGCGCCGACAGGCGCCAAGCTAATCTGGCACTACCCTTGAATCATCACGGTCGATCCATCTCCTGCAACTGGTGCATAGTCATTAGACTGATGACACCTCCAGAATATGGGAAATACGGCCATCGGGCTGAATGAGTCAACTCTATCCTGTACTTCACTGTCGGAGCAGACTGTAACCCATTTAACCCCAAATATTGGAAGTGTCAATAAACAACCATGTGCCAGTTCCAGGAGATTGATCAACTATAACTCAAGGGTAGTGCCAGATCAGCTTGGCACCTGATGGTGCCAAGCTAAATCTGGCCATACCCTTGAGTTGAATTATCATGGTCAATCCATCAGTCTCCTGCTGTAGTGTGTTGGAGCTAAATGTGTTAACCCTTTAGCTGTCGGTAGCAGTTTATGCCGTGATGATTCCTGCAGGAATCACTGAGACCAAAAACTACAACCAAATGGTTAAAATTGACCTTAACCCCTTGTGCATGCGCTGTCGTTAGTACCAAGGGCTGCAGGCACAAAGAGGGATGAACCCGAGATAGAAACCAAACACAGGGAGTCATGACACGACTCCCATCACAGAAAGGCAATTATCTTATTCTTTAGCGCAGCCTAAAATAAGGATAGCAATAAAAATGATTGTTTTCCTCCCTACGTCACACGACCAGTCACTTTAGCGCAAACTGTACCATGTGACCGTTATATAAAAACCTTTGTAGCGAAAAATGGCGGACGTTTTATAGCCCTCTCGGTGACGCGTTAGGACCTCGTTTTCGAGTCTTGATAGCAACTCGGTTCGACAAAATAGCGGCAGAAAAAAACGCACTAAAGTAGTCCTATTTAACGTAATACACATCATCTGCCTTATTTTTTACGACGTGAGGAACCAACTTAAACAATATTTCACCACTAATTACACAGCGCAAACAGCAAAAGCCTTCGCCAAATCCATCTCATCGCCATGCACCGAGACATTTTCAAAGTTCGGGAAACCACGGAACAAAAATAAGCTTCCGAGTTTTTTTTAAAAAAACCAATCGGAGACAGCAATCCTTGCAAACCGGCAACACACTGTCGTCTGCTCAGCCACCAACATGCCACAATTTCACCGAAGCACAGAGCAAATACACACCCAGCAACACTATACACAAAGCACGCTATTGCCAAAGTTCTCTCTTCACGTCACTCAATGCGGGACTATCTGAAGAAAAACATCTCACGAATTTTCGAAGACTATCATGTCAACGCTGGAAAATAATATCTTACCTTAAAATCCATCTCAGCACTAGTCCAGCTGTTAACAACGAGCGGTTTTTTGGTATTCCTTTTTCCAGATATCCCAACACACATGACACTTTAGGATATAACAACGACAATCTGCTGCACACTCGAAGCATCCCCTTCAGTCATCTTGAATCTAAAAGCACGAGGCACCATGCTAGCTGTCACATCAGTGGTCAAATCGCTTCATCAAAAACTTCTTAATTTTTCTGAATCACACAGCAGTCAAGAAGCACTGTCACACTTTAACGACCTTTTGTAGACATTGCATCTTGAATCATTCTGTACACAAGCCAAGATCAGCTTTTTACTCGCGAAACTTGAGCTTCACGGAATCATGCTACGTCACACTCTGTCTCGTAAAGACTGGGAATCCCTGGCAGAACATGTATATTCAATGGCGTCTGACCTATCCGCCGCAGAAGCGGCCGTCTTCATAAACCAGATTTTTTTCTAAACAATAAACGGAGGAAGGAAAACAAATACCTTATTGGTCGGAGGGGTTCGCTACACGGACCTTTGTAGGCCTTCGGGAGGTCAAAGGAATCATTGTACCCCTCAGGCCTTCAGGGTACAATGATTCCTTTGACCTCCCTCAGGCCTACAAAGGTCCGTGCAGCGAACCCCTCTGACCAATAACTTATAATATTCCATTTAAAATTCCAGTAACACAACCACATATCATACTGAGGCTAAAAGCTTCAAATGTGTACACTGCCATATGCAACCTACATTATAGTACTTACAGATAAGGATATAGACCAATGTCTTTAGTTCAAGGGTGGTGCCAGAAGAATAATAATAATAATGAGTATTTATATAGCGCTTAATCTTACTCAAAAGCTCTAAGCGCTTTACAATCTGTACACAAAACTAAAACTAAAAAATACAATGACATATACACATAACAAACAAAGCACAATGCCCAAACACGCCACTTTTACAATAAACTAAACAACAATACATACATAATAATTCTAATTAACATTCAGTCTAAACAAGGAGGATTGCAAAACTACAGCTAAGGCATCAAACACTGGCAGTTATTCAAAGTAAAGTTTGAAGAGGTGAGTTTTCAACGACCTCTTTAAGTCAGAGACAGACTCACTGTTTCTGACCTCAAGAGGAAGTGTATTCCATAACACTGGGGCTTGATAAACAAAAGTGCGCTGACCAAATGTTTTAGTTTGGACAGAGGGTACACACAACTTCCGTTTATCAGAAGAGGAGCGGAGCTCACGAGAGGGTGTATACACATGTAGCAAAGAGGACAAGTATTCTGGGCTGGTGCCTGAAAGGCAGTTAAAACAGATTGACATAACTTTGTATTGAATACGTGAGGACACAGGTAGCCAGTGAAGGGACTTCAAGATGGGTGTGACATGCTCAGTCTTACGGACTCTCACAACAAGCCGGGCTGCATTGTTCTGAATTTTTTGGAGGCGATCAATGAGATACTGAGGGCAGCCACAAAGCAAAGAGTTACAATAATCTAGCTTGGACAGCACAAATGCACAAACTAGTGTTTTAGTGGCTTCCACGGTCAGCAGGTGACGAACTGAACTAATACGACGAAGTTCCAGATAAGCTGATCTACACACTGCACTGACATGCTGTGACATAGATAACTCGCTGTCAAGTGTAACACCCAGGTTTCTCACACTCGCAGAGAAGCCAATGAGTGTTCCATCCACAGACAATGATGACGGTAAAGGCAGGGACGAAGATAATCTTGGATTAGCTACCAACATTGCTTCAGTTTTGCCATCATTTAACATCAGATTGTTGGTGGTCATCCATGATTTGACATGGTCAATGCACTGGCTTATACTTTGGACGGCATTCACAGCTTGCTCGACAGTATCACTTTTGCACATCTGCGTATCATCTGCAAATGCATGATGGGAAATGGAGCGACTACAAATCAGGTCGGAGAGGGGCTGAACAAACAGTAAGAACAATACTGGTCCTAGGACCGAGCCCTGGGGTACACCAAACCGAAGAGGTGATGGCTCAGAGCGACAGCCGTCGACAGAAACAATCTGGGATCGTTCAGTCAGGTATGAACTAAACCATGCCAAGACTGTGCCTTCAATGCCAAGTGATACAGATTGAAGACGGCACAGCAACATTTCATGGTCAATAGTGTCGAACGCACTGGACAGGTCCAGCAAAGCAAGGACTGTGATCTTACGCTCGTCCAAAACACAAAGCAGGTCATTGAATATCTTCAGCAAAGCTGTTTCAGTGCTACGATGGGGACGATATGCAGACTGGAATACACTGAACAGACTATTAGAGTTGACATGCTTTAAAGTTTGAGCAAGGACAATTTTCTCAAGAATCTTTGATAGAAATGTAAGATTGGAAACTGGGCGATAGTTTTTCAGTACATTTGGGTCTAAAGATGGTTTCTTCAATAGGGGTTTCACAAGTGCAGTCTTGAAGCTTTTAGGAAAAATGCCAGTGGAGAGAGAGTTGTTGATGACTTGTGTAATGGCAGGCAACACTTCATCCAGGCACTCATACAAGGGAGTGGGTATGGGGTCTAACTCACACGTTTTGGGGGCAGCTAAGCTATTCTGGTTACACCCACCCGGTTAACTACTTTTTAGTTCCCAGGGTCACCCTGGTCAGCCCCACAGGGTGGGGTTTCCCCTCTATTCTGGGGCATGTGTTTCTGTCTACCCTTGATGGTTTATTCACCTGAATTTTTCTTTTATAAACTCTCCCTACTGACTGTGCTGCCTGTAGCTCTTGATATTGGATGTGTGTTGCTAAATGGTCTTAAGTTTATTTAGCGTATTGGACCGGCTGGCGACATACATTCAATATGCTGTTTAGTTTTTTTTTTCCACAGCAGTGCAGGCACGTCCTGAGAAAGTCTTTTTGCTGTCGGGACCTTAAGCAATGTACATCTATTGAACTATTTTTAGAACTTATTTCACACACTGGTGTATTCCGAATGATAAGGGTTAAGCATTTGCTTTATTTTTTTAGCAACACATCATCAGGTATTTGCGGACATAAGGGCACCATTTTTATGGCAAAAAAAAAAAAAAAAAAAAAATCAAAATAAACTTAATCAGCGATTACATTTTGCAATTCCTCAGGGGTATATAATTTGCTAGCGTAATAAAACGAAACAAGATCTATGTAATTTAGTGAAACTAGACTCGATTTATGCACTATGACATTAACAGCTGGGTTAATACTTCTACGTCTGCTCATTTCCAAATTGCAATAAATACTTTTGCTGACTCTGAGCTATCCCATGTAAGTTTGATTCCCTGTGCAATTTTCGCTTCTTTAGCTGTGTCACGACACGGGTTTATTTTCCTATTTTTGTAGGGGACTTAAATTTACAGGGGTGACAGGGATTGGTTAGTCACCGGGTAAAAGGACAGGACATGAAAAATATAGGTGAGTTGTTTGGCCTTTACACGGGTGGTTGTTGCTGTGTGAGGGTCGGCGTGTGCCGCACGTGATTGTTCTGTTACTGATTTTGCATGAACTGACACCACACTTTTTTTCTGAGCGCAAGCTTTTACTAAACAGTTCTATATCCAAATTATTAGTCAGTCGCTCCCAAGCAGCAAAGAAGCAGCAGTCTCTGAGGGTTTACAGGCGTGGTTTGCCATTTGCTGCAGTCCTCAAGCAACTGTGTCGTTCTTCTGTGACCGCCCTGGTCGCTCCGGATCCAGTGTCCAAAGAAGGAAGAGAAGCTGCGGCGACTTAACCGCCTGGCGTGTCTTGTTTTGTTTGTCTTTGTCCCAGCCGGGGCGTCTACACGGATGGCAGTAAGTACACACAACAATTCTTTAGTGGCCATAGGCTCGAGGGTTTTGTCACCTGTGGTTGCTTGGTTACTATTATTATTTTCGATTAGTAAGTATGGGGGCTAAGGACGTAGAAATGAATGTCATTTATGTTATTTAGTGGTATTTACCCCTCGGAAAGTGAACTTGAAAGTGAATTATACTTGTTGTAAATACATGTTTTTTCTGATGGGGTTAAGTTTATTATTACGATGGGGAAAGACGAAGGCTTAATTATGGAAGGATGTCAATTGAATTATGAAATGAAGGGTGGTGGGATTACCTTTCTTTCCTATTAATTAGTTATTTATATGTGTATTTTGCACCCGTATGTTGGTGCGTCCACGTGGCTGAGTCCACGTGCTGCACGGAAGGGCGTGGGTGGTCTGACTGAGTGGAGTGGAGGCTGGCTGTTTCGCTTCTCCCTGTGAGACTATGACACTGCACCCACGCGCTGCTGCGACTGTCGTGGCAGGCCCTGTGGTTATTCCAGGTCGGGTCGTCCCATCTAGCGTTCGAGAACTTACTTTAGATAAATTCTTGTTCATTTGTATGAGATTAATTTTCTTTTCTTTGGTGTGACAATACTATGCGAAAAACTTTGTAACGACAGAACTGTTCGTATTTCGCCAATTCGAGTGGAAACATTTGACAATATTCTGTGAATGGTTTTGGTGTAACGCCAGAACTATTCGTATTCTGCTGGCTCATGTGACAACGTGTGCTCTAAAGGACGTTATTGCGGAAGCAAAGACATTAACTTGTTTTGAGTCCATTGGTTGTGCACTCGTTAAGTGAACCCAGTAATTCGTAAAATGTATTAAGTTTTGCTAGTTCTTTTTTGTATTGTATTAAGGACGTGTGTTGTTTTATTGTGTATTTTATTTAATTGTTGTTGTGTATATTAGATATTCACGCTGGGGAGTATGGGTGTGTGTGAGTGTGATGCATGATAGTGTAGTTAGGATTGTGTGAGAATATTTTTGATTTTTATTTTGTTGTGATTGTTCCTCTGGTGTGTTTGTGTTAGGGGTGATAGTCTCGAGTGGTAGCGCTCACAGTTCACGAACCGGAAGCGGAGGTCGTGACAAGCATCCTCCAAAGGTCTCATGATGATTTAAAAAAACTATTGCCGCTTCTCTAGCTATGGTAAAGTTCCCAGGTGTAAACTCTTTTTACATGTGAGAAGATAAATCAAAAGAAAAGGGGAGACTGCCAGTGCTAATATTTTACTGAGGAAGGTTACAAAGTAAAGTAGGTAAAAGCACTGTCAGGGGAGAGAAGTGTGCATGATCGACCAGTGATCGTAGATCTACTGTGGTCCGACACCAAAAAAAAAAAAAAAAAAAAAAAAGATAGGAAAGAGGAGTGCGCTAAGAAAGTGACTGGAAGCAATGCATATGGAAGCGCCCCCGAAGGGGGGCGTATCACATATCCCACTGTTCCAGCCACTCAGTGAAGATACGTCTAGCTACAGATTTCAGCCTAAGTCTCCGTTGTGTACGCAACACAACCGGGGAGGCGACTCGGGGAGTCGTCGTTTTATATAACTCCCAGAGTGACCTCCACTCCCTTCCCATAAGGCCCTTTGGGCCTAGCGACCAGTCATGCGCTAAGCGAACGTAGCTGGCGGCCAGCGGGGCAGGTGGGAGGGCCCTTAGAGTGCATCGGTAAGTATTTTTCGAAAAAATATATTTTAGAGAAAAATTAATTTGTTTCCTCAAAAACATTACCGATGGCTTTACTGATAGGAAGAATAACGAAAAGGAGGAGGGTGCCGCCCACCGGCCACTGATACCCCGTCCTGAGAACATGTTGGTTCAGTTAACGAGGTGCCCTGGGCGCAAACTCCCGACGATTTCAACTAAGCGTTTCCTATGGCGCCGGGAGGGAGTGTTGCGCCGCCGACGACAAGGGCCAGGTTCTCCCGTTGGCCCGAGAGGTCTCGTATGTAGAAGCGGGCGAAGGTGGAACTCGTTCGCCACCCAACGGCCGCCACAATATCCCGCACCGCACAGTTGCGGTAGAGGGCAAGACTCACAGATACCGCCCGAACCTCGTGCGCTCGAATGCGAAGTCTCTGTGCCACGTCCGGTGAGAGTTCTTCATAAGCAGAGCGGATGATCCTGCAGATCCATGAGGATATAGTCTGCGCAGAAATATCGTCCCTGCCGCGTCGCAGGGGAAAAAAGAGTCGTTTCCGGCCCCGTCGGAAGGGCCGCGAACGACGCAGGCAGATCCGAAAGGCCCGTACAGGGTCTTGTTGTCGGGATTCCCGGGAAAGGTCAAAACCCTTAAGCGGGCGGAGGGTCATGATCTGAGCTCCGGCCGAGGGAAGCCTATTCTTGGCGAGAAAGGAAGGGTTCGTCATTAACTGGACGGAGCCATCCGCACGAAATTGGAGGCATGCTGGGTCCACTGATAATGCATGCAGCTCGCTGACTCTGGCAGCCGAAGCGAGAGCGAGTAGGAAACAGGTCTTCCTGGTGACATCAGCCATAGTCACTATGGCTGATGTCACCAGGAAGACCTGTTTCGAACTATTAGTGGCTAAGGGCAAAAGTTCGAATCGGTCCGAATTAAGCCAAGTGAGGATCCAGGCCAGGTCCCAGCGCTGAAGTAGCGAACGCTGAGCAGGTCGCTGTAACTCTAAGTGGGCAAGGAGGTCGGCGAGGTCTTTGCACGCACCCGGATCCTGTCGGCCCAAATGTCGGTAGGTATCTGCGACCATAGAGAGAGATCCCCGGATTGTGATAGGGGCCAAGTTTTGTTCGTCAAAGAGCCACAAGAAGAACTCCGCTAACTGGGGTGTAGACAAGGCCGTAGGAGACAGGAGTCTGGAGAGGCACCAGGACTGCAGGACTCTCCACTTGCCCTCGTATACCCTCCTGGTGGAAGCCCTGCGCGTCCACAGCGATAGCCTCCATTGCTGCACGCGAGAAACCTCTAGCGGTGAGGGCCGACCGCACAACCTCCATGCGTGTAATAGGAGCCGCTCCGGACACGGGTGGAAGAGAGCTTGTCGTGGTTGTTTCAGCATCGTGCGTGGTGTGGGTAAGAACAGGGGAGCGTCCGTGGCGAGGCTCACCAGGTCGGTCGTCCAGCTGCGTGCCCAGCTGAAGGGGGCTACGAGGAAGAGGATCGTGTTCGAGCCTCGGAGTTTGAGAACTTTCGGGAACAAGGACGACCGGGGGATAAGCATAGGCTATCAGGCCGTCCCAAGAGATCGACAGGGCATCCACTGCCCAGGCGAGAGGGTCTGGAACGGGTGAGACAAAGGGGGGAAGCTGTGTGTTCCACCGTGTCGCGAAAAGGTCGACCATTGGCGTCTCCCAGCGGGTGCTGATCATCCGGAAGATCTCTGGTTTGAGGGTCCATTCGGTATGAAGCAGCTGGCCCCGGCGAGAGAGAGAGAGAGAGAGAGAGAGAGAGAGAGAGAGAGAGAGAGAGAGAGAGAGAGAGAGAGAGAGAGAGAGAGAGAGAGAGAGAGAGAGAGAGAGAGAGAGAGAGAGAGAGAGAGAGAGAGAGAGAGAGAGAGAGAGAGAGAGAGAGAGAGAGAGAGAGAGAGAGAGAGAGAGAGAGAGAGAGAGAGAGTCCGCAAGCACGTTGAGGTGACCCGGAATGTGGCGCGGCCGGAAGAGATGTGTCGATCCCGGCACCAGAGGAGCAGCTGGTAGAGAAGCATGCTGACAGTGCTATTACCTACTTTACTTTGTAACCTTCCTAAAATATTAGCACTGGCAGTCTCCCCTTTTCTTTTCATTTATTACTACAATATCGACTGCAACCCCTTCCCCCCTTTTGGTAGGTTCTCTTTTAGGGTGCATGGAAATTTAACTCTAGTTGGTGGCATGGAATGTATGCCCCTGCAGACACCACAGTAAAATATGGCTGTCATTGCAGGTAGGCAGAATTTCCTGCCTCCTCCAGTATTGCCGATGGTGTGCTGAAGAGGTCGCCAAGACCGAAACAGCTGTCCACACCGGCTAAATATCTGGACCCCGCTTGGGGGACCTAGATTTAAATTTCCATGCACTGAGTGGCTGGAACAGTGGGATATGTGATACGCCCCCCTTCGGGGGGGGGGGGGGGGGCTTCCATATGCATTGCCTCCAGTCACTTTCTTACCGCCCCCCCCCCCCCCTTTCCTATCTCTTTTTTGTGCTTTGGCCACAATAGATCTATGTACACAAACCAAGGGGAATCACTCAGCGCTGGACAAACAGATCCCCTGCCCTGTACAATTCTGCCAGCGCTAGCCTCACCTATCTGGTTTGTGAGAATAGATCTGTGATCACTGGTCGATCATACACACTTCTCTCCCCTGACAGTGCTTTTACCTACTTTACTTTGTAACCTTGACTTCTATAGTCAGACAGTGGCGGTGACGTAAAAAAAGGCAATTCCGTCACCACGCAGACATTGACAATACTCTAAATATGACGTAATTCTCTCTAGAGCCCGAGCCTTTCTCACAGACATGCGCGCATCTTCAAGAGGCATAGATCCTCATGCGCCCGGAGAGCGCATGAGGATCTATGTCTCTTGGAGATGTTTGGAGCGCGCGCGCATGCACACACTAACGCGCACACACATCGTCACGCTTTCAGAAGAGCATTCAGGTGATCCGATTGCATCAGCTTGTTAGCCAGATCTGTACCCCTTCAACCTTTTCAGGTAAAAATTAATTCTTTTCAGAAAAAAAATAAAACAGTAAACAATCTTGACTAAACTGGAGAAATCAGACAGTGGCGGTGACGTAAAAGAGGCAACTTCGTCACCACGCAGACATACACGGTCCGTGGCGCAGTGGTTAAGGCGCCTGCCACCAATGCTAAAGGTGCGAGGTTCGATTCCGGGTTCCGGCGTCGGATTTTTCTCCTCTAGTAAGTGTCACCGTTAATTCGGGCGGACCGTCGGGGGTTCTTTCTCCGGGTACTCCGGCTCTTCCTCCCCCTCCACTTTGGTATCAGTTTCAGCCAACTTAATAAAATTTCAAATACAAAACGATTTCCAAATACCGTCAGTAGCTCGCTTGAGCTTGCCCTTAGCACCACGTGAATCTTCTGTGTTTACGTACAGTGTGTGAGTGAATGCGTGTGATTCACGTGAGCGTGCTTGTTGGGTTCAGTTCGCGGCTACATTCTGCGCATTGAGTTATATTATAAATATGAGAAATGCGCCATATAAATGCTATGCATTATTATTATTACTCTAAATATGACGTAATTCTCTCTTGGCTGGACTTCGCGAACGAAGATTTTATAGGAGTTGCCCACGACGTCTGCAGGCTTGTTCGTGGCTGCGGAGGCCAATCCGGGACAGGCAGGTTCGACCGCAGTGGCTGCAGGGGAAGGTATGGCCAGAGTTCTGAGTTGCGGCATCTCTGTTCTTTCTCCTGAGCCGCTTGTCCTTAAGGCTAGCTCTGCGAGAGTCCTCAAAGGAGACAGCTGCCTTGTAAATAGTGGAGCGCCAGGTGTCACGGTCCACAGCAAGCGAAGACCACTGGTGGTGGTCGATTTGGCAGGCACTAAGTGACTTCTTGAGACAGTCTTTGTATCTCTTCTTTGGTGCCCCTCTGTCACGGTGTCCAGTAGCAAGCTCGCCGAACAGGGTGATCTTTGGTAGGCGATGATCCTCCATCCTGGAGACATGCCCCGCCCAGCGGAGCTGTGTCCGCAGCAGCAAAGCCTCGATGCTCACGGTTTCAGCCTGTTCAAGGACCTCGACATTGGTGACATAGTCACTCCAGTGAATGCCCAGGATGGTACGCAGGCAGCGCTGGTGGAAGCGTTCGAGGAGTCGTAGTTGGCTGCGGTAGAGGGCCCAGGACTCGGAACCATACAGCAGGGTGGTGAGGACCACAGCTCTGTACACGCTGATCTTGGTGCCTGTTTTCAGCTGTTGATTGTGCCACACCCGCTTGAAAAGTCGCCCGAAAGCGCTGTTCGCTTTTGCCAGCCTGCTGTACGCAGACGTAATTCTAATAATAATAATAATTACGGTATTTATAATGCGCTTATCTTATAATAATTATAACTCTAAGCGCACACTCACAACTCGCGCACATTCTGCGCATTGAGTTATATTATAAATATGAGAAATGCGCCATATAAATGCTATGCATTATTATTATTACTCTAAATATGACGTAATTCTAATAATAATAATAATTACGGTATTTATAATGCGCTTATCTTATAATAATTATAACTCTAAGCGCACACTCACAACTCGCGCACGCATGCGCACGCTTTAGACAATGACTCACGTACCACAAACAGTGAAATACATTACGACGGTCAGCTTGGGGTGGGGAGTGCGGTGATATAGTGCTAAAACTGTTGAAAGAGGTGAGTTTTGAGGGCGGACTGGAAGGAGGAGAGAGAGTGTTTCTGACGGAGAGAGAGTGGGAGAGTGTTCCAGGTGGATGGACCGTAGACGGAGAAGGAGCGGGGACCGAAAGTGTTAAGTTTGGTGCGAGGGATGTGGAGGCGGAGATTGATTGATTGATTGTACATTGCTTAACGTCCCGACAGCAACAAGGCTTTCTCAGGACGTGCCTGCACTGCTTGTGAAAAAAAAACAACTAAACAGAACATTGAATGTATGTCGCCAGCCGGTCAAATACATTAAATAAACCTAACACATGGGGCCTAAATAAAGCTAAGACCATTTAGCAACACACATCCAATATCAAGAGCTACAGGCAGTGCAGACAGTAGGGAGAGTTTTAAAAAGGCAAATACAGGTGAATGGACCTCGGGTAGACAGAAACACATGCCCCAGAATAGAGAGAAAAACGCACCCTTTCGGGCTGACCAGGGTGACCCTGGGAACTAAAAAGTACCTAACCCCACCCAAGTCCCCCAGGGCAGACCCGGGTGGGGGCGTGGAGGCGGAGAGGGTCGGAGGCAGAGCGGAGGGAGCGGGAAGGTGTGTAGGGGTGAAGTAAGTTGGAGAGATAGGCAGGAGCGCAGTTGTTCAGGGATTTGTAGCAGAGAGACGGAACTTTGTATTGGATGCGTTGGGGGATGGGGAGCCAGTGAAGGAGTTTGAGCAGGGGTGTGATGTGGTCGGATTTTTTCTTTCTGAGGACGAGGCGGGCAGCATTGTTCTGGACGCGTTGGAGAGTGAAGATGGTGGAGTGAGGGAGACCGGAAAGGAGAGAGTTGCAATAGTCGATGCGAGATAAGATGAGAGAGACAGCAAGTTTGGTGGCAGCTTCGGTAGTGAGGTATTTTCTGATCTGACTGATGCGGCGGAGGTGGAAATAGCATGCCTGGGTCGTGGCGGAGACGAAGCTGGTCATGGACAGAGAGGAATCGAGGATGACGCCGAGGTTCTTGGCCGAGTCAGAGAGGGAGATGGGGGTGCTATCGAGTTGAAGGTGGAGAGAGGGAGGGAGCTGGGAGAGTTTTTGGCGAGTGCCTACCAGCATGGCTTCCGTTTTGTCGTCGTTCAGTTTCAGCTTGTTTGCTGTCATCCAGTTTTTCACGTCTTTGTAGCAGTCAGCCGTGCGAGTCAGTAGTGACTGAGTGTTGTCGAGTTTGTCTTTGTCTTGCAGTTGTGAGTCGTCAGCGTAGAGGTGGTGGTGTATGCGGTGAGACTGGATGATGTTGGACAGAGGAGAGGTGTAGAGTGTGAAAAGGACCGGGCCCAGGACGGATCCCTGTGGAACTCCGCAGGAGAGCGTTACCGGGTTGGAAGAGACGCCGTTGATGGTGACGGACTGCTGTCTGTCAGAGAGGTAGGAGAGAAACCAGGAGTGAGCAGAGTCAGTGATGCCGAAGGAGTGGTGGAGTCGGTGGAGGAGGATAGAGTGGTCTATAGTGTCAAAGGCGGCAGAGAGATCGAGTAGTGTAAAAAGGGAGATGTTGCCAGAGTCAGTGGAGAGAAGCAGCTCGTTTAAGATATGTAGAAGGGCTGTTTCAGTGCTGTGATGTTTGCGATAGGCAGACTGGAATGGACTGAGGAGGTTGTTGTCGGTGAGATGGAGGTTGAGCTGGTTGAGAACAACCTTCTCAAGAAGCTTGGACAGGAAAGAGAGATTGGAGACTGGGCGATAGTTCTTGAGTTCGTTTGGGTTGAGGTTGTGTTTTTTGAGGAGAGGACGGACGATGGCGGACTTGAAGATATCGGGGACGGAGCCGTTTTCTAGAGATGCGTTGATGATGTCGGTAATGAAGGGTAGAAGTTTTGGAAGGCCGTCACGGTAGAGAGAAGCTGGGAGGGGGTCAAGTTCGCAGGTTTTGAAGGGCATGGACTTTATGGTCTTGAGGACTTCATCCTGAGAGATGGTGCGGAAGGACGAGAGGGGAGTGCCGGAAAAGGTGGGGTCGGGAGGGCAAGGCGGAGGAGGCAGGGTGTCGAGTGTGTCGCGCAGATTTTGGATTTTGTCCGAAAAATAGGTAGAGAAAGCAGACGGGAGTTCTTCTTTGCTGTGTGTGTTCATGGTGGCGTAGAGGGTTTTGAAAGAGGTGGATTCCAGGATTTGGTTTTGAAGGTGTTTGCGTTTAGATTCGGAGATCATTTTGCAGACTTTGGATCTGGTTGTTTGGAAGATCTGTCTGTGAACGGTGAGGTCAGATGAGCGCCAGAGGCGTTCCGCTTGTCGGCGCTCGCGCTTGGCCTCAGCTATGTCATCAGTGAGCCAGGGGGAGGGGAGTCGGTTGGGTATGGAGCAGGTGGTGACAGGGGCATGGGTGTCTAGAAGTTTTCGAAGGGAGGAATCGAAATGGGATGCAAGATCGGGAGAGGGGGCGGGGTCCGAGAGAAGGTCGACAGCTTCGTCGAAGAAGCTCTCGCGGTTGACAGATTTTAGTTTGCGGCGAGAGACAACGAGCTTGGTTTTTTTCGGGGGAGGTAGATTGAGGGAGATGAGAATAGCGAAGTGGTCAGAGGGAAGCACAGAGGAGGTGTCAGAGTCGAGAAAGAGTTGATCGGAGGTGCGGGTGATGATCCAGTCGAGGGTGTGGCCAAGTCGGTGGGTGGGTTTAGTGATGTGTTGTGTAAGATTGTGGTTTGAAAGTGACGTGCAGAGGCGTTTTGTGTCAGGGTGGTCGGGTTTGTCAAAGTGGAAGTTAAAGTCGCCTAGAAGGATGTGTTTTCCGGGTCGTGTGCTGTAGTGTTCGAGGAGGAGGTCGAACTCGGTGAGGAACATGGTGTTTGTGAGTTTGTTTTGAGAGCTTGGAGGGGGGCGATAGATACATGAGAAGATGAGGGACTGGCCAGGGAGTGTTGCTACGGCCTCGACAGATTCAAAGGAGGGATGAGCAAAAGGTAGGGACTGAGAGAAGGAGAGGTGAGCGGAAAGACAGTCCCTGTAGATGATGGCAATGCCACCCCCTCTGAAAGCGCGCGGGAAATTCTCTCTCTAGTTTGCACGTTCTTTCTCTCGTATATGCGTGCATCTCCAAGAGACAAAGATCCTCATGTGCCCGGAGGGCGCATGAACATCTATGCCTCTTGAGGATGTTTGGATCGCGGGCATGCACGCACGCGCACACACATCGACGCGCTTTCAGAAGAGCATGTACTACTTAGTATAGCATGTAGCTAGGTAAAGTGAACCTGCTTTCACAGAAACTATAGCAAGACGGAAATTATACCGTGAAGTTCTAGCTTTGTCACCATTTTCCCAAGCCTTGAAACGAAGCGAAACTCATATCACGTTAACATATAAAATTACGTAAAAAAAACCGAACAGACGTCATGACAAATGACGTCTGAGAAACCAATGACGCGTATGCACTGCGCACGCCCTTATAGAGTTCACTATGGCGCATTGGCACATCTGCGAGGCTATTTCAAAAGGAGATATTTCAACATCAGAATCAAGTTAAAGACAAAAGGTAGAGACCCTTTACAGCGAAGACAGCTCTCATATAGAAGGGACTTTGTGGGTTATGGTTCATCCCATCTTGTTTAGTGTTTTAATTCTTTTATGAAATGAATTAATATTTACTAAAGAAGTTGAAAGGATACAAAGCTGGCTAACGAACTCATCCAATGTCTTTCTCCAAACTAGCTATATGCAAAAGTTTAAGTAAATATGACACTAATTACGGACTCTAATCTGGGTCAACCGACTTCCTATAAACGGTTGTTTATGTCTTCAATGAGACATTCAATTACAATACCACCCTCATACACAAGAAATGTCAGTCACGCGTCTACTGCCTTTAGAAACTCAGGAAGCTGAGTGTGAACCCCCTGTCCTTCAAACTTTCTACTACTCTTTCATCGAGTCTGTGATCACTTTCGGTTCCGTGTGCTGGTATTGAGGAAGATCATGAACGTCCTGGCACGAATGGTAAACGTCTGCAGCAAGGTGATTGGCAGTCAGCAAGCAAGTGTGGAGTCACTGTATGCGTGAACAGCGTGTGGTGAGAAAGGGTAGGCGGATAGCCTCAGACAGATCCCATGTCCTTGCCCACCTCTATGAACTCCTCCCCTCTGGCCGCAGACTCCGTACGCACAAAGCTAGGACACTCAGACTACAGAACAGTTTCATTTCCAAATCCATCACTCTAAGCAATCTGTATGTACATCCACGCATACCCAAACCTTACTCCTCCCCTATCCCCCTTTACCTGTGCAATTAGTAGGAATGAAGTTTGATGTTTATGTGTGAGATGTGTAAAAGTTATGTGCAAAGATTTTGTTGTGTATATTTATGTCCATTTAGAATTTGTAGCTGTGTAAGTGCAGGGAGAAAATGTTCATAATTATGTTATAATGTTTTTCTGTCTTGTTTGTACTATTTGTTATAAATGTACCACAAACATAAATGTACCAAAACAAATTTCTCTTTTTGAGATAATAAAGTACTCTTATTTTTATTATTCTTAATATGCTCGGAGGCTCTCTTAGCCCCCCATTAAAGAAAGTATTTCGCCAAGTTTCAATCTTGTGTGTACAGAAATATCGGAGATTCTCTTGTTTACATACATACGCCGCACACACATACATACGCACATACATACATACGCACATACGGCGCTTCGCGCCAAACGTACGTTCAGCAGCGAGGTTAGCGTAACGAGACATGACGTAATTTTTATCTTGTTACTGAATTGTTAGAGATTTAGCCTGCCCGCCTTTGACTGACATCAGGGATATGCTATTAAATTCGCCCGACCGCGACCCGTCCTAAAAAGTCCCTTCAATAAATAGAAGGGACTTAAAAACTGGTGTCGAGTTTAGACATAACAAAAGATCCGTCCGAATAAAGCATAAAAGGTTAAATGTACTTCTCTCTGCTGTAGCTAACAATCTCAGCAACAACAGTTGCTTCCCTTACGTTACAATAACACATCTAGTGTTTAAAACGCAGCAGAAACTAAAGCACGAAACATGAGAAATAATAAACACAACTCTTTACTGTGTATCGTATGTTACATATGCGACACATGACAAAACAGATTACCGATTAAACATATCTTCACCTTAAAATTATACTAGCACAAAAAATATTCCTTTTCGTGGCACAGATATACTCGTGAATATCCAGTTTGTGGAGTCTATCCTTTGACTCGCTGCTCATTGACTGGCATGGAACTCTCATGTGATTTGATCATGAAATATTTCAACAGGTTTTACACCTTGTACGTGCAGTCGTCAGAACTGATAATGGTGCCGGTGAATGCCTTTGGAGTTGTGTAACCATTTACATGGGTGACATTGGCAACAACTGAAATGACTGAAAATGGACCATGGCCAGCAAGGGACATAAATTCTCATGAGCCCCTACGTACGCAGGATGTAATTGTGACTACGTATGCAGGGGCTCATGAGAATTTATGTCTCTTGCAGATGGAACAGGATGTCGGAAGGACTCTTATGCCTGAACCAAAAATAAAAGATGCTGCTTTTGTAGACTTTGAAACCCGCCTTGTGCATGCAGCCAGCGTTTACTGCTAATAGTACCGGTCTTTGCATGTGCAGCTGGGTTATCTGTTAACCTCTTCACTGCCACTTGACCCAAAATGAAAGTCTGTGAAAGCAGGGTGAACTCAACACCGAATAGTCCCATCAATCAACAAAACAAGAAAGGCAAAGCCCTTATGGCTCACATGTATGACCGATCCACACGTGTGACAATAAGTAAAGGGATGGCTTTTGCACCAATAAAATACATGTTTTCTCAAAATGTAATCAGTTTCACACATCTGTGAAACCCCCGTGACCTTGACCTTTGCTATGAGTCAACTAAATTAGTATAATAGGAAGGTCTTATCAACAGCTACCTTTGTGCCGAATTTGATTGAAAAATTTGCAAAAATATTGATAACTACAGTTCTATCAAAAACTGGCATTTTATACACATTTGTCGACCTCTTGCGACCCATGACCTTTTCCGAGGGCTCATCCAAATTAGTCTTACCATCAGGTATTTCTGTACCAAGTTTGGGTTTGAAGTTGAGAATAGTAATTGAGAAAAAAACATTTCTTGTCAAAATATGGCCATTTTGACCTATTTCCTGAGCTCTTGTGACCCTTGACTTTTCCAAGGGGTGATCTAAATTAGTATGTATAGATAGGTCTTACCCACAGGTATCTTTGTTACAAGTTTGGGTTTGAAGTTGTGAATAATAATTGAGAAACAACATCTTTTGTCAAAATATGGCAATTTTGGACCTATTTCATGAGCTCTTGTTACTCTTGCCCTTTACGAGGGATCAACCAAATTAGTATGCATAGAACCGTCTTACCATCAGGTATCTTTGCACCAAGTTAATAAATTATGTCAAAATATAGTTATTTTTTTTATATATTTCCTGATCCCCTGTGAACGTGACCTTTGTGACAGGTCACTTAAATTGGTATGTTTAGAAAGGTCTTGCCACAAAGTATTCTTGGGCCAAGTTTGAAGACTGTGGCTTGAATAGTCTATGAGAAAATGCCAACGTTAAAGTTTTTACCACGGACGACGGACGAACATAGACTCACTTTTCCTTTGCACGTGAGCCAAAAAAAACAGGACATGACTAGGGTTAGCAAGAGGCAAATAACCTCATCAGCCCCCGCATCTTGGAACCTCATCAGCCCCCGCATCTTGGAACCTCATCAGCCCTCGGAACCTCATCAGCCCCCACATCTTGGAACCTCATGAGCCCCCACATCTTGGAACCCCATCAGCCCCCGCATCTTGGAACCTCATCAGCCCCCACATCTTGGAACCCCATCAGCCCCCACATCTTGGAACCCCATCAGCCCCCGCATCTTGGAACCCCATCAGCCCCCACATCTTGGAACACCATCAGCCCCCGCATCTTGGAACACCATCAGCCCTCGGAACCTCATCAGGCCTCGCATCTTGGAATCTCATCAGCCCCCACATCTTGGAACTCCATCAGCCCCCGCATCTTGGAACCCCATCAGCCCCCACATCTTGGAACCCCATCAGCCCCCGCATCTTGGAACCTCATCAGCCCCCACATCTTGGAACCCCATCAGCCCCCGCATCTTGGAACCTCATCAGCCCCCACATCTTGGAACCCCATCAGCCCCCACATCTTGGAACCCCATCAGCCCCCGCATCTTGGAACCTCATCAGCCCCCACATCTTGGAACCCCATCAGCCCCCGCATCTTTGAACCTCATCAGCCCCCACATAGTCTTGGAACCTCATCAGCCCCCACATCTTGGAACCCCATCAGCCCTTGGAACCTCATCAGCCCCGCATCTTGGAACCCCATCAGCCCTTGGAACCTCATCAGCCCCGCATCTTGGGGGTTCACGAGGCTCTTGGCTCTTGCTTTTGAAGAGCGTTCGCGTTTTACCCTACAGGGAAGGGGTTAAACCAGCTTGAGCACAGTACCTGTGGCTGCATGCACAAAGCAGAGTTAACAGTCTAATGTGATGAGGTTTCACCAAGCTGATGAGACTTCTGCAATGTGGATGGGAAATGTTTTCCAGCTTTTTCACAACACATCTTCCCGCACACAATGGTCTATGCCAAGACGATTACAACCTGCAACACATTATCATCATCATCATCACCATCGTCGTCATCAAATAAGTGACAGTCTTCAGTCCTGGAGGCTGATTCACTTTTTTTTTCCAAAATATTTTAGAAAGATTAACTTCAGCTTTCTGGTTCCAGTTCGGCATTTCAATTCTGACCATCTGCAAGAGGCATAGATTCTTATGATCCCCTTCCCCACCCGGCTCTACCCTGGGGGACTTGGGTGGGGTAACTACTTTTTAGTTCCCAGGGTCACCCTGGTCAGCCCCACAGGGTGGGTTTTCTTCTGTATTCTGGGGCATGTGTGTCTGTCTACCCTTGGTCCATTCACCTGTATTTTCCTTTTTTAAACTCTCCCTACTGTCTGCGCTGCCTGTAGCTCTTGATATTGGATGTGTGTTGCTAAATGGTCTTAGCTTTATTTAGGCCCCATGTTGTAGGTTCATTTAACGTACTGGACCGGCTGGCGACATACATTCAATATTCTGGTTTTTTTTACAAGCAGTGCAGGCACGTCCTGAGAAAGCCTTCTTGCTGTCAGGACGTTAAGCAATGTACAATCAATCAATCAATCTTATGATCCCCTGCACCTGCAGGGACTGATGAGAACCTGTCTCTTGCTTGCTAGGATCAAACACAGTTACATCTGCAGCGTGAATTACTCATCCGTGGTTAATTCTACAGCCGAACGGAGCATCTGTTTTAGTTTTTCAACACACATACGAATAAATTAGTCCCTGTGCCCATTTCATTTCAAATTTTTCATTATTGTGGCCATTATGTTTACCAGCATCATGATCAAGTGATGGGGACACAGCACAATTGGTATTCACCAAATTTCCTTTGAGTCTGCCCAGGAGTGGACGGACGACGCTTCAGCTGGCTTATTGCAACAAGTATTTCCACATGGGACAGGCGATGTGCCTGCCGGCTTTGTGGAACAAATCTTCCCGCACACGCTGAACGTTAAGACGATCAATGCCTGGAACACAAAATCATCATCATCATCATCATCATTAGGAAGTGATGGAGACATAGCACAGTCGGTATCGCCAAAGTTCTGGGTTCCCTACCCCTTGTAGCAAAACGTCTTCAGCCCAACGACGGCCTCAGTGGGCCCGCGCACTGCCATGCATGGACCCACTGCAGCTGTCATGGGGCCGAGGACCTTTCCTTACTGAAGCGCAGGTGGGTCGGAATAGGTGGTGAAGCTTCTACATTGAAGTCACAATCTCCTACAGACTGGGACACAGGTGGGGCGGAATGGGTGGTGAAGCTTCTACATTGAAGTCACAATCTCCTACAGACTGGGACGCAGGTGGGGCGGAATGGATGGTGAAGCGTCTACATTGAAGTCACAATCTCCTACAGACTGGGACACAAGTGGGGCGGCATGGGTGGTGAAGCTTCTACATTGAAGTCACAATCTCCTACAGACTGGGACGCAGGTGGGGCGGAATGGATGGTGAAGCTTCTACATTGAAGTCACAATCTCCTACAGACTGGGACACAAGTGGGGCGGAATGGGTGGTGAAGCTTCTACATTGAAGTCACAATCTCCTACAGACTGGGACACAGGTGGGGCGGAATGGGTGGTGAAGCTTCTACCGTCATTGAAGTCACAATATCCTACAGACTGGGACACAAGTGCGTGTCGGTCTTCGCATGAACAGTATGCAAACACGCATATAATTATCAAACCGCACATTACAATTCCCAACTCTTCTGCTCGAAAATACGGCCACCACAGCCGGTGGGCTGCAGTGACAGACAAACGACAACATGAACACTATTATAATTATTATATTGAGCAGCATTTTGCTTGATATAGTGCCGATAACAGGCAGATGTGATTACGAGACCCAATCAAAATGTCTCAGTCGCAAGACGTGGACATTTGATTCGGGTCAAGTAATCACATCTGTCAGTTATCGGCACTATATCAAGCAAAATGTTGCTCAATATAATTTATGTACCCAGTCCAAAACAAAACTGTGCTTGGAGCCATTTATTTTGCAGTTGATTGCGGTGTTCAGACAAAACACAGACGACTGCATACTGCTGTCGACTCAGCGCATAGATTTCGTCTGACTATGAAGACATCATTATATAACCGTGCGTGTTACTCAGTAAATTCTACTTGTAACTAGATCAAGCATAATTGCGTTAAATGCCAGCAGGTTTGTTTATTTAGTTCTTTTGTGTCTGCAAGAGGCATAGATCCTCATGAGCCCCCGCAACTGCGGGGGCTCATGAGGATCTATGCCTCTTGCTGAGTAGTCGATATCGCCAGCTGACATCTCGTCAATTTCACTTGTCAGTCCAGCGACTCGCACGTTTCTTCCGGTCTCCGTTCGTGTGTGTATAGGATATAAATTTTGAGCGTTCATGCACACATAATTCTACACATAATGAGCTTGTTAATGTTGCGGATGAGCATATTTCACGTTTTCGTTTTGAAAATGCAAGTATCATCAAGATCGAGTCTTCTTGGCGCGCAAGGGATTTTGAAAAGGAAAGTATATCGAGCAAGTTCATGAATGTTAATTTGCTTGTTATACAATATCAATACATGTGTCAAAAAAGGATAAACTTGAAGGAGCGCGTACATATTAACCGTGGGGAAATGTGCAAATCGCCCGCCCGCCTTTCATTTGCGCGAACACTGAGTGGGTTGTGACAACAAGCGACAAGCGGGTTGTGTCAACGACCCGCTGTCCGCGCGAACGTAAGGCGAGCGTGTGGTTGCGAAATCCAACAGGTGTACTGAAGTTGGTCGGCAGAAAAAACTGATGAGAAGAAAATGAAGTGACGTACAGAAAGCATGAGGTATCCCGCACTGATCGTGGCAGACCACTGCATGCCGAGCGCCTGAAGTGCTCCTGTTGACACCAGCGGGCCTAAGAACGTTCTGGAACAGTCAACACACGCGCTCAATCACTATTTATTTCCTGACAGCTCGAAAGGCAAGGTCCCATATTCTGGACCTGGGCTCGGTTGCAAAAGAGACTTTAATGAAAATCCTGCGCAATTAATCCACTAAACAAGGTGCCCTGCTGTAGCGGCTTGCGCAGGATATACGTTCTTCAATGCAACCGCGGCCGCTTGACTTAAGTTGCATGTGTGAGCATTGATTTCATTTAATTTTTACTGAAGCCATTAAGCAAAGCGTTCCTGTAGCAATGCACCTTGTGCAGGATCTGCCAACTGGGCGTGCCGACAACTCCAACCCATGCACCCCCACACAATATGGCTTGCCATTAACCCGCACCCACTGCTTGAAATAAATTTGACTGATAGATCAGGGGTGGTGCCAAAATAGCTTGGCGCCTGAGGCACCCAGCTATTCTGGCACCAGCCTTGAACTAAAACAGTTGATCTATCTCATAATCTGTAATGCAGCCTTCATAGGACGATAGGCAGATTATCATTACAAAATCAGCCTCAGCATGCAATGAGGTAATTTTCAACGCATCTGTAGACATGCAATGCAGCAAACTAGGTAACTACCTCCCTTTGACCGTGGACTGCCCCAGTACATCAGTAGATATACCACTCTGCAAACTAAGTAACTACCTCCTTTTGACCGTGGACTGCCCCAGTACATCTGTAGACATGCCATGCAGCAAACTAGGAAACTACCTCCCTTTGACAGTGGACTGCCCCAGTACATCTGTAGACATGCCATGCATCAAACTAGGTAACTACCTCCCTTTGACCGTGGACTGCCCCAGTACAGTATTCTGCGCCTTTCACATTCCACGTTACCTCCCTTTGACCGTGGACTGCCCCAGTACAGTATTCTGTTACCTTTAACATTCCACATGATTTTGTTACCTCCCTTTGATCGGAGACTGCCCCAGTGCAGTATTTTGCTACCTTTCGCACTCCACATGATTTGTTACCTCCCTTTGACCGTTGACTGCCCAGTACAGTATTCTGCTACCTTTAACATTCACATGATTTGTTACCTCCCTCGGACTGCCCCAGTACAATATTCTGCTACCTTTCACATTCAACATGATTTATTGGTTGGGGTTGTTCTGGAGAAGGCATTTAGTTATAGTTCCTGAAAGGGATTTTAAACAGAAACCAAATGATTTGGTTGCTAATACTCGCAAGTGAAAGCGCTGCCTTAGTGAGCTACCGAACAGAAAATGTTTTCAGAGTTTTTCAGATGTGAAAAAAGAAGAATATTAATTTTTTACATGTTTTTACAACTTCATCATTAATTTGAAGGCCCACGACCACCGTAACTGTTCAAAGATACACTTGTGTAACAGATGGTTTTGAAACGCTACACGCAGACCTTGTTATGGTTCATTTATACACAGGACAATCCAGATGAACACCTTAAAATCTTGTTATCAGGTAACCTGACAATGACTCCATTCTGTTCTAAAAATACAACGCTATCAGTACGAGAAGCGGGCTAAACAAGATTGACAAATTAACGCATGTAAAGAAAAGAACAAACGTGATTACACGTGTGCTTTTGCTGCATGTCCAAACTGCCGCAGAAGCTCATTAGGTGCGTCGACATCACAGGAACACATCTAATGGAAATATTAACTCATTCAACGTTCCCGCATCAATAGCCGCCAAAGTGTTGTATAGGGTTGACAGCAGCAATGCTATATCGCACTTCCGCAGCTATTCATGTGGGGTCTTTTAAATGAATTAAGAACTATTAATCTTTTTTGTCGTGCTTGTGTTTGTGTATATACGCACGCTTACCTCCCATGTGCTCTTGCAGCCACCGGTCTGCAATCAGTATTCAATGGTTGCATGCGCAAGGGGGTTAAAGCCAAGATATCAACAAGGTTAACCTACCCTAAACGAAACGCAAAGTTGAAGGTTTCTGCCACATGCTCAAACAGGTTATCCTGGAAACCCAGATTGCTGTGAAAAGAGAAACAAGAGGGAAAAGTCAGTAACCACTAGAGAGTACAAGCAGGCATCAGCTCCTGAAATTGTTACAAATCTTACACTGAACCCGTCCAGTGCCGAAACACAATCAACACCACCCAATTGCAAGAGGGCTCCCATCTTCATGAGCCCCCGTTGTTTGGACAGTCTAATGATCACCAGAACCTTCAAACACAATCAACACCACCCAATTGCAAGAGGTCTCCCATCTTCATAAGCCCCCGTTGTTGGACAGTCTAATGGCCCCCAGAACCTTCCAAAGGCAGAACTCCGCCAGTCGACCATTTATTGTAAAATGCTTGTCTTTCAATGCAAACTGTGGATTCAAAGCCCAGACAAACATTCAATATCGCATGTTTGTCTGGGCTTTTAATCCACCGTTTGCGTCAAAGGACCAGCAGAGTATCTGACCTACTTCTGTTTTTCGGAGGTCGTCTATTGTGTGAAAAGCTTCATCTAATGCCTGACTTGTTTTCCCATAAGTGTACCGATACATGTGAATTTGGACAAACACAGAGAGACAGAGATAAAAACGAATCAAATAAAAACAAAACAAAAGACTGCTGAAGATGATGAAGAAGAAATCAAATGAATGAAAAAGAAAGTTAAAAAATAGAAATAAAAATAAATAAGATCCTTCAAAAGATGATTTAAATTTCCAATGGAGATAGCAGTCAAAGCGTGTGCCCCTGCTCCCGTCAGCAGAGCTTGTCACATGGAGATAGAGATAGCTGTCAAAGGGTGTGCCCCTGCTCCAGTCAACAGAGCTTGTCACATGGAGATAGAGATAGCTGTTAAAGCGTGTGCCCCTGCTCCCGTCAGCAGAGCTTGTCACATGGAGATAGCTGTCAAAGCGTGTGCCCCTGCTCCCGTCAGCAAAGCTTGTCACATGGAGATAGAGATAGCTGTCAAAGGGTGCTCCCCTGCTCCAGTCAGCAGAGCTTGTCACATGGAGATAGAGATAGCTGTCAAAGCGTGTGCCCCTGCTCCCGTCAGCAGAGCTTGTCACATGGAGATAGAGATAGCTGTCAAAGCGTGAGCCCCTGCTCCCGTCAGCAGAGCTTGTCACATGGAGATAGAGATAGCTGTCAAAGCGTGTGCCCCTGTTCCCGTCAGCAGAGCTTGTCACATGGAGATAGAGATAGAGATAGCTGTCAAAGTGTGTGCCCATGTTCCCGTCAGCAGAGCTTGTTACATGGAGATAGCTGTCAAAGCGTGTGCCCCTGCTCCCGTCAGCAGAGCTTGTCACATGGAGATAGAGATAGCTGTCAAAGCGTGAGCCCCTGCTCCCGTCAGCAGAGCTTGTCACATGGAGATAGAGCTAGCTGTCAAAGCGTGTGCCCCTGCTCCCGTCAGCAGAGCTTGTCACATGGAGATAGAGATAGCTGTCAAAGTGTGTGCCCATGTTCCCGTCAGCAGAGCTTGTTACATGGAGATAGCTGTCAAAGCGTGTGCCCCTGCTCCCGTCAGCAGAGCTTGTCACATGGAGATATAGATAGCTGTCAAAGGGTGTGCCCCTGCTCCCGTCAGCAGAGCTTGTCACATGAAGATAGCTGTCAAAGCGTGTGCCCCTGCTCCCGTCAGCAGAGCTTGTTACATGGAGATAGAGATAGCTGTCAAAGGGTGTTCCCCTGCTCCAGTTAGCAGAGCTTGTCACATGGAGATAGAGATAGCAGTCAAAGCGTGTACCCCTGCTCCCGTCAGCAGAACTTGTCACACGGAGATAGAAATAGCTGTCAAAGCGTGTTCCTCAGGCTCCCGTCAGCAAAGCTTGTCACATGGAGATAGAGATAGCTGTCAAAGCGTATGCCCCTGCTCCCGTCAGCAGAGCCGGCTTGTCACATGGAGATATTTATCTATCTATTTATCAATCTATCTAAATCAGCCTACAGGCGGTACTAATTCAATCAATTTACTGACAGTACTATCTATAACAGAAGGTACTATCTATCTCAGCCTACACGCGGTATTATCTATACCTTTAGGCGGTACTATCTGTATCAGCCTACAGGCGGTACTATATCCATCAGCCTACAGGCAGTACTATCTATATCAGTCTACAGGCGGTTCTACCTATATTAGCCTATAGGCGGTACTATATCTATCAGCCTGCTGACAGTACTATCTATATCAGCCAACAGGCGGTACTATCTATATCAGACTGCAGGCGGTACTATATCTATCAGCCTGCAGGCGGTACTATCTATATCAGCCTACAGGCAGTACTATCTATATCAGCCTACAGGCAGTACTTTCTGTATCAGCCTACAGGTGGTACTATCTATATCAGCCTACAGGCGGTACTATATCTATCAGCCTGCAGGCGGTACCATCTATATCAGCCTACAGGCAGTACTATCTATATCAGCCTGAAGGCGGTACTATCTATATCAGCTTACAGGCAGTACTATCTATATCAGCCTACAGGCAGTACTTTCTGTATCAGCCTACAGGTGGTACTATCAATATTAGCCTACAGGCGGTACTATCTATATCAGCCTACAGGCGGTACTATCCATCAGCCTACAGGCGGTACTATATCCATCAGCCTACAGGCGGTACTATAGCTATCAGCCTATAGGCGGTACTATCTATATCAACCTACAGGCGGTACCATATCTATATCAGCCTACAGGCGGTACTATCTATTTCAACCTACAGGCGGTACTATCTATATCAGCCTATAGGCGGTACTATCTATATCAATCTACAGACGGTACTATGTCTATCAGCCTACAGGCGTACTATCTATATCAGCCTACAGGCGGTACTATATCTATGAGCCTACAGGCGGTACTATCTATATCAGCCTACATGCGGTACTATAGCTATCAGCCTACAGGCGGTACTATCTATATCAGCCTACAGGTGGTACTATCTAATTCGGCCTACAGGCGGTACAATATCTATCAGCCTACAGGCGGTACTATATCTATCAGCCTACAGGCGGTACTATCTATATCAGCCTTTAGGCTGTACTATATCTGTCAGCCTACTGACGGTACTATATCTATCAGCCTACAGGCGGTACTATATCTATATCAGCCTACAGGCGGTACTATCTATATCAGCCTACAGACGGTACTATTTATATCAGCCTACAGGCGGTACTATATCTATATCAGCCTACAGGCGGTACTACATCTATATCAGCCTACAGGCGGTACTATATCTATGAGCCTACATGTGGTACTATCTATATCAGCCTACAAGCGGTACAATATCTATCAGCCTACAGGCGGTACTATCGATATCAGCCTTCAGGCTGTACTATATCTGTCAGCCTACTGACTGTACTATATCTATCAGCCTACAGGCGGTACTATATCTATATCAGCCTACAGGCGGTACTATCTATATCAGCCTACAGACGGTACTATTTAATATCAGCCTACAGGCAGTACTATATCTATATCAGCCTACATGCGGTACTACATCTATATCAGCCTACAGGCGGTACTATATATATGAGCCTACAGGTGGTACTATCTATATCAGCCTACAAGCGGTACAATATCTATCAGCCTACAGGCAATCCTATCTATATCAGCCCGCTACAGGCGCCAAGCTATTCTGGCACCACTCTTGAACTATCACGGTCGATCCATATCTTCTTGTAGTGTTTCAGGGCTGAATGGGTTAAACTGAAACAAACAAACCATCACACAATCAAACGAATAAAACAAACATCTTTCAAACAGACAAGAAGCCCACCTTGCTGCCGTCTGCAGAGCTTGGACACTAGCGACAGTGACCATTCCGATGCCGACCGACAGCAGTATCAGGCTGGCGGCCACCAAACCCACGCTTCTGCAAACAAACAACAGGATGACGCGGCCACCTATGTACACATAAACAAACAGGAAGACCAGACTGGCCCTGCTTCACGACCAAGAACGTAAACACAGAACCAAGGGCATGTCTCGTGATGATCTGTTACTAACCTAACAATCAACCATTTGTTTTGTCTGAAATATGTTTTTTTAACAGCGTCTTTTTCTCTTGGTTATTTTTTTCCAGCTTGTCTGACTACGATGAACAGATTCGAGACGTGCCACATAGGGATACATGGCATAAAGCCGGCATAAAGCCAAGTATCTGAATGCAGCACGTCATAAAGCCGGCATAAAGCCAAGTATCCAAATGCAGCACGTCATAAAGCCGGCATAAAGCCAAGTGTCCGAATGCAGCACGTCATAAAGCCGGCATAAAGCCAAGTGTCCGAATGCAGCACGTCATAAAGCCGGCATAAAGCCAAGTGTCCGAATGCAGCACGTCATAAAGCCGGCATAAAGCCAAGTGTCCGAGTGCAGCACGTCATAAAGCCGGCATAAAGCCAAGTGTCCGAATGCAGCACGTCATAAAGCCGGCATAAAGCCAAGTGTCCGAATGCAGCACGTCTCGAATGCCTTAACCCTTTGGCTGTCGGTAGCGCTTTTGGTCGCGGTGATTCCTGCAGGAATCACCGTGACCAAAAGTGCTACTGACAGCGCAAGGATTAAAGAGTTTCAAGTGTCATAATATTACTGTTGATAGTAGCTGCTGTTCGACGTGAGATTAACTCTGTGGCTCGCACGGGATTAAATTCAATTCATAAACTGATCAGCCATCCAGCCAGACTAGTAACCACAGGCAAGGGATGACCATTGCGTCATTGATTACCTCATAACACGAGCAGTAGGTAATAGAGCAGATTTGTTGTTCCCCACTACCCTTGTAATATTCAATTCACTTTAATAATAAAAAATGCATCACTTAAAGGGAAATTACAATCTTGTGGACGGGGGAAACGGTATGAGCAAACATCATTCAATAAACACTAATGAATGCCAAGATATTGTAATATACATTGTGTATAATACTAGTACAGCTCTGACACAATATATCGCGAATCGTTATATCGCGATCAGGGATATATCGTGGGGGGGGGGGGGGGGGGTAACTTGGATCATGAAAAAAAATCGGACCGATCGTGGACGGCGGTGAACCGAGAAATAATTTGTCACCGGCCTTGGCTGTATCGTTTCCCTGATCACCTATGTGCCAGTGGGACATTAAATTGGATTTAACGAACGAACGCTGTATCGCACTCCACGCCTGACGTGACAGCTGGGAGGGCATCCATACACTGAACACCCACAAACCTTCCCCAAATGATGAATGCATACATACATACTTGTATTGTACATAAAGAGGGTAGGAGACAGAGTCAGTGTAGAATGAGCGTCTAGGCTTCTGGCACATATCTCCCCACTTGACAGGCTGCTGGGCGAGTGGGAACAGCTTCAAACAGAGGACTTTACCTCCTCCTAGATATGACCACACATGTAAATGCGGTAATAAGAAACACTTTTCGATGTTCATCAAGGTCTACGCTTTTCACAGGTGTCAAGTTTCGCCACAACGCTGAACCCTCATTTACCTCCTCTAACGAAGAATACAGGAAATTATAGGAAGACCATAGGTACAGATGCGAGGGATAATGAATGTCTATGCTTGCTGCAGAGTTAGGCGATCTGCTGTTGAAGTTCAAGAGAGGTATGCTACCCTACTACTCTCGCTCACCGGTCATCATGCGTTACGATTTCAAACCATACCACACTAGCTTTGCAGATGGACGCTAGCTAAGAGATTGAGACATGTGCATTGTAAGCCAGCTTTATAGGATCTCGTGCCTGCAGTGTGTGTGCGCGTATGTGCGTGCGCGTAAAAAATTAAATTTAGTGTTTGACGTGACACGTAAGACGTTCATTTCTGTTCGCCTAACCTACCCTAGAAGATCCGGCGTTCAAGTTCTGATTGGCTTTGCAGCACCAATGAAATTGCGTCTGTCATGTACAAGACAATGGGTATGGCGGGCATGATCACACTGTGTGAATGCGTAAATGTATTTTATGTCTAATAGAGAAGGAAATGTTCAGCAAAAATGGATTGATTGATTGATGATTGATTGTACATTGCTTAACGTCCCGACAGCAACAAGACTTTCTCAGGACGTGCCTGCACTGCTTGTGAAAAAAAAAACCACAAACTAAACAGAATATTGAATGTATGTCGCCAGCCGGTCCAATACGTTAAATAAACCTACGACATAGGGCCTAAATAAAGCTAAGACCATTTAGCAACACACATCCAATATCAAGAGCTACAGGCAGCGCAGACAGTAGGGAGAGTTTAAAAAAGGAAAACACAGGTGAATGGACCAAGGGTAGGCAAAAACACATGCCCCAGAATAGAGAGGAAAACCCACCCTCTGGGGCTGACCACTGTGACCCTGGGAACTAAAAAGTAGTTAACTCCACCCAAGTCCCCCAGGGCAGACCCGACTGGGGAACCGATATATTGCGGACGGATATATAGCGGGCCCATTTTGTGGACCCAGACGAGCGCGATATATCGAGTCAGACCTGTATACCACCTTTAAAGGACTTTTAATTTTAAGATTAGATATATTAAAACTCTAAAACAAAATCATTAATAAATATTATTTAATACTAAAACATTCTAAACTCTATAAAGATCTGACAAACTTAAAGTCCCCACGCATTCCATTTCCTGGAGCATTCTCAATATTGAATAAAACTCTTTGAAGAATATCAACCTCTGCTATGGTCAAAACTTAAGGGCCACTTTTTATCGCAGACGCACCGACAACACCACACAAATAATGTAACAATACTTGGAGTCAGTACTTTCCTAATTTATTCAGTAACAATTTCATTTAAGTTTTGAGTAAATCAAGCAATAGTAACAACAGCAGTACGTTAGAATGTTCACCCACCCCTCATTTGAAAAGTAACACAAGACTGGTCCAGTCAGTAGCGAGTCTACCCACCGTTTGCAGTCAAGCATTCAATGCAGCGTTGACGCATGGCGTTCACCAACGTTCGGAGAACATGTTGTGGGATCGCTTCCCACTCTTGATGCAGGAGGAACTGAGTCAGCTGGGGGACGCCTTGAGGTTGGGGTGGTTGCTGACTATACGTTGCCCGAGCACGTCCCAGAGGTGCTCGATGGGAGTCAGATCAGGTGAACTAGCTGGCCACTCCATCCTCATGATGCCCCGTTGCTCAAGGTACTCATTCACCACACGGGTGCGATGTGGTCTAGCGTCGTCGTCCTGCAGAACAGCATTGTCGCCTATGGCTTGGAGAGCTGGCTGGATGAGGGGCTGCACAATCGCGTCCCGATAGCGCAGTCCAGTCAGGGTGCCTCGGATGACGTGGAGGAGGGTCCTGCCTTCCCTGCTGAAGCCTGCCCAGACCATGACTAAGCCTCCTCCGTAGCGATCCAACTCTTGGCCGCATCCATCCGTGAATCGCTCGCCCTGGCGTCTCCAGACCCTCACCCTGCCGTAGTTGAAGGACACAGTGAACCGTGACTCATTAGTAAACAGAACCTGAGCCCACTGGAGTCTGTTTCACTTCACATGTTGACGACACCAGGCAACCCGGCTCTGCAATAAGCTGGAATGAAGGGTATTCTCACTGCTGCTCTGCATGAAGCCAGGCCAGTTTCGCGCAGACGTCGGCAGACTGTGCTTCTGCTGACGTTAATGTTTGCAGCTTACATCAGTTGACGTCGCTGAGTGGTTGACGTGACAGTTCGGTCGCGCAGAGCTGTCACACAGAGGTATCTGTCCTCTCTTCTGCTGGTGCAATGCGGGCGTCCTGAGCAGGGTCGTAATTCTGCCCTTCCAGTTTCTTGGAATCGTGCCAGCAGCCTCTGGCTCACTGAATGGGACACCTCAAGAGTCTCTCAACTTCTCATTGGGAATTCCATCCTGCAGCCATGCTAGCGCCCGGCCTTGATCTACCGGCGTTAGGCTTCGTCGTGGTGGCATTGTTAGGAAAGTGTAGCAGTATTTGTAGCGAAACAGAGGTGGCAGTTCACGACTGACCCTTTTAACACGTGTATCACGACTTTATCGAGTTTTTCCACCTGCCTGCCTTTGGTACGCTTCCCAAAATCGCACATCCTTTCACAAAAACTGTCGATGTTTCACGCGCATTTGACACGTTCGTGGAAATTGGTGAATTGTTGTCTATTGTTCCATGTACAGACAGTGGACTGTCTAAGGTCAACTTTTAACCCATTTAGATCGAAAGAACATTGTATTTTATTAGCGTACTTGCGACGATAAACAATGACACACACACTAATATATATATATATATATATATATATATATATATATATATATATATATATATATATATATATATATATATATATATATGAATAAATAAAATCAGTCCAAGAAAGCACCAAGCGCCACACCCCGGCAAACCACCTCAGCTGGTGGGCTAATATAAAACCACGTGAGGTGGTGGTGTTCACACTGCAACAGCAGGCGGATGAGCTGTTTCTGACAGCCAACGGCTATAGGACGGAGGAGACCAGGCTTGATCCAACGGCCAAATGTGGGGGAGTAAACCCTTTAAATCAGTAGTGGAGCCCCGAAGGCAGACAGCTGCCTGTATTCACGCACTGTTCTGGCAGTTTCTGCAGCCAAACTGGTGCCAAACGTATTGCTTTGCATTCCTTTAGACTACATCAGCGAGGCCGAGAGGGGGGTCTTGACGACTGGGCATCCCAGGATCTCCATACACTTCGTCCAGGCTTGCGTCCTGGAGAGGTCACCCGACTGACCCAGCAAGCGCATACACTCCAATGTTTTCCGAGACAGAAGGATGCCAATAATATTGCCTCCTAACGAGTGGTTAAGGTTGTTATGTCGTTCATAACTGCGTGATGACGTCACTTCGTGTCTGTTTTACCGCTGAAGTGTCTGCGCCGCTCAACTCCACCAAGCGTCAGAGCGAGGTAAATCTGTTTCTAGCTCCAAGCTCAAGTCCCTCGAGCAAAACAGACAGTAGCTGGCGATCTGATATCACGGCCTTTGTGTGGCTATATCACAGTCAGGTGTCTTAATTAATATGTCCGTCAGTTAAACCTGCAGTTATTCCCGGAAATCAATAATAATAATAACAATAAAGGAGATTTGTTAAGCGCTTTTTCTAAAAGTAGCTCTAAGTGCTGATACATTGAAAAAGCTAACAGCTAACACGCACAAAACACACACAACACACACACGTGCGACAGTGGTGATGAATTGTGCATGGCTGGGAAAATGAACTAGTACAATGGTTTCTTTGACCTCCCTCAGGCCTACAGGGGTCCGTGTAGCAAACCCTTGCTACCAACAATTTATAATATCTTATCAGTAATACTGCCATATACATTTAGTATTAAAATCTTTGACACGTACTCATTACGCTAAGGCTGACTGCTAAAATACTCAGATATAAACAACAATGTCAACAACATAAAAAATCCTTTAGATATATTTTTAGAAGCAGAAGCGATCGATTACAAAATGAGCACCCCATGCCTGCGCTACAAAGCAAACAAGTGTCTGCTGCTTACGCGTGCATGAAGGGAAGGAGCGGGCATGGTCCGTACAGCAGGAGGGACACGGCACACACCACACTGCCCACGACCATTAGACCTTTGGCTACGGCCTGAAACACACAATAACTCAGCACCACCCTTGAACTATCACGGTTGAGTCATATGTTGTTCTTGTGCTTCATAGCCATAGGGCTGAATGTGACAGCTGAACCCATTGGCTGTCAGTGGCGCTTTTTGTCGTGCTGATTCCTGTAACCCATTGGCTGTCAGTGGCGCTTTTTGTCGTGCTGATTCCTGTAACCCTTTGGTTGTCGGTGGCGCTTTTGTCGTGCGGCTAATTCCTGTAACCCTTGGCTGTCGGTGGCTCGTTTTGTCGGGAGCAGGAATCATCGCGAGAAAGAGCGCTATTGACAGCTAAAGGGTTAATTAGCGCTGACACAAGAATGCATGGACCGACCATGGTAGTTCAAGGGTAGTTCAAGAAAATACAGGTGAATGGACCAATGGGGAGACAGAAGCAACCCGCAACAAAAAATAAAATAAATAAATAAAAATAAATGAATAAATAAGTACAATATAATAATGAATGAATGAATAAATCATTCATTCATTTCAATCAATAATATAAAGAATTAATCAAATATATAAATAAATAAACTATTAAATAAATAAGTAATGTTACCCTGGAAACTTAATAGTAGTTAACCCATCAAAGTTCTCCAAAAATACCAGTTTACGACAGATGTATCCCATAAAAGGAGTCGCGATCATGTAGCCCAAAAAGAACACCAAGAACAGTAAGCCCGTTATCATTGCACCAACTTCAAACTGCAACACAAACATCAAGAAACGATGACAGACATGTTTTGTTGACATTCTGAGAGCTATGGTACCGTGGAAAACCAAGATGGATGCTGGTCTGTTGGTCAGTGGTGAGGGGGGCGGCTCATTTATTACTGAATGAATCCAGACTAAAATGATGACCGTCACGCAAGCGTGGAAATAGCAAATCAATTCAAATAAAGCCATAAACACGCTTAGAAAGCACAAGTACAACCCAACTTATTACAGTTGCGAACTGGAACACGTTTTAAAAATAAGCATACAGCCAGAAATGGCTACGTGTACTTACCTTTTTCACTCAACTGTTTGCTAGTACTTATCTTTTTCACTCAACTGTTTGCTAGTACTTATCCTTATGAAGCGTGTTTCTTTCTTTCAAGTCTCTGTTTAAAATTGTTACAAATCATTAATGCAGACGCAACAATGAAAAGCCCGGGAACCTACACACGTTGGAGCCAGTATGCAACAGGTCATCTGGCCCATGTCAGCCCAATAACCTTTTGCGCATTGAGAATTCGTAAATGTGATATTTTCTGTGTCGATATTCTCTCAGAGTTCTGGCATAACTCTTACACAGCACTTAGTTCGTGAGAACGTCTCATATACATGATTTGTTTTTCCAAAATCAATACAGGAGCGTGCGTGCCTTCCTATGCTTTTTGTCACTGGCACATAGTGTTCACTTCAAAACAGCTTTCTGAAACTGTCAAACTGCTTTCGCTATTCTGTGGAATAGAAGAATTTGGGACAATATTGGAAAGTTGATTTGTTTCCTTTACATCTAGACTATATAACTCATGGAATAGCGTAAGGTGACAGACAGTTTTAGAAACTGTTTTCTTTGTCTCGACTGAAAGCCTAGGTGCCAGTGATAAAACACTTGCCTGCTGTAAATGAAGGTCCAGTGTGGAGTAGACAACCCCGAAACAAGAGGAGGCCAACATGGCGGCCATACACGACACAATGGCGAGGGGACTTCTGGCCAGACTGATAATGTTCGCACCGTGCTTGCCTATGCCGTCAGCTGGTCACAAACAGCCATTGTCAAGTGATAAATAAACAACCGAAGTCGCTATCAAGTAGCGGTACAGCGGAAAATGTCCCACCCGTACCGTTTGCGGGACTACACCTCAGATACACGCACTCGGGGAGTACGCCACAAGTCCGCTTGTATTCACATCAGACGTTTTGCTTTGCACCTCATTTGAATGGAAGTGTGCTTGTGGCGTATTCTCCGAGCTGCTCAGTACTCCCACAAACGATAGTCCTAGTCTCAGAGCCTGGCGATCACATTTTTCCACCGTAACTCCAGCTCTCATTATCTTGAATTATCTCCCACTTAACTCTTTCTACCCCAGACACACCACAACAAGATAAGGATCGACCATGATAGTTCAAGGGTGATGCCAGAATAGCTTGGCGCCTATGGGCGCCAAGCTATTCTGGCATCACCCTTGAACTATCATGGTCAATCTGTGTCCTGCACAGCAATGCAGTCTTCAGAGGACAACGGCAAAATTTGGGGATTTCGGTGATGGGGTACAATGAGTTATAGGGTTACTGCTTCGTAGAATGCCAGGGTTTAAAATGCAATTAGCTACTAACAAACACAAAATGTATGAGTTGCTCTGTGATTCTGGACCTTGCGGCCCTGAGGAAGTTCCAAAATTAGCACCCAAGTATGTTTCATTAGTCAGTACATGACCTTATCGGTTAAGTCCCTTCTTCCCATTACATAATGTGTCGCGATCTCCAACGAGAAAGATGCAGACATTGGAACTTTAGCAATGAGACCTTTAAATGATAAATGAAGCATACCTGACTTGGGTTGCAGCACAGTACAGGTCATGACTGAACACATCAGAACAAGACCTCCCAACACAAAGAAAGGGCATCCGAACCCTCCGATCTGCACACACAGTATCAGCAGATTCAAGAAAAGTATTGTCCATAGAAGGATTTTGTCTAGACCAGTCAATCAAGCAAACTGCAAGTTGCCATGCGTGTACATTTACCTGCGTGCGTGGGTGCGTGTATGTGCGCATGCACACGAGTGTGGGTGTGGCGGTTGCTTACTGTAGCTAAAAAAATCAACTTTGGGATATTTAGACAAAAATCTACCAAACGCTAATCTACCTAGCGAAAATTTCCCCATCGCAAATCAAGCCAGTGTAAAATTGGGACGCTGCAATTTCAGCCATATTTAGACATAGATCAACTAAGCGTAGTTATATCCAAACCTAAATCCACACAGGCTTGAAGCCAGCCAGCTGAGAACTCTGGAGGAATAGCGGAAACAGAGATGTACACTGGGTAGATTTTCTTGTGTCCAGTGTCCTCGGGCCGACGTCAGTAGATTCACTCACAGATATACCCAAACTCACCTTTTTAGTTTCACTTTTCTTGTGTCCAGTAACGAAACCAGGTTAATACCTAACCAGTGAACACAGCGTCCTCGGGCTGACGTCGGCCCGAGGATGCTGTGTTCACTGGTTGGGTACTAACCTGGTATAGTCCGGCACCAAAAACCGGCCCCAGCATGTAAGCCAAACAGTTGAGAGACTCTAGACTGCCCTGCACACAACAAAGCATCACAAAATATCACTGGACCCAAGACTACCAAGCTAGTAATAATAATAATAATAATAATAATAATAATAATAATAATAATATGTATTTTTCTCTAAAATGTATTTTTGGGAAAAATATCTACCGATGGCATTACCGTTAGGAAGGTACACTATGTTCGAGGAAGAAGAAGAAGAGTGTTCGAGGAACTAGGAAGGTACACTCAGATTACCGATTTCAGCCCAAGATCCTTTGTGTGTACATACACGACAAGGAAGCAACTCTTAATCAGGTGTCACCACACAACCTGGGTAGCCTTCCCTCCACCATAAGGCCACGTGAGCAGTAGTGCCTCTCCAGTCTTACACTTAGCGTACTGGCGGCAAGCGGGGCAGGCGGCGGGAAGGACATTGGAGTAATGCCATCGGTAGGTATTTTTCGAAAAAATACATTTTAGAGAAAATTACATTTGTTTCTTCAAAAAAGGCTACCGATGGCATTACTGTTAGGAAGAATAACGAAAAGGTGGAGGGTGCCCCAATAAGCCCCGCTACTGCATGCGCATAACTAATGAAAATCAACTAGGAGCAACCTCCCGATGTCAGCTAAGCGTTACCTACGGCGCTCGAGGCGCCGGGAGGGCGTGTTGCGCCGCGGGGATGTCTCCCACCAGGACCAGGTTCCCTCGTTGGGCAGAGAGGTCTCTTAGGTAGAAGCGGGCAAAGGTGGATTCTGCTCTCCAGCCCACCGCCGCGACAAAGTCCGTCAGTCACCGCGCATTTGCGATCGAAGGCAACGTTCGTAGCGACCGCTCTGATTTCGTGCGCCCTGATCCGTAGCCTCTTCGCCCCCTCCAGGGAGAGGTCCTGACAAGCGGATCGGATGATCCAGCGCAACCATGACGAAATCGTCTGCGCTGAAATGTCGTCTCTGCCGAGGGCCAATGGTAGGAACAGTTGGGGCCGGCCTCTCCCGAAAGATTTTGATCTGCGCAAGTAGACCCTCAGTGCTCTGACCGGGCCTTGCAACCGAGACTCCTGGGACCAGTCACATCTCTTGAGTGGCCGGAGGTTGATCACATGTGCACCGGCAGAGGGGAGCCTGTTCTTGGCCAAGAAGGCCGGAGTAGTGAGGAGCTGTATCGAGCCATCAGCTCTGAACTGTAGTCATGGCTGGGTCCATTGAAAGAGCGTGCAGCGCGCCAACTCTCGCTGCCGTAGCCAGGGGCAAGGAGGAAGCAGGTCTTCCGGGCAACATGCGCTAGCCGCGACAGGGGTAGAGGCTCAAACCTGTCCGAATTTAGCCAAGTGAGTACCCATGGTAGGTCCCAGCGCGAGACCAACGAGCGAGAGACCGGTCGCCGGAGCTCGAAGTGGGCCATCAGGTCCGACAGATCCTTGCACGTTCCCGGGTCTGTCCGCCCCAGGTGTCGGTACGTGTCCGCGACTATGGAAAGGTAGCCTCTGATCGTTATCGGCGCCAAGTTCTGTTCCTGAAAAAAACAAAGGAAGAACTCGTCCAGTTTTGGCAACGTTAGTGCTGTGGGGGGGGGGGGGGGGGGGGGGGGGGAAGGCGCCGAGCCTCCACCAGGACAGCAGGACCCGCCATTGCGGGCGGAGGGTCTGCGAGCCGAAGCGATAGTCTCCACTGCTACACGCGAGAAATCTCTTGCCGCGAGGGCCGTCCGCACAACCGCCAAGCGCGTAGGGAAAGCCTCTCTGGACGCGGGTGGAAGAGATTCTGCCTGGGCTGCGTCAGCATCGGACGAAGGGCGAGTAGCTTCACGGGAGGCTTCGCGGCGAGGCTCAACAGGTCGGTCGTCCAACTCCTGTTCCGACTGAATGGGGCCACAAGCAGGCAGCTGCCCGTGCCATCTCGTCGCGAACAGGTCGGTCATGGGAGTCTCCCCTCGTGTACACATCATTCCGAAAATCTCCGGGCGGCGAGACCACTCGTTGTGGAGGAGCTGACCTTGTCGTGACAGCAAAACCGCCAGAACGTTCGGGTGGCCTGGAACGTGCCGAGCTTTTAGAGAGATTCCGCTGTCTCAGCACCATAGCATAAAAAAACCAAGAGCATGCCGCACGTTTGCGAGTGCGTAACTTCCCACTTCTGGATGTAAGCCACCACTGTCGAGTTGTCGGACAGGACCAGCACCTGGTGGTTCATGATAGGCGGCTCCCAACCTATAGCGTAAACCGTACAGCTTTCAACTCCAGCCATTATAAGTGCTCGTCCGAGGGGTCCGGCGGCCACCGGAGTCTGCGCCGAGAGAGAGATAGCAGGGTAGGAGGAGAGAGGAGGGACACGCCCATCCGCAGCCAAGTAGGGTCCGTACACCGCTGGAGGTGCGCTTTCAGCATGAGAGGAACTGTTACTGGTAACCAAGGCTCCCAGGCCGCCCGCCACCGGACCAGCAAACGCAGTTGATGCGGGCGCGAATACAGTTTGCCGAGGGGTAAGAGATCTGCCGATGCGTCCAGAATGCCCAGCAGCTGAAGCCAGATTCTGGCCGGAACGGCCTCTGCAGGGGACACCGACGGGCTAGCTCCGCCATCGTCAGGATGCGCTTCTCTGGCAGCCCCAATCTGTTCAGGTCGGTCAAGAATCCCAAGCCCAAGGGATGAACCTGCGGGACGGCGATAGGTCCGACTTCCACTGTCGACCAGGAAACCCAGCTGTAGGAGACGACCAGCAGCGAGCCTCTGTCTCTCTCCAGAGAGGAGGCGTCCTGGATCCTGAGCAGGAGATCGTCCAGACAGTCGAGCGAGGCTGGGAGAAGTCTACCGGGCCTTGGCCATCACCGCATCCACGATCCTCGTAAACCCCCAGGGGCTGAGATCCAGACCGAAGGGGAGAGCCCGGACGAAGAATGCTCCGAGAATCAATGCTGTCGGAAACGGAGTACCACACCCTCCAGCCACCGGGAGTTGGAGAAAACCGCTTGTCCTCCAGTTTGCCCTGCCGAAGAAGAGTGGTAACGCCTTGGTAAGGTCACAAAATCCTAGGGGGGGGGGGGGGGAGGGGAGGGGGGGGAGGGGGGGGGGGAGGCGAGGAAGCAACTTGAACTCCATGGCCTGGTGGCATCTCCCCTCGTGTACTCAAAAATCTCCGCGTCGACCAAGGCCGAGGTCTTCCTCTGGAGCGGGGGCGACGGAGGGCGTAAGTCAGGAGGCAGGATGCCAGAAGGAGCCTAGCGACCATGCCCAAATTCCTAGACGCCTCCATTCCCTGGGTGCCGTGAGAGGGGGAGCGAGCGTCTAGTCTGCCGTCTGAGGCGAGGGACGACGCCGAAGGAGGCGAGCGCAGGCCAGGGGAGGTACTCGAAGCCGGCGGGCGAGAATCCCGCGAGAACAGTGCCGACGCCGAGTCCTCCGGGTGGATACTGAAGGCGCCCGGCGAGAAGAACTCCGGTCCCGCGCGGAGCGTGTAGAGGCCCTTGGGCTGCGCCGAGGGGGGTGCTGGTGACCTCGCGAAAAAAGCGGGCAAAAGCGATGGACCGTTGCCCGCGGTACTGCCCAAAGAGGAGAGGTAATGCCGTGGCGGGAACCATGGCGGACACGGCGGGGCCGGGAGTAAGGCCGACAAGAGCCTGAGCGTCCATCTCCAGAGGAAGGGCGGAGGGTCGAAGAAGGAGGGACATGCCCGTAAGACATGAGACGTGACCTCAAGTGCTGCGAGACGCCGACTAGGGTCGAGGCTGTCGGTGGCCTGGGAGGGAGGACACAGGGCGCAGAGAACTGCAACCGTCTCATAACTGAAGCATCGCCCGGGACGAGAGTCGGACGTGGCCCGGGGTGTGCTGTCGACTACGGCCGTCCGGTCGCGCCTCCGTCTCGCGCTGGGGGAGGTACCCTAGCCCCTATTGCTACTTCGAGCGGGGTGGAACGTCACCAGACTCCGCCTATCACCCTTTTTCTCCGAGCGGGAGGGGAAGGCCGTGTGGGACACGACAGGGCCAGGGATGGTCGTCTGGGCCCGTCGAGAGTACAGCTTCAATGTCGGATATCGCCCGTCCGGTCTTGCCTCCGTCTCGCACTAGGAGAGGTAACCGCGCCCCTATTGCTCTACGAGCAGGGTGGGACGTCATCACACTCCGCCTACCACGCTTTTCATCCGAGCGTGGGGAGGGGGGGGGGGGGGAGGGAGAAGTCGTGTTGGACCCGACAGGGCCAGAGATGGTTGGCTGGGCCCGGCGAGAGTAGAGCCTCACTCAATGTCGGATGTCGCACGACCGGTTGCGCCTCCGTCTCGCACTGGGAGAGGTACCCTCGCCCCTACTGCTACTTCGAGCGGCGCCGACCACGCTTTTGACTGTAGCGGGTGAGGAAGGTCGTGTGGGACACGACAGGGCCAGTAAAGGTTGGCTTGGCCCGGCGAGAGGACAGCCCCAAAATGTCGGACATCGCACGTCTTCGTCCAGGGGGTGGGGGTGGGGGTGGGGTGGGGGGGGGGCGGGCGGGCAACGCGGGGCAGGTGGAGGGTCTTCCGCCAATTGACCGCACTCAGCTCACGTAGGCAACCGGTCGCTCCGTCCGGTAGAAACCCTATAGCTGCGACCACTGCTGTTCCCTCCAGGCAGCACACGCGTCGCAAGATCGAGTCCGAGACTCGGGGGACGGCCGAAAGTGGCTAGAGTGTCGCCTGTTGCCGTCTGGTTGCGTCTCCGCCCTGAGCTGGGAGAGGAACCACACCCCTAGGCTTCTTCTAGTGGAAGGGGGGGGGGGGGGGGGCGGACGGCACCACGCCAACCACGCTTTCCCTGTCGAAGCGGGTGGGGAGTGTCATGTGCGACACGCCCAGACCTGCCAAGGCCTGCGAGTGGACGGCGGCTGCAAAGGCCGTAAGTCGTTCTGTCTGATGATGATGGCAGTCCGGGCGGCCGAACAGTGGGATCTCGGCAGGCACAGAACGTATGTGGTGCTGGGCCATTGTAAGCCCGTACACCTCTGACAGGTGCGAACTTGCGTACTGCAAGAGGGGGGGGGGGGGGGTGTAGAATAACAGGGCGGCTCGTGGCGCAGCGGTAACGCGCCTGCCACCAACGCCAGAGGCGCGAGGCCCGACACCTCACGACTTTGGTATCCATCTCAGTCCACTTTCAAAATTAAAATATACATGATCCGAATTCCCAACCGTGGTAGCGCGCTTGAGTCCGCGCTTAGCACGACGCAAACGTTCCGTGTTCGAGTACTGTGTGATCCTAAGCGTGTTTCTTTCTCCGTTGGGTACTTCTTTGAGTACTGTGTGTGAGTAAACACGCGCGATCCAAGTGAGCGCGCCTGCCGGGCTCAGCTAACGGCAGAGCCCCGATCCGGTCCGCAACTGGGACAAAGCGCCCATAAGGAATACGGTTGACATGATTTGATGAACAGAAAACTCCGCCTGTCAGACACGCTTGTAAACCGCTGTGACTGGACAAAGCGCCCATTTAATGCGCTGATTTATTTATTTATGCAGTACGGGGCCCCTAACGAACAGGGCCACGTGGGACGAACTCACGGGTGCACCCGTGTGTCGCCAAACGGTCCCAGGCGCGTTAGCGCATGTGACCGGCGGGCGACAAACATGCCGGCACGGTTTCGTTGCGCGTGTCCCTCTGTGTGATCTGTTTTGTGTGTGTGTGTGTGTGTGTGTGTGTGTGTGTGTGTGTGTGTGTGTGTGTGTGTGTGTGTGTGTGTGTGTGTGTGTGTGTGTGTGTGTGTGTGCATATATAACCGTGCAGGCACGTCCCGAGAAAACATGTCAGTCGCCGGCGGGACGCTCATTAGCAATATACAACCAACCAACCAACCCAAAAACACGCCGCAAAAATATCGTAGTACCGCCGGGGAGGCAGAGGTCCAAGCATATAAATATATTGTGGTCTATGGTCCAAGGCAGTACCCGAGACCTTACCGTGTCATATCCAGAGCGGGTGACCGGCAACGAAGAGGCTCGGGATAAGGAATCCAAGCCACCAGAGCACTGCTCCTCCCCCCTGTGGCGCTTTCTCTCTGTCAGCGCCCACGTCACTTAAGTGTTCCCAGACGTTTACCCATCCAGGTCATGTTACATATTCAAATTGGGCAGTTCAGGCAGTGCAAGGACCGGTGTTTTTAAAAAGAAATTTTGCCTTGTTTGAAAATTTGTAGTAGGGCTAGCTGAACGTTGGAATTTCAGCTGGAAATTTCTGGTTAGATGAGAGGAGGCATGTTTGGTGCTTTGATTCATACCATCCTGAGCTTACCCAGTGGACAATTGTGGGCCTATGTTGAGTTGGCGTTGAAGTAGTCATTTGAGGGGCACGCTGATTTCAGCTGTGCTTGGGTGTGGGGTTGGCGTAAGGAATCAGGTTCACAGCCAAGAAATGAGACTGTCAATGTGCTGGGTGTTTTTTTTTTTGGTGCACGGCAAATGTGCAGCTGGTGGGCGGTAGTGTTTTTTAGGGGATTGAAAAAATTAGGGGATAACTGGGACTGACTATGGCTAAGAGACTGGACAGTACGGAAACGGCACTGTGTTCTTTGGCCTCAGTCCAAGGAGAAACCGTGCCTGACGGAGGTTAACGCCGGTAAGCAGCCGAGAACCGGCGAAGACAACGAGGTAAGGTCGCGAAAGCCGCAGAAAATGAAGGCGGACGAAACCGGTAGTATCGGCATCCATTCCCTAAGCAGCTAAGCTTAAGACTGAAGAGGCACTACTGCTCACGTGGCCCTATGGTACTGGGGAGGCTACCTAGGTTGTGTGGTAACACCTGATTAAGAGTTGCTTCCCTTGTGTAGGTACACACAAGGGAATTAGGCTGAAATCGGTAAGCTAAGTGAACATTCCTAACAGTAATGCCATCGGTATCGTTTTTGAAGAAACAAAACAATAATAATAATATGATGATGATGATGGTAATCATGATTGATGATGATAATAATAACAATAATAATAATGACAATAATGAGCATGTATATAGTGCAAATATTACAATTAAATGAAAAAAAAAATGCCACTTACAATTACTCGAGAAGCATGATGAGGAAATTTCCTGCCCATGACGGCATAAGATAACGACATGTAAGCACTGGTTGCCAATCCCTGCACGCTACGCAGTAGCATACACAGTGCAATGTACGGTATGCTTGTGGGTACCAGGTACAAGAATCTGACAACAAACAACAGTACCATACACAGTGCAATGTACGGTATGCCTAGGGTGCCAGGTACAATCTGACAACAACAGTAGCATACACAGTGGCGCTACTGAAAAGCGGGGTGAGTGTTGTGGCGCTATAGCGGGGTGAGTGTTGTGACGCTATAGCGGGGTGAGTGTTGTGACGCTGCAGCGGAGCACCTTGTGTATTGCCTTGCACACGATATATTAAGCTCATTCATGCAAACTTAGCCCGGGCCAAGAAAGAAAAAAACCAAATTATAAATCAAGAACGCAAGTTGAAGATGTCAAAGGTGACTCACACAGTGGGTATCATTTCCTCCCCCCCCCCCCCCCAACCACCACCCAGCGATTGATTTCTTGGCCAGTGTCACGGTTCTGCTTACCCTTTTCTTCTGACTACAATCCCAGTAAGCAAAGGTCCTCGGGCCCATGACGGCCACAGCTGGCCTGCGCACAGCTGTGCATAGGCCCACTGCAGCCGTCGTGGGCCATAGGACATTTTGCTGCTGGGGATGCCACAATGTCGAAATACATGTCTAAATAAATAATAAAGAAAGAAAGAAAAGAAAGAAAGAAAAAACTCCTTCCCTCCCCCCACAACTCCCCCCCCCCCCCTCTCAAATTTCACCCTTTGACCATAAATTCATGTATCACTGTGGCACTAAAAGACGGTAGGGTTTAACTAGCCTCCGCCAAACTCAGCATGGCGGAGGAACACACAGGCTTCGGATGATCGTTGGGTATAGTAGTAGTAAATAGCACGCGTCTGCAATATCCTAAAACCCGTGTTATACAGGGGATCAGGCAACGATCATCCCGTGTCTGTGGGTGAACTTACCCAAAGGACACTGTACATAAGCCACACGTACACAGTCCTGATATCCACATGAACCTCGCTCCGATGCTGTCCACCTGACGTAGAAAATCAGGGAAAAACCTGGGCTCAGTTGCATGATTAAGCTTAGTCATGGGCTAGCCACTAGAAAGGCGCTTCGCCGGCTATATCGGGGCAAGTGTTGTGGCGCTATAGTGGAGTTTGTGTTGAGGCGCTATAGCGGGGCAAGTGTTGTGGCGCTATAGTGGAGTTAGTGTTGAGGCGCTATAGAGGGGTTAGTGTCGTGGCGCTGTAGCGGGGTGAGTGTAGTGGCGCTGTAGCGGGGTGAGTGTTGTGGTGCTATAGCTGAGTTAGTGTTGTGGTGCTATAGCAAAGTTAGTGTTGTGGCGTTATAGCGGGGTACTTAGTGTTGTGGCGCTATAGCTGAGTTAGTGTTGTGGCGCTATAGCGGGGTTAGTGTTGTGGCGCTATAGCAGAGTTAGTGTTGTGGTGCTATAGCAGAGTTAGTGTTGTGGTGCTATAGCGGGGTTAGTGTTGTGGCGCTATAGCAGAGTTAGTGTTGTGGCGCTATAGCGGGGTTAGTGATGTGGCGTTATAGCGGGGTTGTGTTGTTAGTTAGTTAGTTATTTGGGTTTAACGCCGAGCAGGCAACTAAGGCCATCTCACGGCGGTGGGGGGGGGGGGGGGGGGGGGTGTTGTGTTGTGGTGCTATAGCTGAGTTAGAGTTAGTGTTGTGGCGCTATAGCGGGGTGAGTGTTGTGGCGCTATAGCGGGGTTAGTGTTGTGGTGCTATAGCAGAGTTAGAGTTGTGGCGCTATAGCGGGGTTGTGTTGTGGCGATATAGCTGAGTTAATGTTGTGGCGCTATAGCGGGGTGAGTGTTGTGGCGCTATAGCGGGGTGAGTGTTGTGGTGCTATAGCTGAGTTAATGTTGTGGCGCTATAGCGGGGTTAGTGATGTGGCGCTATAGCGGGGTTAGTGTTGTGGCGCTATAGCGGGGGTAGTGATGTGGCGTTATAGCGGGGTTAGTGTTGTGGCGTTGTAGCGGGGTTAGTGTTGTGGCGCTATAGCGGGGTTAGTGATGTGGCGTTATAGCGGGGTTAGTGTTGTGGTGCTATAGCGGGGTTAGTGTTGTGGTGCTATAGCAGAATTAGTGTTGTGGCGTTATAGCGGGGTTAGTGATGTGGCGCTATAGCGGGTTTAGTGTTGTGGCGCTATAGCGGGGTTAGTGTTGTGGCGCTATAGCGGGGTTAGTGATGTGGCGTTATAGCGGGGTTAGTGTTGTGGTGCTATAGCTGAGTTAGTGTTGTGGCGTTATAGCGGGGTTAGTGTTGTGGCGCTATAGCGGGGTTAGTGATGTGGCGGGGTGAGTGTTGTGGCGCTATAGCAGGGTTAGTGTTGTGGTGCTATAGCAGGGTTAGTGTTGTGGCGCTATAGCAGAATTAGTGTTGTGGCGCTATAGCGGGGTTAGTGATGTGGCGTTATAGCGGGGTTAGTGTTGTGGCACTGTAGCGGGGTGAGTGTTATGGTGCTACAGCTGGGTTAGTGTTGATGTGCTATAGCGGAGTTAGTGTTATGGCGTTATAGCGGGGTGACAAAGGGGCCTGCCGTGATGATAGTAGCTTTGACTAATGCAAATCCGCTGCCCCACCGCGGGCGCGCCACCGCCTACTAAGCTCAAGTCAGAATATTGGCGCTATAGCGGTGTGAAAGGTTACTCTTCCCTCCGTCCTTTCAAAATTAAATAATACTAAAAGTACAGAACTTCTTTTCTGCTTTCTTTATTCTGGTTTTACTGTCCTTCTCTGCCGGCCGCCAGCTCTCAACTATGCTCATTCTTCCCCTTTCTCAAACTCTACACCCTTCCCTTCTATCTTGATTAAAACTATCGGCCCATATGGTCTATGACATCTGACAGTAAACAGAACACTCCCTAGCTAAAACTGATTGCTCAGCTTTCACCCCGTCCCGGCTGCACTAATGTAAACTCTCTCACCCTGCCACAGTCACACCCTAACTGCTGGTTCCACCGGGCCCTGAATATATTTACATCTTGACCCCCCCCCCCCCCCACCCCCCCCCCCCCCCCCCCCCCCCCCCCCCCCGCATGATTATAGCACGTCAGAGGTTGAAATCATAATCAACAAAAATTTAGAGATATATCCTTACTGACAATGTACAACAAACCAAGGGGAATTACTCAGCGCTGGACAGACGAACAGTTATATCCTATCTGGTTTGTGAGTTACTGACAATGCACATATAAGTGCCTAAATAGAGTCCGATGTTTCTACAAGGTTACTGAAACTTGCTGTTCGATTCAGGCGTCTGATGGGCGCGGCAGACCGTCCGCGTTAGCGTTTTTGGACCCGGCTCGGTGCTGGAACTGGATCTGATACTGCTGCAGCATCAAACTCCAGCGCAGCCATCACTAACCCCGCTATAGCGCCACAACACTAACCCCGCTATAACGCCACAACACTAACTCTGCTATAGCAGCGTCATTTCCTAACAAAACCTCATCTGGGCAGCTGTCTACAAAGCCAACAGTCTATCTGTCTATCTATATCCCGTAGTCTTGCCGACCGTTTGGGCACCACTGATGACTTGGCAACCAGCTCCCTCCATTCTTCTCTGTTCTCTGCCATTCTTAGCGTATCGCCCAGCTTCAGTCCTGTCCACTTTGAGATATTGTCCTCCCATCTTTTCCTCTGTCTTCCTCTCCTTCGTCCTCCTTGCAGTGCCTTGGATGATTGTTTTGGCAAGCCCTGCTGAACGCGTGACATGCCCATACCACTTCAGTTTGCGTTTTTTCACAATGGCTAATAGGTCTTCATGGGGCCCAATGGCTTGCCCGATTCTGCTTCCCACTTCCTCGTTCGTGATGTGATCTCTGTATGAATTGCCAAGCAGCCTTCGAAAACATCTCATTTCAGTGGCTTGTATCCTCCTTTCAAGGTCTGCTGTGAGGGTCCATGACTCGCAGGCATACAAGAATACTAAGATGACTAAGGAGCGCATCAGTCTGATCTTGGAGCAGAGCGTGATGTTTCTGTCCTTCCATATGGTCTTAAATCTTGTCAGTGCTGTTGTTGTCTGCGCAATCCTGGACAGTATTTCTGGTTTTGAGCCCTCATCTGTCACAATGGCTCCTAAGTATTTGAATTTATTACCTGTTTATTTATTTATTTCCAGTTTTTGGCTTCCAATCATGACGTCAGTGCCAATGCCACTGGTGTTATTTGTCATCGGTTTGGTCTTCTCTGCACCGATTTCCATCCCATACGCAATGGCTGTACTGTCCAGATTTCCCACCAGCTGAGCTAGCTCCTTCTCTGTTCCTGCAAGGCCATCAATGTCGTCCGCAAAGCGCAAGTTCGTGATTGTTCTGCCTCCAATACTGACAGTTCCTTCATGATCTTTCAGAGCGTCTGTCATGATTCTTTCCAGGAAGATGTTGAAAAGAGTAGGTGAGAGCAAGCGGCTTTGTCTGACTCTGACTGTAGTCCTAAACCAGTCTCCTATTTTGCCGTTGAAGCAGACTGCGCTAGTGGCCTTGTTGTACAGGTTTGCTATCACTTTAATCAGGTCGACATTTATGTTGTATAGCTTCATGGTGGACCAAAGGGCTGCATGCCACACCCTGTCAAACGCTTTATTAAAATCTACAAAGACATGATAAGGGCTTTGCTGGTGCTGGAGGTACCTCTCACATAGAACTCTCAGGTTGAAGATCTGCTCAGTTGTGCTGCGCCCTGGTCTAAAGCCTGCCTGTTCCTCAGCTATGATTTCCTCTGCCTGTGGCTGCAGCCGGTTCAGTAGGATCTTTAACATGACTTTGCTAGGGTGTCATATAAGACTGATCGTGCGATAATTCTGGCATTGATGTAAGTTGCCTTTTTTGGGGGAGAGTTATTATAAGTGATTTGGTCCATGGTGTGGGCCAATCCCCTGACTGCCATATCTTATTGCAGATTGTTAGTAAGGCGCTTATCATGTCTTCTTCCCCTTCTTGGACTAGCTCTGCAGGGATGTTGTCTGCTCCTGCTGCCTTCCCTTTTTTTCAGCGACTTCACTGCAGCCTCTACTTCTTCACGGAGGATGGGATAGTTGCCATTGCTGGTCACGGGTGGGCTGACAAGTATGCCTGGGTCCCCTGTAGCTCGGTGGTTGTACAAATCTGAGCAGTACTCTGCCCATCTCTTCAGTTTGTCTTGGTCTTCCATAAGACAGTTCCTTTCACTATCTTGAATGATCGAGGAGCGTCCTTGTTTTACACTGGTCAGGTCTTTCACCAGCTGGTATGCTTTTTTGCTATTATTTTTGTTCAGATTTTCTTTTACGTGTTTACAATGATCTTCAATCCACTTATTCTTTGCCTTTGTCGTGCTTTTCTTGATACCCTGGTTAATTTCCCTTATTGTTTAGCTCCTTCTACCTCTGATTTCTTTTTCTTTAATTCTCGACGCTTGTCACATAGAACAAAGATGTCAGCTGTAACCCAAGGTTTCTTTGCTTATCGGTGTTTGCCAAGGATCTCACTGGCTGTTTGGGTTACAGCAGTGTTAAATGTGTCGATCAGTGTGTCCACATCCATGTCTTCTGCACCTAGAAGTAGCAGTGGCGCGAATTTTTCTCCTATCTTTGCCTGGAAAGCTTCCGCTACCTCTGGGTCTTTCAGCTTCTCGAGGCCAACAGTCACTGGCCCGTTCACATAGCTACAACGCAAGCATGATTTTGGAAGTACGACCATCTCCCCACTGTACTTCTATGGACTTTCCAATGAAAGCTGACTTGGGAACAAACTCTCCTCTCACTAACGTCCTCGAGCACCCTGTGCCCCTCACAATAGTCACAGAGTTACCATTGACTGTCCCTTGCTCTGTGTACGGGTAATTATCCCCTGGGTTTTGTTCCGGAGCTATTGCCCGTCTCGACCCCATTAAATCCCCCTTAGGAGTTGGACACTTAGCGGCAATGTGTCCCTTCTTGCGACACCTGAAACACACGACCTCTTTGGAACTCGACCTGTCCTGCTCCCCAAGCTCTGATGCTGGATGGGGTGAATTAATACCCTCTCTTCTACGGGGCTTATGGACCGATAAGTACTGGTCTGCTAGAGAAATCAGCTGGCTCAAGGAGGACGGATCCTCCATGCGAAGTCAGTCTTTTAAGTGGTCTGGTGAACTTTCCAGCAACTGTTCCCCAAGGATGATATCGCGGAGTCAGGTATCGCGCACTTTGACGTTACTAGCCTCAGTCCACCGATCTAAGTGATTTCCAAGATTGACCGCATACTCGCGGAAAGATTCGTCCGCTTCGCGTCGGCTGTATCTGAAACGCTCGCGGTATGTCTCTGCCCTCAGTTCGTACCTGCAGAGAATAGCCTTCTTTAACGTCTGATAGTCTTCACAGTCATCTTCGCCCATTCTACTGTAGGCTTCCTGACAGGCATGGGGCTGGGCGCGTCGCCCACTCCATCTCCGGTATTCGGTTTGCTCGGGCCACTTTCTCGAAAGTCCGTAGGAAGACATCAATGTCATCTCCCTCTCTATACCTTAAGTGTTTTAGCCCCCCATAATCCGGCTGTGCAATTATTTCGGACACCGAGCCCCTTTCTGATCCTACGCTACCTGCTACTCTCTGCCCCTGGCGGGCTCTTTCTGCTCGCTCGAACTCTAGCCTTTCTTCTGCGGCTTTAAGCTCAATCTCCGCTAAGCGAGTTTGATGTTCTAATCGGAGCTTTTGTTGCCTCATGACAAGAACCGTGGCGTCCCACTCCGTCCCCCACATTTGCTATGCCCGCCTGAGTTGACCGGAGTTGCGAAACCTGCCCTGGCTAGATTCCCCTCCTCTGACATGCTTCAAGTTACAGTGGTTAAGGCCTTTTCTAGAGTATACTATCAAAACAAACTTCTAAAAGAAACCTAACTAATACTGAAATTAACTTGATGTACATGCAACCGCTAATTCAGTCTAACAATAGCTTATGATACACTACTAAAGGGTGGAACCAGAAAGCACGCAAGGTACTCACTACTCGGCGACCGGCTCACACACGCGTCACAAACCAAACGTGTCCACTGTAAGTCTCTCTGTGTCACACTAACGTTATGTGACAGCCTGTTCCTAAAATCGTTCCCGATAGCGTCAGTCTACTCTATTAGTTTTACACCGTAGCCCCGGCGACATTACCCCGACAGGCTTCACTGTCCACTGAACTACCCCGACAGGCTTCACTGTCCACTGAACACGATAGCGTCTATAACACCAAGGCGACACGGCCCTTGCCAGGCTTCCCTGTTAACTGAACACAATAGCGTCTATAACACCATGGCGAGACTACCCCCACAGACTCACCGGATGAACACGATAGCGTCTGTTACACCACAGCGACACTAACCCGACAGGCTTCACTGTCCACTGAACACGATAGCGTCTATAACACCACGGCGACACTACCCCGACAGGTTTCCTTGTCCACTGAACACGATAGCGTCTATAACACCACAGCGACACTACCCCGACAGGCTTCCCTGTCCACTGTACACGTTACGCAACGCCTGTTACGGAGTTAGCCGGTTTACAATGTTGTCCAAGAGGTGTTGGCCTTTTCGAAATATACTTGGTAGATATATCCTCTTGTATAACCATTTCGCTGCCACCACTGTGAAAGGTTACTCTTCAGTCCCTCCGTCCTTTCAAAATCAAAATAATACTAAAAGTGCAGAACTTCTTTTCTGCTTTCTTTAATCTGGTTTTACAGTCCTTCTCTGCCGGCCGCCAGCTCTCAACTAACTCATTTTCCCCCTTTCTCACACTCTACACCCTTCCCTTCTATCTTGATTAAAACTATCGGACCATATTGTCTATGACATCTGACAGTAAACTGAACACTTCCCCGCTATAACTAATTGCTCAGCTTTCACCCCCGTCCCGGCTGCACCGCTGCACAAATGTAAACACTCTCACGCTGCCACAGTCACACCCTAACTACTGGTTCCACCGAACCCTGACTATAGGCCCCGCCACACGTGCCGGTTGTGCGCCGATTTTGAAGCCGATTCCGATCCGATTGCGATCGGATGACGTCAATTATCCGATCCGGTCCCAATCAGCTGGAAATCGGGTGTCTAGAACCTGCTCTATTTCTCCGATCCGAATCGGTCCCGATCGTAAGCTTCACTGAACCAATCAGAGCGCGTCTCGCAAATCATGTCATTTCAGCACGGTTTGCAAATGGCGGAACACGCCTGTTGTGATCAGTACCACCGCCGTTGCTGATGTTTCGCACGCCTCTTCCCGAATATGATGCAAAACTGCTGATAATGCAAGCACATCATCATCACTGTCAAAACTAGCAGTCATTTTGCAGAACAGGTACGACTTTGATCTTCGGTTCAAACCGGTCGGCTAAATAAAGTCGGGGAATGTGTGGCAGTGCACACGTTTTTGCAGTCCGGTCCGATCACCTACCGATTCGAAACTGATCGGGAATCGGCCTCAAAACCGGGCATGTGTAGCGGGGCCTTATCTCTACATGTTGACAAGCGAAGTTAAGGCCCCGCTACACTAGCCCGGTTTTGAGTCCTATTCCCGATCAGTTTTCGAATCGGTAGGTGATCGGGCCGGACTAAAAAACGTGTGCACTGCCACACTGACATTTCTCGACTTGTCAAGTTTAGCCGACCGGTTTGAACCGAAGATCAAAGTCGTACCTGTTCTGCAAAATGGCTGCTAGTTTTGACAGTGATGATAATGTGCTTGCATTATCAGCAGTTTTGCATCATATTCGGGAAGAGGCGTGCGAAACATCAGCGGCAACGGCGGTGGTACTGATCACAACAGGCGTGTTCGGCCATTTGCAACCCGTGCTGAAACGACATGCTTTGCGAGACGCGCTCTGATTGGTTGAAGCTTACGATCGGGACCGATTCGGATCGGGAAAATAGAGCAGGTTCTAGACACCCGATTCCCAGCCGATTGGGACCGGATCAGATAATTGACGTCATCCGATCGCAATCGGATCAGAATCGGTTTCAAAATCGGGGCACAACCGGCCCGTGTGGCGGGGCCTTTAGTGATGTGGCCCTATAGCGGGTGAGTGCTGTGGTGCTGTAGCGGGGCGAGTGTTGTGGCACCATAGCGGAGTTAGTGTTGTGGTGCCATAGCGGAGTTAGTGTTGTGGCGCTATAGCGGGGTTAGTGATGTGGCAATGTAGCGGAGTGAGTGTTCTGGCGTTGTAGCAGGGTGAGTGTTGTGGCGCTGTAGCGGGGTGAGTGTTGTGGCGCTGTAGCGGAGTGTGTTGTGGCGCAGTAGCAGAGTTAGTGTTGTGGCGCTGTAGCGGAGTTAGTGTTGTGGCGCTGTAGCGGGGCGAGTGTTGTGGCGCTGTAGGGGAGCGAGTGTTGTCGCGCTGTAGCGGAGTGAGTGTTGTGGCGCTGTAGCGGAGTGAGTGTTGTGGCGCTGTAGCGGGGTTTGTGTTGTGGCGCTGTAGCGGGGCGTGTGTTGTGGCGCTATAGCAGTGTTTGTGTTGTAGCGCTATAGCGGGGTGAGTGTTGTGGCGCTATATCGGATCGAGTGTTGTGGCGCTATAACGGGGCGAGTGTTGTGGCGCTATAGCGGGGTGAGAGTTGTGCTATAGCGGTGTGAGTGTTGTGGCGCTATAGCAGGGTGAGTGTTGAGGCGCTATAGGGGAGATAGTGTTGTAGCGCTATAGCGGGGCGAGTGTTGTGGTGCCATAGCGGGGCGAGTGTTGGGGTTCTATAGCGGGGCGAGTGTTGTGGCGCTGTAGCGGAGTTAGTGATGTGGCGTTGTAGCGGGGTTAGTGTTGTGGCACTGTAGCGGGGTTGGTTTTGTGACGCTATAGCGGGGTGAGTGTTGTGGCGCTATAGCAGGGTGAGTGTTGTGGCGCTGTAGCGGGTTTAGTTTTGTGGCGCTATAGTGGAGAACCTTGCTTAGTGGGTGGCCCAGGACTAAGCTCACGCAAATGAAGCTCAGACAGAAAAGTTGCTACCACTTGAAAATCTTACCACAGAAAATGTAACACTTGAAAATCATGGACGGAAAAGTTGATAACACTAGCAAGATCTTAGACAGAAAAATGGTTTACCCTTCGGCTGTCTGTAGTGGTCACGGTTTTTGTTGCCATGATTCTTGCAGGGATCATCGCAACAAAATGTGCTAGTGACAACCAAAGGGTTAACACATGAAGATGCTTGACAGAGAACTTGTTAAGACATGAAGATCTTAGACAATATAACAATGATCCGAGACAGGAAAGTATTTTCTTATATGTGAATATACTTAGAAAAGGGTTTTAAATTAAGAAATAATACATGAATTTATTTTTACACATGAAGACATTTGACAGGAAACTTTTTTTACACATGCAGATATTAGACAGGAAAGCTTTTTTTTTTTTTAAATGAATATATTAGACAGGATTTTTTTTCTATACATATGACGATATTAGACTGGAATTTGTTGTTACACATGAAGATATTAGACAGGATGTTTTTATGAAAATGTCAGAAAGGCACATTGTTAACTCTTTTGGGTTCAACTACACCAGGTTAACCCCTGTACTGCCACCACCACCCATCTCATAGATCCTTATGAACCCTTGTAGTTGCATCCATGTTCTACTGACAAGGGGTATGTTTGAGGTTGAAGTTACAATGATTTCAAAACACGATCTTCAGTCATACACCAGCAGAGAAAGGCTTAACATACACTGACACAGTTTCCATACACCTGCGAAGCCACCACAATCCAAAACTCAAAGCAGCTGAAAATGGCCCCGATCACAACAGGCGGGGTCTCTCTCTTGGCAGCCTGTAAAACAAACATCACAACTCTTGCTGATGATGATCATTTGTGTGTGTGTGTGTGTGTGTGTGTGTGTGTGTGTGTGTGTGTGTGTGTGGACGACGATGCGATCAGCGCATGATAATGACATGACAACTATGATTGGACGGTGCAGGAACCCGGGGTGATGATACGGTTTGGTCAAAAGTACTCTGGACATGGCATGGCCGGAGTAAATACTGACCGTACGGCTTTTGCCATGTTCCATGGAATACGCGTATGAATAGCGTAGTATTATTGAGTAGCCCAAGATGCCTGCGAGATTACTTCCCAAACTCCAAAACATCATACAACGGGGGTGGGGAGGTGTGTGTGCGTGTATGTGTGTGATGGCGGCGGAGGGGAGGGGGCGGGAGAGGAGAGCGGATGTAATGTACGGGGGTAGGAAAGACGGTGGGGTTAAAGGAGGTGTTATGCCTGTGTGAGGCCATAGTCGTCCCGCCTCAGAAAGGTTTATATAAATTATTTCTTCTCTTTTTATCCCGAGGGGTGGGGGGTGGGATGGGTGGGGGGAGATGTCCCTTACAAGCTTCACGAAAGTCCAAGAAAGCCGTGACCATGATAATTCAAGAGCACAACCCTTGCAATGTCTGGCACGACCCTTTAACTGTCGTGATTGATCCTCTTGTTGTACATGTTATTAACCCTTTGGCTGTCGGTAACGCTTTTTAGTCGCGATGATTCCGGCAGGGCAGGCACCACCGCCACCGGCAGTACAGAAATCATCGCCACTAAAAAGCGCTACCGACAGCCAAAGAGTTAATAATATCCTACCTCTGTTGGGAAAAATGGCGACATCAGAGAGGAGCATGAGGTGATCAGCAGACTGCAAAGGACCGCCAGGTAAAGGAGAGCTTTGCTTTGATCTGATACGCCAGTTGCAGAAGATACCTCTTCCCTTCCCGTGTGCTCTTGTTTTTCCATGGGGTCATATTGTCTCGAGGTCACTTGCCTTTCCGTGGGGTCATTTTCTTTCAAGGGCACGATCCTTTCCGTGAGGTCATATTCTCTCAAGGCCACTGCTTTCCTTTCCTTGTGATCGTGTTGTCTCGGGGCCACATTCCTTTCCGCATGGACATTTTGTCTCGAGGTCACTTGTCTTTCCGTGGGGTTATTTTCTTTCAAAGGCACTTTCCTTTCCGTGAGGTCATATTCTCTCAAGGCCACTGCTTTCCTTCTCTTGTGATCATGTTGTCTCGGGGCCACATTCCTTTCTGCGTGGACATTTTGTCTCGAGGTCACTTGCCTTTCCGTGGGGTCATTTTCTTTTAACCGCATTTTCCTTTCCGTGGGGTCATTTTGTCTCAAGGCCTCTTGCCGTTCCATGAGGTCAGTTTCTCCCAAGGCCGCTTCTCGTCTTTCTAGCTGATCAAGTTTTATCAAAGACAATGCTTTAGTTTTCGTCAGACAAGAAAGCGGCTTTCTCATGGCTCCCTTCCATTTAGTGAAGTCATGTTGTCTCCTAAGTGCTGAATGACGGCGCAGCTTTCTCCGTATGGACATTTCTTGTAGCTCTACATACGCCATTGTGCTGCACATACAGAGCTCTCATTAACCATCAGGAATCATCGCGACGAAAACTGCTACCAATTCGCAAAGGGTTAAAACCATGAAAACAAAGAAGGAAACACGCTTTGGAGGGACAAGCACACTACAGTTCTAGTATTGTTTCGGTGCTTGTCCTTTCAAAACGATTAAAAGTAATCAACATAGACACACGCGTCGGACGGACAGCGGGCACAGAACATTTCACTAAAGTCCATTTGGCTGTACTTAGCGCTCTTTGTCACGATGATTCCTGCAGGATGCAAGCTACCGACAGGCGTGAAATGGTTAAACTGTTCTGTGCTTGTCACTACAAAGCGAGGTTTGGGTTGTTGGTTGGTTTGTTTTGGGGTGTTTTATATATCATTTTACCCGCTTGGCAGTGACCTATTTTGATCTGAAAAACTGAGTCAACATAAATTTGACAGTATCTCTGTGAGCGAAAGTTATTCGGACCAACATCCGCCCGAAGGCCGTCTCAACTGGATTGCATGCTGTCCACAATGAGTCATTGTGCTGCACACGACCGGTGATCTATCCGCCAGACCACCGTCCTCAGGCAAGAGATGATAGTTGTGTAATTTACAGCAGCAACAGTCTCGTATAATTAATGTGTATTTCCAGTAAGCAAAGATTATTGGGCCGATGGCGGCCGCAGTTGGCCCGCGCACGCCTGACGGTATTTCCAGTACGCCTGTGTATTACTGATCAGTACTCCTGTGTATTTCCCGCCAGTAAGACTGTGAGCAGGCCATCTGCGACCGACGTCGGCCCGAACGGTTTGGTGACTTTTGGATTGGGGGCACTGATAAGTTTACACAAGCTAAATATTTTGGTGAAGCATGTGCAGCGGCATGTGACCACCTGATGTGACCGCAGAAGGAAAGAAAGAACTGTTACGTGGTGGAGTTTTAGTCGAAGTATGATAAACACACCAGACACACACGCACGTAGAGTTCTTTAAAGTAAACCTCGTTCAGCTGCAATCCGTCACACGTGGCTTAAGGATGTAGACAATACTGGAGTAACAGTTCCAACAAATTTAATTCAGCGATGCGATATCCTCACAGTAATGCACTTTCAAACGCACAAACTATTGAATACAAAGTCTCTTTTGCTATGTCCACACTACGACTCAAAGTTTCTCATACACAGCGTCTCTCGCAATAAACTGCGTATCTCTACAACTGACAAAGCAAGACAATGTACTAACGGGCTTTCCCAGCGCCCTCCTTATATACACTATCAAAATCTAGAATCTTCTACGGAAATCATGAACTCAAACAACCAGAACGAAACACGCAGCCGAAGCTCATTAACATAAACTTTCCAGAAACAATATAACAGGCTACAAAAATTCGGCTGCTCACTTCAGCTCTAAATTCTAGCGTATAATGAAGACACATAAAAGTATGGTATCCCTATCTATGATAGCTCTAAAAGGTACGAGAACATTCCAAAACAAAATAAAAGCTGCTCGATACACGCGCACAGGAAAACAAAAAGTAGCGAAAAATGTAGCGATGTCAACTAACCGACGTGACACTGACGAGGCCAGTAGACAGTGCGACCTGTCCACAACGCCCCGGACTAAACCCAACAAAACGAAATCGGCTCTACCCACGAACAAAAGAAAATCCCACTAAAAAGGCACGAAATCATAACCGTGACAGCTCAAATAAACAACATATCGCTACCCACGAATAACACATGTACGCTCTCACAGGACAACACAACCACAATCGTAACATTACCCTCTTCTTAAGAATGAAATTTCACAAAAATTTCTTCTCAAATTTAAAAAATACGGTTGTGGCTGTGTACACCTACACAAAACCCTAAACAAAAATAACTACACATCAAAAATCGAATTAAGATAAACGTCTCACAAGTCCTGAGCATCGAAATGTTTCATACAAAAGTTCTGGACACAGAAATGTTCATTTAAACTGCTCTGCTCAGGTAATCTGCTCCAAAGTTCTGCGAACCCTTGATAGACTGTAATTTAATGTCAAAAAGGTTCTCGTCGTCTAGTCTTTCGTCATCAGCAAGACGCACCGATGCGGCCATTTGTCTTTTGTCTTGACGACCTCTCGCAATATACTTCTTCAGCAAATTAGCATGGTACGTTTTCACCTTGTTGTTGACCTTGACTCTGTAGTCGTTGATGCCAACCACCGTGTCGACAGCGTATGGTCCCTTCCACTGCATCAGAAGTTTGTTGTTGTCGGTAGGAAGAAGAACCAACACTTGGTCACCTGGCTGGAATCGTCGAGGTTTTGCCTTACGATCATAGTAATGCTTCCCCTTGTTCTGCGCCTTCCGTAGTTCTTCTCGAGCCATCCTGAGGGTATCTTCCAGCTTCTCTCTCAGGTCGAAGACGTACTGGTAGCTGATTTTCACCTCAGGTGCGTCGATATCCTTGGTCCACAGATCCTTCAGGATGTGCATGGGCCCCCTTACAGTCCTACCGTACAGTAATTCAAAAGGGGAAAACCCTGTCGAATCCTGAGGAACTTCACGGTATGCGAAGAGCAAGGCATTGATGTATCTATGCCACAACCTTGGCTGCTCAGCGCACAGTTTCTTCAACATAGCCTTTAAAGTTCCATTAAACTTTTCAACCAGCCCATTACACATGGGGTGATAAGGGGTGGTAATAAGGTGTCGGATGCTCAATAGCCGGTTGACTTCCTCCATGCAGTCTGAGACGAACTGAGTTCCTAGGTCACTCAGGATCTCTTCAGGAATCCCTAAACGGCTGAACATGTCGACGAGCGCCTCTGCTACTGTTGGAGTGTCGATCTTTTTCAATGGTATGGCTTCAGGATAACGTGTAGCGTAGTCCACCAGGGTAAAAATGTATCGATGACCATCTTCACTTGGAGGAGATATTGGCCCCACAAGGTCAACAGCTACCCGCTTGAAAGGCATATTGATCAATGGCATTTTCTCTAGAGGAACCTTGGGCACCTTTCCCTTGGAGATTGTCTTCTGGCATATGTCGCAGGATCTGCAGAATCGGGTGACGTCGCCTCCCATATCAGGCCAGTAGAAGACGGCTCGGATTCTATCGAGCGTCTTGTTGATTCCCAAATGTCCTCCCAATATGGAATCATGTGCCAATTTCATCACCTGCATTCTCAAAGGTTCAGGAACTACTACTTGACGCACAGGTTTATCTCTATTGCTGTCGAATATCCGGTACAGGATATCTTTTCTGGTCTCGAAGGTATCTCTTTTCCCTTTCGCGTTACGGGCTCGGTCTGACCTCGGAACTTGTCAAGCGTGGTGTCGGCTCTCTGTAGCTCCACCAGCCTTTCTTTATTCACCACTGCTGCTTCCGAGTTATCCGCCACTTTAAGAGGGACGGTCTGGTGACTCTTCTTTGCTTGACTTCTCGTGGTAACAGAACATATTTCAGGTCTCCACTCTGGATCTGGATCGTCTGCGTTTCTGGCACCATCAATGTTTCCGATGATTAGGTCGTAGACTGGCGTCTTCACGCACAACGCCTTCACCTCTCCTGTCAAGTATGGGGTGTCGACACTGACTTTGGCAAGGGGGATAATCCTTACAGTTCCGTCAGCCAAAATGAGGGTGGTTGTCACGTAACGGATGTGACATGTTGTTTCATTTTTTCGCCAAGTCGTTTTATTGTTAATAAATGTAGGTCGCCGACTTCTGTAAATAGCCTTAGTTTAGGGAAGTTAATAAATGTAGTGTGAGCGTAAGCGTAAAGCCCGTGCAGCTAGCTTAACGGTGAGCGATTACAGCGGTTGCACGCTTTCGTCAAGTAGCTTTAACCGAACAGTGTTCAGAAGTAAAGTTAAACTGCAAGGTAGCAGAGGGATATTACAGTCAGTCAGCGGAGTTAGCTAGCGCAGCGAGAGTCTGGGTCAGGGTGCGGCCTCGTTTGGAGCCCTTGACAAGCTGTGTGAGGGTTGGGTTACCCTCCCTGCAAGACCACGGCCAGTGTTCCTGGGTGTGGGTGTCCAAGAGACTTGTGACCACGGCTGCTACTCAACAGAAGACCCCTCCGGTTCGTGTTCGTCTTGTTTGTCTCGTCCTGCCGGAGGACTCACCAGTGACAGGTAATGATTCATGCCATTTCTCTCAGTTAGCTGCTGTGCTCTCGGGTGTGTGAATGTGTACATAGGTTCGGAAGGGTATGTTCGTCTAGTTTTTTAGTGATGTTTTAATCGAGTCTTTAACCATGTTTTTTAGGTTGGGTTGTAATGTTAAATTGATTGATTGATTGTACATTGCTTAACGTCCCGACAGCAACAAGGCTTTCTCAGGACGTGCCTGCACTGCTTGTGAAAAAAAAAAATAAACAGAACATTGAATGTATGTCGCCAACCGGTCAAATACATTAAATAAACCTAACACATGGGGCCTAAATAAAGCTAAGACCATTTAGCAACACGTGGTGGGTGTCGGATTTAGTTGTTTATGTTCGGCTGTCGCCGAGTGAGTATATTTAAAGGGCCATGTTGTAAAATGAATTAAAGTGGGTACCCTTTCAAATATATTTGTATTAAGTCCTAGATGTAATGTAATAAGATTGTCACGTGGGGTGGTTGCTGGTGATTATTTGATATCTTTGTATGTACATGTGGATATTTTGATAATGGTTTTAGCAGTGTTAATGTTATTATACAAAAGTGGTTGTGCTAGCTTAATGTTAGTGTAATGGAATAGTGCAGACCTGGTGAATGTTGAATGTAAAAGGAAGCTTTCATATCCATGATTGTATATTTAATATGGCCAAGGCGGGTATTAGGGTGAGACGAGACACAACTCACGTGGTTTGTGAGTAGGTGCGTGTCAAATAGGCCAGAATTAACTGTGTTGGCACTTTGACTGACAATGCGCCCTTTTCCAGTGCGTTGGCTTCGAAGATTTCGTCGCTCTTCGATCTCTTCATTCTTCCATGACCAACGGTGACACATCATCGGGAGCTGGAACGCCTTCGCTAGCCAGTCCTTTTGGACAAGTGCTTTGACGTTGGGCTACAGCGGGCTGATTCTACGTTCTGCGCGTCGGTCACAGGCGTGCGTGGGCAAGCGCGGCTACGGTGCTCTGCGGTGTAGGGGTAGTACTCTTACGTTACGAGCCACCCTGTCTAGTGTGGGACAGAGGACACTGTGCAGAGACAAAGTACCCGCCTTGTATAGCCATTGCCGATTTTCACCTGTTAGTCATTTTCACCTGTTAGTCATTTTCACCTGTTAGTTATTTTCACCTGTTAGTCATTTTCACCTGTTAGTCATTTTCACCGGTTAGTCATTGTTATCTGTTAATCTTTTTCACGTGTTAATACGTTATGAGTGCATGCGTGGGTATGTGTGAGTGTGTGGGGCGTTAGTGGGTTGGGGTGGGGGTTAGAGTAAGAGTAGGTAATAAAGGATTTGTTTGTTGTTTATCACTGGCGTTGTGTGGTTTATTTAGAGTGGGTGGGCTTCTCCAGCGATTAGCGCTTACATTGTCCACGGCGCCCTGACCCCGTCAGGCGTGTCGTGACAGTGGTCCACTCCTGTAGCTTCTGGTCTTCAGCTACGGCCCTCTCTCACGATGATGCAGCTACAACCAGTGTCTCTCAACACTCTCACTGGTGTGTCGCCGACGAATCCTGACACCACCGGCATGTTCGGCACTTCATTCTCAGGCAGCGCGATGTTTGAGACTGGTAAAAATGTAGTCCCATCTCCTACTGGGATGCGTCCATTCTTTCTAAAAGATTCGATCAGCTCTGGTGTAACTCGCTTTTCTCTGGATTCAAAGTCACTGGATGACGTCACATCATTGGCTAATACAGCGGCAGCTCTGTGTTGAGACGTGGTACTGCTTCTGCCTGCTATCCCACGATCTTGGTTGGATCTTCTGATGTTGTCGCCGCGGGGAACATCTTTAGAAGGTTGATTGATTGATTGTACATTGCTTAACGTCCCGACAGCAACAAGGCTTTCTCAGGACGTGCCTGCACTGCTTGTGAAAAAAAACTAAACAGAAAATTGAATGTATGTCGCCAGCCGGTCAAATACATTAAATAAACCTACAACATGGGGCATAAATAAAGCTAAGACCATTTAGCAACACACATCCAATATCAAGAGCTACAGGCAGTGCAGACAGTAGGGAGAGTTTTAAAAAGGCAAATACAGGTGAATGGACAAAGGGTAGACAGAAACACATGCCCCAGAATAGAGAGAAAAACCCACCCTGTGAGGCTGACCAGGGTGACCCTGGGAACATCTTTAGAAGGACACCGTATCGCTTTGTGACCTTTCTTTACACAGAGAAAACGTGTCAGGTTCTCCACCGGTTTATATCTCGGTGTCTATGACATTATGGATTTCCTCTGCTGGTGTAGACACACGCTGTGGCTTACTGGACCCGAACTTCATGTTGTGAGCGTCAAGGTATCTTTGAGCGAAGTCGGCCAGGGCCTTTAGTGACTGGTCTTTTTGCTCTCTAAGGTGGGCGGCCAGGTCCTTAGAACATGCGCTGAAAACTTGTTCTTTGATGATGAGGTCGCACAGGTCTTGGTACTCTCTGTTTAGGCCAGCCAGCTCTATCCATTTCTCCAGGTAGCTTCTGATTCTCTCAATGAATAGGCCGGGTGTTTCTCCTTCTTCAGGCTTGCAGTTCCGAAATCGTCGCCCGTAACATTCTTCAGTGAAGTCGTACTGTCTCAACAGGGCGGCTTTCAACTGTGTATAATCTTCGGCTTCTTCTCTTGGTAAGCGGGTGTAAAATTCAAGCGCTTTGCCAGTTAGAAGTGCGCTCAGTTTAATAGCCCAAGTCTCTTGTTTCCAATGGTTGCTATTTGTGAAGCGCTCGAATCGCTCCAGATAAGCGTCCATCTTATCTGAATTTTCCATGAAAGGTGGAAGTTTTGGCGCACGGGCTGTTTGTTCTCTGCTCGCTGATGCTGTTACTTCATTAGTTCTCTGGCTCTGTGCCTCAATCTCCATCTGCTTTAGATGAATTTCGTGTTGATGCTGCCTCTCCGCCTCTTCTCGCTCCTCTTCTCGTTGTTTCTCTGCCTCTCTTCGCTGTTTCTCTGCTTCTTCTGCTTGGATTTCGAGTCTCCTGATTTCACGTTCTTCGGCTCTTTCTTCTCTTTCCAGTCTCTCCTTTTCTTCTTTCTCTCGTTTCTTTTCTTCTTTTTCTTCTCTCTCCAATCTCTCCTTTTCTTCTTTCTCTCGTTCCTTTTCTTCTTTCTCTTCTCTCTCCAATCTCTCCTTTCTCTCGTTTCTTTTCTTCTTTTTCTTCTCTCTCCTTTACAAACTCGAGGAGTTGAGCTCCTTCGAGTCCACATTCCTTTCCAATTTTCAGGAATGTCTCGATTTCCGATGTCGCCATTACTGCTGGCTGTTTTCTCCTACTACCCTTTCCACTGAACCAACTGAAGAGGTCTCGTCGGGGTCGCCAAAATGTTACGTGGTGGAGTTTTAGTCGAAGTATGATAAACACACCAGACACACACGCACGTAGAGTTCTTTAAAGTAAACCTCGTTCAGCTGCAATCCGTCACACGTGGCTTAAGGATTTAGACAATACTGGAGTAACAGTTCCAACAAATTTAATTCAGCGATGCGATATCCTCACAGTAATGCACTTTCAAATGCACAAACTATTGAATACAAAGTCTCTTTTGCTATGTCCACAGTCTTGATATTGTGTCTGTGGGTGTGTTCAGGTTGATTCTGGCTTTAGCAACAAAAAGAAACCAAACAAACAAACAAACAAAAAATGAACCCCAGAGTATGGTACTGCGGAAATGCCAAGAAGCTGGAGTACACTGAACATAATAAACTGGACTGACAGGGTTTGGCACTAGACGTGGAACTTTTTTCAAATAAAAACTGAGCAACACAACTTGCAGGGTCTTTCAAAGTACTTTATGAGAATAGTGTCATAAATGTGTTCAGAGTTTGGGTGAAAACTGTGCGAGAAAAATACTGAGGTAGATAGCTTTTAGAGTTGGTCTTGCTGATACTGACGCGGTAAACTTGGTCATTAGGGTTTCTGTTAAATCTAGTGTTTACAATGTTTTATGTATGTTCATTGGATGCAGTTGCATGACCGGAACGTTTTGATGCAAGCTAAGTCTAGGTGTTGTGAATGGGAGGAAAATTATTAAATTAAAAAGGTGATCTGAATTTTTTTTGGAAAAAAAAATATTAAAAAAAATATATAAAGTATTTACACCTGCTTTTTAAAGATATCGATAAAAATAGTACAGCCGCAGTATGGGTATGAAAATGGGAGAGATTGAACATAAAATACGGACACCAGAGCCGATAATGTGCTTTTCCCGCGATTTTTTTCAAGGGCGATAACACATGTTTAAATTGGAATACAAAAGTTGTATTTGCATTGCTGGACTCAGTACCACATGGGCTATCAAATGGCACCATACAAAAAAAAATGACCAAAAATGTGCCTTACATACCACGTTAGGCTTATAGCTAGAATCTAACCCTAACCATAATGGTAACCCTAACCAAACTTTGAACCTTAGGGTTTCTATCAAATATAGGGTTAAAAATGTTTTAAGTATGTCCATCGGATGCAGTTTCATCAGCTGCTTAAACTGATATTGACAACAGCCAGATCGCATGGAAACTGTACAAGTTAAATGCATTTCCCTCTGCAAGTCATAATATATAGTGAAAATTTTCATGCTATGAAGAAAATTTTTCAGTTTCAGCGTTTTCCGTCGATTTTCTTATTCAGATATATACGAAATCTCCTCACAAACCATGGTGTGAAACAAGCGCAAGTTTTAAACGGTTGGTTAATTTATTATAATTTTTTTAGTGATTTTTGGAGTTTTTCAACTTTTGTACACTGAAATTTTTGTATTTTTCATGTGATGGACTTGAAAATTGGTGAGCATCTTTCACGTGACTGACTGACTTAAACGATCATCAAAACAGGAAAATCGGACAGAAACTGTAGAAGTAAGATGTGTTTTCATACCCAAGTCATAACATATAGTGTTGAAATTTGTCCTAAGAAGGAAATTTTTTAGTTTCTGCGTTTTGAGTCGGTTTTCTTTATTAGAAATATACCGCAAGACCTCACAAACCATGTGGTCTAAATACCGCATCTTTTTTAAGATTAGTTTTTTTTATTTTAATTTTTTTAGTGACATTTGGTGTATGAGTCATATTTCTATATACACTTACACCCCTAGGGTTTCTATCAAATATAGAGTTAACAATGTTTTAAGTATGTCCATCGGATGCAGTTTCATCAGCTGCTTAAACTGATATTGACAACAGCCAGATCGCATGGAAACTGTACAAGTTAAATGCATTTCCTTCTGCAAGTCATAATATATAGTGAAAATTTTCATGCTATGAAGAAAATTTTTCAGTTTCAGCGTTTTCCGTCGATTTTCTTATTCAGATATATACGAAATCTCCTCACAAACCATGGTGTGAAACAAGCGCAAGTTTTAAACGGTTGGTTAATTTATTATAATTTTTTTTAGTGATTTTTGGAGTTTTTCAACTTTTGTACACTGAAATTTTTGTATTTTTCATGTGATGGACTTGAAAATTGGTGAGCATCTTTCACGTGACTGACTGACTTAAACGATCATCAAAACAGGAAAATCGGACAGAAACTGTAGAAGTAAGATGTGTTTTCATACCCAAGTCATAACATATAGTGTTGAAATTTGTCCTAAGAAGGAAATTTTTTAGTTTCTGCGTTTTGAGTCGGTTTTCTTTATTAGAAATATACCGCAAGACCTCACAAACCATGTGGTCTAAATACCGCATCTTTTTTAAGATTAGTTTTTTTTATTTTAATTTTTTTAGTGACATTTGGTGTATGAGTCATATTTCTATATACACTTACACCCCTAGGGTTTCTATCAAATATAGAGTTAACAATGTTTTAAGTATGTCCATCGGATGCAGTTTCATCAGCTGCTTAAACTGATATTGACAACAGCCAGATCGCATGGAAACTGTACAAGTTAAATGCATTTCCCTCTGCAAGTCATAATATATAGTGAAAATTTTCATGCTATGAAGAAAATTTTTCAGTTTCAGCGTTTTCCATCGATTTTCTTATTCAGATATATACGAAATCTCCTCACAAACCATGGTGTGAAACAAGCGCAAGTTTTAAACGGTTGGTTAATTTATTATAATTTTTTTAGTGATTTTTGGAGTTTTTCAACTTTTGTACACTGAAATTTTTGTATTTTTCATGTGATGGACTTGAAAATTGGTGAGCATCTTTCACGTGACTGACTGACTTAAACGATCATCAAAACAGGAAAATCGGACAGAAACTGTAGAAGTAAGATGTGTTTTCATACCCAAGTCATAACATATAGTGTTGAAATTTGTCCTAAGAAGGAAATTTTTTAGTTTCTGCGTTTTGAGTCGGTTTTCTTTATTAGAAATATACCGCAAGACCTCACAAACCATGTGGTCTAAATACCGCATCTTTTTTAAGATTAGTTTTTTTTTATTTTAATTTTTTTAGTGACATTTGGTGTATGAGTCATATTTCTATATACACTTACACCCCTAGGGTTTCTATCAAATATAGAGTTAACAATGTTTTAAGTATGTCCATCGGATGCAGTTTCATCAGCTGCTTAAACTGATATTGACAACAGCCAGATCGCATGGAAACTGTACAAGTTAAATGCATTTCCCTCTGCAAGTCACAATATATAGTGAAAATTTTCATGCTATGAAGAAAATTTTTCAGTTTCAGCGTTTTCCGTCGATTTTCTTATTCAGATATATACGAAATCTCCTCACAAACCATGGTGTGAAACAAGCGCAAGTTTTAAACGGTTGGTTAATTTATTATAATTTTTTTAGTGATTTTTGGAGTTTTTCAACTTTTGTACACTGAAATTTTTGTATTTTTCATGTGATGGACTTGAAAATTGGTGAGCATCTTTCACGTGACTGACTGACTTAAACGATCATCAAAACAGGAAAATCGGACAGAAACTGTAGAAGTAAGATGTGTTTTCATACCCAAGTCATAACATATAGTGTTGAAATTTGTCCTAAGAAGGAAATTTTTTAGTTTCTGCGTTTTGAGTCGGTTTTCTTTATTAGAAATATACCGCAAGACCTCACAAACCATGTGGTCTAAATACCGCATCTTTTTTAAGATTAGTTTTTTTTATTTTAATTTTTTTAGTGACATTTGGTGTATGAGTCATATTTCTATATACACTTACACCCCTAGGGTTTCTATCAAATATAGAGTTAACAATGTTTTAAGTATGTCCATCGGATGCAGTTTCATCAGCTGCTTAAACTGATATTGACAACAGCCAGATCGCATGGAAACTGTACAAGTTAAATGCATTTCCCTCTGCAAGTCATAATATATAGTGAAAATTTTCATGCTATGAAGAAAATTTTTCAGTTTCAGCGTTTTCCGTCGATTTTCTTATTCAGATATATACGAAATCTCCTCACAAACCATGGTGTGAAACAAGCGCAAGTTTTAAACGGTTGGTTAATTTATTATAATTTTTTTAGTGATTTTTGGAGTTTTTCAACTTTTGTACACTGAAATTTTTGTATTTTTCATGTGATGGACTTGAAAATTGGTGAGCATCTTTCACGTGACTGACTGACTTAAACGATCATCAAAACAGGAAAATCGGACAGAAACTGTAGAAGTAAGATGTGTTTTCATACCCAAGTCATAACATATAGTGTTGAAATTTGTCCTAAGAAGGAAATTTTTTAGTTTCTGCGTTTTGAGTCGGTTTTCTTTATTAGAAATATACCGCAAGACCTCACAAACCATGTGGTCTAAATACCGCATCTTTTTTAAGATTAGTTTTTTTTATTTTAATTTTTTTAGTGACATTTGGTGTATGAGTCATATTTCTATATACACTTACACCCCTAGGGTTTCTATCAAATATAGAGTTAACAATGTTTTAAGTATGTCCATCGGATGCAGTTTCATCAGCTGCTTAAACTGATATTGACAACAGCCAGATCGCATGGAAACTGTACAAGTTAAATGCATTTCCCTCTGCAAGTCATAATATATAGTGAAAATTTTCATGCTATGAAGAAAATTTTTCAGTTTCAGCGTTTTCCGTCGATTTTCTTATTCAGATATATACGAAATCTCCTCACAAACCATGGTGTGAAACAAGCGCAAGTTTTAAACGGTTGGTTAATTTATTATAATTTTTTTAGTGATTTTTGGAGTTTTTCAACTTTTGTACACTGAAATTTTTGTATTTTTCATGTGATGGACTTGAAAATTGGTGAGCATCTTTCACGTGACTGACTGACTTAAACGATCATCAAAACAGGAAAATCGGACAGAAACTGTAGAAGTAAGATGTGTTTTCATACCCAAGTCATAACATATAGTGTTGAAATTTGTCCTAAGAAGGAAATTTTTTAGTTTCTGCGTTTTGAGTCGGTTTTCTTTATTAGAAATATACCGCAAGACCTCACAAACCATGTGGTCTAAATACCGCATCTTTTTTAAGATTAGTTTTTTTTATTTTAATTTTTTTAGTGACATTTGGTGTATGAGTCATATTTCTATATACACTTACACCCCTAGGGTTTCTATCAAATATAGAGTTAACAATGTTTTAAGTATGTCCATCGGATGCAGTTTCATCAGCTGCTTAAACTGATATTGACAACAGCCAGATCGCATGGAAACTGTACAAGTTAAATGCATTTCCCTCTGCAAGTCATAATATATAGTGAAAATTTTCATGCTATGAAGAAAATTTTTCAGTTTCAGCGTTTTCCATCGATTTTCTTATTCAGATATATACGAAATCTCCTCACAAACCATGGTGTGAAACAAGCGCAAGTTTTAAACGGTTGGTTAATTTATTATAATTTTTTTAGTGATTTTTGGAGTTTTTCAACTTTTGTACACTGAAATTTTTGTATTTTTCATGTGATGGACTTGAAAATTGGTGAGCATCTTTCACGTGACTGACTGACTTAAACGATCATCAAAACAGGAAAATCGGACAGAAACTGTAGAAGTAAGATGTGTTTTCATACCCAAGTCATAACATATAGTGTTGAAATTTGTCCTAAGAAGGAAATTTTTTAGTTTCTGCGTTTTGAGTCGGTTTTCTTTATTAGAAATATACCGCAAGACCTCACAAACCATGTGGTCTAAATACCGCATCTTTTTTAAGATTAGTTTTTTTTATTTTAATTTTTTTAGTGACATTTGGTGTATGAGTCATATTTCTATATACACTTACACCCCTAGGGTTTCTATCAAATATAGAGTTAACAATGTTTTAAGTATGTCCATCGGATGCAGTTTCATCAGCTGCTTAAACTGATATTGACAACAGCCAGATCGCATGGAAACTGTACAAGTTAAATGCATTTCCCTCTGCAAGTCATAATATATAGTGAAAATTTTCATGCTATGAAGAAAATTTTTCAGTTTCAGCGTTTTCCGTCGATTTTCTTATTCAGATATATACGAAATCTCCTCACAAACCATGGTGTGAAACAAGCGCAAGTTTTAAACGGTTGGTTAATTTATTATAATTTTTTTAGTGATTTTTGGAGTTTTTCAACTTTTGTACACTGAAATTTTTGTATTTTTCATGTGATGGACTTGAAAATTGGTGAGCATCTTTCACGTGACTGACTGACTTAAACGATCATCAAAACAGGAAAATCGGACAGAAACTGTAGAAGTAAGATGTGTTTTCATACCCAAGTCATAACATATAGTGTTGAAATTTGTCCTAAGAAGGAAATTTTTTAGTTTCTGCGTTTTGAGTCGGTTTTCTTTATTAGAAATATACCGCAAGACCTCACAAACCATGTGGTCTAAATACCGCATCTTTTTTAAGATTAGTTTTTTTTTATTTTAATTTTTTTAGTGACATTTGGTGTATGAGTCATATTTCTATATACACTTACACCCCTAGGGTTTCTATCAAATATAGAGTTAACAATGTTTTAAGTATGTCCATCGGATGCAGTTTCATCAGCTGCTTAAACTGATATTGACAACAGCCAGATCGCGTTTTATCCCAATACAGGTAGCAGTATTAATATGGCCAACCTAGAAACGTGTACAACACATATATTCATTCATTCATTCATCCATCCATCCATCCATCCATCCATCCTTCCATCCACTAATTCATTCATTCCGGCAGTCATTCATTCATTTATTCATCTATTCATTCATCCATCCATTCATTTATTTATTCATATACACTAGGGTAACCCGCCCGTCAGGGCCGTCCATGATCACCTCAGTGCTGTACAAGGGCTGTACAACTAAGCCGGCAGTCGAAAACCATGCTTTCTTTGTTTTAGGTGGATGGTGTTTAGGGGCCCCATAAACCCCGGCAGTGCCACATGGCAAACTTAATCAGCCTGTTGATCAAGCAGCATAGACCTAAATGATCTCTCCAACACTTTACTTTAAGATTCATCATCTTTAGTCTTGCCGGGCGGAGCTTATATCTCGTTACTCCCCACAAACAGAATAAATTCAGTCTGACAAAGTCAAGTAGGCTGTGATTTGATACAGCCTCCTTTGTCAGTGCACAGATTTTCATCAGTCTCTGTAGTCAACACAACGTTTAGTGGTCCCCATCTCTGGTTATGTTATATTTAACTCTGTCGATGCCGAATGCCGGCACCACATTTCTTGCTCTCTCAGGTTTGCTACAGTGTCAGTTTCAGCCAGCGTGGCCGAAAGCCGGTGGTGGATTTTCGATTGCGCGTATCTGTCTAGTGGCATGGCAAAGTTTAAATTGTGTGTGGGCTTGCCCTATGCATAAATTACTGTGAAACTATCAATCGGTCACAAGTGGCAACCACTGAGATATCAAGGACACCCAAAATACACTCACAACAAAACTATTTCATTAATTGATGTCCTTTCAAGAATATTTTAATCAAATTTTATCACTTTAGCATATTTTGCAAACTCACATTTTGAATGAAATGGCAATGGATTAAAAAGAAACTCACAAATAAACCATTACAAAAAGAAAAACATTTGACGAGAGTTAAAAACAAAGATGTCGGACTGCGTCGTTAGCAATGGAGCCAGTAGTCGGCAATACCGATGTGAAACGGCGGCTAAATGTTGGATAGATAAAAAAAAAACACAAAAAACATTACAAGAAGACTAACATTTAAAAACAAAGATGTCAGACTGCGTCATTAGCAATAGAGCCAGTACTGAGTCGGCATTACCGACGTGGAAAGGCTGAAATTTTGGGAAACTGACAAAAGGTCTCGGAGTCAGTAGTTACCAGACTTTGCAGCCGTGAACTAAAGATCTGGGCCACTGCTCTGGGTGTATCAATTTACAGGTCAGTGTTGGCCGGATAGGTCGTAAACCCACCCACCCCCACCGCCCCCCCCCCCTCCCCTGCCCGGCATTTAGTCAACTGAAACCAGATGGGAGGTGGCGCGTGCCGTCCCTATTAAAAGGTTGTCTGTCAACAAAAGGGCTACTGGGACGCTATATAGGAGCTTGTGATGATTACGACTCAAAGTTTCTCATACACAGCTCTCTCGCAATAAACTGCGTATCTCTACAACTGACAAAGCAAGACAATGTACTAACGGGCTTTCCCAGCGCCCTCCTTATGTACACTATCAAAATCTAGAATCTTCTACGGAAATCATGAACTCAAACAACCAGAACGAAACACGCAGCCGAAGCTCATTAACATAAACTTTCCAGAAACAATATAACAGGCTACAAAAATTCGGCTGCTCACTTCAGCTCTAAAATCTAGCGTATAATGAAGACACATAAAAGTATGAAAAAATCAATCCAGACCAAAAAGGTGACTGCCAAGCGTAAAAATATGGTATCCCTATCTATGATAGCTCTAAAAGGTACGAGAACAATTCCAAAACAAAATAAAAGCTGCTCGATACATGCGCACAGGAAAACAAAGTAGCGAAAAATGTAGCGATGTCAACTAACCGACGTGACACTTACGAGGCCAGTAGACAGTGCGACCTGTCCACAACGCCCCGGACTAAACCCAAGTAAAACGTGAAATCGGCTCTACCCACGAACAAAAGAAAATCCCACTAAAAAGGCACGAAGTCATAACCGTGACAGCTCAAATAAACAACATATCGCTACCCACGAATAACACATGTACGCTCTCACAGGACAACACAACCACAATCGTAACAAGAACGAAAAAAAGAAAGAAACAAAGAAAGAAAGAAACCAACCAACTAACCACCCAACAAACCAACAATGACAAAACAAAAACAGTCAAATTCAGTCAAGAGTTAGTGTGCGCGAGCTTGCACTGTATACTGAGCTATACTGGAACTGAAACTTGGATGCCACTGCAACCACAGTCACAGGCTTGAGCCCCGATGGCTTCCTCTGTCAAAGTAGCAGTAAATATATGAGTATATGCCTTTCAACAGGGGCATACAGTTTAGATCGGGTATACGGGCTATCAGTACTCATAAGAATCTTGCTCTTTACCCTAGCGGTGCCATATGTTAGAGCCTTTTTCACAGCAGTAACAGCATATTGTGAACAGGTTAACCATCGTAACATGACCCTCTGCTCTGAAAGGGGCAATGTGAAATTCAAGTAGCAGTTTTCAGCCGGTGACATTTAATCTGCTAGTGGCAAAGATGCATATAAGCATCCGCAGACGTCCTAAGATCTATGCCTTTGTTGGCCGGATTGGCCCCATGCTTAGCCTCAAACTGAGGAATCATTTGTGGTGTCACCCAGAGCCAGCACAGACTGTGAGAATCTACGTGGCTTGACCTGGCTCAGTGATGCTGCTGGGGAGAGCATAATTATGGAACTCCTGTTCTGTACACACTCTGTACAGTGTACTGCTGGACTGTGTGTCCGTACTTTTGCACATTAAACAGATTTTGTTTGATTTTCGTTTCTTTCTTTCTTTTTGTTTTCTTTTTTTTATTTCGGGGGGGGGGGGGGGGGGGGGGGGGGGTTGCGCAGTTTTGGCACCCAAGTCAGTTGTAATTTTCTGAGTCTGATAAAATTGTTCTTTCAAGGAGACAATAAATAAATAAATAACAGGTTAATATATTAATAAATTAATGCAAATGTTAAATAAAATACATTAAATTTAAAAGATGTAAATGATTTTAAAATAAAATAATAATGTAAAATAAATTTAGAATGTAATGACTTCCTTGAGTAACAAAATAAAGAGTAAATGATAGTCCACTAAGTAAAAAATATAATACAAGTTGATATGATCTACATAATTTTATCATAAAGACACAAATAAATTAGGTACATATAAGTCTCACTAGCTAAATATATAAATTAATACTAAATAGTCAATTACTAACACTGAAATGTCTTCCCCCAAATATGTTAATTGCTATACAGTTTACATGATGATCGTTGAACAGCAGAATAACACACTAAATAATTGGAAAGAAAAGAGCACAATTTTGGGAGCAGTTCCTTCTTTCTCTTACAAAAACCTAACCCGTCCGTGCCTTCAGTTGTGTTAATCTAAATATCGTGGACGTGGGCCACGGCTGGTGGCCATGTCAGTGGCGCCGGGTAAGGGTCGTGGTGGAATGATCTGCCAGAGGCACGTGTGGGGTGGACAGATGGGATGGGGAAGCGCGTGCCGTCCCCGCGGCCACTGCGGTGGTGTCAGTAGTTGCTGAAGTACTGAATTTGCGCGACCCGCATTCCGGATGCCTCTGCTACCGGCTACGCGCAAAATTATGTAATATCAGTTACAGTCAACACAAGCTTACCTTAGCCGGACTGAAAACTAAATGGCGGGCCGGAATCCGTCACTACAGTCAAAACAAAATTTAAACGCCACCTGTCTGAGAACCACAAAATACGCCACCTATCTGAGAACCACAACATACCAAAGTAATCCGTCGCATGCGCGTGCATGTATGAGTGACAATCCCTTCTTCAGTCTTTCTTTCTGTGATTCCACGCGCGCCCGTCCTCATAGGTCAATGCAAAGAGCACACAGTTGGAAACTGTTAGAAAGTAGTTCAAATGCACTTTCCAACGATACTTTTACCGCAAACTTGTCACTGAAATTAAGCATGCACAGGGGGAGGCCGGATCAGTTACCTCGAGAGTAGGGGGAAGGGGGAGGGTTCCAAATTTTTGTTTGAGACCTTCAACCTGTTACAAAAGGCCTCCCCGACACTAGACCTTGCTTCCATTGGCCAAAAAAAATCGAAAAGTTGGCGGGGGGGGGGGGGGGGGGGGGGGGTATGTATAAGAGAGGCGGTGCGTGTGTCAAGACTCTCACTATTCGTCAAAACAATATCAAACGTGGGGGGGGGGGGGAGGGGGGAGGGTTGGGGGGGTGTAAGAGAGGCATTGCGTGAGTCTTAATACTCTCACCATTTGCCAAAATATCAAACAATAGGGGGAGGGGGTTGCGGGCGGAGGTTCGGGGGGTCCAAACACCCCCAAAAAAGGACTTTGTTATAGCATTTTAAAGAATTTTGGGTCGAAGGGGGGGTGGGGGTACGGAACCCTGGACCCCCCCCCCCTGATCCGCCCCTGATGCATAGTCCAGTCATCTTTATGTGCAGATGAGAAGTCAACAAACAAAAACCTCGAATGTAACAATGTTTCTTTGCAAGTCCTTCCCCGAATATGACAGCTTCTACTATCAGATCTACTTTCTCACAGTTGTTAACCGTTACTCTCGAACAGCAAGAGACATAGATCCTCATGAGCCCCTGCGACTGCAGGGGCTCGTGAGGATCTATGCCTCTTGCTGAGACCACTTTTGCCGTTTACACGTTGCTTGGACGGTTTAGGCCGTTGAATAAACAACACTCTGTGAAACATGTTTTTAATATTACGTTTTATTGCGTCACCTTTCTAGTCATTGGTTACTACATTGTAGCATTGTACATTGTAGCTTAGCCTGGCTCTGGTTAGTTCGGGTTTAACGTCCACAGCACCGAAGTGATAATGGACGCGTTATGGGGGAACAGGGAAATCTATTGCCTATAGAGTACGATCTGAACACTGATTAACTCAGGCGCATTCCAACTGTGCCACTTTGATTTACCAGGACCTTTCAACGGACATGCTATTGAACAAGTCCGTCTTTCCCCCCTGGATTGCGAGTCCAGCTACCGGGGCCGGGACGGGATTCGAACCCACGACCCGGCGGCGATTCCCTTCGCTCTCCTGCTCCGACGCTTAACCGCCTGAGCTATTTCGGACTCTAAGCCTGGCTCCCCTTTCCCTTTCCCACTAGTACCTACTGCTACCATTCATCCACCCCTTTTCTTACTCCGCACCGCCGGGACCCCTTTGTTTCTCTCCCGAGTTTAGATGGCAAAAAGTCAGTGTCACCTGCCCTTAAAGACCATCATTTAGGTTTTCAATGACAGGCGATCTCTTGTAAGGGTGATCACTACGAACAGATTCTGCTATATATATCTGCATGCAGGCAGAGAAGTGAGACCTTACCTCCCATATCAAGTTGGCAATGATACACTGTGTTTCATCATCATCAACATCCTCAACTTGAAAAAGTCACAACACAAATATCACTTGTATCCTTCACCTTCAAATACAGGTCTTTTGTAAACAAGACATAGGTAAAAAGAAGATGGTATGAACCATAACCCACAAAGTCCCTTCTATTATGAGAGCTGTTCAAAAACAGGTTAGCCTATTGTATTTAACTATGGTAGTGATAATTATTGCTACAGTAAAAACAGAAATAGTTTCCTTTACCCTTTTAGCCCCAAGGTCCCATTCCTCAAATTTTGGAGGTGTTGCCTAATGAGTATGTACCAGTTGCAGGAGATGGATTGACCATGATAATTCAAGGGTAGTGCCAGATTAGCTTGGCGCCTTCAGGCGCCAAGCTTATCTGGCACTACCCTTGAATTATCATGGTCAGTCCAGGCTCCTGCTGTAGGGACTCGGGGCTAAACGGGTTAATAAAAGACTGTTGGAAATTGAAAAGAAATGTGTGCTGCATGTTTTGTTTTGTTTTCATTTTGTAATGGGATTTACATCCATATACATAGACTTGGTTGTGAAGTATGTTTGTCTTCACTACGTTTTAGAAAATTATATTTTTTGTTGTGAGATTCTCTTCTTAAGCATTTGCTTTCAAGTCGCCATAACACTTTTTTTTTTGGTCTATTTTTTTCAGAACAAGATCAAGGGCTACATTTCAGAGCCACACAAACTTCTGGTGCTGAGCAAAGCCAATACATTCCCAGTCTTGTCATCTGTTTTGTAGACCCATGCTGTTTTCGTTCTTTCTGGTTTATTCTGCATAAGATTTATATACTGCCAGTGAGAAAGAGAGATTAAGAGTGGATCTAAGAGACGAGCGTCAGGGGTAAAGTAGACAAACTGCCGACTGATTTAGACGTGCATGGCTGACGGTCATCTAGTTTAAAATCCCCGAAAACTGAATTTCAGCCGTTTGGCTCAGACAGAGCAGTCCTTCAGCCAGTCTGTTCCATCTGCAAGAGGCATAAATTCTCATGAGCCCCTACATCCACAGTACTGTACTGGTGCATCCGCAGGGGCTCATGAGAGTTTGTCTCTTGCTGGTCTTGGATTTTGGGAGGCATTTAGTCCTTGGACCATTTTTTAGCCATTGTCAACCATGGACATGTTTTACTAGGTGTGTGTGTGTGTGTGTGGGAGGGAGAAAGAGAGGTAGAGGAGAGAGAGAAAAAGATACTGTTATTATTGTTCAGCGAAAGAGATCTTTGTTGTGTATTTGCGGTACAGCAGAACCTGTTTTGAGCTACCAACTTTTTTTGAAGGAAGATCTTCAAAGACAGGTGCTCTCAAGAAAAGTCTTGAAGGGCCAAGAGCGCCACCTGTCATTTACCCCTTTAACCCTGGGATACTGCAGCAGGAGATGGATTGATCATGATAATTCAAGGGTAGTGTCAGATGAGCTTGGCGCCAAGCTCATCTGGCACTACCCTTGAATTATCATGATCAATCCATCACCTAGTACATAATCTTAGGCAACACCTCCAAAATTTGAGAAATGGGACCTTGGGGCTAAAAGGGTGAAGGACCACCACTTCCGTGGCAACAGCCATCTAAATGATGGTCTTTAATGACAGATGATTTCTGGTAAGGGTTGGCGCTCAAAACAGACGCTGCTGTACATGCATTTCATCCCAGCATGGTGTGGAGACTTGTCAGTGTATTGTTTGCAAATTGTTTTTTTGTGTGGTTTCATCATGCCCATCAGTTGTAAGATCTATGCTTCAAATATCAGTGGCGTTGATGTCAGGTAGGCAACCAGTTGCTTCCACGTGGACTACACATTTTATTGCATTTCATACATTGCAATGTGATGAATGTTTTCATTCATGTTGTTTATAAAATGAGAAGAAGAAAATAACAAAAAGAACTATAGCCACTGTCTGAATCGTTGTGTTTTAAACTCGCAGGAGTGAGCACACACATTCACTCACACACAGATTCCTACAAATCACAAACCACTGAGATTCATATCCGTTATATTTCTTTTGATAATTTCATTAAAGCATAAAAGTGATACTCCCAACTGTTGAAATTTGTCATACACGTTACATAAAATTTGTACAATACTTAAAATGGATGAACATATGTGAAACAAGATGCAACTTTTGTCACAAAAGAGGGAAACGAATCTTGCATTTATTTCCACAAATAAACTGGCCAAATATCTGACAAGCTATTTAAGACTGGCAGAATAAAACGTTCAACATTGGTCACACAGGTTACAAAACAATTCCTATAGTTAGCTGACCAACGCATGACGCAGAAACTTATACTGCAGAACCTGTTTTAAGCAACTGCCTGTATGAGAGATCACCTGTCATTAAAGACCATCATTTAGGTGACTGTAGCTGTGGCGGTAGCCACCTAAATGATGGTCTTTAATGACGGGCGACACTTTTTGCCCATCAAGACTTCTCTTGAGAGAGCACTTGTCTCCTAAGACCAGTTTTCCTTGGAAAAAAAGGTGGACGACCAATACATCGTCTACTGTGATCTCAACACACCAAACCCTAAGGTCAAAATCTCAAGCATTTGGAGTTGTCTAGCTTCTACAGACGACATTACTGTTCATGAGACAGACAGCAAAATAGTTGAAAAGTGGTGACAGAATGACTTGTCCCATATAGGCACAACCCTGTACTGGCAAAACCCTTAAACTATTATCGATCCATGTCTTCTTGTGTTATATTTTCATGTGGTCAAAACCAGACATCTACATCTATGTAGTTTAAATTAAGCCCTGTCAGGTCATATAGCGTACTACCTATGTCAAACATTATAAGTTATTGGTAGCAGGGGTTTGCTACACGGGCCCTTGTAGGCATGAGGGAGGTCAAAAGAACTATTGTACCCTGAAGGCCTTAGGGGTACAATGTTTTTTTTACCTCTCTCAGGCCTACAATGGTCCGTGCAGCAAGCCCCTGCTATCGATAACGTATTTGTTTTCATTCCTCCACAATTTTTATAAAAGGAATTGAGAAAAAATCTTCCGAATTGGATCACGCCAGACTGACGTAAAAAAACAAAAACATTATGTATAATGGACTTATGACGTAATTAAAAAATATTTCATGATGTTGCCATATACAGTAGTGTGCTTGTTGTTTCGAACAACACTAAGTAACTTTTTACTTTTTGGTGATCTTTTATAGAACAAAACTCGCATCCAAGATGCGTCACAAAGAGGGCTACAAGAAATCCGCCAATTGTCGCTACAAGGGATTTTGTATCACGGTCACATGGTACGGTTTGCGCTAAAGCGACTGGTCATGCAACGTAGGGATGAAAACAAGAATAATTGTTGCACATTATTTAAACTTGGTACTTAAAAATCTCAAGATTCACATTTCTTTTCATAGTACACATAGAACCATGCTAGATCATCCCTCAGACCATAAGTACCCTCCAGCTGCGGGAGCTCTTGAGGGTTATGCCTCTTGCTGAAACCACTTTGTATCCATGTTCTTTTGATGGCTGGGGATCTTTGATGTTGAATTTACAATGATTCTGCCCCAGGACCAAAATCCCCAAATTTTGAAGTTGCCCTTTGAAGGGCTGTATTGCAATTCTAGAGACCGATCGAGCATGACAGTTCAAGGGTGGCACCACCCTTGAACTATCATTCTCGATCCATGTCTTGCTGTGGTGTGTCGGGGTTTGAATGAGTTAAAAAGCGCAATCTGCGTCCACTGGCAGATAAGGGGGTAATCAAAATTCTGGTTAGGCCAACAGTAATATTGTTTCTGGCGCCTGGGATCTACGGATACAATCTTCACTGTGGAAAAAAGATCAGATTTACTAATAAACACAATCTTTAGCTCTATCCTTCTGTACTTCACTGTCAGAGCAGACTGTAACTCATTTAACCCCAAATATTGGAAGTGTCACTTAACAACTATGTACCAGTTCCAGGAGATAGTTCGACTATAACTCCAGGGTAGTGCCAGATTAGCTTGGCACCTGATGGTGCCAAGCTAAATCTGGCTCTACCCTTGAATTATCATGGTCAATCCATCTCCTGCTGTAGTGTTTTGGAGCTAAATGCGTTAACCCTTTGGCTGTCGGTAGCAGTTTATGCTGTGATGATTCCTGCAGGAATCACCGAGACAAAAACTGCAGCCAACAGCCAAACGGTTAAAATTTATCTTAACCCCTTGTGCATGCGCTGTCATTAGTACCAATGGCTGCAGGCACAAAGAGGGATGAACCTGAGATAGAAACCAAACACAGGGAGTCATGACAGGATTCCCATAAAAGAAAAGCAATTATCTTATTCTTTAGCGCAGTGTAAATGAGCATAGCAATAAAAATGAATATTCCATTTAAAATTCCAGTAACACTTAACCCATATCATACTGAGGCTAACAGCTTCAAATGTGTACACTGCCATATGCAAGCTACATTATAGTACTTACAGATAAGGATATAGACCAATGGCTTTAGTTCAAGGGTGGTGCCAGAATAGCTAGGCGCCTACAGGCGCCGAGCTATTCTGGCACCAACCTTGAACTATTTTAGTCAAACTTATTTCACACACTGGTGTATTCCAAATGATAAGGGTTACGCATTTACTTTATTTTTTTGAGCAACAACACAAAAATAACCATAGCAATAAAATACAATGATTAAACCACTTAAAACAGCAAGGACATGCCAACGACTGCATATCTACCAGAATCAAATATTGCACTAATATACAAAAAAACATGATCCTGTAGTTAAGAAAAAAAGCAGATACACTGTAGTGTGGATATAATCATATCTTTAGTAAGAATTGGCCATAGTCATGTGTGGTTATGTACATTAAGCACAGCATAACATTCCATTCCAGACAATAACAGTGACAATACAAGTTAACCTTTAGGCTGTCGGCAGCGGTTTTTGTCGTTATGATTTCTGATGGAATCATCGTGACAAAAACCACTACCTACATCCAAAAGATTAAGGTCTATCCAAACAAAGTTTTTCGTGATTTTGCAGCTACATTGTGGATACGATACCCTAACAAAGTCTTTCAGCAAAGCCATTTTCATGTACAAAAGGCGCCGATTCTCATGAGCCCATGTTACTGCAGGGGCTCATGATCATTTATACCTCTTTCGACAGAGATTTGCCTCTTTCACATTCTGTGTTCTCAGGTCGAGGTACAGCAGAACCAGTTTGGAGCAATCCCCCCTTCTTTTCTTTTTTTTGCGAGAAAACAAGTGTTCTTAAAAGACAGGTACTCTCTCTCTCGAGGCCTTAAAGGGCAAAAATGGCATCCATCATAAAAGACCATTATTTAGGTGGATAAACCCATCATCTTACAAGGGTGGCCGCTCAAAACAGGTTTCTGTTATACTCAGGTTAACCCTTTTAGCCCCGGATCACTACAGCAGGAGATGGCTTGACTGTGATAATTCAAGGGTAGTGCCAGATTAGCTTGGCGCCTTCAGGCGCCAAGCTAATCTGGCATTACCCTTGAATTATCATGGTCAAGCCATCTCCTGCAACTGGTACATAGTTGTTAGGCAACACCTCCAAAATATGAGAAATGGGACCTTGGGTCTAAAAGGGTTAAGTCTATGGCTGAATAGATGTTCTTCTGCTCAGGTGGGAAAACAGACGCAATGCGGTAGATTATCAGCAATGGGTGAAGACAAGTTGTGTGTAGAAAATGAGTGGCAATTTACAGTTGTTATAATTAAAACCTTTGGTTTAATCATATTCATAAACTTAAAACGTGAAGTACACAAAATTTGCAAATAGACAAAACATGATCAAATATGATCAAATGTGGAGCAAAGTGCAAATGTGCTTTAATAATTTATAAAGTGATACCTATCCTCAAACAAGTCGCAGATGGAAATAAATAAGTAGAAATCTGCTATGTAAACATTTTAAAAGCGTGATCACATCACACTTGAACAGAGCACTGAACGATATCATCTGATTTCCTTTGTAGGTTAATTTTAACCCATTGGCTGTCGGTAGCATTTTTGTCACAATGATTCCTGCAGGAATCATTGTGACAAAACCGCTGCCGATTGCCAAAGGGTTAACCCATACGAGACGTGATGCATCCTGACATACTGATAACATGGTACTAACAGCTAGCACGGGACAAAATGGCAGGGAAAATAATTTTAGTTTAACGACATATTCATGATGCACTACAATGTACATGAGGTCACGCGATTTAATTCTAATGGGGTATGATGGTTTACAATGTACACTAACCTTTTGGCAGTAGGTAGCGTTTTCTGTGGCAATGATTGAAAATGCTACCAACAACCAAAGCATTAAATAGTGTTAATTTAAAGTTTAACATTAAAAGTAGTATTCAAACTTTAAAAACTTCTCGCAATGAATGACAACTTCAATTTAGCCACAGCACAACACTTACAACAGTATAATCCAGGTGACATTTTGTAAAAAATAAAAAAAAAAAAATAAAAAAAAATAAAGTGATGCATTACTCCACATCATACTGACCACAATGGTTGTCTCTCTCTATTAGCTACCGCTGTATTGAAATGAGGGAGACAACCAGTGTACACACTGATGAAAAAGCCAGAACAGCTTGAGGGTACCACAAGCTGAGCCATTCATCTTCCACAATACAGACTTATGACACACAGGCTGAATCAAATGTGAGCCATTCACTTCTGAAAGTGTACCCCCACCCCCTCCACAAAAAAAAAAGAGTTTAAATCAACCAGAAAGTAAAACCAAAGTTAAAGCTTTACAGCCTAGGCCCAAAAGTTTAAAAATCCAAGACACAGTATCACTGTCAATGTTTTAACCCTGTTGCTGTCGGTAGCGACTTTTGACACAATTCCTACAAAAATCATCACAACAAGTCACATCTGACAGTCAACTCAAAGGGTTAAGATTTCATTTGCACAATATATGTGAACAAAACAGAAAATACAATAGACCATCCTGTACACAATTACAGCCAATATTACAAGGGCTTCATGTGCAGATTAACCCCATTTATGAAGCCACCAACACTGTTTACAGCAGTGGTGGCTGTATTCTTGTGGGGGTTCCGATGATATAGGTATGTGGATAAAAGAGGAGATAAAACAGACAGATCTGTACACAATTACAGCTGATGTTACCAGAACTTCACGTCCAAGATACAAGTCAACCTCCATGGGTATGCAGCCACCGGCACCATTTACAGTACCAGCCGCAAGTTCAAGGGGGTTAACAATTTGGCTGTCTGTCGCAGTTTTTGTCGCGATGGTTTACAAAAACTGCGACCGACAGCCAAAGGGAAAAGATAAAATAAATGAAACTGTACATATACATAACTATTGGCAATTACTGAGAGGTAAGATGATGTGAAACCACCATCTACAGAAGCGATTGCTCTATCATTATGCTGTCGTAGCCGTCCGGAGGATGGTGGTAAAATTTGTCAAACTGGACGTCCAGAACTGCTCCATTGTCCACTGCAACAAACACCAATACAATTAACCCCTTAGAGCATGCAGCCACCAGCCTGCAAGGTCAATGCTCTCTGTCGATGCATGCTGCTACTATTGCCAGCGTAATCCTTTGTATCCCAAAATGCTTGCATGGGGGCAGTTGCATGAGTGAGCTTAGTCCTGCGCCAGCCACTAAGCAAGGTGCTCCGCTATAGCGGAACACCTTGCTTAGTGGCTGGCGCAGGACTAAGCTCACTCATGCAACTGAGGCCTGGTGTCTGTTTTAAGAAAGAGAACTCAGTGAGGGGCAGTTATGGTGATTACCACAGAGAATGTGTGTGTGACGAGCTGAAGATGAACTGTTTATATAACAGATAATTCAATTTTCTATTACAGTAACAATAAAGTCATCTTAAATCTTGAATTTACCACACAAAATCTTAACATCAGAGACTTTGATTGGAGACATGGTCCTTACCCACTACTCTGTCCAAGCTGAGCACTCTAAAAACATTTCTTGCTCAGCTGCATACGTGCTACAGTACACAAGGAAATGTCCTGCAGCAGCATGCATCAGCAGAGCGTATCGAGAGGGCTGCATGCTTGTTACATTGTAGCTAGGCTAATGCTCATCTCTGGTTTCAAAGTTACAAAATGTCACCCCACACACACACACACCATACCATAGAATGTGGGGTACACTGTCCCTTTGATGCCCATAAATGGTGTAGAAAGGGGACTGCTATTCAGGAAGAAATTCATCTCAATGTGATCATAGGTGATGCCCTGCAAGCAGAAATAAATCAACTAGGCTGTTACTAAACATGTTTTTACTTTAACCCATATCACACTGGGGCTAAAAGCTTCAAATTTGTACACTGCCATATATATATAATGCAAACTACATTATAGTACTCACAGATAAGGACATAGACCATTGGCTTTAGTTCAAGCATGGTGCCAGAATAGCTTGGCACCTTGAGCTATCCTGGCACTACCCTTGAACTATTTTAGTCAAACTTATTTCACACACTGATTCTGAATTCCGAATGATAAGGGTTAAAAATATTCCATTTCTATTTGTAAGAAATGAACAACAAACAAACTTTCTGGTCCCACCTGGGACATTCTCTGCATGGGTTGGTACATTCACTAATTGCCAAGGGATGAAGATTAACAATAAGCAATATCACCAGGACCTTTTGTCAAGGTGATTCCTGCAAGGACTTACCTCGACAAAAAAGCGCTACCAACAGCCACAGGTTAACCCTTTATGTCCTAATAAGATAAGATAAACTTTATTGCCAGATGCATAAACATTAGGAATTTTTTGCGGCGTAACTGACGAGCGTCCATATTAAGATCAACACATAAAGCATACATACATCACAATCAAGCAGACTCAAAAATACCAAACCACACATATGTGTAGCAGTTATTGTAGTACGTATGCACACACATCTAAGTAAGTGAAATAAAATAAATCTTTAGCATAATAACCATATTATGACAACAAAAACCTCCAAGTGAGCCGCCACGCAACGAAAACAGATTAGCTAAATTCATATGTATTTGTAAAGTGACTGTATATCTTGTTTAAGAAGTGGTTTAATAGAACATAATTATAAAGAACTATAAACAACTAAGATGGGCTGTATGTAATTCTAAAGGGACTTTGAGGCAATCTGCTGAGTCATATCATATTGCAGCCAGATTAGACAGGGCCTGAACATCCAAGGGATAAAAGCTCTTCTGAAAACGAGTGGTTTTGGCCTTAATAGATCTAAAGCAGTTGTCAAGCCACTTTTGAAGAAAGCATCTTTAGATCAGAATGACTTTAAGAATTACAGACCTGTGTCAAATCTTCCATTTATATCAAAGGTCATTGAGAAAGTCGTGCTCTCTCAGACCCTGAAGCATCTCACCGTCAACAATCTCTTAAATCCCCTACCGCGTGAGTCACAGCACGGAAACTGCTTTACTGAAAATCATGAATGACTTGTTGCTTGCACTGGATGATGGTCAGGTTTCTGTTTTAGCTTTGCTAGATCTGTCTAGCGCATTTGATACGACTGACCATAGCACCCTGTTCTGTCACCTTGAACGTGTCTTTGGTATCCAGGGACAGGTTTTTGATTGGTTCAAAGGGTCAGTTCTTGGGCCTATGCTCTTCATTATGTATATGCAGCCCTTGTCGGGTGTCATAGCTGCACGCCCAATTTCTCACCACGCGTACTCTGATGACACGCAGTTGTATAAATCAGGCCATGTTGAGCAGGTCGATGACATCATCCAGTGTGTGCAACAGTCAGTTTCTGATGTTAGAACATGGATGATAGCCAACAAATTAAAATTGAATGAAGATAAAACAGAAGCCATGCTAGTTTCCTCTACCAGAATATCTTCCTCCTTACCGCAGTCCATCTCAATCCTAGACACTGAAGTTAGCTTTTCTGCTCAGGTGAGAAATCTTGGCGTCACCATTGATTGCAGTCTATCACTAAAACAACACGTTTTGAATACCTGTAGATCTGCATTTATTAAACTGTGTCGCATTAGCTCCATCAGACATCTTCTCACACCAGAAGCCACTAAAACGCTGGTCTGCTCCTTTGTCTTGTCCCGACTCGATTACGGCAATGCACTTCTGTGTGACTGTCCTCAGTACCTTCTGGATCGGCTCCAGAGGGTGCAGAACTAAGCAGCACAGCTTGTTGTCAAGGCAAAGAAGTCAGACCACATCACACCCATCCTGCATTCACTCCATTGGTTGCCTATTACATCCAGAGTACAATACAAAGTTCTGTCCATCTGTCATACCTGTCTGTCTACTTCTACTGGCCCTGTCTATCTTTCTGAGCTTCTTCATGTGTACACACCCTCAAGACAGCTCCGTTCCTCAGCAGACATTCAACTATTACGCTTTCCGACTGTGAGAACTAAGTCTTTTGGCGAGAGGTCTGTCTCATATCAAGGACCATTTCTTTGGAATAAACTCCCACAGTCTCTCAGATATGTTGAACCAGCCAATAGTTTCCGGCAGTTTTTAAAGACACATCTATTCCTTCAAACGTGCATTCACCGTTATAATTATCTTATTTTTGTTTTTGGTGTTGCTGTCAGTGAGAGCTGCCTAGTGTATCCGTTATTAGTTTATGGTACACGTATATCTTTGGTGTGTGTTAGTATTTCTTGTTGGTGTGTTTACTCTGCTAAGTTTATTTTCCTTGTATATATATCTTGCTGCGTGAGTGTGTGTTAGGGCATATATATGTGCTGTAGGATGCAAGGTGTGTGTATGTTAGTATGTCATTTGTCCGGCGCCTAGAGCTTTTCTATCGAAAGTATAGGCGCCTTACAAATATACATTATTATTATTATTATTATTAAGCGTGAGCCAGATGGCAAGGGTTCAAACAGGCTATTTGCAGGATGGTGCTCGCCATGTATGATGGAGCTCGCTCTCTTGATGGTGCGTGCGTGGTACAGAGATTCCAGCGAGAGGAGATCGCTTCCAACAATATGAGATGCTGTTTTGATCACCCTATTTAATTTCTTGCGGGCTTCGTCGGTTGCGCTTCCATACCACACCGTCATTGAGAAGGTAAGAACACTCTCAATGGCGGCGCGGTAAAACTGCACCATGATCTGCTGACTGACGCCAAAAGACTTCAACCACCGAAGAAAAAACAGGCACTGCTGGGCTTTCTTTACTAGCTGTTCAATATTCTTCTCCCACTTCAGATCGTGCGAAATGAGAGTACCCAGGAACTTGAACGTTTCAACAATTCAATATCGTTTCCTTGGATGGTTAGGGGAAGGGGGTCAGGTTTCTTTTTTCTGAAATCAATTATCATTTCCTTGGTCTTACCAACATGCAAATCCAGGTTGTTGTCAGAGCACCAGCCTACTAACATGTCTACCTCATCCCGATATGCACTCTCGTCATTGTTATGTACAAAGCCCTTGACTGTCGTATCGTCCGCAAATTTCACTATGTGTGTGCTATCATAGTGGGAAACACAGCCGTGTGTAAAATGAGAATACAACAATGGGGATAAAACACATCCTTGGGGAGCTCCCGTACTCAAGGTCAAAGACTGGGATACATGTCCACATTGACCAGGAGTAGGGAACTGACACAGCTGAACACAGTTCTGACCGCACGAACCGATCCTGACAATCTGGGGTCTGTTTAACAAGAAATCCAGAACCCAGTTACAGATGGACTGTGTGAAGCCAAGGTGCAGCAGCTTTTCATGCAGTTTGGACGGTATGATAGTGTTGAATGCGCTGCTGTAATCAAGAAAAAGCATCCTAACATACGCATTTGGCTTCTCCAGATGCTGCAGAATATAGTGCAGCCCCTAGCGACACAGCGTCTTCTACTGATCGGTTCGCGCAGTAAGCAAACTGATAAGGATCGAGGGAGGGGGGCATGACAGACTTGATGTGCTGCAGGATCAGCCGCTCAAATGTTTTCATTATGACAGAGGTCAATGCCACAGGCCTGTAGTCATTAAGGGTACTGATGGTTGCCTTTTTTGGTACGGGGATAATAGCTGACTTTTTGAGACAGTATGGAACCTTGCATGCCTGTAATGACCAGTTAAATATGACTGTGAGAATGCTCAAGAACTGGTCTGCACAGTAACGCAAAAGGCCAGGAGAAATTCCATTAGGGCCTGCTGCCTTACGCACATTCAAACGTCAGAGAAGCCGCCTCACACATCCGTTTCACACACCACAAGAAAATCATCATCGGTACTAAGCAGGGGTGGCACAGAAACGGGGTGGTTAATTTGCCTGTCAAAACGACTGTAAAACACATTCAGGTCGTTTGCCAGTGTGGGGTTGTGAGTGTCTGCGCGTTTTGATGCTTGTTTGTAGTTTGTGATTTTCTGTATGCCTTGCCACATATCTCTAGAATTGGTCATAATCAGGTTGCTTTCCAGTTTCTGTTTGCATTGTCTTTTTGATGCCTTAATACACTTCTGTACCTCATATTTAGCTTTTTTATACTGTTCTTTGTCATTCAAGGCGAAGACTTCCTGTTTTGCATTGAGTTTGTCCCTAATAGTTTTAGTGAACCAAGGCTTGTCATTAAGATATTTTGTGACAGTCCTGGTAGGTATGCAGATGTCCTCACAAAATTTAATATAGTCTGTAACCACGTCCGTATACTCGTCGATACTGTTGGAGAGTCTTTGAAAACGTCCCATTTGGTGGACTCGAAACAGCCTCGCAGTGTCTCCAACGCAGCGGTCGACCACTGTCGTACCATTCGTCTAGCTGGTTTCTCCCTCTTTAGCTGTTGCTTGTACACAGGTATTAAAAATATCATGGAGTGGTCAGAGTTTCCTAGAGGTGCGCGTGAAATAGAGCGGTATGCATCCTTTATTGTTGTATAGCAGTGGTCAAATGTGTTGTTCCCACGAGTTGCACAGGAAACTTGCTGACGGTATTTGGGGAGCCCCTTTCTCAAGTCAGCTTTGTTGAAGTCACCGGCTATAAGATTTACAGAATCAGGGTTGGTATTTTCACTCTGTGTCACAATGTCAGATAACTCACTGCTCTAACATGCAAAATCCAGACCAAAAAGGTGAATGCCAAGCATGTAAAATGCATAGAAGAAGGAATGTAGCGACTGCGATAAGATAAGCAGCGACTGATCGATCTACACTTGTTCGCTTGTTTAATTTGAAGAAGGGTATTTACCTGGAATATTAATAAATTGTGTTGTAACTGTCTTTTCTAAGCGTGTTTCTTTCTCTGTTTGGTTCTTCTTTGCTTTAACATGAGATAAATTTGACCATGATCGTGCACCCATGGGCACCAAGCTGTCCTGGCACCACTCTTGCACTGTCATGGTCAATCTATCTGATGAACTGTAATGTAAGCTTCACAGAACTCACTCATCTGAAAAAAAATCAGGAAGGCAAGTGTTAACCCACAACTGTACACTATTTAACCCTTATCATCCTGATACACTCATTGTTTGAAATGAATTTGACCGATAATTTAAGGGTGGTGCCAGAATAGCTTGGTGCCTCCGGCGCCAAGCTATTCTGGCACCACCCTTGAACTAAAACAGTTGATCTCTCTCATAATCTTTAATGTATCATTTGTAGGGCAATAGGATGTAATGGGTTAAAATGAAAATCTATTTCTAACCCCTTACGCCCTGAGCATGAAATTATCAAATTTTGGTAGATATCCTCTGAGTTATATATCACAGTTCTGGAGACAGATCGACCATACTGTTTTAAAGTTGGTGCCTCTAGGCGCCAAGCTATTCTGAAACCAACCAGGGCTTCTGTTTTCACAACAGGTTAAAGGGTCTGTAGACCCCCCAGGTATAAATTTTAGAGGGTACACAGACCCCCATCTGAGCATAATAGAGGGTCCGCAAATTTATTTGAAAACAAGAAAGGCAAAGCCATTATGGCTCACGTGTAGGACCGATTTACATATGTGCAACCTATGTGACAAGGGCTGGCTTCTGCAGCAGCAAAATCCATGTTTTCTGAAAATGTAAGCATTTTTCACACATCTGTCAACCCCCTGTGACCCTTGACCTTTGTGACGAGTCGACTAAATTAGTATGCATAGGAAGGTCTTATCATCAGCTATCTTTGTACCAAATTTGGTTGAAAAATTTGCAAAGATTTGGGAATACCTACAACTTTATAAAAGGGGTCATCCAAATTAGTATGCATAGATAGGTCTTACCACCAGGTATCTCTGTAGCAAGTTTGGGTTTAAAGTTGTGAATAGTATTTGAAATTTTTTTTGGTCAAAATATGACTATTTTTCACCTATTTCCTGAGCCCTTGTGACCCTTGACCTTTCCGAGGGGTCATCCAAAAGTATGCATAGATAGGTCTTACCATCAGGTATGTCTGAATCAAGTTTGGGTTTGATATTGTGAATAGTATTTGAGAAAAAAAAATCTTTTGTCAAAATATGGCTATTTTTCACCTATTTCCTGAGTGCTTGTGACCCTTGACCTTTCCGAGGGATCAACCAAATTAGTAGGTATAGAAAGGTCTTACCATCAGGTATCTTTGTACAAAGTTTGGGTTTGAAGTTGTGAATAGTATTTGAGAAAAAATAAATTATGTCAAAATGTAGCTATTTTTGTCCTATTTCCTGATCCCCTGTGACATTGACCTTTGTGAGAGGTCACTCAAATTGGTATTCTTAGAAAGCTCTCACCACAAAGTATCCTTGGGCCAAGTTTGAGGAATGTGGCTTGAATAGTCTCTGAGAAAATGCCAAATAAAAGTTTACCACGGACGACGGCGGACGGACGACCGACCGACGACGGACGGATGACTACTGGCCCAAAACATACTCACTTTTGCTTCACACGTGAGCCAAAAACTGCATCATCTGTATGTTTTTTTAAAAAATAAATTAACTCATTTCGCTCTCTCCTCTTTAAATTTGTTGTGACAGTGTGTGTGCGTCTTTTCCATGATACTGATGTTTTAACTGTTGAGCTATCATGCAAAATCCTGTCTCCCTCTCCATCTCTCACAGAAAAACACATAAATGTATTTTATCTGTATGATCATTTGATAATGTATTGTAACAGAGAATATAGCCTTTTCTGCTGAATGCAAATTGACAACCAAAGTCTGGCATGTCTAAACTCTCTGTGTATGTGTGTCTGTGTGTGTGTGATGTGTGTGTGCGGGAGAGAGAGAGAGAGAGAGAGAGAGAGAGAGAGAGAGAGAGAGAGAGAGAGAGAGAGAGAGAGAGAGAGAGAGAGAGAGAGATTGATTGATTGATTGATTGATTGTACATTGCTTAACGTCCCGACAGCAACAAGGCTTTCTCAGGACGTGCCTGCACTGCTTGTGAAAAAAAAACTGAACAGAAAATTGAATGTATGTCGCCAGCCGGTCAAATACGTTAATAAACCTACAACATGGGGCCTAAATAAAGCTAAGACCATTTAGCAACACACATCCAATATCAAGAGCTACAGGCAGTGCAGACAGTAGGGAGAGTTTTAAAAAGGCAAATACAGGTGAATGGACAAAGGGTAGACAGAAACACATGCCCCAGAATAGAGAGAAAAACCCACCCTGTGGGGCTGACCAGGGTGACCCTGGGAACTAAAAAATACCTAACCCCACCCAAGTCCCCCAAGGCAGACCCGGGTGGGGTGAGAGAGAGAGAGAGAGAGAGAGAGAGAGAGAGAGAGAGAGAGAGAGAGAGAGAGAGAGAGAGAGAGAGAGAGAGAGAGAAAAGCAACAACAACTAATGTACTTAAAAGTTGGTTTCAACCCATTTAACCTGAAAGACGTATTTCTCCAATTTTAGAGCTTTTACCTGTGTACCAGAAGATATAAACTATATACCACTATAAAAAAACTGACAAACTTATTTCTGTTCAAATTTCTGGACTTGCTTTTTGAGTTTGCCTCCATGCATGTTGCGCATGTCATCCGTGTGCTGTCGTGCTTTAGCCATGGAAATACACACAGCCATGAACTCTGAAAAATGTGAATCGCAGCGGTGGTGCCACACACGGCCCAGGGGTATCATTTCTGGTACTGTCGCTTGTCCATGGAGATGGCGGTGTCGAAGTGCAACTTTCTTCTAAGCGTCTGCGATTATCACTGTGACAGATTTAAGAATCCGTGGCATTCCAGCTTTCTTTGCATTTTCTCCGCCATTTACAACTGCGTTCAGGATCGAAAGTGAAACGCATGATGCAGTATCCCATAATAGTATAAATGGTGACGTCACAGCAAGTAACGCGTTCAACATGTAGCGCACACGTAATAACATGCTGACACCACAGTTTGCCCGTCCAGTTACACTCGCACGGACCCTGGAGTCGGGGTGATTCTGAACGCAACCGCGACCAAGTGAGCGGCTAAACGAACTGACTCGTCACTAAAAATAGAATCACTGTCACCTACCTCTGCTAGGTTACGCACGGTGGCGCAAGGATGATGCGTCTCGGACGCAGATGCACTGAATTTTAGTGTGTCCGACTACCCCTTAGTTACATTTTCAGTACATGATTTTGAGTTTTAATGCATCATAGACGCACAGATGCACTAAAACGGAAGCCCTGCTAACCCTGAAATATCATGGTCGATCCACATACTGTTGTAGTCTTTCAGGGCTTTAGGGGTTAACTGTGCATTCCACGACATGCAACTTACCAATACGTCACCCTCCTGTGGAACATCTGTCAGTTTCCCTTTCTGTTCACCATTGTGGAACATTGTCCCATCGTGACGCAGGACCCAAGACTCTGTGTCGCCCCCAAGGGGAACTGTGTTGATGTTGCATTTCCTGGTAGCAAGTCCAACACCCCACACGCCTACAATGTGAGATAAATTTGTACATTTCCTTGTAGCAAATCCCACACACAAAATGCAGAATGGAAAAATAAATGGAATGTATTTATTTTTATATTCTACATTCTGTGTTATACATACATGATACATTTCCTGGTGGCAAGTCCAGCATACCATATGCCTAGAAATAAAATAAACAGAAGCAAACAAAATATTTTGAGAGTCTAATCCGACACTTTTGCTGTTCTGCCGGCGCAGCCTGAGGACTTGATCAGCTTTTTTCCCCCATTGCATTGTACTTGTACAAAAGGTCTTCAGGGCCACGTTGGCCATAGTTGGCCCACGCACAACCATGCACGGGCCAACTGCAACTGACATTGGCCCAATGAGCTGTGCGTACTGGGGAAGGGGGCAGAACTGATTTGTGTGAATGGGGATTGCAGAAGCTAGAGCACCATGTGAGAGGCAGAGACTGTTCTGCACCACTCGATTCACTGTCTCTACTATCTGAGGCTCTCCTCATTGAAGGAAACAGAATCACACAAGAAGTAGGTCAGATGGTAATAATACCTATTTGTGTCAGTAATCCTTGGACCAGATGATAAGGAAGTGGGCCAGAGTAATTATACATGTAAGACTAATGAGACAAAACAGTTATCTAACTGCACCACATGTTGCAATATATTATATGTGTGGTACATCTTATAGAGGAAAGAGAAAGCCAGTGGCAAATGTTTGCACATTAAATGTTGTGAGAAAAAGAGTCTGTGCCCACACACACACAAAAAATTCTTTTCAATGAATTAATTTCATTCTAGGCAATATTTTTTAATTCATTGCACATGCCAGTACAACTAGACAGCTTAATGTATACATTTTTTAACCCTTTTAGCCCCGGGACCCTTCAGTAGGAGATGGATCTTGTCTTGATCGTGATCATTCAAGGGTAGTGCCAGATGAGCTTGGTGCCTGAAGGCGCCAAGCTCATCTGGCACTACCCTTGAAATTAATTGAATGATCATGATCAATCCATCTCTTACAACTGGTACATAGTCGTTTGGCAACACCTCCAAAATTTGAAAAATGGGACCTTTGGGCTAGAAGGGTTAACCTTTTGAATCCCACAACTAAATGACTTCCATTCTATAGAAATTAGAATGTAATTTTAAGCCATTTAGTTCTGGGAGTTACAGGTTTTAAGTCTGTTTTGATTTGTGCTTTATCCAGAAAGATCCCCCCCCCCCCCCCCCCCCCCCAATGACAAAAATCTGCAACTCTCTGTTGGCTTGACTTCGCGAACGAAGATTTTATAGGAGTTGCCCACGACGTCTGCAGGCTTGTTCGTGGCTGCGGAGGCCAATCCGAGACAGGCAGGTTCGACCGCAGTGGCTGCAGGGGAAGGTATGGCCAGGGTTCTGAGCTGCGGCATCTCTGTTTTTTCTCCTGAGCCGCTTGTCCTTAAGGCTAGCTCTGTGAGAGTCCTCAAAGGAGACAGCTGCCTTGTAAATGGTGGAGTGCCAGGTGTCACGGTCCGCAGCAAGCGAAGACCACTGGTGGTGGTCGATTTGGCAGGCACTAAGTGACTTCTTGAGACAGTCTTTGTATCTCTTTTTTGGTGCCCCTCTGTCACGGTGTCCAGTAGCAAGCTCACCGAACAGGGTGATCTTTGGTAGGCGATGATCCTCCATCCTGGAGACATGCCCCGCCCAGCGGAGCTGTGTCCGCAGCAGCAAAGCCTCGATGCTCACAGTTTCAGCTTGTTCAAGGACCTCGACGTTGGTGACATAGTCACTCCAGTGAATGCCCAGGATGGTACGCAGGCAGCGCTAGTGGAAGCGTTCGAGGAGTCGTAGTTGGCTGCGGTAGAGGGCCCAGGACTCGGAACCATACAGCAGGGTGGTGAGGACCACAGCTCTGTACACGCTGATCTTGGTGCCTGTTTTCAGCTGTTGATTGTGCCACACCCGCTTGAAAAGTCGCCCGAAAGCGCTGTTCGCTTTTGCCAGCCTGCTGTCAAGCTCCTTGTCCAGCTTGGCGTCCGACGTGATAATGCAGCCAAGGTAAGTAAACTGGTGCACTGACTTTAGTTCAGACTCGCCAATGGTGATGTGAGGAGGGCGATACACTGTCTTGGGTGCCGGCTGATGGAGGACCTCTGTCTTTTTCAGACTGACCTCGAGTCCAAAGAGCTGGGCAGCATCTGCGAAGCAAGACGTGATGCGCTGCAGGGCTCTCTCTGTGTGTGCAACGAGGGCAGCATCATCAGCAAAAAGCAGCTCACGAATCAGTTGGTCTAGGTTTTTCGTGTGGGCCTGCAGTCGTCTGAGGTTGAACAGGCTGCCATCGAGACGATACCTGATGTACACTGCATCGTCAACAGATCATACATAATTGTACACACAATCACTGAGGGTACTCCTACCAGTACTCAACAAGAAAAAGATCTTTGCGCTCATGTCGGTTGACACTGACTTGCACACATCTCCCAAAAGCAAAAGATCCTTGGGCCAATGAGAACCATCCTTGCAAACAAGCTGTGTGCGGGCCAGTTACAATGGTCGATGTCAGCCTGACATTAGGCAATGAAGGATAAAGCTTCTGGTGCTGGCAAACCTCAAATGTTCATATATTTCCTAAAACTTACCTGTGCACTGTACTTTGATTTCGAAATAAGCCTTGTTCTGTGCAATCGGTGCATTGGCCAGGGCTGCTCCAGTTCCACATATCCTGCGTCCATTCTTCACAATCACCACATCATTTCCTGAATTAACAAAGCAACACGTGCAATAAAGATCCCGTTGAGCTCAAGGATGTCAGGCCAATGTCAGCTAAATTCAGCCGGTGTACAGCTGGCATGAGCACACTGCAGCCAACATTGGTCTGATGACCTTCTGCTTACTGGTGATAATGTCTTTACTTTAATTTGTAGAATTTGCTGACAATGAGTGACAATGTCAATCCTAATCTACAGCAAATAACTTAACTCATTCAAGGTGCCCTACATAAATAGCTGCAAAAGTGCTGCATTGCATTGCCAGCAGCAATGCTATACGACACATCCGTAGCTACTGTAGCTATTGATGCGGAGCGCCTTCACTGAGTTAACTCATTCGATACATCTCGAATGAGTTAAAGGACTGTTGAGAAAGTGCATGCATGGCCACCTCTTGTAGGGCTGAAGTGGTCACTTTTGTATACTATTTTGGACACTGTACCCTGTGTACACTGTCCAATGTAGAACTGTACCCTGTCCAGTGTTAAACTGTCCAAGACATTTTAACTCTCAAGCAAGAAGTCACATGAATAGGCCAACAATCATGACATTCACTTCAGTACTAAAATGAATCTCATTCTGCGGGGAAAAAGCTTTGCAATCTATGAATGAGTAGATTACTGATGAGTGAAATGAATATAATTTCTTAGAAAGCCACACATTTACTGAGTAAGACTGGAAAATGGATGTTGAGTGATGAAGCTCAGACACCAAAGTTGTAAACAGAGTTTGCGTTTCGTTAAATACGGAAGTGGCTTTATGCACATATGCACTCAGTGCAGAACTCATTCTGTTGGTGTGCAGGCTGTTGTCAAAATTTCTTTCCTCCGGCAACAGATCATTTTCATGTGAAGTTCATTGTGTTTTTAAAAATATTTTATGTGTAAACAAATTGAGAAGTGGACAACCAGAAACCAGCCGCTCTACAGCAGGTTGAGCGACATTATCATAGGAAGCGCATCTTGAAAAGTCATGTCAGTTTAATGGTGGACAGTGTACATGGTGTACAGGTCAATGATGGACAGTGTACACAGGGTACAATGTCTGAAAAATACTATAGTGAACAATTTAGTTCTAGTATGTGGCAGGCTGACAGTGCCAACGAATTAGAAACTGCAGTGGCCTCCCTAGAAAAATGACCAACACATCTCTATTGTGAGGGTAAAAACTCATATTCCAGACTGATTCCCTGGCCACCAGCTTGTCCAGGTCCTGCTGATGGATCACCTGGTCATTGGGAGTTTCTATGGGATGACAGATTGTGTGTCAGCAGAGAGCTCTTTGACAACATGCTGGAGGGAAAACGGTTATTGTAAAAATTTGCACAGAAAAGAAGACAAGCATGTATAGAGTACATAGAGATCTGGCTGTAATTAGAAGTAAGCATTCTATTCTAAATGAGTTATGTGATTATGTGTAAATCACCGCCGCTCAATCTAATCCATTTAGCCCCAAGGCCACATTTTCCCTAACATTTGGAGGTGTCACTCAACGATCATGTACCAGTTGCAGGAGATTTATAATGGACCATGATAATTCTAGGGTAGTGCCAGATTAGCTTAATCTGATCTGGCACTACCCTTGAATTATCATAGCCCATCCATCTCTTGGTGTAGGGCGTTGGAGCTAAATGAACTAAACTAAAACAATGTCACTATACGTGTCTCAGCTGTTGTTAGCATCTTCATCCTGATCATCAGTGCATGAAAATAGACCTAATCACGTGGAATCTTTTCAACCCAACCATGAAGAAATGGTAGAACTAATCCTTACCAACATGACTTGTATCTAGCTTCACGACAGGAACCTCTTTCAACTGTACGTGACCCGGTCCGAACGCTCCTTCTCGGCAGCACCGAAAGCAGAAGACGTACGACGCCATGTTGATTTCGATACGGAAGTGACGTCATAGTAGACACCAAATCCAAATGGAAAATTGTCTGCACGAACAATGATAAACAATTTTGTGATTAATTGCGATGGATGATTAGGAAAGACATGGTAATATAAGTTTGTACATCACTTAGTGTATTTCAGTGCGTTGTTTATATTTGTAGAGGTCGAGGAGAAAGGACTAGTCAGACAAGGGCACGCACTTTTCATTCTTTGAAAGTGGGCCATTTTAATGGCTTGCCTCCCTTGCCCTAGCAATATTACCAAACGCTATACCTTGATATTACGATCTCTGTCTCTGTCTGAAGCTGAGGATAAGTGGAGGTGTGGTGCGTGGGGAGGAGGGAGTGTTACAATCACAGATTCACGACGATTTGTTTTCAGATTCGCGGGGGTGGGGGTTGGGGGGGGGGGGTGAGATGGGGGGGAGAAGGGGGGGATGGGGGGTGGGAGGGGGGGGGGGGGGTTACTTACGGATTTACAATTTGTCGGCGAAATCTGACTGACACTTTTCACGTTTTACTACAAAATAACCAGCACGGTTTGTTTTCTTCGGATCACTATGCCAACTATTATCACATCGTGTAAATTCGCTTATAACAAACTTCAGAGTATACTGAACAAGAAATCAAAAATTGGGTGCGGCGCTGGCGACTGCCGGATTTGCGAATCCGAAGTCTACTGCAAGAAGGCAGTCACTAGCCTACTGTTCATCAACAGTCGGCTAGAATTTCGTTGATTTCGACCCGTGCAGCGTTTCAAGTTAGCCTTCTGCTACCTTCGTGCCGGCACTGAAACCTTCAGTTCAGTTTGAGATGTTGCCACCAGGGTGCCGTTATAGAGCGATCGGAACTCGCACGAGTCGTTTTAAAAACAGGTTTTACCCAACCCGCTGTCCAGACTTTTAATGATGCAAACAAACGCCAAACCTGACCCATCCGTCCCACTGTTTACTGTAATGTAAATACAGCATTGTCCAGCTATCAGCATAATACTTCATCTACACGGCTATGCAGAACACACTTTTAGATAGGAGCGGACGGGTGCCACTGAGTGCAAGAAGCCATCGGTGGCAGTAGCCGGGCGTGGAGGCAATAAAGGCATTAGTGCGCGCCTAATCAGGCAGACTGGAAGAACTGTTCATGGTGCTAGAAGGGTATGCTCTTCAATTATCTTACTACTGTGTGTATCTGCTGTCAAACATCCCGCAGGGTATGTAGAAAACTGAGGGAGAAGAGATAGAGAACATTAAACACAGGCATAACACACCACACATCAGTATCCCGTAACAGAGATTATAGAAGGAATAGTTGATGCCAGACAGTGACCTAGATAGTCTGCTCGCAGTGGGGAGTGGCTGCATACCACAGCAGCAGGTGGCTGGCCAAACTAATGAGTAGGAAATAGGGCTAACTGCACAGCTGTGTCTATGATGCAAGTGACGTGTTTTTATATTAGATATGTCCTATGTGATTTGTGTTACTGTGAAATCGTGTTTATTGCCTTTATGTTTAGACCACAATAGTTACTAAGGCCTTATACGTGTGTGTGTGTGTGTGTGTGTGTGTGCGTGTGTGTGTGTGTGTGTGTGTGTGTGTGTGTGTGTGTGTGTGTGTGTGTGTGTGTGTGTGTGTGTGTGTGTCTGTGTCTGTGTGTGCACGTGAGTAGCTTAATTATATTTTGATGTGTTTGATGTTCTTCTTGTTAAGTTTCGTAGCATCGCAACGATTTCCTAATGTATTATTACATATGGCAATAAAGTTCAAACATCATCATCATCATCAAAATTTATTGGCGGTAAGACACTCTTAACTTGAAGAGTCTTTAACCCATTACATCCTGAGGCTTATTAAAAAAATGCTTATTGTCCTACGAAGGCTACATCACAGATTAGGAGATAGATCAACCATATTAGTTTAAGGGTGGTGCCAGAATTGCTTGGCGCCTGAGGCTGACTAACGGAGACAATTAGTCTGCTGAGAGTTGGGTGCAATGTCAGTATTATGTTCCGCTGTTTATAGGCTGTGAAAGTTGTGTCCCTTCCGCACCCCTTACGCGCAACCGCCTCCGGACATGACGTATAACTGGCTTCCTGTCAGTGTCCACAACACTTAAGGGAAGGCCACGGAAATACAGTGCCGTTTCCGTACTGTCCAGTCTCTTAGCCTTAGTCAGTCCCACTGAGTCATCCCCTAATATTTCAATCCGCCTACCACCCACCAGCTGCACATTTGCCATGCACAAAATACCCACAAAAAAACAGCACATTGACTGTCTCATTTCTTGGCTATGAACCTGATTCCTTACCAACCCCACACCCAAGCACAGCCGCTGAAATCAGCGTGCCCCTCAAATCACTACGTCAACGCCAACTCAACATAGGCCCACAAATGTCCACTGGATAAGCTCAGGATGGTATGAATCAAAGCACCAAACATGTCTCCTCTCATCTAACCAGACATTTCCAGCAAATTCCAACATTCAGCCCTACTACAAATTTTTAAATAAGGCACAAATTATTTTTAAAACACCGGTCCTTGCACTGCCTGAACTGCCCAATTTGAATATGTAACATGACCTGAATAATGGTAACCTCCCTCCGTCCGCCACGCACGGTCGTGCGTAGCGGATCAAGAGAGGTATATCAGTCGCTTCCTGTGGCCGTCTCGGAGGTCGTTGTCATGTGGTAGTATCAGCTGAGACGTCTATTATTCTGAAATTTGCGTCAATACATTCTTTACGAGAGCAAAGTACAAATATGTGTTCTTGGTTTTGATATACATGTATATACGAAAATACCTTTTTTAAAAAGGTAGATTTAATAAGTCGACGACTATTACTATGAAGGAATGATTTCGTTTGAATGTAGTCAGTACTGTAGTTAACATCACAGAGCGCACTAATATAAGCCTAGCATACAGTAATACAACGGCAATATTAAATTTTAAATAGTATTAAATAGTAAAATTACAATAAATGGTACATGCACAAATAGTGACAATCATTCAAGTTTAATCAAGACAAAATAGGTAACTACAAGAGAAAAAAGAAAAGAAAAAAAAAATAGTGTGAAAAAGAAGAAAGTGCAACTGAGACACAGAGAGTTGATAAACATGGTGACTATGAGCGTAAGAATAACATAATGATTAAGGTCATATTTTTAATTTAACAATATGAAGCGGATTAACTTTGACCATTTGGCTGTCGGTAGCGGTTTTTGTCGCGATGACTCCTGAAGGAAGGGTTAGAGTAGGGTCCTGCAGGAAGGTTAGAGTAGGGTCCTGCTGGAAGGGTTAGAGTAGGGTCCTGCAGGAAGGATTAGAGTAGGGTCCTGCAGGAAGGGTTAGAGTAGGGTCCTGCAGGAAGGGTTAGAGTAGGGTTCTGCAGGAAGGGTTAGAGTATGGTCCTGCAGGAAGGGTTAGAGTAGGGTCCTGCAGGAAGGGTTAGAGTAGGGTCCTGCAGGAAGGGTTAGAGTCCTGCAGGAAGGGTTAGAGTAGGGTCCTGCAGGAAGGGTTAGAGTAGGGTCCTGCAGGAATCATCGCGACAAAAACCGCTACTGACAGACCAAGGGTTAACAAAGTGTAATATTTTTGCAAGACAGCAACTTTCCAAATTTAGGCCTTTTAATTCCGGGGCAACATTTTTTGTAACAGTTTCAGTCTGTAGTCATCCTACTACGAAATGCCTACGCTACATTTTCTCACAGGACTGCAGTACAACGCCCACCGAAATAACCACTCTGACCGGCTGCAAATTGGAAATGTCAAGAGCGCGCTGGTTTCATGCGGCTTAGAGGCACATATGTAAATTGATTGAGCAGGAGGCATAAATCCTCACCTCCCATGCCGGCTGCTTGCACTCATGAAGATATATGCCTCTTGCAGATGGATGCCGTTTGGCTGAGTCCCTAGTATTGGAAACGCCGATGAAGAGCACGGTGACACTTTTGTATAATTTTGGATACTTGACAAGAATGGGCCGCCTTTCATGGCCTAGTAACCGTGAGTCCGAACTACTTTAGCGTTACGTCATTTGATAAGTAGGTTATAGGTAGCAGCGTACCGACCCATTACTAAAGGGTCATGCTTTGACGTCATAGTTTTCAATGCAGTCTTTTACTTTTATAGTTTCCCATGAGGTCCGTACATACATGTTCTGATTGTCTGACTTTTAGCACAAGACCTATGCAGTCTCTACATGACGCAATTAGCCAGGATTCTCTCTCTCTCTCTCTCTCTCTCTCTCTCTCTCTCTCTCTCTCTCTCTCTCTCTCTCTCTCTCTCTCTCTCTCTCTCTCTATCTCTCTCTCTCTCTCTCTCTCTCTCTCTCTCTCTCTCTCTCTCTCTCTCTCACACACACACACACACACACACACCTTCCCACACCCGGCCCCCACACGCCCTCCCCCCCCCCCCCCACACACGCACAGACGCACTCACGCACGCACGCACACTCGCACGCACACACACATACACAGACACATGCGCACACACACGCACGCACGCACACGGCGCACACATACACACGCACGCACACGCACACACACCCACACACATACACACACATACTCGCACCACACACAACACACACAAACACACACACACACACACACACACACACACACACACACACACACACACACACACACACACACACACACACCGTGGCTGTCATTCTCCCTGGATTATGGTTCATTCACTAATGCTGATTGTCTCCCGCAATTCTGGTTGTCTCCCTCGATTCGCCGTACCGCTGATCTCTGGAACAAATTGCGAGTCTCTCTCTCTCTCTCTCTCTCTCTCTCTCTCTCTCTCTCTCTCTCTCTCTCCTCTCTCTCTCTCTCTCTCTCTCTCTCTCTCTCTCTCTCTCTCTCTCTCTCTCTCTCTCTCTCTCTCTCTCTCTCTCTCTCGCTCGCTCAATTACTTTTCGATAAAGTTATTCACGAAAGTAAAGAGTGTCACCCAGTGCGACAATATGGCGTGCGATAAATTTAGTTATTAGAGGCACGAATAAAAGCACAGCTCCTTTACCGCCGCATCTCACAGCAAACAGCTTCAACAGCTACTTCGTCTCCGTAGCAGAATCATTAATCCCGCCGGGAACTGAGTCGCATGACTATGTATGCCCGGACAACTTAGTCGATTTCTGCAAGCAGAGAACTGCCGGCACAAAACCTTTCATCATACCCACTATAGCGGTCCATGAAGTTGGTAAATTGATTACATCCTTGGAAAATAAAAAATCATCAGGACTGGAAGAGGTTGCGAAAATACTCAAGATATCCCTCCCATACATTGTAGAGAGTATTACTTATATCTACAACCTCTGTATTAATTTTAATTGTTTTCCAGACGCATTTAAAGACGTGAAAGTAATAAAAGTAATACCTCTACCTAAATCTAAAGATCTTAGTGAAATTAATAATTTCAGGCCCATATCACTTCTACCTGTTCTGTCCAAGCCCTTAGAACGGCATAAAATTCACAAACATCTATCTATTACCTGGAAAGACGAAAATTAATCTATTCACTGCAGTCGGGCTTCAGATCAGAACACTCATGTCACACTGCGCTGATACGGATGATAGACACCTGGTTATCTTCCATAAACGACTCAAAACTTACAGGAGTCATGTTTCTAGATTTTCGTAAAGCCTTTGATTTAGTAAACCACGAAATACTATCAAGAAAGTATCCATGTATACCAACAACTCGGCGTTGTTTCTCAAATCCTACCTCGAAGGTAGAAAACAAAAGGTATTACTAAATGGCTCACACTCGAATCAAGGGTAAGTGAAGCATGGCGTACCACAGGGCTCTATTTTTGGTCCCCTTTTATTCTGCTTGTTCTTAAATGCTCTTCCTTTTACGATAAAAATGAAAGCGTTACATGTGATATGTTTGCAGATGATGCCGCTGTACACACGCCAGATAAGGCCGGATATATCAAACATCAATTCACGACTGCAAAACACACTGCAAGATATTGATGAATGGTGCAGTCATAATATTATGATTTTAAACCCTGCAAAAACGGAGAGCATGGTAATTAGCACCCGCCAAAAACACCAGCTCGGCTCTCTCTCTCTCACTCAGTCTGTCCCTCCAAGGCAAAACCATCAGCCAATTTACTAACCATCGCCTGCTAGGAGTCACGGTGGACAGCCAGCTTAGGTGGCAGCCAGAAATCTGTACGACTTAAGTTAGCAAAACTTAAACACATTACTGATTGGAGACACGTCAACTGTTCTTTAATGCCCATATTAGATCACATATAGACTATGCCTCTACTGTGTGGGATGGTTCGAGCGATGTTAATTTGAAAAGATTGAACTCTCTACATCGGAGAGCTGCCAAACTAAAACTCCCTGATCCCAGCTTAACTACTGACCAAAAACTGGCAGCCTTAAAAATTCTGCCCCTGAAAGATCATTTAACTTACAATAAGGGAATGGTTATGTTCAAGGCATTAAATGATAGGCTACCCCGATATATCACATCGCTATTTACCGTCCAGTCATGAACATACTCCAGATCAAGAAAATCCCTTATTGTGCCGCGAATTAGAATTGATCTCTATAAAACGAGTTTGATGTTCTCTGGCTCTAGTCTTTCAGTGGAATGCCTTGCCTAGAAACGTCACGACATCAGCTACTTTCTCCTCGTTTAAAGTCAGTCTCATCAAGTACTTATTTTTGACAGCAGCATCCCCGTGACTTGTGCACATATTGAAAAATACTATTTCTGATTAGATCATTAATTGCGTGTATCCCATGTTTCAATGACTCATTTTTATTCGGTACAGTTTGTGTGTAGCCAGCTACTCATATGACTGACTAGCTTAATTAACGTCATAAGCCGCGCAAGCGCGTGTGTGTGCACATGTGTGTGTGTGTGTGTGTGTGTGTGTGTGTGTGTGTGTGTGTGTGTGTGTGTGTGCGCGCGCGCTCGCGTTTGTGCGTGCGTGCGCGTGCATGTGCGTGTGCGTAAGTGTATATTAGAGACAGAGAGTGGCGTGCTCAAATGTGCATGCGTTATGTATGCGTATTAGGTTGCGTGTATTCTTATAATATTATTTTAATTAAACCTCACAGCATGTCATTATGCCCGACCAGTAAAGCTGGTAATTCCTATGTCACTTCCCCCTTACATTTTTTTTCTTCTTTTTTTGGCTTGTGTTGTGTCAAGTATTTTTTCCCCCTGTTCAGTAGTAGAAAATAATTAGTGCGATATTAACTCAGTAATCAGTAGATTAGCAACGGCAAGTTCCAAAAATGGTTGTTACTACAAAAACGTTTACCGTTGTCAAATAAAGGATCATTGTCATTGTCCTTGTCATTGTCATTTTCTCTCTCTCTCTCTCTCTCTCTCTCTCTCTCTCTCTCTCTCTCTCTCTCTCTCTCTCTCTCTCTCTCTCTCTCTCTCTCTCTCTCTCTCTCTCTCTCTCTCTCTCAAGTAATAAGCTAATAAATGATCAATGTAAAAGGTAACATTGCACAACCTCAGTTGCAATGCGAATTGACCCTTATCATTCTGATACACACATTGCTTGAATTAAATTTGACGGATAGTTCAAGGGTGGTGCCAGAATAGCTTGGCGCCTCAGGCGCCAAGCTATTCTGGCACCACTCTTGAACTAAAACACTGAGTTAATCTATCTCCTAATCTGTAATGCAGCCTTCATAGGACAGTAAGCAAATTTTTACAAAATCAGCCTCAGCATGTAACGGGTTAAATACACTGATACGTTACAATACCGAATACGCTGCAATATTATTTTACGATACCGAATACACTGCAATATGACGTTACGCCTAGAATACACTGAAATATTACTCTACGATACCGAATACGCTGCAAAATGACGTTACGATACGGAAGACACTGAAATATTACGTTACGATTGCGAATATCTATTTACTTTGATCACGGCGGTTGTCTTTAACCCATTCAGCCCTGACGCACTACAGCAGGAGATGGGTCGACCATGATAATTCAAGGGCAGTGCCTACTTAGCTTGGCGTCAACAGGTCGGTCCATCTCCTGCAACTGGTGCATAGTCATTAGATGACGCCTCCAAAATTTGGGAAATACGGCCGTCGAGCTGAATGAGTTAATCATGTTAGCCAAAGAAACCTAGGCCTGTTTCACTACGTCACCCCCCGGCCTTTCCGCATGACAGCTTTCTTCAGTCTTCAAGTGATATAGATTCTCATAAGCCCATGCAGATGCAGGGGCTCATGAGAACCTATGGCTCTTGCTGTATAGGCTCTTTTTTATTACGCTCTGTCTGAGAGACTTAAATCCATGCTGATTGGGCACTCTCGTCTTTATAAGTGATGCTTGTGTGTGGTAGCGCTTTGACCTCTACGGTCGCCGCGGGCTGCCGGGCGGAAATGCTTTTCCCTTCTCGATTCATAAGAAAGCATTTCCGGGCTTAAACTCTGATGACCGTCCACCATTGAAAACGTCTCATTTCGTATGCGCAACGAGGCATTGCGGGTTGGTTTAGACTAAACTTCGGTAACTGAGTCAGTTTCGGTTCAGCATGTTTCACACACAGTCACCTAACATAGACAAACGGAGAGTTTGCCCCGGGGGATGGGACGTAAAACGTATGGAACCGATTACTGCCAACAAGAGGCATAGATTCTTATGAGGCCCTGCGGCTGTAGCCGCAGGGACTCATGAGAATCTATGCCTCTTTAGAGTTGGTGAACATGCGAAGAAACTGGTGTTTAACCCGTTACACCCTGAGCCTAATTAAAAAAAAAATTGTTAATTGTCCTACGAAGGCTACAGTACAAATTAGATTCAAGATTCAAGAAATTTATTGTCCATTAAAGGATATTTGTCTTTGCCTGCCGAGCGTAGGTCAAGGTTAAAAACATAATATCTCAATTACACATCAAACAAACAACATGGCCAAATGTCTCTGATTAGACAAAAATATAAAATAGTACGTTTTGACACTAACATCATACGCACGCCCAGACACGCGCACAGACTCACAAACTTAGTTTATGGCAGTACAGCCCTCTGAAGGCAAAACACGGCAAGTCCAGTATGACTATGTTGGAGCTACCCTGTTTGTTGAAATACGGCCGTCGGGAGATAGAATAATTAGCTCAAGGGTGGTGCAGAATATCTTGGCGCCTCAGGCGTCAAGCTATTCTGGCACCACCCATAAACTATCAGAGTCATATTAATTTCAAACAGTAGTGTAACAGGATGAAAAGGGTTAACCACAAAGACCATCCAGCGTAGATCGACTTTACTTTGACTGTCCGATCAACACTGACAGCACAATAGTTGAGCAAAAGTCTACATCACCGAGGCTTCAACGCCCACCGGGGACGTTTGGAGACTGAATCTTTTCCTCATGCAGATAGAGGGTTTTGTCGTTATTGTAATGTGACGTGACATTTGAAAGTGTTGGTGGGTTGAGCTGTGAAGTTCTGTCGCTGATTTCCTGACTGGGCTTCCCTACTTTGTGATCAACACCGGAAATCCTTATGTTGTGTACTTAAACTCATTGGCAGTCCCGACACAAGACAGCAAGATATGGCTCGACCATGATTGTTCAAGGGTGGTGCCAGAATAGCTTGGCGCCTATAGGCGCCAAGCTATTCCGGCACCACCCTTGAACTATCATGAGCGGTCTGTCTCCTGAATTGTAATGCAGTCCTCAGAGGCGGACAACAAAATGTGGGGATTTCGTACCTGGGACACAATGAGTGCATTTTACTTTTCAAAGATCCAGTGGTGTTATTTTCTTTAGACCACCATCCGCGTATCGAGGAAAAAGCTAGATTCTGCACGTTGATTGTGTGGATGTTTCTACCTGCTTGTGCATGCAGCTACACCGCTAATGTTTGTAGTACTGGTCACCGCATGCACATAGGGCTCAATTTCTTCCCTTTCTGGGCCTCCCACTCTTTAGTCTGTTTGGCTTTCCCTTCCTAGTTTTTAATTAACCAACGTTGCTCTTCAAAGGACTCATGGAGGACTGGACTTAGGCTTGAATGAGCGAAGACATGACAGTCCAAAAACAAGAAAAACGCCAGAAGAGTGCATCTGTATGAATTAACACATTCGAGACGAGATGCATTCGGTTACGCGGCAAAAAAGTCGGTACGTCTCAACGTGTTAACCCTTAAGCTACGTTTCCATAAGCACGAATACGATACTAAAGCTGGTTCCATATGCACGAATCCGATACGAATACGAACCGAACAAGATACGGTGATGCGATTTTCCTTTAAAAAAATTGCGTCATTTTCGTTCGAAGTCGGTATGTGAATTAGTTTCCGTATCTGGCATATGGAAATACACAAACATGAAAAGGAATCAGTGCACGAAATTTTCTGTTTCGGACTTGTTTCGGTTTCGGATCGAATTCCTATCAGATTCGTGTTTATGGAAGCGTAGCTTTATACGATCAGAACCCGATACGGTAATGCAATTTTCATTAAAAACTCGTGGAGCTCGTGTTTCCATAAAAAGTGCAACATCCGAATTCCGCCTCTGTGGGAACCACCGACATGATGCAAAGATCAGAATGGCCCGAGAACTTTTGACGCATGACAAATAAGTCATATTTTTGGTCCTAACACAACTGACATCTGAAGAAAAAAAAATCGCTCCATGATAGAACAAAAAGTCATGTCCTGTTCGTTTCGCAGTCGGATGCGAAATTCGGTACCGCATCGGACAAAAGGAAACACATAATCTGAAAAGGACTTGCACGAACTGTCCTGTCTCGGACCCGCTTCGGATTCGGTTCGTATTCGTATCCGCGCATTCGTGTTTATGGAAACGTAGCTTTAGGCGGCTGTCGGCAGCGGTTTTGTCGCGATTCCCGCAAGAACCATCGCAGCGAAAACCGCTACCGACAGCCAAAAGGTTAACACTGCAAATTTAGAGTTATAGGTTTGTGCGTTTAGTTTAAAAACACAATTTCTTCCCCACGGCCGCATTTCTCATATTTTGGAGGTGTTACCCAACGACTATGTACCAGTTGCAAGAGATGGATTGACCATGATAATTCAAGGGCAGTCCCAGATTGGTTTGGCGCCTGAAGGCGCCAAGCCAATCTGGCACTACCTTTGAATTATCATGGTCAATCCATTCCTGCCGTAGGGCGTCGGGGCTGAATGGGTTAATGAAGACTGATTTGTGGCCGCACCTCTATGTCACTCAGTAAAACATCTTTAGGCGTAAGCATGAATTCGTTTTGTTAGAAAGTCACTTTTAGTAATCTTGAATAATAGCCGGCTATATGTAGCTAGTCTTTTTGAACGCCATTATTAAGCACCGACCCAGTTCGAGCGTACATCGTGTCGTTATCGTGACTAATGATTAGGACAGAAGAAATGCCGTCAACTGGAGAGTATGCACTTTAATTGCCATAATTGCCATAAAACCGCACGGTGTCCAATCGGATTTCTTCCTGTGGTGCATGGTACTCAGTGTTGTACTTGCGCATTTTGAAATATCACCACGAGAAAGATGAAGACTTATTCGTCTCTACGGAAAGCAATACGTTTCGCAAGACAAAGACATGACATTTTACTTCAAAATGTCCTTCGATGCCTAACAGACAAAACAAAAACTAAATAAACGAGATAAATTGGGGAAAAAGTGGAAATGACTTTCAAGAAGATAGAAGCAAAAAGCACTCACACACAACAACTGAAATGTTTGGTGTTTGTGTGTTTGTTGGTTGGTTGATTGGTTGGTTGGTTGGTTGGTTGGTTGGTTGGTTCGATCGTTCGTTTTAGTTGGTTTTGGTTGGATGGTTGGTTTCGGTTGGTTGGTTGGTTGGTCGGTTGGTCGGTCGGTAGGGTGGTCTTGTTTGTTTGTTTGTTGGTTGCTTGGTTTGTTGGTTTGGTTTGTTTGTTCTTGGTTTGAGAAAATCAGTCGAACAATAAAACATGAAGTTTATACAAAGATACAAAGTATCCTTGGACCGATGTCGGCCGCAGTGTGGGCCCGCGCACAATCGTGCGCGAGCCCACTGCGGCCGACATCTGCCCGAATACCTTTGCTTTCTGGGTGAGGTGAGTCTTGCCATAAAAAGTGCTGCTTCGCAACCTTTGTACAACAAATACAAATCACGTTAGACATTTACAGATGACGTCAGCATTATTTGTGTCACGGGACCTAACAGCCCACGTTCGTCGTGAAACAAGTGACGACATGAAAGGTCAGAGGGCTAACCGTCTTTAAGTGTTGTCGGACATACTCGATTGTCTTCCGCCGGGACGAGGACTCGACCATTTGCTGCCTGCAGTGACACATTTTCGGCAGTTATGCACTCTTCAGAACCCTCTACTTTATACGTCGATAACCCGCGAACCAACTGGCCTAAAGTGTCTTAACCCATTCAGCCCCGATACAACTCAGCAAGACACGGATCGAGGATGATAGTTCAAGGATGGTGCCAGAATAGCTTGGCGCCCATAGGCGCCAAGCTATTCTGGCACCACCCTTGAACTATCATGCTCGATCTGTCTCTAGAACTGCAATACAGTCCCCTAAAGGGCAACTTCAAACTTGGGGGATTTCGGTCCTGGGGTAGAATGTTTTAAATCTGCAAGGACTATGATACCCCAATGGCGTTCGAACAAGGGGTGGGGGTGGGAGTGGGGGCTAGGGGGGGATGTTCCCCGGCACCCCAAAGAAAGTACAGGGTGGACCAGAGTCCGCCCCCCCCCCCACACCCCCCACATTCCCCAGAAAATAAGAAATTATAAAGAAGAAAAATTATATAGATTTATGTGTGAGTGCTCCTAGGACGGACTATTATCGCCTACCCCCCCCCCCCCCCCCTCCCGCACACACACCCCTTTCCTTCAAATATTTGGCATTAACATCTCGTATTCCAACACAAAGGATTTGTGTAATATGACTGCTTCCCTAAGAAACCAAAAGACACTACCCAATGTGCATAAGGCCACCGGGCCGATGTCAGCCGCCGTTGGCCCGCGCACGGTCGTGCGCGGGCCAACGGCGGCTGACGTAGGCCAGATGACCTCTGTGCACTGGGTCTCGCTTTTCATAAAAATAGACCTACTGTCTTTTGTCTGTACAATGCAGAAAGAATAGGCACCGCAATGCAACGGAACAATTTATCTCAGCAACTCACAGTCTGTTCAAATTCAAACTGGTAACCTTATGTTCACACGTGGGCCATGCCCACGGCATTGTCATAGCCGCAATTGTAATAGAGCACGACGCCAAATGAACGCGTCTTCAGCTGCTAACGGCGTTCGGGTGACATTTCACGTTTTGTCTCCAAACCTGCCTGCTGTCAAGAGACATATATGCTTATGATTCCCTGCAGCCACACGGGCTGACGGGATTCAATTCCCTTTGCTGAAAAAAAAAATAAAAAAAAATCGGCGTCTCCTGTTCAAATTGAGGGTGACAGTCGGGGTGATGCCTACGGCTGCTATCGTCGTCTGTCTCATGTAGTTGTGACAATCCCTTCATCAGTGTAACAAGGGAGCAGCATCAGGGCCTGAAAGCAAAACGGCGATTAGGGTGCGCGCTCATATGTCTTTCGAAAGAGGGGGAGGGGAGAAGGGCGGGGGGAAGAGATTAAGGGTAGGTGCAGGGAGGGGAGGGGGGGGGGGGGCAGAGGTGTGGAGGTACGGCAGAAACTGTTTTCAGGAGACAGTGGACACATTGTCTATACAGAAAAAAAGCACTGATCTAAAAGGAAAGACCAGTGCTCTCCCCAGAGAAGTATTGACCCAAAGCGCATAAGGCCATCGGGCCGACGTCGGCCGCCGTTGGCTCGCGTACGGCCGTGCTCGGACAAACGGCGGCCGACGTCGGCCCGATGGCCTTTGCGCAGTGGGGAAGAGTAGAAAGTGACACCGGCTGTGGCCACCTGAATGAAGATTCGCTTTAATGACAGATGACTTCTCACAGGGCGGTTGCTGAGAATAAGTTCTGCTGCAAGAGACTTTATAGTGGGAGTGGCGGAGAGATTAGATGGAGTTCTGGTGTAAGGGTTGCAACCATAGGGGCCTGACGAGTGGTACTTTGACTAAATGCGAATCCGCTGCGCCACCGCGTGCGCGCGGCCACCGCCGTAAATAGCTCGTCATAATACAAGGGAGGAAACCAAAGGCACGCAAAGCGGCGAAGCACTGTGATTCCAGAGCAGTTTTCAACCCTCAAAGCAACCATGCTTCTAAAACCTCGAACGGAACAAACTCGGTAGATATTTTGCCACAAATCCATACCAACCTTGTCCTCCGATCAAAACTGATAGTTTAGTATCAAGGCTTTTTGCACAGTCACGCATCATTTTAGCAGACGTCGATTTGTTGTGTTTATATTTACGTTGTTGTTATTCAACACACGAGTGCGCTGACGACTCAGGGCTTGGCTGGTTTTGCTGATGCGAGCTGCGATTTCCTTGTCGATAGTACCGTCAGAAGAGATTATGCTCCCAAGGTATCTGAACTGGTCGACAATCTTCAGCTCGGTGCCTTTGATATACACTTTGGGTGGGGTGGGGGGTGGGGGGTGGGGGAGGGGGGCTCTTGTGCCTGGGGCTGGTTGGTGCAGGACCTCGGTCTTGTTGAGACTGATGGTGAGGCCAAACAGTCAAGAGGCTTCCGAGAACCTGTTGACGATGGTCTGGAGGTCAGACTCCGTGTGCACCATCAGCACACAGTCATCGGCAAACAGCGCCTCAAGGATCAGTCTCTCGATGGCCTTGATCCTTGCGTTCAGTCGACGGAGATCGAAGAGAGAGCCGTCTAGTCTATACTTCAGGTACACTCCCTTCTCAAGGTCGCGTACTGCATGGGTCAGGACACACGTGAAGAACAGGATCACGGAGGCAAGAACACAACCTCGTTTCACACCGTTGGAAATGTCGAAGGGTGCGGATGTGTCGCCGTTTGACTGGACAACTCCTACCATTCCATCATGGAAGAGGCGGATGATGTTGGTGAACTTCCTGGGGCAGTCGAGCTTTGCGATTATGACCCAAAGCGTTTCTCTGTTCACGGTGTCGAATGCTTTGGTCAGATCTATGAAGACAGCGTAGAGGTCCATGTGCTGCTCGATGCATTTCTCCTGGACCTGTCTCACAGAGAAGACCATGTCGACTGTGCTGCGGCCGGGTCTGAAGCCACACTGAGCCTCTGGGAGTGCTTCCTCAGATACAGAGCTGATCAGGCGGTAGAGGATGACTCTCGCGAGGATCTTGCCTGCAATGGACAAGAGTGAGATCCCTCGGTAATTGGCACAGTCTGCTTTGCTGCCATTGTTCTTAAACACGGAGACGATTGTAGCATCTCTAAATTCCTGTGGCATGTTCTCCTCTGCCCAGATGCATGTCAGAATGTTGAGGAAGGCGTCAAGGGTCTCAGGTCCAGCTGCTTTAAAGAGCTCTGCGGGGATGCCGTGCATGCCTGCAGCCTTGCCGGAGCTAGTCTGGTTGATCGCTTTCTTGACCTCGTCCAGGGTAGGCGGGAGGTCAAGGTCATCCAGTGTCTGCTTCTGGGGAATCATGTCCAGGGCTGCGGGGCAGTGGAAGGCAGGTTCAGCAGATTTGAGAAGTGTTCTCTCCAGCGCTTTGTCCTTCAGCAAAGTGACGCCATCGGAAGAAAAGAGAGGGGTTGTGCTGGGTCTGGCAGGGCCGTAGACAGCTTTCATAGAGCTGAAAAACTCCTTGGAGTTGTTGGATTCAGCAAAGTGTTCAAGTTCTTTTGCCTTTCTATCCCACCAGGTTGCGGAGCTCTCTCTGGTCTTTTCTCTGGAGGTGTTTGAAGCGGTCTTTCTTGGACAAGGAGTTGATGTCGTTCTGCCACTCGATGAAGGTACTGCGCTTTTGCTCCAGTATCTTGTTGATCTCTTCATTGTTCTCATCGAACCAATCCTGGTGTACCCTCTGCTTGGGTCCAAGCACGTCTTTGGCGGACTCCGTCACCATCCCCTTGAACTGGTTCCACATTTCAGTTGGGTTGCCAGTCAACGGTCCATGGGCAGTTAGCAGGTCATCAAGGTGGGGCTGGAAGTTTTCCTTGACCTCCGGGCGCTTCAGCTTGGCCAGGTTGAATGAAGGTCGGGTGAGCTTCGGCCTCTTCCTGTGTGCTGGTGCAATGTGCAGGTTGTGGACAGACCGCACCAGCCGATGGTCAGTCCAGCACTCGGCTCCTCTCATGGCTCTGGTGATTCTGACAACACGAGTATCCCGCTGGCGGACAATGACATAGTCTATGAGATGCCACTGCTTGGACCTGAGATGCATCCATGTTGTCTTGTACTTACTAGCCAGCCTGAAGAGGGTGTTGGTGATGGCGAGTCCATTCCCAGTGCACAATGTCAGCAGCAGCAGGCCATTGCTGTTCATCTTGCCCAGCCCGTGTGGGCCCATCACTCCTTCCCAGCAGTCACATTCACGCCCAACTCGAGCATTGAAGTCACCAAGCACGAAGAGTTTGTCACTTGCAGGAGTGGACTTCAGGAGGGAGTCGAGGCTCTCATGGAACGCCTCCTTGTCGTCATCTGCGTTGTTGAGTGTCGGAGCATAGGCGCTGATGATAGTGACATGTCGGGTGTGGGAGATGGGGAAACGGAGCTTCATCACTCGTTCGCTGATGCCAGTGGGAAGAGAAGGCAGCTGTCGGTGGAGCGTGGTGCGGATGGCGAAGCCAACTCCGTGTATCCTGTCCTCGTTCTCAGCTTTGCCCTTCCAGAAAAAAGGTGTACCCACTCCCCCCCCCCCCCCCCCCCACCGGTTCACAGATCGAGCCTTCATCAGCAAATCTGGTTTCACTAAGAGCCGCAATGTCGATATTATATCTCGCCAGCTCCCTGGCTATGAGGGTTGTTCTTCTGTGCGGTCTTTGCATCTGACCTCTGTCCAACAGGGTTCGTACGTTCCACGTACCGAGGATAAGTTTCTCTCTTTGTTTTTCTTTTCGACCGTATGGGCATCAAATGGCAAGACAAGGTGACCAACTTGGAACCTGGGCAATGCTGGCTTAGTGAGTGTTGAAGCCTTGATCTTAAAGACACAACTTCGCTGGAAGGTCATGTCATACGCATGAATGATTATCGCATGCCACGCCAACTCCTCTATGGTGCACTCTCAAAAGGCCACAGGAAGCAAGGACGGCCAAAGACACGCTTCAAAGACTGCATAAAAGACAGCCTCAAGTACTGCGTCTTCCTGGTAAAGGAACTTGAAGCACAAGCACAAGACAGATGTGGCTGGCGTGCCGCCACCAGGAAAGCCTGCACGCTCTTTGAACACAATCGGCGCGAACGGATCACCAGTGCCAGAGCTCGCAGAAAGACAGCGTCGACTCTCCCCACAGCTACGTTCCAGTGCCCCCCATTGCCCTCGCAGGTGTGGCTCCAGGATTGGCTTGGCCAGCCACACCCGCACCCACAAATAGAAGTCATGCACAATGACGACATCATCGGTTTTCGATGGTCTACCCATTATATGTGGCCGGAAATACGCCTCATGCTCATTTTTCATTGGTTTATGTATATTAGTATATCCAATGAAATTAAAACAAGAGTGCATCTTACTGTCGACTGACATGAACTTGTGACCTGAAGGCAGCAATCGCTTTAGGTACGTATTTTATCCAGCCAGGAAAAGCTCTACTTTAATGAAGTCTGGTTTAAACACTGCTCAGTTGTCAATATCTTTTTAATAGTAATTCACTTCGACTTTTGAGTAAAAAGGGAAAAAAACAATTGATGCACAAGATAAGATAAGATAAGATAAGATTAGATAAGATAAGATAAGATAAGATAAGATAAGATAGTTTATTGCCATATGTTTCCATGGATAAAAACATTGGAATTTGTCTTGATGTCAGTTACTAAGACTAAACACACACACACACACACACACACACACACACACACACACACACACACACACACACACACACACACACACACACACACACACACACACACACACACACAGTAACATCTGATTCGGTTAAAAGCTGACTGTACACATTCGTTCTTACTCGCCACTCGCGCTCTCTCCGGCCAGTCAGTCCGGTTGATCAGAGAGAGCGGGAACAGCCAGGAGGCAAAAAACTGTTGCGGAATCTGCTGGTCCTGGTACTGATGGACCTGTACCTGCGCCCTGATGGTAAAATTTGGAAAAGCTCATTGCCGGGGTGGGTGGAATCACTGGAGTTAAGACTTGCTCTAAGTAAGAGACGCTGCCGTTGGTACAGTGAGTCCAGGCTAGGAAGATCTCTGCCTATGATTTTTGAAGCGGTCTTCAGTGAACACCCTACTCAGTCTGATTTTCTCAGTGCATAGTGGCCTCTTTCACGGCACTCTACTAAACTCTAGATGTTGAGAAAGAGGTCCGGGATACTTCCGGCCACAGCTAGAATTTCGCACAGGTGTGCTTCGTTTCTTCCCTCGTATTCTAACTTGAGCTACATGTATAAATTTACGCGGTGGTCTCGCCGCGCGCACGCGGTGGCGCAGCGGATTTGCATTGGTTGCAACTTCAGTTGGGTTAGGACAGTTTTCCTTGCTGCGCAAAAGGCCATTGGGCAGACGTACGCCGTTTCTGGCCCGCGCACAGCCGTGTGCGGGCCAACGGCGGCCGACGTCTGCCCGTTTGCCTTTTGAGCATTGCCGGTTGTTACTGAGGGTAAGTGGGAAGGTCTATGTTTTTGGTATCAAATAAGTTCAGTTGGGGAGATGTGCACTCAGTTGTGGCGATTTCGAGTTGATATTAAATCAAAATATCCTACATCCGGTCAGTAATTTATTGATTTGTCTATTGTCTGTTTGAACTTCATCCCGTTTGACCAATTTTCATGGCTCCGCGGGTAGGAAGGACTGAAAGGCAGTTTCCACAGCGGAAAACAAATCTCTCTCTCTATAGGGTCTAGAATAAAACGGCTGTATGCACAAATACTAAGCGTACCGTGGATCTAACATGCCTCCCCGCCCACCCCCCACATCCCCCCCCCCCAATACACACACACACACTCATCGGTCCAACAGCCCAAGCTCCTTCCCCCCCCCCCCCACCCCCCACCCCCCATTCAACCCCCAACCCCCCTCATCCACTATCGTCCTCCTTCCGCATTTCAAACACCTTCTCCCACCCAATGACACGTGCACAGTAACAAAAATAGTCTCATCATGAAACACAATCCGCCTGAAGTCAAGTGCTCTCCCTTACTTCCGATAGTAGCCTCCCCTTGCTTTAGCTTTGAGCGCCAACCCCTGAGGTCACTGAAACTGGTCGATGAAGTAAGCATTGTAAATGTCAATCACCAACTGCCTTCAACGATTGACTTAGACGGATATACAAGCCTGGCAAGGAGAATAGATCGTCATGCGCCCCCGCGGATGCGGGGACGCATGAGGATCTATTCTTCTTGCAGATGGAGTGTGTATCGTTCGTTGCTGCAGCGAAAAGTCAGAAGGGATTGGAGGGGGATTTTTGCAGGGCTGAAAGCGTGTTACCGGCTATGAGTCACTAACTACCTATGTCCAAATGCGATAACGCGATTTCCTGCCCCATTCATTCTTTACACCCCGTGTTACATTGATAGCTGTAGACCATCAATCTTCCTCTTGTTATACTCCCTTCTCCCACCCTCTCTGCACGCTACCCCTCCCCCTCCTCCTATTTTCTGCTGATCCGAACCGCCCTCCCCCACGGCTACCCCCACCAACCACCCATATTATTATTCAGTCACACCCAAGCATCCCTACCCCCTTCAGAATATCATGTCTTGTCAATGCCCTATCTCCCCCCACTCCTCAACCACCCAACAACCACCTCGAGGCCTCATCCCACCCCTTCACTCCCCACCCCTAGTCTCCGCCTTTTTTTCCGGGGGAGGGGGGGGGGGTAGGGGGAGGGGGGGTGGGTGGGTTGGGGGGCGGACTAAATTGGACCATCAACCCTAGTATGTCACTGCTATTCATTGGTCATTCGAACTGAAATGTCAACGTCTTAATGTATTTCCAACGAACGACCAATGAAAAGCTGCGTTTTTGCATAGATCCGCCCACGTGACGACTAAATTATGATGATTATTCTGTTTAGGTTTGCAGATTCTCTCTCAATGTCTCACTTCTACATTCAGATGAAGTCCCGATCCTACTTTTAGAATCCCCTTTTTATTTGATCGAGTTCTTAAAAGGATTTACATGTTAACTACACTGAAGAATGAAATCTTACCTCTCAAGTGTGAAGTAGATGAAAATCGGTGCATAAGCTTCCGTTTCTTTCGAGTTCATGAGATTTTAACTCTGTAAAAAGGGTGCATTTCTTTAATACTGGGCTGATACGAAGGCACGCCTTTTCCCTTCTGAGAGAAAGACAAAAAAAAAAAAAAAAAAAAAAAAAAAAAAAATCCTAACACCTCATACTCGAAAGAGAAAGGCAAAGAACAGAATTAGCATAGAACCGGATTTGCCGATGTAACTCCGTGAAAATAAAGTGCGCTTTGAAGTTCTGTTCGTCGTGTGACTGGACTTTGACAAGGAATCAAGCATGCCGTCAATGGAGGCTACCTGGAATATTGTAACGGTGAGTCAGTCCTTACTCCACCATACAGTGCATGTCCCGGGTCCACTCCCCCATGATAAACACTGATGTTGTGAACTCAGCGAGAGGCATAGATCCTTATGAGCCCCCGCAACTGCGGGGGCTCATGAGGATCTATGCTTCTTGCCTGTTTTTCATACTGAGTGAGAATCAACTGCAATATTTTCACTGGCACGACGATATTTGTTCATCATGCTTGACCAATGTTTTCTGTGTTATGACGAAACGTTCGACCCCTCGGCTATGATTTTGGGTATTGCCATGGTAATGTTTATAGCTGTTCCAGATTTTGTGTGTGTGTGTTGGTATTTGCATTAACTCATTCAGCACGACGGCCGTATTTCCCAAATTTTGTAGGCGTCATCTAATGACTATGCACCAGGTGCAGGAGATGGATCAACCATGATAATTCAAGGGCAGTGCCAGATTAGCTTGGCGCCGACAGGCGCCAAGCTAATCTGGCACTACCCTTGAATTATCATGGTCGACCCATCTCCTGCTGTAGTGCGTCAGGGCTAAATGGGTTAAATTGTTTACCGCCTCTGACGTAGCGCACTTGCTGAATTTTTTATGCTTGAAATGTTGCGTGCAAAGCCACCCATTGTCATAGTCCCACTCCAAACTAAAATTAACAAATGACGAATAATAAAACAATCTTAAAATTCGTTGATGGTGAAGTCACATAATAAGGAAACAACCTTTAAAGTTGTTTGGTGTTATTTTAAAGTTGATATCATGCAAATTTTATACCATGAATTGTTTCGTTTCGTAGTCTGATTATTTTCTTGTCTTTTTCTACTAAACGTTGTTTTATAGTGCCTTTTTAGTTTTCTTCTATTTTTGTACTGTATTGATTTGTGATTAGTTTATTTATTGAATGATTTATTTCCATGCCTGCTAACTGGCCAAAATTTCTCACAAAATTACTTAAAATGATTATTAGTAATTTAACCCCATCGATGTCAGTGACAGCAGAAGACGACTCAATCTCAAAGAACCCCAGCCGTTCAAAGAACACGGGAACAAAGTGGTGTCAGCAAGAGGTATAGGTTTTTATTGAGGCCTCGCGATTGCGGGGGCTCTTTCAGATCTTTGTTTCTTGCATTTGGACTTTAATTTTCTCGACGACGAAATGGTTAACTATGATGGCGAACTTAACTAAAATAATCGTGGCAATGAACATGTATAGAATAAGACAAATGAAACTTGAGATTAAAAGCGTGCATGTCCAATAACTGTGATTGACGTTTAGCAACCGACATCAAACGATACCAGAAAAGAGAGACAGACATTTTTTAACCCCTTCAGCTGCAAGAGACATAGATCCTCATGAGCCCCCGCAGTTGCGGGGGCTCATGAGGATTTATGTCTATTGCTGACACCACTTTGTAGCCATGTTCCTTGTACGGCTAGGGTTCTGAATATTTACTGATTTCTTCAGCACAGGGTGAGCCATCACCAGCATTGAAAGGGTTAAAGGACACGCTGCAGACAGTTAACCGTTCTTAATATGCTCATTATAGGTAGTATGTCTCTCAGTGATGCTGTTCAAAATCAATAATTAACGTTTCTTTTATGATGGCGTTTGAAAATAAACATAGGTAATATGAAACAGTTTTCTGATCTTCTTCTCCTTGTATTCACTGCGTGGGAGAGTTTCCGGTCGGGCGTAATGGGCAGTAAAATACTTAGGTTACGCTTGATCAAGCACACGACACGTCACCATTTCTTGTCTTCTTTGAGACTCTTTACGCTTTTTCTTACTGGCCTAGCTCTATTCGCCTTTTTTCTTCTGGTTGCCCGTTCTCAAGGCGAAGGAAGTCTCCATATTACACCCTCTCGGGTTCGATGAGGGGGTTTATTTCGAAGATGAAAGTCTCGGGCTAAAGCCCCTCGACTTTCATCTTCTAAATAAACTCCCTGATCGGACCATCGAGGCGACAAGAACCACTGGCAAAGCCTAACTCGTAATATAGATATAATAATATCCACTGATAGCATTCATATTATTATATTATGTTGAGCAGCGTTTTTCTTGATATAGTGCCGATAACAGGCAGATGTGATCGGAGACCCGAATCAAAATGTCCGAGTTGCAAGACGAGGACATTTGATTCGGGTCAAGTAATCACATCTGTCAGTTATCGGCACTATATCAAGCAAAATGTTGCTCAATATAATTTATGTACCCAGTCCAAAACAAAACTGTGCGTGGCGTCATTCATTTAGTGGCTGATTGCGGTGTTCAGACAAAACACATGAATGGCAGACGGACTGCATATCGCTGTCGACTCAGCTTAGTAGATTCCGTCTGACTATGAAGACATCGGCGCATTATATAACCGTGTGTGTAAATTCTACTTGTAACTAGATCACGCATAATTACAAAAATGCCAGCAGGTTCAAGGTGTTTATTTAGTTCTTATCTCAGGTTGTCGATACCGCCAGCTGACATCTCGTCAATTTCACTTGTCAGTCCAGCGACTCGCACGTTTCCTTGCGTCATTTCTCCGTTCGTGTGTGCGTGTGTGTGTATAGGATATTCATTTCGAGCGTTCATACACACTAAGAAGTATTTCATTACTCCTACACAAAAGGAACGTGTTAATGTTGCATTGTGAGCATATTTCCCGTTTCCGTGTTTTGAAAATACAAGTATCATCAAGATCAGTCGAGTCTTCTTGGCGCGCAAGGGATTTTGGGAAGGAAAGTATATCGAGCAAGTTCATGAATATTAATTTGCTTGTTATACAATATATCAATACATGTGTCAAAGAAGGATACACTTTATGGAGTGGGTATATAATATTATAATGATGCAGCTCGCTATGAGTGATACCTATACCAGCGAGTTTTGACATTGCAGCGCCGAATAAGAGCTGCACTGGCTGCCCGTAAAATTCCGCTGCCAGTACAAAATTGCTATTTTCGCCTATCGGCATTTTGTCGGATCTCTCCCGCCGTACCTTTCTGCCAAGCTGTCTGCTAATCAGCCTTCACGCACCCTCCGTTCCTCCAGTGAAAAACTTTTTAAAATCCCGAAGCTTAACATGAAAACTGTCGGGGAGCATTTTTTCACTTTTTTAGCCCCAAGTGTGTGGAACTCGCTGCCAACTGAAATGGGGAATCTGCCCACATTGTCACAGTTCAAAGCTCACTTACAGACTTTTCTTTTCTGTCCGGCATTTACCATTTAACATTTAGCTCACCTTTAGCTAACTGTTGATTGACTGCCTTTTATTCTGATCCTAGAGGGAAGTGGATGTATGGTGTTGGAAAGGGATGGGGCGTTTTAAAGTAGTGTATAATTATGCGTGTGTCTGAGAGAGAGGGTGTGCTGTTGTGCATGCGCAGTGAGTCCAGTGTTTTCCTGGAGAACAGCGCTGTACAAGAACTATTTATTATTTATTATTAACAATTTCCTTTCTTTCATACATCTTCAGTGAATCAAATGGGGCTAAACTGTATCATTAGTAAATTCCAACTGAAGAAAGAAACACGCTTAGAAAGGCAAAGTACAACGCAATTGAACCTCTTCACTGCCACCGGTCGCACATTAATTTGCACGTCTAAAAACGTGGGTCAATTCAACGCGGAATAGCTCCAGCGGGGCCATGAACAATGCCGATACCACGTCTAAAACGTGTGTCAATTCAACGCGGAAAAGCTCCAGCGTCCCATGAACAATGCCGGGATACCAAGTGTGTTTCACGGAGCAAGAGGCATAGATCCTCATGAGCCCCCGCAATTGCGGGGGCTCATGAGGATCTATGCCTCTTGCGGGAGGTGGTGTTCATTTTCGGCAGCGAAGGGGTTAAGTACCGTTTTGTTGAAATACTTCTTTCTTTGTTGGCAATTTCTTTTGCATGTTTCGCCATTTTGGTCTGGGTTTCACGCTGTATAGTCTAGACCTCCGAAATTTTCACGAGGTTACACATTTTGGCCGATCATTGTAATGTAACTCAGTACAAGAGGTAGTAAATAGCAAAGGACCGTCGAAGCTTTGTGTGTGGTGCGATAATATCTCAGAGAAACTAGTTTCAACGTGTAGGCTAGGTGCATTGTGCGGAATACAGCTGATTCAACAGAAATCAGATTAAAGCTAGGAAGGCAAACGACGGTAAGTCCCTTTTCACGAAAAGCGAGATTTTCATTGTAATACAATGAAAATCTCGCTTTTCGCAAAACTTGACTTATGCCTTTTGCCTTCTTAGGGCCTTGGGTGCCAGACGATAGCTTAGCGGATAGGTATTGGGGCCACACGGTCAGTTTTGTTCAGGCGGCCTCCGTTCCCAAGCTGTGAATGAGGTAACTTATGAATGAAAATTCAACTGAAGACTTAACCCAATTGACTACGTCAATGTGAGGATGGGGAATGGGGGTTGCTCTCTGTCCGCAAGAGGCATAGATTCTCATGTGCCTCTGCTGACGCAGGAGCTCATGAGAATCTATACCTCTTGCGGTTGGATTTAACTGAGGAATTGATGATATGTGTGGGCGTGAATACCGAGAGGGATTTTGTATTCAACAAGCTTATTTGTGTTTTTGATTTTCACTGCCAACTGTAGGAGATTCATCCATCGTTATTGTTCAGCACGGTTGTGCCTGAATGACTTAGTGCCTAGTTAGTGCCTAATAAATCGACAATGGTGAGGTTGCTTCATGCTAGTGGGTATTTTATTTTATTTGTATATTTTATAATTTATTTTATTTGTTTACCGGTCTCAGGCCACTTTACAAATTTCAAATACAAGCGATCAAAAATCTCTGTAACTTCAGTAGCTGACTGGCCCTTCGTTTGTCTTGTACTGTGTTTGTCTTAAATGGCGTAAATCCGTGTCTGTTTCGTGAGTGTGTGTGTGTTGGGTTTCAGGCGCGGCGCTTTGAGTCGATTTCCCCCAAAAATTGAGAAAAAGCGCCTATATAATAACGGTATTTATTTATTTATTTTATTTATTTGTTCATTATATTTTACTTTACACTATTCTATTACATTCTACTTTCTATTGTTTTAGCCAAGGGAGGATCCAAATTAACTCCTTCTACCCCAACACCGAACTCCCCGAAATGTTTGCCGTTGTCCTCTGAAGACTGCACTCTAGTGCAGGTCACAGATCGACCATGATAGGTCAAGGGTGATGCCAGAATAGCTTGGCGCCCATAGGCGCCAAGCTATTCTGGCATCACCCTTGAACTATCATGGTCGATCCTTATCTTGCTGTGGTGTGTCTGGGGTAGAATGAGTTAATCATCTCTAATTTCGACCTATGTCTTCGTCTCCAGTGGTTTGCGAGTTAATCTGATTTTATAATAATAATAATCGCGCGACTCTAGAAGTGATATGCTTTTTTTTTTTTTTTTTTAAAGAGTGGGAGGTGGAGGATTTAGAGACGCGTCATTGCAACACACTACACACTCATGGGTGCCGAGACCAGTCAATTGAACAGTCCTAGCAGGGCGCGGATACTAAGGCTCACATTTCAATAGGTCTCGGGGGGCCTTCATAATCTCTGTTTGCATTGGATTATCAATATGATTAATCCATTCACAGCTTGCTCCCCGAAACTGAGTGACCTGTCAACAATAGACGTCTTTTGCAAGAGGCATAGATTCTCATGAGCCCCCGCATTGCGGGGGCTCATGAGGATCTATGCCTCTCGATGACTCACATTTATGTCTATGTCCATCAGTCGGAGGAAGTTAAGACGACACTTGACTAATATAGTGTGTAGGATTGTCATAACTGTATGATAACTGTCGACGAAAGATGACTTCTGCAAAGGGCATAGATCCTCATATGCACCCAGTAGCAGGCAGGGGCTTAGGAGGATCTATACCTCTCGCTGGCATACATTAATTTGTGTCCGGCAGCTGAAAGCAGCACAGAAGGATTGGGTCTGCGTTTAATATTATGTTGACAATTGTCATAACTACGATGGGGTTAGTTTGACACCGTCTTTCTCAGTAGGCATAGGTCCTCATGAGCCCCCACCGTCGCAGGGGCTCGTGAGGATCCGCTATGCCTATCGCCTGCTTAATTTTCATCTGCGTCCCGATAACATAAACTGACCTAGGCGGATGTATCTGTTGCAGTACAGTGTTAGCGATTGTCATAACTATGGTGGGGGTGGCTTAGGGAAAAGATATTGTGTGACCCAAGCAGGGGGTGCAGGAAGGTATTTTATCAATGAGCGATATCTAGGATTGTAGCGTTGCGTGGTAAGGAACTTCTCTCTGCCTATTTGCACGAGAAGTCCTCGGGCCGTCGGCCTGCCGCATGTCCCATTAAGCTATGACCCACGTCGGCTCGGCAGTGAGCCCGCGCACGACTGAGGCCGACCCCGGCCTAAGTTTTCTTTGCTTACTGGGACAATTGTGTGCAAGTTGACTGTGATCCACGTCGGTCCGATGACCTTTTGGTTATCGAGTCTCTGTATGTCTCATAATGAGGAGAGTTGGGTGGCTCCGTGGTAGAGCGTTCGACTTCAGACCGCAAGGTCGTGGGTTCAAATCCAGCTGAGGTTTACATTTCATTCAGACCCTATTCGGTGCCCCGCCTTTGAAATCTTTGAAACTTCATGGTAGACGAAAGGCGTCATAACTGTTACAGTTCATCTCTTTAACTGAGAGTTATAGGTTATTTAATTAATTGAATGAGTGAATGATGATGCCATGTGTTGTATGGACAGACAGTGAATTTCCCCATGAGGTATTATATTGTATTGTATTGTATTGTATTGTATTGTATTGTATTAAGCCCTAAACGTTTAATTTTGTTTTTCTCTCATCTGATGATATTTTCCTATATGTGTGTTTCCTTTCTTTTCCAAACGTCATTCGTGAAAACTAACAGCAAATGCCGCTCCACTGTTTTAACTCATTGTGCCCGAGGTATGAAATACCCACATTTTGGAGTTATCCTCTGAGGACTGCATTACAATTCAGGAGACCGATTGACCATGATCCAAGGGTGGTGCCAGAATAGCTTGGCGCCTATAGTCGCCAAGCTATTCTGCCACCACCCTTGACCTTTCATGGTCCAGTCATATTTTGCTGTGGTGTGTCTCGGCAGAATGCGTAAATATACAGTTGATTCCGTCATTCATTGATTTATGCATTCTCTCTCTCTCTCTCTCTCTCTCTCTCTCTCTCTCTCTCTCTCTCTCTCTCTCTCTCTCTCTCTCTCTCTCTCTCCTCTCTCTCTCTCTCTCTCTCTCTCTTCTCTCTCTCTCTCTCTCCTCTCTCTCTCTCTCTCTCTCTCTCTCTCCTCTCTCTCTCTCTCTCTCTCTCTCTCTCTCTCTCTCTCTCTCTCTCTCTCTCTCCTCTCTCTCTCTCTCTCTCTCTCTCTCTCTCTCTCTGCAACTGCCATGCACTCTTTACGTAGACACACGACACTAGCTGTCACTTCTTAAAAAGCATTTTCCGGGAAAACAAGAAATAAAAACCTACACGGAACTTGACAATGATTGTGTACTTTGGCTACCTTTCACACAGGGGAAACCCTAAATAAGTTAGTTTCAAAAATAGTGTATTGTTCCTTGTACAGTTTTTGTTGGCTAACATTAGTTTGTTGGTGTTTTAAAACCAACCAACCAAATATGCATACGTATGCGGAATATTTTAGGGAAATAAATAGTTGTAAAATACTATCACGAATCAGTTTTAATGGAGAACCCTTCCTTATTATTATTATTATTTTTGTATAACCTGAATAGATAAATAAAAAAGAATGTTAGTGGTGACATGTTCATTGTTTGTTAATAAATAATGCAATGAGGAAATATGTAAACGCGATTCGGTTTTAACCACAGGCATGGGATGTGCTATTTCCCACCACCCGTGTTATAGAGGTGATCAGTTTCGTAACGATCATCCCATGCCTGTGGCTTTAACTAACAACCCTTCCATTTTCCAGTTTAGTCTACTTTTCGATCATAAAGGAACAAACAGAAAAAAATAAATCACCCCACCCACCCAGGAAAAATACAGTGCTCTTTAATCAGTTTAAATTCGAGCTAGTCTGTGATTTGGGACCTTACGGCTCAAAGCCGTAAGGTCCAAAATCACAGACTAGCTCGCATACGGAGGTCTAAATTTGATTCATGCTTCAGAAATATCAGTCAAATGCTTTTGATACAGGACTGGAAGGGTATCACGAAACAGCTGTTTGGCCTCAAACAGTGAGGTCAAACAAATGCAATGTTAGTCGCTGAATCAGTGGTACGACGCTTAGATTAATGGCAGATTTGTCCTCAAATGCCCAGCAGTCTTTCAAAAGCGAGCCGATAAAAAGCCGATCCATATTTTGCAGCAGAGAAAATGTCGTCTGCTTATCGGCCACGCGACAATCCGAACCGTCGGGCAGGGGTTGCTCTGGTGTTGATAGCCTTTGATCTAGTGCCATACTCGCTCATTACTTTTCCCCTGTGCTAATTAATATCCAGGCTGTGTAAGCCAGTGGGATTACAATCAGTGGGTAGAAACTATCCTCCCCTAACTTCCTCCGTCTGAAAAACACAGAAATAAACACCGCAAGTGATTTGATTTCTCGACCTCCTTTCAAGAAAAATATGTTTATGATATCCACTGATTGCGAATTTATATTTTCACAATTTTTTTTAAAAAAGTGTTGTTAACAACAAGACGCAAAAGACTTAATTTTGCTACATGTAGCAAAATTAAGTATTTTTCATCTTGTTGTAGAGATCGTTGAAAATGATGTTGGAGCGAACTGAACATGTACCGTCCGGAGATTAAACCTTGCCAGCAAGCAATAGGTGTAGATCCTCACAAGCCCCTGCAACCTCTATGGGCTCACGAGGATCTGTGTCTCTTGCAGATGGCAGAAGTTCGCAGGTGCGTTCAATACTGTCCCAGCCATAGCGAATGAAGTCCCAGTTTTTCAAGCACGTAAGTCTGAATCACTTTTCCTCCGCAGAGTCGTAAGCCTAAACAAGAATGACTCCCAAATTCTTAGGATGTCACTGAGGTCCATGCCTTTCGACAAGAGGCATAGATTCTCATGAGCCCCTGCGGCTGCAGGGGCTCATGAAAATCTATGCCTCTTGATGACGGAGGGGACTGGCTGGGGGAATCGGTCGAGCATTCCAGTAGGTTAAGGGATTATCGAAAGTTCAAGATAAGATTAACTGGCTAAATTTAATCCGTTTTGGCTGGCATGCACAAGACTGTTGGGTCATGGGTATTTTGGTCGGTTTCTGCATGAGGGGCTACACATGAGGAAATATGGTTATATTTATTGCTTCGCTCACTCAAATCCGCACCCCCAGCCCGCAATAGAAACAAAAAAGGAAAGTAAAGAAAAAAGAAACATAATTAATTGTGTACCTCAGTGAAGCTACAAAACGTAGGTAATTCTGTTGGTGCTACTCTGTTGAGCGATGCACATTGCCCAGAGACGGCAGCCCAATTTTCCCATCGAAGGACGATCTCAAGTTGAAAAAAAAAAAATCCAATTATACTCAGTTTAAGAATCCCGAGGCGAGGCGGGTGGGGGGGGGGGGGAGGTTCCAAACACCCCAAAAGGGACTTGTTATAGCATTTTAAAGAATTATTGGTCAGGGGGGGGGGGGTCGGGGGGTCGGAACCCCTGGACCCCCCCCCCCGCCCGAGATCCGCCCCTGGGATGGATGGATGGATGGATGGATGGATAAATACGTGACTAGTTGAATCGGATGACATATGGTGACTTGTCGGGTGTCTGTGATATTTTCCCACTTCGCTTGTTTGCTGCTATAGCTTGTCCGTCCAGTAGACCGTTCAGCTGAATCGAACAATATTAACCCCCTTGTGCATGCAGCCTCAGCTACACTTTACAGTACCGGTGACTGCATGCGGAAGGGGTTAAATTAATAGTGTATGTCGCGACCTCTGTCGTTATTCCACCTGTTTGATTCTTAACCTTTTTCATCTTGATACACCCATTGCTTCAAATAAATCCGACTATGATAGTTTAGGGTGGTGCCAGAATAGATTGGCACCTGAGGAGCCAAGCTATTCCGGCACCACCCTTGAATTAAAATGCGCGATCTATCTCCTAATCTTTAATGTAGCGTTCATAGGACAATACGCAAATTATATTTAAAAAATCAGTCTTAGGATGAAATGGGTTAAGTTTTAGTTCAGCAGGATTCCAGCCAAGCGCACGACATGCAAGGTTCTACATTACTGTGCCCAGATACAAAGTGCTCGCATAATTAATGCCCCGCCTGTCAATTTTTTTTCCATGCACCTTAATTATCCATTCCAGTGCCTTCCGTCTGCAAGAGACACAGATCCTCATGAGCCTCTGTACCGCAGGGGCTCACGAGGATCTGTGTCTCTTGCCAGCCAAAGCTCGCCTCATGTGTTTGACCTTTTTTCTGCCTGCTATCCGTGTCAGATCCTCACGAGCCCTTATCCGCGTCCGATCTGACCCCCCACGTTAGAATCTGACAGACGTGACTGAAGAATGTTAGGAATGCAACGTTCGGGACCCTCGACACCCCGAATTAACCCTTGCTCAGCTACAGCTCTAATTAACCCCTACTTATGTGACAACGTCACCAGCCTGCAAAGAGACTGACATAAATCAGTTAGGGGTTCCTGAAAAACTAAACATCTCGCTGAAATAAATTGACACTTCGTGATTCCGCAACTGGAGTAGGTCGGCAGGGGTACAGTCTAAAATCTGACATGGTAACGGCTACTCAAGTGAGCAAAGAGCCCTCGGGCTTTCGCCGGTCGCGGTGGGCCAGGGCCGAGGACTGTGCTTGCAGGGTGTGCGTGTACGGGCCACGGTTACGGGCGTTGATAATTGGATCTAAGCTCTGCTGCGACTCTCATGAAACATCTATAATTGGATCTGAGCTCAAGGTGTGTTTCAGCGGACCCCGCGTCCCTGTATTATTGAAAATATATTATACAGGAATCTTTTTGACATGTGTGGAACACTTCAGCAGCCCAGCGGATTGTGATTATGAGCGCGCAGACGTCTTAATCCACGAAGGAATTGTCATTTACAATCCTTCATCCAACCCCTGCCATCTGCAAGAGACATAGATTCACATGAGCATCTGCAGTCGCAGGGGTTCATGAGAATCTGTGCCTCTTGCCAAATGTAACCCCTTAACTGCCACTTGACGTAGACTGCATTTCTGCAATCTGATTTTCGTTAATTCAACGCCAACGAATCCAAAACGTCCCAGTAATATGGATTCACAGTGATGTCAGCAAGAGGCATAGATCCTCATGAGCCCCCGCAACTTCGGGGGATCATGAGGATCTATGTCTCTTGTGCTTCGGTCGTGTCCCACCTTTTTTTCGGCAGTCAAGGAGTTAATATGTGGGCTAGAACTCTTCTTCAAACTGCTTAATTTGGTGTTCGTGTACAGAGGGATTGTGTCGGATCCGCAAGACAATTACATCTGCAAGAGACATAGATTCACATGAGCCTTCGCAGTCGCACGGGGTTATGAGAATCTGCGTCCTTTGCTAACCAAGCTCGGCTCCAGCTGTCTACCGAGCTGAAGGCAGTTTTATTCCGGGTTGGGCGTTTACGTGATAAACAGCCAATAATTATGCAGTCTACGTGTCGCGTGCAGACGCGTCGGTATGCGTTTTACGTTGCTCTTGGGAAAAAAAAGTCAAGTAACAATGACATCATTTTCATAATGACATCATAGCTACTCGCAATATTTCTAAAGAACATTTACATCACCTATTACGTCATCCTGTGTTTACATCGTGATGCATTTTTTTTTACAAGGTCACATCATTGGCAATATGGCTAAAGCAGGCTAGTAATGCCAACATACTCCCAATATTATGTTGGATTTTTTTTTCTCCATAATAATAGCCAAGGTCCTCGGGCCGACGTCGTCCGCAGTGGTCCCGCGTACGGCTGTGCGCGGACCGAGTGCGGACGACGTCGGCCTCAGGACCTTTTCCTCAATGGATGTTAAGATACTAGTTTCCGCCGCTGCACAACGTACTAGTGATGGTATGGTATTTAACAAACACAGACGCATCTATGCGTGTGTAATGTCACGTTTTGTGAGTGTTTCGTGAGAGAAATAGGACATGGCGAGATGGAAGGTATGAGAGCTGAAGGGGTCTTGACGTGGGATGAGTGGGTGAGTAGGGTGGGATGGTGAGTTGGTTGGGTTGGGGGAACAGAAAACAAATTTAAATTTCAACATCTATGAATCACTGCCGGGAAAAAGTAAACTCGATCCAACTGCAAGAGACATAGATCCTCATGAGCCCCCGCGACTGCGGGGGCTCATGAGGATCTATGCCTCTTGCTGAGATCAATTTATATCCATGTTTCATGGACGGTTTTGGCTTTTCGTCGTTGCATGAACAAATATTTCAGAAACAAAAATGTACGCGCAGTTGCAGACAAGAGGTTAACAAGAGAGTGGCATCAGTCGGATTTGAGCTTCGCAAGTATCAGAGCGGCAAAATCAAGTGAGACCTACTCTGGGTGCCTTTTCATAGGCAGCTGCTAAACTATTCTTTTTGCACCTGCCGTTACAACTATTCTTGTTTTTAAAAAAAAAAAAAACCCTAATGCAGCCCAAACACACCACATCAAGACATGGATCGAGCATGATAGTTCAAGGGTGGTGCCAGAATAGCTTGGCGCCTGTAGGCGCCAAGCTATTCTGACGCCACCCTTGAACACCTTGATCATGCTGGATCTGTCTCTAGAATTGTAATACAGTCCTTCAGAGGGCAACTTCAAAATTTAGGGATTTCCGTCCTGGAGCAGAATCAGTATTAAAGCGTCCCACGCACGTGGCGGAATGTGGATTGTAGGCGGCAGCCGGTTCTGATGGGGTAAAGATTTAAAGAAAACAGATTGTGTGAAGGACTAAATATGAATCTGTTCATGCGTTTGCATACCTGTGTGCTTATATCAGTGTGTGCGTGCGCGCGTGTAAGTAATAATAATAATAATACCGTTATTATATAGGCGCTTTTTCCTCAATTTTGGGGAAATCGACTCAAAGCGCCGCGCCTGAAACCCAACACACACACACTCACGAAACAGACACGGATTTACGCCATTTAAGACAAACACAGTACAAGACAAACGAAGGGCCAGTCAGCTACTGAAGTTACAGAGATTTTTGATCGCTTGTATTTGAAATTTGTAAAGTGGCCTGAGACCGGTACCAAAGTGGGGGGGTGAGGGGGGGGGTGGGGGGGGGGTGGGGGGGGTGGGGGGTGGAAGAACCGGAGTACCCGGAGAAAGAACCCCCGACGGAAGTGGTGCTGAATGTCTTGGTGCAGGCTTGTCCAGGCAGTGGGAGTGTGAATTACGTAACCGCGTGAAGTGTAGTGTATAATTAGAAGAGAAGGTAAGCCTGTATGTATGTCAGCACAGACTGCTCTGCCCCTCCCTCATGTGTGGGGGGCATGCTCTCTCTCTCTCCCTCTCTCTCACTCTATCGCGCGCGCTAATATGTATGCTGTCTTTCATTTTATTTGTGTTTCCTTTTCTTTTCCAAACTGCATGCTTGAAAATAATTGACTCAGTGTTAAGTCAAATGCCGCTCCGCTGTTTTACAATTGATTCATTCTCTCTCTCTCTCTCTCTCTCTCTCTCTCTCTCTCTCTCTCTCTCTCTCTCTCTCTCTCTCTCTCTCTCTCTCTCTCTCTCTCTCTCTCTCTCTCTCTTATTTATAATTTATCGATCACACATAACGTTTTTCCCGACGAGCTGAAAAAAGCGAAGGTAATCCCGCTTCCCAAAAGCAAAGATTTATGCAACCTAAACGAGTACAGGCCCATTTCCATATTATCCTGTATTTCAAAACCGCTCGAGAGACATATCCATACTCATCTTCTAAACTTTTTGGAGCAAAACCATCTGATAACTGCAGCACAATCAGGATTTCGACCTCTACATTCGTGCCAAACTGCCCTCAATCATTTAATTGGCTCTCTGCCATAAATGACAATAAAGTATCAGGTACAATCTTTCTTGACCTGAAAAAAGCTTTTGATCTTGTCAACCATTCTATCCAACTAAAAAAACTACCATTCTATCACATTGACTCAAATACTGTCTCCTTTATATCTTCCTATCTCAGGGACAGAACACAGAAAGTACTGCTAAATGGCAAGTATTCCTCTGAGGGTTTAGTAACTTGCGGTGTTCCACAGGGGTCTATTCTAGGGCCCTTGTTATTTAATCTTTTTATTAATGATCTGCCACTGTGCATATCTCATTTAGATGCAAACTGTGATCTGTTCGCAGATGACACGACCATACACACATCTGATAAAGATATCACAACCATTAATAAGGTACTCCAACAAAGTCTTGATGAAGTAGCAGGCTGGTGCAGTGATAATCACATGATTATTAGTATTCCAAAGACAAAGAGTATGTTAGTTACTACACGTCAGAAACACCAGCATGGCCTACCACCTTTAACACTTTCCTTAGATAGGCAGCTTGTTGAACAAGTAACTAGGCATCGCTTATTAGGCGTTATAGTGGACAACCAATTAAGCTGGGAGCCGCATACTGACTCAATATGCAAAACAATATCCAAAAATCTGTTCCTGTTATCTAAACTACGCCATATAGTTAATACTGATATCCGTAAACTCTTTTTCCATGCGCATATCAAAACGCATTGTGACTACAGTTCTACCGTCTGGGATGGATGCAGCGAAGTTCACATGAAAAAAGTTAATTCCTTGTATCGTCGGGGCATTAAATTAATACTTCCCAGTCCTACTTCGACTGATGAAAAATTAAAATCTCTCAAGTTACTAACATTGAAGAAACAGTTTGAATTTAATCGCTGTGTTCTACTGCACAAGATCATGCATGGAAAAGCCCCACCCTATCTAAAAACTCTATTTTCCGACAATAATAGGAAAAATACGAGAAATAGTTCGATCCACCTTCCAAAAATTAGATTAGACATCTGTAAAAACCAGTCTGTCTTTTTCAGGCGCTAAAGCGTGGAATATGTTACCTCCACACCTAAAATCAATTTGTAAGATTAGCGTCTTCAAAGATCGCCTCCATAAATATTTACTTCAGAAGTAATAGTATGTTCGGCTCCCTTATGCTACTATTCGTATAGTTAGTGACAAGTTTCCTATTACCTAATACTCTTCTACTGTTGCTACAGATTATGTAATAGCTCGACTGTCTGCATTAACATGTCAGGTTCATACCTGTGTATATAATTATGTATATATATATATATATATATATATATATATATATATATATATATATATATATATATATATATATATATATATATATATATATATATATATATATATATATATATATATATATTCTTTTAATTTCTATTTTTTTTCCCTCTGAGTGGTGGTGGTGGTGGGGGGGGGGGGGGTAGAGGGGGGATGGGTCTTTTTACTTACATATGTTTTATTTTTTGATGTATCGTCTGATGTATTTTTATATGTGTAGAGTAGCAGGACAGTTTGGAAGATAGGCATTGCTATGCCTAAAACTTTTTATCCTGAATAAAAACGTTTCATCATCATCTCTCTCAGTCTCTCTCTCTCTCGGCACGAGGCAATCAATTAAACTGTGCCCGAAACTAATTCTAGTTGAAATACCACAATTTATGAGTTGTCATCTGAAGTTTACCTTACAATTCAGCGGAAAGGTCGCTCATGATAGTTCAAGGGTGGTGCCAGAATAGCTTGGCGCCTGTAGGCGCCAAGCCGGCTATTCTGGCACCACCCTTGAACTATCATGTGCGATCCACCATGTCTTCTTGTGGTGTGTCAGTCCTGAATACATGTCTGTCACGAAGTTCGATTCATGCATAGTCACCTGCCGGCCACACAGCCCTGCCCACACATGACTATTTTAACTCGCATCCAGTCACTTGTCGACAAACCTAAATGTTAAAGAATACACGCCCACAATGTAGTGGTGGAAAACACGCACGTGTGTATAGTCACGCAAAACTGACAGAAAGTGATGTGCGACAATACTATATAGGGAAAACTATCTAGTGAAACTGCAAATTCTCACTTGCTTGTTAGTCCGTTACAAGCCTGCAAATCATTCAGAGTTTGAAATTTTTTTTGTAGTGAATTTTCTCAGCAATTTTCCCCCAATTTTTGATTTCATTCAGAATTTCAAAATCTAGTTTCTGTCTTGTCGCCTATTTATGACAATAATATATAGGGAAAATTATCTTGTGAGATTGCAAATTCTGACGCACTTGCGTGTTATAAACATGCAAATCTTTCAGAGTTAGCCAAAATGTAGTAAAACTGTTGCCGCTAGGGTTTCATGTGAAAGAAAAACAGAAGATAGAGGTTGAAAACCCTTTAAATTAGATACAAGGAACGACGTTTCCGATCAAAGATCCTTCTGCAGGTGACATCTAAACAAACGTAGAACAGACAAGAACACGATAGAAAGAAAAGATGTCATCCTGTATAAAATGACGTTAAAAAAAAAAAAACCTCCCAAAACTCCCCCCCCCCCCCAAAAAAAAAAAAAAAAAAAAAAAAGAAGAAAAATAACAAAAACAACAACATATTAATGACGCAAATACACAAGCACAAAACACGTAGCACAAAACTTACGTCTACATATATACACGTCATTGCATACATTCGCATTCACTCGTGCCTGCTGCCGCTCACGTACATGCATACACACACAAACACACACACTGGCACACACACACACACACACACACACACACACACACACACACACACACACACACACACACACACACACACACACACACAGACCGGCACTAATCAGTTAATCAGTGCATCGGTAGCATCAAGTATCAACGGTAGCATCCAGTACTCATCAACAGTGAGGTCAAGTCTGGCACCAACCACCCATCAGCCCGAGCATCAGTACATCCCTAGGAGCGAATGTTCAAGCCGCGCGGATGGTAAGTGCCAACGGGCCTGTCCGCGCAAAAGGATTCGGCTGTCTTTTTGCGGCGGATGAAGTGGGATGTATTTCAGTTGTTGCCAAAGGATGCGTATGCTGCAATGTGTGAGGCTATGAGGAGGTTCGTTGAAATGACGTCCAACCTGGTTGTTGATCCGAGGAGGATCGAACGAACATGACAGTATCCTTTTTCGCGGACAGGCTTGGCACTTACCATCCGCGCGGCTTGTGAACATTCGCCCCTAGGGATGTATCACTCGGGCTGATGGGTGGTTGGTGCCAGACTTGACCTCACTGCTGATACTTGATGCTACCCTTGTTCTGCAGAAAGAAGCACGCTTAGAAAGGACAAGTACAACATAGTTTATTATATTTTCAAAATAGACGCAGATTGTGTTTTTAAAAACACTGCTAATTCAAATTCAGAGATTCTCAGCCGTGAAGGAAACATGGATACAAAGTGGTTTCAGCAAGAGGCATAGATCCTCATGTGCCCCCGCAGTTGCGGGGGCTTATGGGGATCTATACCTCTTGCATGCAGTTGGGTTATGTTTTATTTTTCTCGACAGTGCTCGGGTTTAAACCAGCAAACCACTAGATTTAATTCTTGTTTGTAATGAACGGAAATCCAATCCCTCCCCCACCACGCACCCTCACCCCCTCAATTTTTAGACATTAAAAATAGTAAATGAATTGTTTGTATTTACGTCTTTATTCCAACATATTTGTGGGATTCAATCACACATTCAGAATCATTTCAGAATTGAATCTTGCTTGTTAATGGGTGTTTTCAGCATTAAAAACCCTAGAAAAACTCTAGACCCTAAATCTAATTTATTTACGCCACAATATCCAAAGAAAACAAGATGCTTGGCGCCCTGGAGTTTTGGACTGACGAAATCACATGGCATGCAGAATTGCTTTTCTCCTTCTCACTCGGGCCCCTGGCCCCTGCCCCCTTTTGCAGGAAACTTTTCCATAAAAAAACCTTCGAATATAACAAAATGCCCGCGACACACCACATATTTTCGTGTTGTATATGTGAAGTTTGTTATATGCGAAGTAAATTACATTTTAAAAATAATAATAATAATAATAAATTCCAGGCAAGCAACTGCCAACCAACAGTCCCTAAGAATTGCTGCGAGATTTTTGCGTCGGACTAAAACAGCTCAAAACAAAGCCGTTGGAACTATGACAGGCTACTGAAAATGACGTATCACTCGACCTGGTTACTAGAAGGTCGTTGGGGGAGGGGAGGGGATGGGAGGGGGGCGGGAGGTGATTGTGGGGGGGGGGCATAATGGCCGCTTCCGTCGTCAGCTTTTTCCGTCGATGTCTGTCCAAGTTGGGCAGCCCGGAGAAGAGGGGAAAGTTGCAGACCTGTCCATTTTTTTTTCCAACTCATCGTGCCCGAGGTACAAAATACCCATATTCTGGAGTTATCATCTGAAGTCTGCATTACAATTCAGGAGACATATCATAGGCGCCAAGCTATTCTGCCAGCACCCTTGAACTATCATGGTCGAGCCATATCTTGCTGTCGCGGGCAGAAGGAGTTAATTGTCTACTAAGGACTTATTCTTGCCTGCTTCAGAATGGTTTTGGGCAGACTGTCATGGCGGTTGACATGGCCATACCCGTCACCTGCTTCCTGCGTGTGACGCAGTGGCTAGGAGCGGGTCCTGTGATCCAGCGCGGGAATCCACCTGGTTGCGGACATAGACTTGTCCTACCGGCCGAGTACGCCTACGGCCATCGGTCCGAAGTGGGCCACAGCCGGTGGGCCCGCGCACGTCCCTGCGCGGGTCCACTGCGGCCAACTTCGGACCGATAGGCTTTTGCGTGTTGAGGTGCCTTGTCCTATTTGCATGAGATTCCGTGGTGCCTCCGGAAAGCACCTTGTCTCGATTTGAACTCATGGGTCCTGTTCTCTCTATGTCGGCCATGTGTGGCCCACTCGCACACCCGTAGAGAAGAGCTGAGCCTGACTACGTGTATTAGGCATCTGTAAAGGCCTTCTAAAATTGTGAAAACAAAAGTTATTTATTGATGTAGTTTCAGATTAGCACGCACACATTACAGCGGCTGCTTTCTCAAGAGCGGTGTATTAACCCATTCAGCTCTGACGCACTACAGCAGGAGATGGCTCGACCATGATAATTCAAGGGTAGTGCCAGATTAGCTTGGCGCCGACAGGCGCCAAGCTAATCTGGCACTACCCTTGAATTATCATGGTCGAGCCATCTCCTGCAACAGGTGCATAGTCGTTAGATGACGCCTCCAAAATTTGGGAAATACGTGCCCCGGGCTGAATGAGTTAAACCCTTGGCCTTGTCACTGTATGAACATTTTTGTTTCTGAAATCTTGGTTCATTCAACGACCAAGATCCAACACCGTCCAAGAAACACGGATACCTACTGGTCTCAGCAAGAGGCATAGATCCTCATGAGCCCCCGCAGTCGCGGGGGGCTCATGAGGATCTATGTCTCTTGCAGCTGGATCGTGTTCATTTTTTTCTCGGCAGTGAAGGGGTTAAGCGAAATCGCAAATGTTTCGAAATTTCGCTCTACCGGTCAGCTTGGTTTGCGCTTTTCGCAATACCGGCACCGCATTTCTCAATTCATCCACCACACGTCAGTCAGAAAAGGTGTGAAAATATTCTGGCTTTCATAGTCGCCACATGTTCATAAAGACCACTCCTCGTAAAGACGTAAAAATAACTGTAAAAACGAAAATACACATTTTGGCTATTTAACTCTTGCGTACACGACGCCAACATTATGACGTCAACATTTTTTCTCCCCTCCGTACGGTGCGCTAAATGGTACATGTGACGTGTAAATTTTTGACGTTAACGTTATGACGTCAACAAATTTTTCACCATCACGCCTTAACACATTTATATTCCAACTTAAAATCCGTAGCCGACCACGTAGCTGTAATATAGGTTTATCGGATGTTTCTGAAGGCTAGCATCAGAAATTATTTCTAGAGAGACCAAAATAACTACAGTTAACAGGGGCGGATCCAGGGGGGGGGTAGTAAATGCCCCCCCCCCCCAAATTTGTTAAAATGCTATAACAAAGTCCGCTTTCGGGGTTGTTTGCCCCCCTCCCCGTCCCAAAAAAGAAGTTGCCCCCCCCCCCCTTGGAGGTAAGCGATCCGGCCCTGGTTAATATTGGTCTCTCTAGCTAGAAAGAGCTTCTGACGGGAAGCGTTGAAAACATCCGATTATCAGTTTTGTTTTGGTATGAGATTTTAATCTTTCCAGTCTTAAGCCGTAAGGTCCAAAATCGCAGACCAGCATACCCATGCTCAATCTTAATGCAAAGCAATGTTATATAATACATTAATGCTACTTTAACTCATTCAAGGCGCCACACCAATAGATGCGAAAGTGTCGTATAGCGTTGCCGCCGGCAACGCTATGCGATAACTTTCGCAGCTATTGATGCGGAGCGCCCTGAATGAGTTAAATAAAGTCCCAAACACTCCTACGCCGTGGACTAACAGCTGGCCTTACATTAATTAACTCATTCTATCTCAACACCGAAATCCCCAAATGTTGCCGTTGTCCTCTGAAGACTGCACTGCAGTGCAGGACACAGATCGAGCATGATAGTTCAAGGGTGATGCCAGAATAGCTTGGCGCCCATAGGCGCCAAGCTATTCTGGCATCACCCTTGAACTATCAAGGCCAATCCTTATCTTGCTTTGGCGTGTCTGGGGTAGAATGAGTTAAAAACAAATCATGATGCAGAATACAGTGTTTTATTTTAGATTTGTACATTGTGCATTGTTCACAAATGACTGAAGTATGCGTAACATGGTAAATAGGATATATATTTTTACGATGAGATAACGATAGGTATACTGAGAAATGTTTTCACTCTTTAATTCCCAGAAACAAATGACTCCCCATTCTATACAATTTAACCCGTTCAGTGCCATCTGATGCAGACTGTGTTTCTGCAATCTTCGTTAATTAAACACCCCCAAAACCCCAGCTGTCCATGAAACACGGATTCAAAGTGGTATCAGCAAGAGGCATAGATCCTCATGAGCCCCCGCAACTGCGGGGGCTCATGTGGATCTATACCTCTTGCAGTTGGGTGGTGTTCAAGTTTTCTGAAAGGATTAAGTCATTACTTTTGTCCTGAGAGTAACAGGGTTAAACATTGCCCATGTTAATTTTCTTAGAATCTAATAAAGCCTTAAGGCCCCGCTACACATGCCCGGTTTTGAGGCCGATTCCCGATCAGTTTCGAATCGGTAGGTGATCGGACCGGACTGCAAAAACGTGTGCACTGCCACACATTCCCCGACTTTATTTAGCCGACCGGTTTGAACCGAAGATCAAAGTGGTACCTGTTCTGCAAAATGGCTGCTAGTTTTGACAGTGATGATGATGTGCTTGCATTATCAGCAGTTTTGCATCATTTTCGGGAAGAGGCGTGCGAAACATCAGCAACGGCGGTGGTACTGATCACAACAGGCGTGTTCCGCCATTTGCAAACTGACACGACATGCTGCGCTTACGATCGGCGGAACCGATTCGGATCGGAAAAATAGAGCAGGTTCTAGACATCCGGAGGATTCCCAGCCGATTGGGACCGGATCGGATAATTGACGTCATCCGATCGCAATCGGATCGGAATCGGCTTCAAAATCGGGGCACAACCGGCACGTGTGGCGGGGCCTTTAAAGAAATGAAAATGCCATTCTGGTAGCCATGGAAATCTTTGGTGGCTTATTATGACTTAGGATTGTGTAGATCATATTCAGTACGTCATTGTTTCAAACATAAAATGAACTTTTCCTAATTCCAGCACGTCACTGCTACTATATTCAACGTATTTCTTGACGTAGACTGTTTGTGACAGATTTTAAAAAAAAAAAATCAGCAGATGTACGCTTCCATTTCCTTCCTATGATATTCCTTAATTCCAACATGTCATTACCTCTACAGCCAAGGCATTTCTTGACGTAGATTGTTTGTGCTGCGGACTAACTCTTTTATACCACTAACAGATGTTCCATTTTATTTCATTTCCATATTAAAAAAAAAAATCCGCAGCAATTTTTAACAATCAAAGAAACAAACAGATCAGCCTACCAGATATAAGTACAAAAGACGAAAAGACACATCAACAAACAAATTAACAAACAAACAAACAAAACAAACAAACAACTAACCAATCAACCAGCTAACGAACGAACCATCGAACGAACGAACGAACCAACCCGCCAACCAACCAACCCATGGGCGGATCTGAGGGGGGGGGGGGGGCGGGTGTTCCAGGGGTTCTGGATCCCAGCCCCCTTTCCGACCCCAAATTCTTGAAAAAGCTATAAACAAAGTCCATTTGGGGGGTGTTTGGACCGCCCCCTTCCCTTGTTTCATATTTTGGCAAATAGTGAGTCTTAACACACACACGGCTTTTTTCTCTTCCTCCTCCCCCCCCCCCCCCCCCCCCCCCCCCCCCCCCGCTCCCTCACCCGCTTTTCGATTTTTTGGCCCCTGAAAGCGAGGTGTAGCGTCGCGGAGGCTTTTTGTATCAGGTTGAAGGTCCCAAACAAAGAGTTGAACCCGCCCCCCCCCCCCCCCCCCCCCGCCCTCCCTCGACTGAGGTACCTGATCCGACCCTGCAACCAACCAACCAAACAAACTCGTCTTTGACACTACATAACGTCAGGACTGCTAAGTAAATCCCATTTCAAATGGCATTTCAGTACTACCCAGAACGCAAACGCCCATCGGGCCGATGTCGGCCGCAGTGAGCCCGCGCACATTCGTGCGCGGGCCCACTGCAGCCGACATTGACCCGAGGCCTTTGCGCACTAGATTAGCTTTCTTTACGTTATAGCATGACAAAGACTTTTTGTGCGTTTCTCACTCTCGGTGAAGGAAATAAACAAATGCCTACCCGCGACACACATCAGCGTGTTACGACACCGCAAGCAAAAGGGTCCTCGGGCCCAATGGGACTGTGCATGTCTGTACAGCAGAACCTGTTTTGATGGACCACTCTTATGACAGTTCACCTGCCATTAAAGACCACATTTTAATGGTCTTTAATGGCGGGTGACACTTTTTTTTCTTTAGTCCCGACAGTGCACCTGTTTTTGTTTTTTTTCAGACCGCATTTTTTTTTCTTGCAAGAAAAGTTTGTTGCTCAAAGCAGGTTCTACTGCATATTTTTAGGAGTGGTATAATTAATATGATAATGTCACGTAATCGAAGCACTTAAAAGGTGATAACCACCGGACTACATTCGACGTGTCGCCAAAACACGTGTATTTTTATGTGTGTATCGTGAATCGATTACAGTGCGGGTCAGACAAGGCGTGTGGAGTTACTGCTATAGGTTTTAACTCCCTTGACAAGGGGCCTTGTACACGCACCCCACCGGTACTGTGTACTGTACATGTACCAGTGACTGCACGCATAAACCCATTTAACCCAAGGCTGCATTTTAAATTTACAAAATTTTAGAGGTGCCACCTAACTTTGTACCAGTTGCAGGAGATGGATCGACCATGATAATTCAATGGTATTTCAATGATAATTCAAAGGTCAGTAGTGTCATCAGTGATAATTCAATGATAATTCAAAGGTAGTGCCAGATTAGCTTGGCGCCGTCATTATCATGGCCGATCCATCTCCTGCTGTAGCCGCTGCGTCGATGCTAAATGGGTTAAGATTGAACTGGAATATTCATGATTAACATTTTGCACATTGAACACTCGGTAAAAATTAGTTTTTTAAAAAAGATTGATAACAATGTCAGCTTTACGGTCGCGGGTCTGAGTGGTTTACGATTATTGTTTTTTAATTGTTTGGATACAAAGGGCGAGTGTGCACCTGCGGTCACGTATAAGGAAATGTTTCGTGAATCAGTCAGTTTCAAAACTGCAGTGGCAGAATCTTTTTCACCACGGAAAATTCATCTTAAACAAAGTCAACGTCCACAATAATACTTTAATAATATAACAATAATAATTATAATAATAATTACAACAACAACAGCAACAACAACAAGAATAATAATGCCGTTATTTGGCAAAATCCAGTATGAGCATATTTGAGAAAAGCGAGATTCCATGGTATAACATGGAAAATCTCGCTTTTCTCAAAAATAGACATAATGGTTTTTGCCAAACAACGGAAGAATAATAATAATAACACATGACAATTAATTACTGCGTACTGTCTGAGCTCAAAGTTGGAGAATCGCTTTAGTATTGTTCACTGACTTAAAGTAAGGAAATTATTGCTAACATAGGCCCATGTAACAATTTTAACCCTTTGCGTCTCGGTAGCGGTTTTTGTCGCGATGATTCCTGTATGAATCATCGCGACTAAAACCGCTGCCGACACGCAAAGGGTTAAACACGGTAATGTTTTCCTACTTACAGATGTACTTTTGTCAGTACTACTTAGGGGGAAAGCCTGATATGCACAAGTTAATCAGCCCGGCGTGACAGCAGGGTATTGCTTGTATTGTATAATGTATATGTTGCACTGTAAAACGTTTTCCTACAGACTTAGGTACTTTTGTAGTACATAGCTAGGGGGAAAAGCCTGATATGCAAGAGTTATTAAGCGTCATATTTGGTATTTTGAAAAAAAAAATTCTTTTTTGCGGCAGTAGATCTTTGACTTCCTTGTAGTACCGGCACAGTGAAGACAAAAAGCTTTTGACCGAATAGAACAAATCTGTACGGGAATTTTTGCTATTGTTTCCAATGTACATGTTTAAGTAATCTGTGATTCTCATAGACTTTCGTAGCAACTATTTCTCGAGTGGCTGAAACGTAGAATGTGGGATGCCTTCAGTTTACAGACTATATGAATAACTGAAAATATATTTTTGAGAGGAACTGGCCATAGGAATAAACATAAAGATGTTGACTTTATATGAATCACTGAAAATATATTTGAGGGGAAATGGCTGTAGGAACAAATGTATGAAGTTAAAATGTTTAAATGGCGCATCATACATTTTTTTTTTTTAACTGACAAAGGAGTTATTGACTGAGGACTGGGTGGCATAGACACCGAATTTACCAAGGATTTACCAAAGACTGGGTGGCATAGCCACCCAGTCCTTGGTAAACCCTTGGTAAACTCAGGGTACATTTGAAACGACTCGATCAGTTCAGCAACCCACGGTAGGCCGATCGCTGCATAAAAAGCCAACAACCGACCGTCTGTCGTGTAGTAATGACAGTCGCGCTTGTTGTGTTCGCTGCTCGGAGGATCTGAACACTTCTGCAAGGGCACACTCATTGACTACTTACATACATAAGCTTACTCAGTCGTCGGAGATGTCTACGTCTGCCACACTGGAATCAGTTAAACCTGACAGTGACCGTGACTCGGCCGAGACAGTATTGGACTTTGAAAAGTTTTCTACAGCTCCAAGTGTATCAGCGAAGAATACCGACACGGTAAAGTCAATGTTTTCGATTCATGGTGCAATACTGTTTACCAGCACGACCGTAGATAAGTGATTTGATGTGCCCTGAGGCCATGACGTAGGGTGTATATACTAGTAGTGTGCGTGTGTTGTGATTGCCAAGATGACATGATGACTAAAACACTGTCTCTCGTGTGTTAACTAAGCACATGCAGTTGAACCCCTTCCCTGCCACTGTACGTGCACTTGGCTTCTGAATTCTGTGTTCACTGAACGACCACAAGCCACAACTAGTGTCCAAGGAACGTGGATACCTGAGTGGTTTGGTCTCGGCAAGAGACATAGATCCTCATGAGCCCCCGCAACTGCGGGGGCTCATGAGGATCTATGTCTCGTTGCAGCTGGTTCGTGTTCACTTTTTCTCGGCAGTCTAGGAGTTAACCCCTTCCCTGCCGCGAAAAACTACACAAAATCCAAAGGCTTTAAAAAACACATAGCAATCATATGCATCATATGCAGGGGCGGATCCAGGGGGGGGGGGGGGGGGGGTAAATCCCCCCCCCCAAATTTGTTAAAATGCTATAACAAAGTCCGTTTTCGGGGTTGTTTGGCCCCCCTCCTCCTCCCAAACAAGAAGTTGCCCCCCCCCCCCCCCACCCCTTGAAGGTAAGTGATCTGGCCCTAGTGCCCCCGCAACTGCGGGGGCTCCACATGCATGAGGATCTATGGCTCTCAGGACTTACCGACAACACTTTGTATCTATGTTCCTTGGACGGCTCTTTGGTGTTGAATTAACACAGATTTCAGAACTGAGCAAAATTTAGTGTGTGGTCATTGGGAGTGACTGATGAGGTTAACTGGTTACAAATTGGCTCAATATAGTCACAAATAATGAATTAATTAACTCATTCTACCCCAGACACCCAGCAAAATAAGGATCGACCATGATAGTTCAAGGGTGATGCCAGAATAGCTTGGTGCCTATGGGCGCCAAGTATTCTGGCATCACCCTTGAACTATCATGGTCGATCTGTGTCCTGCACTGCAATGCAGTCTTCAGAGGACGACGTCAAAATTTTGGGATTTCGGTGTTGGGGTAGAGTGAGTTAATTCATAAATGAATAAATGAGTTTACGAATGCCAATGAATGAATGAATGAATGAATGAATGAATGAATGAACTACACCGCCATGCCAAGTTATGACCCCGGCGTGGGTATGTTGCTACAGGCTGAAGTATTGCCGCGTCTATGTATACGATTGAATAATATGCGACCTGCCGTTTTCCGCCGCCGGCGTCGTCGAGTCAATGACATTTTCCCTAACCGATAGATTGAGACTTCGAACAATACGTTCCCGCTGCCGGGTTCAATATGGCTTTTGTGTGTACCCCATAACGACGTGGCATGCCGCTCAACTGGGTGGATCGACCACATGAGTAGTACTGTTCAGTCCGGCGTTTAACTCGTTAATGGTGGTGGTGTCAGTCAGACTTTAGCTTGCCGCCGCGTCAGTGTGACTATCGCCGACAACTCAGTGACACCCTTGAACTATTATGGTCGATCTTTCACCAAAACTGTGTTGTAGACCGCAAAGGATTTTTAAACAAAATTAATAATTTCATCCTGAGGATCAGCCGGCACAAAGCCAACTAGTGAGCCTAGAGCCACAATGTCAGTACACGAGTTTCTACTGAGCCGCGTCAAATGATATTATTTTTAATATTAACAGATTGAGAGTGCGAACTTTGGGTCAACACGACCGCCGTCTGCAAGCACCAGCCAGAAATACTGGGAAGCCCGAAAAATGCATCGAGGTGAAATTCCCGCACTGACTGGGGTCATACTGGTCGATATACCACCTTTGCCTCATTAACTATAGAATATGTAAGTAGGCCGAGGTCGTGCCCCAAAGGTGTAGCCCCTCTGTAGCGAGTAGGTCAAGCGAAGAAAGACCGATCACTTAGTATTTCGAAGGAGAAACTGCATCAGAATGGAAGAAGATGGTCCAAAGTACGTCGGCATTGCATTCTGCGGGCACTCAATGTGAATTTGAAAGCCAGATCGGTGAGAAAATGTGCTGTCTCGCAAGCCAGGCCAGCCACTTCTCTCCCCCGCGTGAACGCTCGCCTCGCGCAGTCTAGGCGTAAGGCGCTCTCCGATTGGACAGCGCGTCATCTGTTCCGGTGGAAATTCCAACCAGGCTTGTACGTCAATAAAGCGCTTCACAAAGTTGCCGACCGTCACATTTCACACAAGAGAGAAGAAGAGCATTGGTAGTGTGACAAAGTCGAGTCAAACGTCTTACTACATCGATCTGCACTGACGTACAATTGACTCAAACTCTGGATAGGTACCAGCAAGCTGCCGTTGCAACCTTGTGAAAAGATAAATTTCGCCGCGAGACGAACAGTCTTGGCAGTAGTCCTCCACCGCGGGGATACTTTCCCCACTATTTCATCACCGCTGAAGAAAGACCAGACGCAAGTTGAGGAAGCCTGAGACGGAATGGGAAGAATGGATTCTTTGTGCTTTGTTCAAGGATAGCCTGCGAACTTGTATCGGTATCTCTGCCCACAGTTTGACTTTTCTTGTGTGATGGTGGTTGTGGGCTTGCCAGTCTAGCCAGCCACCAGTGATCCGCGAAGCGTTCTATTCGCGTAGGCGGTGTTCATTCATTGAGCGCCCCGAGCCAGCTATCGACCCAGTTGAAAGCTATCGGTGCAGACGACAAGAGGGGCCGATTGCGACACACGTGGTCCGCACTACTTGGGATATCTGGACGTGGGATTTATCTGTGTATAGACTTTGCGCCGACATCGCACTGCTGTAGTAGAAACTTCCTGTACTATTGTCACAGGTAAGAGCACACGACGGTTTTAATTTTTATCGACTCAGACGATCGATCTCTTTTCGCACGTATGGTTTGGGAATAACCTTTTATAGGCGCGGTGCGGAGAAGAAACCAGACGTTGCAATTAGTGGGAGGGTGGGAGATGGGATGGGTTGAGGTAAACAGAAATAAAATCAGTGACGGTTTCTTCAATGCGTCTTGATTGTCTACAAATTTCAGTATTATCATCTTTGTGGGCCCAAAGCCGCTAGGCTTTGAGGGTCCCATCACGGTGGGCTTTTGCACCGACCAAAAAGTATGCGGTATTCATAGTCTAGACTTCTTCATACTATCATTTATTAACTCATTCAGCCCGGCGCACGTATTTCCTAATTTTTTTTTAGGCGTCATCTAACGACTATGCACCTGTTGCAGAAGATGGATCGACCATGATAATTCAAGGGTAGTGCCAGATTAGCTTGGCGCCGACAGGCACCAAGCTAATCTGGCACTACCCTTGAATGATCATGGTTGACCCATCTCTTGCTGTAGTGCGTCAGGGCTGAATGGGTAATACGTATAGTGTCTGATGGAAAAGTCGTTCTTGCGTGTTGGGTCAAAAGCCACAAGTATCGTAGATTTTTTCAACCGGAGACGCGCTGCTTGCGAATACGCTGCTTTATGCCGCGTATCCGTATGCAGTAGGCCTCGAATGAGTTACGTTATATGTTATGCTTTTTTTTTTTGTGAACAGACAGCAGTACGGCATGTTTAGAGCGAGTAGATCGACGCCTGATGGTAGTGAGGGACCTATAATTTGATTAGCCTGCCGTGTAGAGCGTGTGTGCTAGACAGTGCTGTTTGAAAGGCTTTAGTTGTCAGAGCAGGTGTTGTTACCTCTCTCTCTCTCAGCCTCTCTCTCTGTCTGTCTCTCTGTCTCTCTCTCCGTGCCAGCCAAAACTTTCACCGTTGTAAAATAAAGAATCATTGTCATTGTCTCTCTCTCTCTCTCTCTCTCTCTCTCTCTCTCTCTCTCTCTCTCTCTCTCTCTCTCTCTCTCTCTCTCTCTCTCGCGTGGTGTGTGTCTCCCCTTCTCCTTACACAATTTTCACTTTGTTAGGTCATAAGATCTGATCTGAATCAGTTCGTAACTCCTTAACCAGCTAGGCTATCGATGAAGTGAAAACAAAATCGATAAGTTCTAGTTCTATTCTCATCGTTACAACAACCAAACAGTCTCGTTCTAACTATTTTTTATTTTTTCTCGAAAAGTATTCCATTAAAGGAAAGTAGCTAGTCCGTGTCCACCGAGTCAAGTCCGATGTATACAATTGTAAAAAAAGTAGAACTACAACAGTTGTGTCAGACTGTGCCTTGCCATTTCACGCACTCGCTCGGTGTTTGCCATCATTGTTTAAAGTGTGACGGGGGTGTGTGTGTTACTGATTTGAGGGGGATGGGAGGTAATCGACAACGACTGCTGCTATTGAGAGTGTGTGGCACAGCGGTGTGTTACTGCTAGTTTATCTTTCACTCAGATGACCAGCGATGCCCTGCCAGGTGGGTAGGATGGATTACTTTGTTATCTATTTGAAGTCGCCGATTCTAAATGAGGCTGTTGTGAGTTACTTGCTCATAATGCTTGGCCGGTTGAGTTCGACATGCCATACTCAGTCGCCACTATATCCAGCATTACCCGTCTACTAGAACTGTAGAAGTGTAGATCTGTGGTTTTGGACTTTACGGCTTCCAGCCGTAAGTTCCAAAACCACAGACCTACACACAATTGTTTCAACAGTCCTCGCACGTTTATGTTCTCGTTTGTTCGCACGGAATGTGAACTCCGAGTGCAGTCTTCATTCTGCCTACAACTACGAAAACATGATAATTTTTATGACAGGTCCGATTAAAAAAAGAATCTTTTGGTTGATACTGGAACCTGTTGCAGAGGAAGAGAGTGAGTTGATAGCGGGAAGCCACAATATAGTGCATCCGATAGTGATCACTTTTATGTACTTTGTTTGGTCACCATGGGAACAGTACTGGAGGGCAAAACTCGCGGAAAGTAGACTGGCTGCTGCCACGGTCCACGGCGCACATTGTCTAGTCAGCTCGCTGGGCTGGTTGATTGATTATAAGTAGGGATCGGCAGTGAAGAGTAGACGGTTCCGGTTCATTGATTTTTTTCTCTCTGCGGCAAGGGCGAATTTTACGTGACCGGCTTCCGACTGAGATGAAGTGTGTTGCCCCTAGCCGTACTATCACACTACACATTTGTACTAGTAAATCATGATAGTGGGCTATGGTCTGGTGTAAGGACGAAACTTTTATGACTGGCGCCACGTCAGGTATGAACAGGCAAATGATTTAATGCACGTAGGAACTAGGACAGCACATTGACTGATTGAGCCCATAGAACGACAATCAGCTTAGGAGTATAGGTTAAGCATGATAGTTCAAGGATGGTGCCAGGATAGCTTGGCGCCTAGAGGCGCCAAGCTACCCTGGCACCATCTTTGAACTGTCGTGGTCGATGGTTATCTAGTATTGTGTCAGGTAGATGCGTTATTGAACGAGAGACTGTAACGCTAATCAACGATACCTTTCGCGTGTTTCCCCGCCGAGCGGTATCGTCAGTAACAGTCAAGGGGATAGTGGGGTTAGTGAGATCGGGGTTTGTGACTGACTGTATGACATGTTATGTTTTATGTTCAGTTGATTCAAAGTTGATTAAAAAATTCTTAATTATATTATCACCATTCGTTTTTCCTCCACTAGGAGACCAACACACACACTCGATCACGCACCAGCATGACAGGCACCGTGCACTTTGACCTGCCTGAGAGGGACGCCATGGATCACGAAGCCAGACGACAGAACAGACTCCTGAGGAGGCCCGTGTCCATGGAGGAAGCGGACAATTCCGTGAACGAGATTCACGAGAGCCTTCCCAGGAAAGCCGTGGTGCGACTCTACCGACAGTTCAGCTCTGGCTTCAACTCTCGGACAATACGCTGCATTCTCGTGGTGTCCTTGTGCCTGAACTTGATCTTCGCCGTGCTCATCGGCATCTTCGTGGGATTCTGGCAGTCGTCCAGAGAGTTCGTGGAGGGCACAAAAGCAGGGCCCAAAGTGTATGTCCCCGGCACAGACCACCTCACGTGTTTACCGTGTTCAGACAATGGAGACACACTCCCAGGCCTTGTGGTAGCAGTCAGATCCAGGAACGGTGTGTGCTGTACTCAAGAAACTGTTCCAGGCTTCGACCAATCGAAACGTTTGGTGAGTACAAATGAGCACTATATATATAGATTGAAATATTTGTAGAAATTGTAGTATTGAAAAGAGTAAATAATTGTTTTTTAGAAAAAAAGAAAGATTGGTGAGTGGAAATGATTACTGTACACGCATTGAAATAAATGTATATTTAGTGAAAAGCGTAAATGTTTCAGCAAGAAACATAGATCCTCATGAGCCCCCACAGTTGCTCTATGAGGATTTATGACTATGCCTGTTGCAGTTGGATCGTGTTCACCTTTTCTCAGCAGTGAAGGGATTACAAACAACACTTTAACTCCATTGTTCATGCGGCCACCGGGACTGATTACAGTACCTGTGGCTGCATTTGTAATAGGGTTAAAGGTAATATTCAGCTAGATCTAAATAAGTTGTATACATTTTCAACGCTTGGTAAACCGTTGGGAATAGTAGACAGATCAGCGAGGGTTAGTTTGTTTGGGCATCCCCCTAATTAATTTTAAACTGCTTTGTGCACAGAAAAAGCAAGGGGGACAATAGACCAGTTTTGCGAAGGCGGAGGGAACACTTGGGCCATTTCATTTCTGTGAAATTCGACGGTCGTGAACGCTTAGTCAGCGAGTGGTAATGGACGTTTAGTCAGTGAGTGGTGCCGAAGAATTGCGATGTAATACCTCTTATTACATTTCCTGTTCGCGTGATGCTTGAATTTATAAACACAGGTCAAAAGTGAAAGCTGCTTCACAGTTATTTCGTTATGCCTGCCATCGTATACATATGGGGGTTCAGGGAAGAAACAGGATGTAAATATAGTCACGTAGACCAAAGTAGACGCATCCCTCCATGACTCCCTCATTAGGGGTAAAATAAGATCCATCGCAGCGAGCACTGAAGAGGCATAGATTCTCATAAGCATCTATTCCTCTTGAAGACGGATAAGGCTCTGTGAGTTTGTGAAAAGAAGCGAAATATGATGAAATGAGTTGCACCACTGTCGCTTGTCCGTTCCCTCCGACTGTGTACGTTGAAAGCTGGGGATTCCCGGCCTGTGCGTGACACAGCACTCCAACTATCCAGATTACAGGGCCAAGGTTGGTCCACGTAGGCTTGGTCGATATGTCGAGGCCGGGCCCGGTATAGAGGGTTGTTTGAGTTTATCTGTGTGTTGCATAGAGCATCCTTGTCGGGCATCCTTATTTCGAGTGTTATGCCTACTGTTTTTCACCTCTGACGTCATTTAGGGACCTGTTGGTCACTTGCTTGTTTATGCTCACGCCCGGGATGTAATGTTTCCGATGCAGTTAAATTTTAAGACTGATAAATAATTTCTTTAAAAAAAAAAACCGAAGAAAAACTTGCAGCTAAGTTCACTCCTTTCAGGATATATTTAACAATAAACTGAACGTTTCGTCGGCCGGGTTGATTTACACTAAAATACAGTCAAACGTGTACCACTTTTACACCGTGGTTATTGGGGTATTTACAAAGTCGGCTAGGCTTATAACAGTCACAGTTGTATTTGAAGGGTATTTCGCAAGACAAGAAAATTGTCTTTTCTCTTCTGCATGCTCCCGTTTTATGTTTCTTTTATAGGCGGACACAGTCTTTAAGCCTCAAAGTGTGCAAAGATTCTGACTCGACTCCAACTAGGCCGTTCATTCAGGAGAACGAGCTTTGAATTGAATCATTTGGTGCTACACCAGCCAAGCTTTTGTTGCAGCTAGTGTCTTCATCAGACGGAGACCAGTTTCTTCAGTTTTCTGAAAAATCCAGTGTGCCGAATGTCACAATCTTCGAGCCGATGTCGGCTGCAGTTGGCCCGCGCACGTTCGTGCGCGGGCCAACTGCGGCCGACGACGGCCAGGGGTTCTTTTGCTGGGTGGGAAGGAAGGTAGTCGAACTTTATCTCCGGCCCTCTAGATTTCTCGTGTGTTGTTCGCTGTACTTTTGAGAGCAAGGAGTTGAAAGTATAGTGTCGCCCCAACTGCACTCAAAAGAGTTTTGATATTTCCGAAAAACGGGGTAGGTGGGAATGTAACATTAACCCTGGAGAAGAACACGCAATATCCGGAAAGTGTTTCCTTGGGGAAATCCCTGTTACAATATTTTGTTGTTGTTGATATAATAATATTATGCGGTATTTTCGAAACCCCACCCCCCCCCCCCTCTTTCCTCCGCTCCCGCCTTATCACCTCTCCTCTCTAAACCCCTCCCCGAAAAAAAAAAAAACACCCCAAAACAAGAGAGATAATATGAAAAGAAAAAAAAAGAAGAAAAAAACAGGAACACAAACGCCCCCCCCCCCCCCTTCTCATCCCTCAACAAAACCATAATATTTAAGTTACCATTAAACCAAACAAACAACCAGCCAAGCAGCCAAACAAACACATAAACAATAAGCAATCAAATAAAATAGGAAGGTCGTGCGAAGTCGTGGGGCATGCCGTTTGCTGACCAAGATCGGCCGGGGATGTGCCTCAAATTGAGAGTGTTACGTGTATGTCCTTGTAAGCATTTGCGTGCTGGTCTGTCAGTTTGAACCTAATTGCCTAGAACCGCAAGGTCCGAAACTACAGACTAGTACCCATTTTCTCCAATTCAGTGCAAATATTAAAATGTGAAACACATACAGGACATCTCAACAAAAAAAAAAAAGGCAACTCCATGCTTTTGGTAGATAAGGAAGGCGAAGAACATAGAACAGGAACCAGGGAACAATTGCATGAGTGAGCTATGTCCTGCGCCAGCCAGTAAGCAAGGTGCTGCGCTACGGTGGAGCACCTTGCTTAGTGGCTGGCGCAGGACTAAGCTCACTGAACATATATAAATTCTCCATAAGATACAACGTGAAGCCGTCAGCACTGTGAACAGTCTTTAATGATTCGATTGGTTTTCTAAAATATTATTCTCTTTTTCAGTTTCAGTTGACGACAGAATATGTGAGGTCGCATTGTCCAGAGAAAGGGTCAGACTCAGGGTCCAGCTGGCCACAAGATGGTCGCCCTCCAGCGTCTGTAGACAGGTACCCATCTGCAGCACACCTCATGTTGGACGTCTTAAAGTCTAAAGAAAACCTTCGTTTGCTGCCTTCTGGCCAACGTAAGTAGCACTTTGTGCTGATTTTTGGACTGAAACATGCAGTGTTGAGCGACCACTTGTGTAAGAGATCACTCTGCCATTAAAGGCTATTGCCACCTAAATGATAGTCTTTAATGGCAGGTGGCAGTTTTTGCCCAAGACTTCTCTTTAAGCAGAGTACTTGTCTTTATTTATATTTTCCCAAAAAGCGTGGATGTGTTCAAAATGGGTGCATTTTCAAAGCATAGCTGATAAGTGTAGAAACATGCATCTGAAGGAGATGCACACAATAATGTAACATTTTCCCGGAAAATTGTTGTAAGCTGGTTGTGCTTGTCTTTCTGAAGCGGTGTTTCTGTGCTGGTTATTTCTTGGATTTTTAATTTTCACACACTCTCTCTCTCTTGTAGTTCTTCGGCTGAGATGTACTGTCTGTCTATCGTTTTCTGTTCTTGTTTTTGCTTTTGTGTGATGTTATGGATTTGTATCGGATGAAATTCATAATAGATGTTTCGTGTTCGTTGCAGATTACTTAGCCTGGAAGACAAGTGATGAAACCGGAACTAGTTTTATCTCCGAAGATCTACATTACGTCAACGGGACCATCACAATCCCCACCGCAGCACGCTACCACATGTACAGCCATCTTACATTTGACACAATTCTCAACCAGCTGTCGAAACAGCTTGTTGTGGATCATACCATCATGCGCATTTCGCGCGGTACGCAGCAAAATCTTGTCCTTGACCGTGTCACCTTGACCTCCAACAACATCAAGAGCAGTGACCTTGAAGGGACTTTCGAGCTGCGACAGGGTGACGTTATCAAGGTGATGGTGTCTTACCCATCGTACCTGTACAATGTTCCGCAGACGAACGCCATGGGTCTGTTCAAGCTTGTGTACAGTTAATCGCAAAGTGGGATTTTGACAGGAGAAGAGATGTTTGGAGGGAACATGCATGTTCCGTCTCATAAGACGTTTTGAGAATGTATTCCAAGAAAGAAGACTCGAGATGAGATTTTTTTTTTAAAGGGAAACCTGGTTGCTAATAAATAACACACAATGTTTTGTAGCCTTCACTGCCGAGAAAAAAGTGAACACAGTCCAACTGCAAGAGGCATAGATTCTCATGAGCCCCCGCAGTTGCGGGGGCTCATGAGGATCTATGCCTCTTGCTGACACTACATTGTATCCATTTTCCTTGCACGGCATTGGGGTTTTCAATTAACAAGGATTTCATGAACACTATCTGTGCCCACTGGCAGAAGACGACTTTCTGGGGAATGGGATGGAAACAAAGAAATATTATATTCAAATTAAAAAGGCTGAAATGTGAAATCCGAAATTCTTTACAAGTTTGGCCTTGACTCACTTTGACAAAAGAAAGTCATTTAACAGTTCAAAGAAAAACGAGCTATGAAAATATTTATGCAAATAGTTGAGTGGTGAGCCAGTGTTTCTGTTAGAATATGTGAATTTGTCTAGTTTCAACAAGTGAAGGAGAGGTTCCGAATACGTCTGTGATTTTTCATGTTCGTCCATTGACTCTCGGTCTGTAAAAACCGCAACAAAAAACTATGAGATTCCTGTGTTCATATAGCCGTACAGAAAAAAAGACGTGGTTCCGGCTTGTGCACGCTAAAGCATTGACGTCATCTGACTTGGGGTTTATAGACAATGAGCACTGACGCCATTAGCAGGTCGTCGGCTGGACTACAAGACTTGAAACCCGCCAAGGAAACGGGGAAGCACTTTGAACAGACTTCTCAGGTTCGAATAAAAAATAAATAAAAAAGCAAAAAAAAAAAAAAAAAAAAAAGCACACAATCTTTCTGATCAACAGAATAACGCTCTCGCCTCGGGTGAATGATTCACAAAGCTTGATCATGGCCATGATAATTCGCCAAGCTAATCTGGCACTACCCGTGAATTATCATGGCCGAGCCATCTCCTGCTGTAGTGCGTCTGGGCTAAATGGGTTAAAATCATAAAGTGTACTAACCCTACAAGTGACGCCGAGAGGCCAGGCTTGGGTTTCTTGGACTCCCTGCTTAAACCCGAAATAAAGTCCGACAAAATGAGGTCGGAAATGGGGACGACCTCTTCCAGCAAGGGCATGGATTCTCATGAGCCCATGCCGTGCAGGGGCGCATGAGAATCTATGCCTCTTGCAGTTCGGACGGGTTAGATAATGTGTGTGACGCCATTTTATGGATCGAATGTCTGCAGTTGCACAGATATCAAAGAGGAATGCGAGGGCGTGTAGAAATGCACACCGAAGCGAACGCCTTCCAGACATCGATCATCAATTTTAATCGTCACGGCCAACCTGGGGATCAGGAAGATCTTTGTGTATGTTGCTGACCTATTTAAATACGTGTTCCTCAGTCGATAGATTTTGTGGGTGTTCAGACAGCGATGAACAAGGCAGTGCGCAACCCCACTGTGTCTATGAAACTGAGGTGTGCTTTCAAAAACAGTGACCTGAACCTTGAAATGTGATCATCTGTTTATCCATGGGTACCTTATTGCCTCTGCGTACTGAGAGAGCGAGAGAGAGAGAGAGAGAGAGAGAGAGAGAGAGAGAGAGAGAGAGAGAGAGAGAGAGAGAGAGAGAGAGAGAGAGAGAGAGAGAGAGAGAGAGAGAGAGAGAGGTTTGTTTGTGTCTTCGTCGAGTAAAAACTGAAAAGTCATTGTACCTATAACGGATGATTTTTGTTGAATTTTTCTCAATTCCTGATGTGTTTCTCAATGATATTTTGAGACTTAAATCATCTTCGCTTTCATTAGTCTAAAACAAGTTTTGTTTCCTTGGGTTTTCAGTCACTGGAAAAGTTAGCATTTTGTCAACTGTTTGACCCAGACACAAGTTCATTATTATTTATTGTACAGAGCTGTTGAATGTTGTTTGTTATGCCATGTCATTTTTTAAAAACTTTATTCGTTAAGTCATTCGAGACGTGCCGCTTCCGGATACTTGGCTTTTGTCTCGAATGAGTTAAACTCATAGCATCGTATCAGATATAATGTAAAACTTTAGTTATAAACAATACGTTTGAACGAAGGATCTAAAGATGTCATTATATGACGTTATTTTTTTTTTCATTATTACAAAAATAATTCAGACAGTTATGTTTGTAATCATCAAAGGGTATGTCACAGATTTCATCATGCGTGTGATGGTCTGTGATTGTGAACCTTACCGTTGAAGGCCTAAGGTCCAAAGTAAGAGACCGGCACACGTTTATTGACGTCATGTTTTTATACATAAGAATTTTATGTCATCTGGGCATGTTACTTGAGAAAAGCTATCACAACATTTGTTAAATATCACTGGCATTGTTTTGCACATAATGACGCCATTTTGCCAGGACACAAATCACTTCTGCAAAGTCATTTTTAACCCTCTTGTGCACACAGGCACCGGTACCTGAAAACGATGCCGGTCTCTGTATGCACGAAGGGGTTAAATATGATTTTAACCTGTTCAGTGCTGTGAACATTTGAACACCACACAGCTGCAAGAGGTATAGATCCTCATGAGCCCCCGCAGTCGCGGGGGCTATGAGGATCTATGCCTCTTGCTGACACCACTTTGAATCCATGCTCCTGGGACAACTAGGTATTTGGTGTTGAATTAACAAAGATTGCAGACGCACAATGTGTGTCAGTTGGCGCTGCACAGGTTGAAATGACATTTAAATATGTTTTTTTTTTTATATTTTAAAATAATCGTTCATGGTTGAAAATGCTGTGTTGTTATTTTTAAAACTTATTCTTCATCATTTCACTATCGTTCGCCCTGTCACACCTATTTCCCAATGAAATAATATTTCCAAGTATAAGTTATTATCACCTGGAGGTGTGATAAGTTTTGATATCACACCTTGTATCACATGAAGGGTGACACTGCTCGTTGAATGACGCATGTGACAACACATTGAGATACTGACTTGATAGTGATAATGTCGTCACACCCATTTGATATTGTATGAATGAAATTGGTGCCCGCTTTATCTAGCGGAAATGAAAACTTGAGAAAATAAAATGAAAAACACAAATATAACAATGTCTTTTTGAAGATTTGGTTATAACCACGAGAAAATCTGTTACTAACCTCTTCTTCTTTCTTCCAGTCAATAACAACATACGATTAACTCATTCGAGACGTACCGCCTCCGGATACGCGGCTTAAGCCGCGTATCCGGAGGCGGCATGTCACGAATAAGTTAATCAATATATCACGAGAAAATATGTAGCGATTATTCTCGCATATTTTCATTTAGCCTTCCGTCCCGCCGCCAGTTTTGGTTTCAGCAGAGGTTGAGGACAAGCAAAGAAAATTGGATATTTTACTTGCAACATTCCGACAGAGATGACGATTTGTTAATAGCCAGTGGACATGAATTTTATCACACTGTTGCCGCCTGTCTTGCAGGAAAACAGGATGCAATAGTGCTATTAGTTTTCTTTAACCCATGTGTGCATGCAACCACCGGTACTGTTTGCAGTGCCGGTGGCTGCATGCGCAAAGGGGTTATTTGTCAGAACAATAATGCCATTTATGACATGACCTTGAGGGAGACCTTTTATTTTATACGCGTATAAAAACTTTAACTTGGGACATACGATCACGTGTGATGTGCCTACGTGCTCGGTATGTCTCGTGTGCGGACCGAATTAGAATAAGATAATGTTTGCGTGGGAAGAACATCACTTGCGAGACATATGTGTGCTGCAGTGTTGTACTAATGAAATTTTATTTGTGCCGTTTCATCATTATGATCCTCTTTTGCACGGAGAGAGAGAGAGAGAGAGAGAGAGAGAGAGAGAGAGAGAGAGAGAGAGAGAGAGAGAGAGATGAAATGAAACGAAATGAAACTTTATTTCTCAAGGATAAATGATTAGGTACATAGACCTGTTTTCAATCATGTCCTTGCACACACACACACACACACACACACACACACACACACACACACACACACACACACACACACACACACACACACACACACACACACAGCCGCCGTGAGATGGCCTTAGTCGCCTGCTCGCTGTTAAACCCAAATAACTCACACACACACACAGAGCGTCAGAGTGTTTATTACCCTATTGTCTTTCGCCCTTCAAACGCAATACGAAGGCCAACCAACAACAAGCACAGGTAGTGTCGGCACGCGAGTGTGCCCTGTCAAAAAACACGCGACACAAAAGAAATATGCAGCAAAAAACACTTCAGGTGCTAATCATTTTCACTCGTGTCATCCACTTGGCTAAGCTGTAAGTTCCATCTCCAGCTATTTGCATGTGATATATGGGGGTACTTCTGTCATTCTCTTCACTCCCAGGCGCCATATGTAACCTCTTACAATTATCTGGTGAGCGTTTCGCACGCGTCGCGGAGACGGGTCGACCACGATAACCCAAGGGTAGTGCCTGATTAGCTTGGCGCACTACCCTTGAGCTATCGTGGTCCGTCATATTTGCAAGACAAGACACCAAGCTTATCAGGCACTTGTTCAACTTTGATGTGATCTTTGGCCGGTACTTCTTTTATGCCTTTCAAGGGTTGTACTGGTATTTTGGTAAGAACTACTCAGGGAGCAAGACTTTAGGTTCAAGAGCTACCACGCTGCGATTGTAGACAGCACAGGCTGGAGTTTTAGTCACAGTGTACTGTCAGTATGTATTTCAGTTAGTCTCCAGACTAGAGTTTGCACTGCCGTGACTTGAACCTGCATGAACATCGCACTACTCTACCCGCAGAGCCGGGACGGTCGACGCCGGAATCGCGCGTGTTGACAGCCATGGGTGTCTGGTTTGGGTATCGGTGGTCGCGATTAAATAAATAAATAAATAAATAAATAAATAAATCAGGGCATTAAATAGGCGCTTTATCCCAATTGAAAATCGGCTCAAAGCGCCGCCGCGAACTGAATCCAACAAGCACGCTCACGTGAATCACGCGCCGGCATTCACTCACACACTGTACATAAACACAGAACTGTGACATTCACGTGGTGCTAAGGACAAGCTCAAGCGAGCTACTGAAGTTTTGGAAATTTAAATCGTTTTTATTTGAAACTTTACCAAAGTCGTGGGGGAGAAAGAGCCGGAGTACCCGGAGAAAGAACCCCCCACGGTCCGCCCGAATTAACGGTGTCACCTACTAGAGGAGAAAAGTCCGACGCACCTCTAGCATTGGTGGCAGGCGCTTTTACCGCTGCGTCACGGACCGCCGCGTATACATAGCAGCATAGAGGCAACATTAGCCAGCAAGATACATACAGATCCTTATGCCGGACCGCACCTACTCCTAGACGCGTATGAGCATATGTGACTCTTGCCTCTGTCGACGTTTTGCCTGTGTTCTTTTCATCACTGCAACCCGATCATTAAACTACGTAAACATTGCAACATGAAGGTAATTCGACTCAGAAATACACATAGCTTCTCACAAGCTCCCGCACTCTGCGCGGAACTGATGAAGATCTATTCATCTTGGAGAGTCAGTTTTGGCTATGGTTATGGGCGAACATTGAATGCTATCCGTCTGGTACAAAAGAAGAAAAAAAAAAAGAAAAAAAAAAGAAGAAAAATATAATTTATTTATTCTCGTGAACGTATGCGGTAACAGTGGAATGAATGTTTATTGGTAGGTTCATTTATCTCTGTGCATATCAGGCGGAAAACCTTAGAGGCTGGCTCTAGCACCACCTTGTACTGCCTCAGCCGTCCACCAAATAACAACCCTGTCCAAGCCCATATCAGTATATATAATTTTAATTTGTAACCTTGCTTTTAAAGTTTTTTTTTTTTTTTTTTTTTTTTTTTTTTTTTTTAATAGAGTTTTTAGAAGTGAACCCGCCCGTATATGCGCCTCAGCAGCTCCAAGTATTTTCCGTAGTGAACCCGACTCCGTCTTTACCAGAACGAAAGAGGTGGGGGGTGGGGGGGGGGGGGTGTTTATTAACGGTCATTGATGTACGGTTACTGAAAAAGAAAAGAAACGACTGAAACCCACTGCAAACCACAATAGCGCATCTCCCTCCCCCACTCAGCCTGGAAATTAAAATTGTGTGAACTGAAAAAACAAAACTTAGGCACAAATTCTCATGGGTCACGGTCCTGTAACTTGCATGGCGGACTCCTGAGGATCTATGCCTTTTCCCATCTGTAGAAAGGGCCAATATCACAATGCCCTAGATACACTCACTGTCTCACCTACTGTCTGGAATAAGCATACATCCTCATGGCGCCCGCTGATGCAAAAGCTGATGAGAATCATGCCTCTTGCCTGCCTCTATCATAATGCTGGTCTGTACGTGGAAGACGCTGCGCGAGCTGATTCAGGGACTGCCTTCCATAGTGTTTTGGACGCGTTGACAGCAATTATAAACAAACCGCTCTGCTGGAAAAAGGGGACAGAAACAGAGAATAGCGCGAGCTCACATTCCAGCGAATCAAAATGATTAGGCATTTCGGAGTCTGAGTTAGAACTGTATTTCATCTTGTCACTGTAAAACAAGGTCGCTGACTTGAAGAAAATATGCTTACGAGCGACAGTGTTTCCGATGACCCCCAAAATGTCGCATTTCTTTTCAGTATAAACAGACCTGGTCTACAACTTGATGTGAAAAAAACCCCAACGCATTTCTGTATGTACCCCACTCCGTAGCAGACAGTTGTCTGTGATCCTCTGCGCTTCGTTAACCCTTTCGCCCCAACACACTACAGCAGGAAATTGTTTGACCATGATAATTCAAAGGTAGTGCCAAAATTAGCTTGGCGCCTTCAGGCGCCAAGCTAATTTTGGCACTACCTTTGGTCAATCCACCTCTGAGTCCTGCAGCTGGTATAGTAGTCGTTAAGTAACGCTTCCAAAATTTGGGAAATGCACCCGTGGGGCTAAAAGGGTTAACATAGAAGATTTATGTGTAACAGTTTATCACGTGGCCTGGCTTCGATGATAAAGAAGGCATAAAAAGATGGTCCTTTCTATGTGATAGTTATTCACGTGATCTGGTTTTGAGGATGAAGAAGGCACGAGAAGATTGTTTTTTTCCATGTGATAGTTATTTACGTAGCTTGAACGAAGAAGGTATAGGGGGATTGTGATTTCTATGTAACAATATGCAGGTGGTTTAAACCCGTTCGTGGTTCCCACACGAACACCACTAGCTGCAAGAAATATAGATCCAATTGCGGGAGCTGGTGAGGATTTATGTCTGTTGGAGAGACCAGCGTTTATGCATGTTTCCTGGACAGTTGTGGCCTTGTTGTCGTTCAATGAACACAGATTTCAGAAAAAAACAATATACGTACAGTGGCAAGGAAGAGTTTGAAGACGAATAAGGCTGAACAAGACGGTTCTTTCTACGCGAATAATTATTCAAGTGACCTTGCTTTGAGGATAAAGAAGGTATAAACGGGTGGTCCGGCTTTCGAAGAAGGCGTAAGCTGATAGTCCATCCGGGTGACTGAACGTTTCATGTTACCGGATATAGAACTATGTATTATAACGTTTGACTGTTACTTACAATACGTGCGTTGCTCGAAATGTTGGCACATTTCCTTGTCACGTTTGGAATTGTAGTTAGTTAGTTAGTGGGGTTTAGCGCCGAGAGCAGGCGACTAAAGCCAACTCACGTTTGGAATTGTAGTTAGTTAGTGGGGTTTAGCGCCGAGAGCAGGCGACTAAAGCCAACCCACGTTTGGAATTGTAGTTAGTTAGTTAGTTGGGTTTAGCGCCGAGAGCAGGCGACTAAAGCCAACTCACGTTTGGAATTGTAGTTAGTTAGTTAGTGGGGTTTAGCGCCGAGAGCAGGCGACTAACGCCAACTCACGTTTGGAATTGTAGTTAGTTAGTTAGTGGGGTTTAGCGCCGAGCAGGCGACTAAAGCCAACTCACGTTTGGAATTGTAGTTAGTTAGTGGGGTTTAGCGCCGAGCAGGCGACTAAAGCCAACTCACGTTTGGAATTGTAGTTAGTTAGTTAGTGGGGTTTAGCGCCGAGCAGGCGACTAAAGCCAACTCACTTTGGGAATTGTAGTTAGTTTGTTAGTGGGGTTTAGCGCCGAGCAGGCGACTCAAAGCCAACTCACGTTTGGAATTGTAGTTAGTTAGTTATAGTGGGGTTTAGCGCCGAGCAGGCGACTAAAGCCAACTCACGTTTGGAATTGTAGTTAGTTAGTTAGTGGGGTTTAGCGCCGAGCAGGCGACTAAAGCCAACTCACGTTTGGAATTGTAGTTAGTTAGTTAGTGGGGTTTAGCGCCGAACAGGCGACTAAAGCCAACTCACGGTTGAAATTGTAGTCTGTATATTTACGTTGAAAGGTTAAAGGTTGTGCAACATTGCTCTAGTAAAGTGAGAACAGAAGCTGCGACAGGTTTAACTCGCTCAAGGCATCCCGCGTCAATAGCTGCGGAAGTGTCGTATAGCGTTGCCGCAGGGCAACGCTATACGACACTTCCGCAGCTGTTGATGCGATGCGCTTTGAAAAGTTACCCTTTGCGTGTCGGTAACGGTTTTTGTCGCGTTGATTTCTGAAGGAATCATCGCGACAAAAACCGCTACCCACACGCAAAGGGTTTAAAAAATAATAATCAACAGTTCTAGTGTTTTCTTCTTTGTTGGTTATTCACATTCGCAATCTACATACTTGTCAGTTAACCTTTTGGTTTTTACTTTGCGATAGGTTTGGTATATTCATACGAGATGGAACGTGCAAGATGGGCGATCGTCCTATCAAATTACTTATTAGCGAAAGTAAATATTACGAGGCTTTATTCATAATTCAGTATTCATCTATTTATAACTTCTTTTGAAGCAGTTACCCGCCCATGCAGTCGTAGCTTAAAGCATCTGTAAACAGTACCGGTGGCTGCACGCACAAAGGGGGTTAACACAAGTGCGCTCCACGCAGACATAAGTTTGTACAAGGCGGGGATAATAAAACAAACACGAGCGGCAATGCGGCCCCCCGTTCACACTCCGCCGCAGAATTTATGGGATAACTCATCTGGTCCTGTTAGGATTTCCATAAAGCAAGATTACGTACTTAACTTAAGATGGCAGTACACGATGTTTGTATAGGCTACGCAAACTTGAGTGACAAAAATGCATATATTGGCCGAACACGTAAAATAGCAACATGGCTCGGTTTTGTTTACTGTAGGCTTCAACTGGATATGTATGTTCTACGCACACTTAGCCACAAAAATACACTGAAGCAGCCAATATGCTTGCATTTGGTGGACGGTATTTTTTTCCTTCATAAACCATCTTAAATTGGGGCACACATTTATAAATACACCGATTTTGATGACGTGTATGCTGTGATTGACGATAAGTAGGTGTAGACAAATCTATAACATTGACAAAAATACATACAATTGTTACCTCTCTGTAGTCTGGTTTCACTGTATATGGCGACCACAGTTATAATAGTCTTGTTTTCAGTTCCATTATGGGGCTGAAAACAACACTATTGTCTATGGTTAGCAGTAGTAAAAAATGCCTGCATTATTGCCGATCCATTTATGTTCCCATTTCGGGACGTGTAGTTGTAAATGGATTTAGTTGTCAGCGGTGGTTTCATAACACAAAAAGTGTTTTTTTCTTCCCTGTTTTTTTCCGTGTCCGTGACAATAATACATTGGACTTGCTGGTGGGGAAACGCTACGCCATTTTCTGAAAACCCTTAAAGGGGACCCGAAGCTAACACAACGCAAAGACTTATTTTGTAGTCAAACACAGCAGAATCAGCAGAATTTGTTAGCTCTTTGGCTGTCGGTAGCGGTTTTCGTCGCGATGATTCCTTTAGGAATCATCGCGACAAAAACCACTACCGACAGCCCAAGGGTTTAAATACGAGCAGTAGTTAAGCCCCAACAGAGTATTGAAAAATCATTGTGACGTCATAATGTGTGTTGAGAAAAAAAATTAACGTCATTTATTTATTTATTTATTTTTGAATTCAGCAACCTATTAAAGTCAAAAGTCCGATGAAAGAAAATCCTTCTGCTAATTGATTTTTTTTTTTTTTTGTATGCAAGTTGACAAAGTGCATCCAGAAAGCAACAGAATCTAACAGAATCAGCTAGCAGAAAGAACTTTTTTACCCTGGAGAAGTAGCTGAGGCACAACAGAGTATTGAAAGAAGCATTTGTGACGTCATGTACACCATTCTGTACTGTATTTTGGTATCGAGAATGGTGTACGTGACGTCAAAATACTTTGTTTAATACCCTATTGTTGCCAAAACCACAGCACCAATTAAAAAAAAAATCTTCTGCTTTTTTCCCCCTTTCTTTGGTATTAGACTACAAAAGAAGTCCCTATGTTGTGTTAACTTTACCTTGGTGTTGAGAATGGTGTACTTTGTTTAATACTTTATTGTAGCCAAACCACTGCTCCGATTTAATAAATGATTCTGCTATCTGACCATTTTGTGTTAGACTACAAAAGAAACCCCTACGATGAGCTGACTTCTGGTCTCCTTTAAACACGCGCACAAAAAAATTATATACATATATATCGACCGAATACGCAAGTGACGGTAACATATCGAAACTGCCGGGCGAGTGAAACGTAATGTTTTTACTCTCTTAACTTTTGACAGGTATACGGAACAGATACGAGAAAGGTTTTGCACGCCACGCAAACCGGCTTGACAACGACACATGTGAACTGCCAGAAAGTGGACATTTCTATGTCCTGATGTACTTTGGTTTGGGAAAGTAAATCAAGAGAGTTTTGTTTGTCGTTTTCCCGGATATTTAGAAGGCCAAGGAAGGGTAACGTATTGGTTGATGTTTTAACCTATTTGAGAGAGAGAGAGAGAAAAAAAAAAAATTAAAACCAAACAAAAGAATGGTGATATGGCGTCGTCAGCTCCAGGCAATAGGCGAGTCCCCGTAAAGCAAAAGGTCATCGGGCCGACATCGGCTGCTGTACAAGAACACGACACAATTGCAGCCGACGTCGACCCCATCGTCATTTGTTTATTGGGTAGTTCACGAGTCGTTTTGGCAAACATCCAAACAGGCGAAGCTGGGGGATACACTACAGGTTCATATTGCATGGCCTGAGCTGTGAATTTTTTCATTGGCCTATGTAGTGGTAGACATAAATCGTAAAACCATGGCGCTGCCTTTTACATGCTTTTTGGTGACATGTATCTTTTCTTGTGCGTTGTTCGTGAGTGCATTTTGAGGTGTGACGTTTCCACGTAGGTAAATGTTTCATATACCTGTAATTTACTGAGGGCTTCGCTATTTCATAAGCGGGCGGGTTGAACATTTCTTTTTTCAAAAGAGATACATATGTAGATAAAATAAATTCTCTCTATGGGGCATGACCTCGTGCGTGTCTTTTCGCGGTCAAATTGTCAGTTTGTTGACACCATTTTCTGGATCACATACCGTATACAGCTTTTTGTCAGTGCATGTTGTAATATAAACTTACAAGGTACAGCACAGTAAAATGCAAATTTAATATCCCAGCAAATATAGTTTTTGCGCCCGTACCATGCACTGATAGTGTCTGCGTCCTTACCCTTACGATGGGAAATTTTATCTAAAGGTAGTACTTTATGTGTCTTTGCCGTGCGAACATCTTTCTGAAGTACTTGGCCTCTAAACATTGCACGCCTACTGACCACTGGAATCTATCAATAAACGCGTTGAATTTTAATAGTTGTCTCCTTTAGATAGCATGAAAAAGATTCGTCTCACTTGCAGTATCAGCATTTCCTATGTGAACAGCTTTTGGAGAGTGTTGAGATACTGAGGAATGCTGACGACTGCGGTTTTAAATTTTAGGTCGTGTTACCATCGGCAATGTATTAGAACGTCGACCCTGAAAGTCGACCCTATTGGCGCCAAGCTATTCTGGAACCACCCTTCAACTTTCAGGGTCGATCTGTCTCCTGAACTGTATTAGTGGTCTTCAGAGGATAGTTTTAGAATTTTAGGATTTCGAGCTTGGGTGCTCAGGGCATTGTATTTAGACATCATCTCAATTTTAATATACCCACCCCTTCTACCCCCCCCCCCCCCCCCGCCCCCGCCCCCCCCCCCCCCCCCTCCGCACCCCCCCCAAAAAAAAAAAACCACCCAAAAACAACAAAACACACACACACACACACACACACAAACAACCACACACACACACACACGCACACACACACACACACACACACACACACACCACACACACACACACACACACACATACACACACGCACATACACACATACACCTACAAAACAACCCCTACAGCAACCCAAGATCAAGCAACTATAAGATCTGCCCACGCTTTCCTGACAAAGACGTGTCGCTGTGTTGATTTCCGATAGTACTTACCCCGCCAACACGCTCAGTAAAGATCATCGGCCCGAAGTCAGGCCTAGTTGGCCCGTACATGGTTATTGATGGGCCGATGGTATTTTGTTTACTGGACTGATAACCGACCTCAACACCAAATATCGATTCGAACTTGTAAAAAAAATCCACCCACATGGTCACTGAGGCATTGTAAAGCAATCGCAGATATTCGTAGAAGCTATATTCGTCAGAGGGGAAATATAAAGTCGAACGCCTTTTATGTGTCCTTTTGTTCTGTAATTGGGGGACAAACTTTGACATTCTCCACTAAGAAGTGTATGAATCGCAGCCATTGCTGTGAAATGCATTTCTTTCGTCCTGCCGTTAAAGCGTAGGGTCCTATTCACATAGGAAACTTAATACTGCTTAGGATATGCATGCCATGTATTACCTTCTATTGAGAAGCTCTGATAGACACTGGCTAGCAAGAGGCACAGATCCTCAGGAGCCCCTGCAGAATGCAGGGGATCATGAGGATCTGTGCCTCTTGCAGATGGAATTCCTGGCTTGTCGGGGTTTATAGCTCTCAGGCAACAGTCGATGGCTGTCTCGCTCTGTTGACTGTATGGACCATCGGCGTCAATCTTCTCCCACGCAACAAGTAAAACGTTAATGGATAGAGGGACCATTTAAGCGCAATTTCACTGTGATTTAATAGAATCAGGCAGCCATTCTCAAATTCCATCGGCAGAAAGACAAAGTATAGCGTATTATATTATTAATCTATACAGCCTGCTCGCTTTTCTTCCACCGTGTATAGAGGTAACAAACCATGGTAAGCGCGTTTTCAAAACACATAGTCTGTGTCGTAATGCTTTACGTGTGTTTCATCATTGAGCAAAAAAAAAAAAAAAAAAAAAAATCCCTGCAACGTTTCCGTTGCACAAAGACTAAGTTTAGCGCGAAAACGATGTAATGCGTGTATAACACGTCGCTATATTGACTCGAAAATCATAGTCTCCGTGTTACGTTGCACAATGACTAACATTAGCGCGAAAACGATGTAATTTGTGTAAAACATGTCGCTGTACTGACTCCATGTCTGTCGTCCCATTGAGGTGTGCGAAATATTTCATTGTTACACTCGTCCAAAAACCTACTCTTATAGAAGCATAGATTCGCACGAGTCCCATGCGAATGCATGGGCTCATGAGAATCCATGCTTTTTGTAGATATACACCTGGTCCATTTATATCCTGTCAGACTGACAGATTCGACTTGATATAGGCCAATAACTATGTGACAGTCTGCTTAGGACTCAATGAGTGTTTGGTGGGTGCGTGTCTGTACCTTTGTGGGGCGACTGAATGATGTCTACCTGCTTGTCGCATGAGATAGCAATGCTACGTAGGTGTGTGAAGAGACTATCCGCTGCCCTCCACCACTGCAGGTCAACTTATTCACGCGTGATATAGATCATGCATATTTAATTCAAAAGTACCACAACGTTACAAATTCAATGACGCGCGTCCATTAAGAAAATTCGCGTTAACTTTAACTCATTCTACCCCAGACACACCACAGCAAGAAAAGGATCGACCATGATAGTTCAAGGGTAATGCCAAAATAGCTTGGCGCCTATGGGCGCCAAGCTATTCTGGCATCACCCTTGAACTATCATGGTCGATCAGTGTCCTGCACTGCAATGCAGTCTTCAGAAAACAACGGCAAAATTTGGAGATTTCGGTGATGGGGTAGAATGAGTTAAAAATAATTGTTAAAGCGCTTTTGACTTCGGGTTTATTTTATTACGCATAGCGCGATCTTGTGTTAATATAGTCCAAAGTGGTGTGTATACCTGCATTTGATATGTGTTCAATATTACAAACTAACGAACCGAAAACGTTGCGTTAAGATACGTCATAGCTGCATAGCGTGAATGACAATACAAGCATTTCTGTAAAGGGTTTCAGACTAGACTAATATATTACTACATCTCCACACGTTAAACGTCATTTATTAGTCTACATATTTTACAGACCACCCCTATCGGAAACACGAAGTGAAAATACCAGTCAATTTTCTGTATTTCTCGCCCATTCACAAGTCAGTTAACCCTCTTGTGCACGCAGCCACCGGCTGCATGCACAAGAGGGTTAAAGTACCTTTAAGGTCGCAACCTACTCAATCCCCCCCCCCCCAAATGGGATAATATAATTATTTCATTCCTCATTTAATTATTACCCCATGTAACAGTACTTACACCATGTGCTGACTTGTTCGGTAAATCCGGTAGATATTTTTTTGTATTGCGTTTTATTAACCCATATCATACTGAGGCTAAAAGCTTCAAAGTTGTACACTGCCATATGCAAGCTACATTATAGTACTTACGAATAAAGATATAGACCAATGGCTTTAGTTCAAGGGAGGTGCCAGAATAGCTTGACGCCTAGAGGCGTTAAGCTATTCTGGCACTACCCTTGAAATATTTTAGTCCAACTTATCACACGTGAATTCCGAATGATAAGGGTTAAGCAGTTTAGCCCTTTCAACCAAAGGTTTTCCCTTATTTGGCAAAAGACAGATTGTCCATTTCTTAGAAGAATAAAAAAAAAATGACGCTTTTTTGTTGTTGTGAAAAGCCAGATTTTCGTCAAATGACAACCTGGCTTTTCACAAAAACGGCACATGGATCAGGGCCGAGTTTATGACAGGTTTATGTTTTCATTGCCTGTGCCAGTTTCTAGTGATGGACTAACCATGACAGTTCAAGGGTAATGTCAGTTTAGTCCAAGATAATCCGGTACCACCCTTGAATTATCATGGTCGATCCATCCGGCCCCCGCTGTACTAGTGCAGTGGCAGGGCAGAATGGTTAAAAAAATAGCCCAACCCTGTTTGTGGAATAGGATTGACCATAATAGTCCAAAGGCAGTGCCCGATTAGTCCAAGATAATCTGGCATTGCCTGTGAACTATAACGGGCGATCCATCTCCCGCTGTGCTAGTGCAGTGGCAGCGCAGAATGGTAATACAAGATCAGGTCCTACTTTGTGACAAGTAGAAGCATGACCGAGCATGAGGAAGTGTCGCCGTAGGTTCAGCGTGTTGGAAATAATGATTAGCCTCGACTGTCGAGTGAAAGGAATATGCAATGGGGATTTGGTATGTGAATGGGGCAAGGGTTATAACTGCAGAAGTCCTAGGCTGTTGGGGTTTCCCTGATTTCGGATTAACCGCCTGACTGGTACTGACAATACCGTTCGGCGGAAAAGACGCGTAACTGACAACGCGTCTTTTCCGCCGAACGGTATTGTCAGTACCAGTCAAGGGGTTAATTAAACTTAACCTAGCACAAATGCAGTGCATAGAAAGTATTCATTTGAGATTGCTTAGGTGTCAGCCTCAGATTTATCGTGACTTAGGACATCTTCGCCTATATACAGCAATTTCCAGACGGGACCTTTGTGATTAATACAGTTTCACAGAAATTGCGACCTAGACTGACCGTTGTCATGAGGTTTCGCAGAAAATAATTATGTCCTATATGTCTGTCTTTACATCCCAAGTTTGTTTTAAGTGTTGTAATTTGACAGAGGAGAATTTCTGGGGGAAAAAAAAAGCTTTCTTAAATATACAGACCTTGTAATATCACACGTTGCAGTAAGCAAAGTCGAATGCAGTTTTTTAATATGCTTCCGTAAAAAAGTATTGTTTATAATGATGGTGTTTGCCTACAACTTGTAGGTAAAAGTGTGTTTTGGAGAAGAAAAAAACAAACAAACAAACAAACCAAAAAAACTAAACGAAAAAAAAAATTTACTTTTCGGTCAGAATATGTGATCCGAGGCTTTTTGAATTTATTTATTTATTTATTTATTTATTTATTAAACAAATCGGTTTTGACCATATCGTCGGTGTCCTTCACAAACCAAGGTTTGTGCACAGTAGGCTACACAGACGATATCCTGCTGAGCTACAGATTCAAGTAAGGGGGGGGGGGACCAGCAATGGGGGGGGGGGGGGGGGGGGGGGGGGAAGGAGACGTGCTCATCGAAATATGATTTCGCGCCAAAATGTCACATGAATGGAAAAGTATGGCTCCTACGATTCGAATTTTTCAGAGTCCAGACTATCTTGACCCCTTGACTGCCGAGAACAATTGAGCACCACCCATCTGCAAGAGACATAGATCCTCATGAGCCCCCGAAGTTGCGGGGCTCATGAGGATCTATGCCTCTTGCTGAAACCACTGTGTATCCATGTCCCTTTGTCGGCTGGGGATCTTTGACATTGTATTTACGATTCCAAACAACGCAACACAGATCTGCGTCCACTGGCAGTTAGTAAGTTAATTGGTTAGCTATTAAGTTAGTTAGTTAGTAACGTTAGTTATTCAGTTAGTTAGTTAGATAGTTAGTTTAAACGCAAACGACTAAGTTAGTCGGTTAGTTGGTTAGTTAGTTCGTTATGAGTTAAACGCGGAGGACTAAGTACGTATTGTTTAGTTAGTTAGTTAGTTAGTTAGTTAGTTAGTTAGTTAGTTAGTTAGTTGGGTCTGTCGCCGAACAGACAGGCAACTGAGGACTTACTAGCTTCAGATCAGGACTGCAATTAATCTGTCTAAACTATACTCGGTATGTCAGTGGGAATGTATATCCCGCGATCCCATGCTGTTTCATGCGAAGAGAATGACACGTCTTATACAGCAAGGTGAAATAACTTTGTGCTTTACGAGCCCAGATTGAATAAAATACTTCTGTGCTGTACGAAAGGGGACACACACTGCCAAGCCTACCATCTGCAAGAGGCATAGATCCTCATGAGCCCCTGCATCGCAGGGGCTCATGAGGATCTATGCCTCTTGTGAGAGGCATCTATATATGTGGTGTTCGAACGTAGGTTACAGTCCGCGGTTTAAATCAGCTCGAGAATTTGTCTACAGCAAACAAGCCCTAATCTCTCTCTCTCTCTCTCTCTCTCTCTCTCTCTCTCTCTCTCTCTCTCTCTCTCTCTCTCTCTCTCTCTCTCTCTCTCTCTCTCTCTCTCTCTCTCTCTCTCTCTCTCTCTCTCTCTCTCTCTCTCTCTCTCTCTCTCTCTCTCCCCCTCTGTGTCGTACCAGGGAGGTTTAACAGACCAAATCGCCATTTAAATGGTATAATGGGCCCTACCCTTGGCCCTCCTCTCGTTCGAGTGGCTTAGTCTTTTGCCCTTACTTTCGGGACTTAGGTTTTAACCCTTTAACTGCAGGAGCAAGGCGAACTGTCACCACCAAGAGACATAAACCCTCATGAGCCCCCGCAGTCGCGGGGGCTCATGAGGATTTATGTCTCTTGTTGGTCCTATGTTCTCTATGCCTGTTTCTATTCCCGTTGATATAGTTTGCGTTCTTGACGAGAATGTCGAGCAGTGTGCAGTGGTTTCTGACACGAAATCCCTCATCACTGGCAGCGAAGGAGTTAAAAGGTTTCTTGGTGCACGGGAATTTCTTTCGAGTCTTTTGTAAATTTCAGTCCTTTTTTTTTTTTTCATTATTAGTCCGTTTGCTTATGCCGAGAGTCGGTCTGCTCACGAAATTATATACTGGAGGGTTCCTATGGATGCTTTTGATTTTCAGTCGGTTTTTATTATTATTAGTCTGTTTGACTGAAGAAGAAATGATACACCAGAGGGCGCATTAAACAGCAAACGTTTTTTTTTTTTCCCCCGAGCGTGCTGTTTAATAACCCGCCTTTAAAAACACAGTCAGGTATGGTCTTTCACACGTTTCTGTACAAAAACACACTGTATGTTGTACGAATGAGTAAAAATAGACACAAAGTGTCAATGTTATTGCTTAGAGGCAATGAATAGATGCCGCGCATTAAAATGGCTTCACAGGATCCAAGAAGGTAGGATGTTCAAGGTCTGGTTTTTTTTTTGTCCAAATTATCCCCCCCCCCTAATCCGCCCCGATCACCCCCCCCCCCCCCAAAAAAAAAAAAAAAAAAAAAAAAATAATAATAATAATAAATAAATAAATAAATAAATAAATAAATAAAATTAAAAAATAATAAAAAATAAATAAAATAAAATAAAATAAAAATAAAAATAAAAACAAAAAGGAAAGAAATTTAAAAAGAAGAATGAGAGTATGATGAGAACGGACATAATAAATGTTTAACCCTTTTAGCCCCAAGGTCCCATTTGTTACATTTGGGAGGTGTTGCCTAACGACTATGTAGCAGTTCAGGCGCCAAGCTAATCTGGCACTACCCTTGAATTATCATGGTCAATCCATCTCCTGCTGTAGGGACTTGGGGCTAAATGGGTTAACCCCATTCCACGCTACTGTACGTATACTGTATTTCTGAAATCTTCGTTCATTCAACGACCAAAAGCCAAAACCATCCAAGAAACATGGATACAAATTGGTCCCAGCAAGAGACGCGGGGGCTCATGAGGATCTATGTCTCTTGCAGATGGATTTGTGTCCAGTATTTCTCGGCATTGAAGGGGTTATTTTTCTCTGCCTTTTAACTCCCTTTTAAGCATGCGGTCCTAGGTACTGTTTAAATTACCGCCGGGGGGCAGCATGTACAATTGACGTTAAACACGAAGTATTTTTCACGACGATTGTAGGGACAGAGAGGGTGGGAGTTAGGGGTGAAGGGTGGGGGGTGGGGGGCGGGGAGGGAGGTGGAGGAAACAAAAAAGAAAGAAAGACGAAATATGGGTGTGCCGTGTCGGCCTGGATAAACCCGTTTCGGGAGTTCACGCTATATTAAACTTATTTCTCCGCATGCAGACATTTTTACAGTCGTTTTACTGCCGTAACATTTTTCAGTTTAACCATCTAGAGCATGCAGCTAGCGGTGCTGTAATCGGCGCCGGTAGCTGCATGCGCAAAAAGGGGGTTAACACTTCAAAGTCTTTGATCATAAACGTCCTTTTTATGGCGAAATGATTACCTGTCAGGTGTGACGTATTAAGTGCAATTTTTTTTGCAGGAAAAATGCATTTCACCCATTTAGCCCCGAGTCCCTACAGCAGGAGATCGATTGACCATGATAATTCAAGGGTAGTGCCAGATTAGCTTGGCGCCCGAAGGCGCCAAGCTAATCTGGCACTACCCTTGAATTCGACATTGTCATTAGGCAACACCTCCAAAATTTGAGAAATGGGACCTTGGGGCTAAAAGGGTTAAGGACGGAACTTTGATCAGCCCTAGCCCTGCAGCTGAACGCATATCTTGTTTCTGAAGTCTGTGTCCATTCGACGACCATGAGTCACGATCGTCAAAGGAACATGGTGTCAAAGTGGCCTCAGCAAGAGGGCGTAGGACCTCATGAGCCCGCGCTACTGCGGGGTGCTCATGAGGGCCTATGCCCTCTTGCAGATGGTTGATGTTCAATTTCCTCTGCAGCGAAGGGGTTAATCGTAATTTATAACAAAACAAGGGTGCCATTATGCACGTGTGATCACAGCTTGAGTGTTGGATCGTGAAAGGAGTTATTGTATTCAAAGTGGTTGGTGCACTTCCGTCTGTTTTTAAATCTTAAGACATCGTCATCAAACGAGCGGCAGTGGGAAATGGACAGACCATGATATTTGAAGGGTAGCACCAGCTTAGCTTGGCGCCTGCAGGCGCCAAGCTAAGCTGGTGCTACCCTTGATCCATCGTGGTCCACGTCTCCAGCCAAAAAAAAAAAAAAAAAAAAAAAAAAAAAAATAGAACTGGGTCCCAAGCTTGAAAAAAGGTTTAGCAATAGTCGCCACGACCTGAGGGCGGGTCAGACAGCACTTCCTTTTCTTTATCAGTAGACTCGGCCACAATTAGGTCTCAGTAAGGTTTCAATCTGTCAATGTGGTCAGGCCAGTCTCTACCAGGAAGGAACATAGGTGCTCACGAGCCTGCAGTACTGCGTGGGCATCATTCTCTCTGTCTTTGTGGGCTTACAGTGTTCACAGTCAAGACATACAAACACACGAGAATCAATGCTGCTTGCAACTGGCAAAAAAAATGTCAAACGAAGAAAGAAACACTATTTATTAACTCATTCAGCCCGACGGCCGTATTTCCCAAACTTTGGAGGCGTCATCTAACGACTATGCACCAGTTGCAGGAGATGGACCGACTATGATAATTCAAGGGCAGTGCCAGATTAGCTTGGCGGTTGTTGGCTAATCTGGCCAAGCTAATCTGGCACTACCCTTGAATTATTATGGTCGACCCATCTCCCGCTGTAGGGCGTCAGGGCTGAAAGGGTTATTATTTCGGGTCAAAACCCCCATTTCCCCAAAAATATACATACAAAGCAAATTCACAATGTTCTACTTATCATTTCTTTGGTGATCAAGATGTGTACTTGCTTGTATACATGTGTATTTCTGAAAAATAAAGGTATTTAACGCGAAAAATTAATAAATTGTGTTGTATACTGTCGAGCAAAAGAAATGAGACATTTTTGGAATCATATGAAACACTTTAGTGTTTCCGATGATTTAAAAAATGTCGCACTTTTTTTGCTCGTCAGTATAATTGTTTTTTTTTTTCTGAGCGTCTTTCTTTCATCGTCTGAATTTTCTTTCCGTCTTACACGTTTCGCAGTCACATTTGTTTTGTATGGGTTTTGCAAACGGAAAGGTTCAGATTGTCCTTAAGAGAGAGTTGCAAGTACTATTATGCGCAAATTTGAAGACACATTTCAGCACCATTTTCTTTATTATGCCTTGTCGACCTTTAACAGCAGTTGGGACACGCAGCAAAATCGCACTTATTTATTCTGCGCAGCCGTTAGCGTGTCAAACTATTTTTAGCTGCTTCTCCCAATGAAAGCGTTGTATTTATGGAATGGAGTCATTGTAAAATTACTTGATATCAAAACGACGTGTGCTGAACCGGATTGCTCTGTGTCTAAATGAACCATAACTAGACCGGCGTGTAGCGTTGCGTAACGATCTGTTACAGAAGTGTATCTCTGAACAGTTACGGCGGAAGAGGGACTTTAAAGAAAAAGAAGAGAATATAGCTAAGAGTCTGTAGCCTACATGTATACATGTTACATTACGTCGTACGAGAACGAGCGTACTTTTGCAGTTTAGTAATCAGGAAAGTGAACACGTATTACTAATGTATTGCTCCGTCTAAGTCTTGTGAGTAATGGTACCGTTCGGCTCTTTCCCCGCTGACTGAGAAGTCAAAGACAGCGAGCCTGTGTTTAACCCTTTGGCTGTCGGTAGCGGTTTTTGTCGCGATGATTCCGGCAGGAATCATCGCGACAAAAATCGCCACCGACAGCCAAAGGGTTAATCTGTATTTCCCCCCCTCGTCAACTGACCTCACGTACATTCCTTTGACCCTTAGCCTAACCTATACGTCTGCAGGAGGCATAGATTCTCATAAGCCCCTGCTTTGCAGGGGCTCATGAGAATCTACGCCTCTTGCTTGCCATGATCGGCTCCATCTTTTCCTCAAACTGAGGGTGTTATTATTTTGTTCGAGTGCAGGTTAGTGAACGGTTGAAAAGTTTTTAGCAGAGATAAGCTAGCACTGAACAGTAGAATTACCTTGCGAAAGGGTATCTGGCTTGAATTACACGGCGAGGCATTATCAGAGATTGAGTCACTCAGTATGGAGGGTGTAAATTATTGTTACGATCTGTGTAACAATGTGGCTGATTGATTGAGCGTTTATTTATTTATTAATTTTTTTTTAATACAAAATGTGCGGTTGACAGAATTAAAAAACCAACGACCTTTGTAACAAATTGCCACAAATCTGTTCCACTGTGTATTTTGGACGAGTTTTGTGATAACGATTTTTTCCTCTTTTTTAAAAAAATTTATACAAACCACGATATTGTTTTATAAAGGGTCCACGCTTTCTGTGACTATTGTTACATTGTCACAACCTTCGTTACAAAAAGGGTATAGTGTCCTTACCTGTAACCAGGATATGCTCTGCCAGTACTTCGGCTTAAGAATTGTTTGGCTGGATTAAACCCGGCTGGATAGCAATTATAGCACGGTTGTCATTTATGAGAATTTTGCTATCACTTTCAATGTGCTAAGATGTGGTTTGCGTTATGCTGTTGTTGTCACTCCCGGACTTCAAGTGTCTCCCATTGTGATAAGTTCCCAGTGAGCAGTAGCTCTACGGGCCGACATCGGCCGCTGATCGCCCGCGCACAGACGTGCGCGGGCGATCAGCGGCCGATGTCGGTCCGTGGAGTTTTGCTTACTGAGGCGTCTGTGTGAATATTGTCGTAATCTCCAAATTACTTGTCTCGTCATTGTGATACGACCTGTGAAGGCTTGACAGTATTCGGTGGTTGAGTATATATACGGAGAAATAATGCCCAAAGATTAACTCGTTCAAGGGGCTCCGCATCAATAGCTGCGGGAGTGTATAGTGTTGCCGGCGGCAACGCTATAATACAGTTTCGCAGCTGCTGACGCAGGGAACCTTGCATGAGTTAATCTTACGGCGTTATTGACGGACCTTGGAATGAGCTGATATAACGGCGTTATTTCACTTGAATTCATTTGCCTCGAATGAGTTAACCCTTACGAGACGTGCTGCATTGGAATACGCGACTGTATGCCTCGTACCCGCAAGCAGAACGGCTTAAATGGGTTAAACGTGTCCCTTGGTGGGTAATGGTTAACATTGACACAAACTGATGTGTGGTAAAGACGAGTACAGCGTAGTCACCACTCTTCTGCTGCGTTGCGACTATATCTTGAAGGAAATCCCAGCGAAAAAAGAAACACGCTTAGAAAAGACAATTGCAATTGATCTGTTCTAAGACGGTTTCTTCCTTAGTTGGGATTTCCTTCGCATTGTACGCGCTGCTTGGCAGTCACCGTTCAGTTTTGGTCTGGATTTTTTATGTTATAAATAACGCCGACAGCGGTACGGTATAATATAAGTTATTGGTGTCAGGGGTTTGGTACACCATTGTAGGCCTGAGGGAGGTCAAAGGAACTATTGTACCCCGAAGGCCGACGGCGTGAGGGGTACAATGGTTCCTTTGACCTCTCGAAGGCCTACAAGGGACCGTGCAGCAAGCCCCTGCTACCAATAACGTATTTGTTTTCATTCCTCCAATGTTTTCGTAAAGAAATCAAGAAGAAATCTTCCGACCTGGATCACGCCAGAAACGACTGACAACAAAGGAATATACATTTATACAGAATAGACTTTTGACGTAATTTAATATCTTTCATGACGTAGCCGTCTCCAGTAGTGTGCCTGTTGTCTCGAGCAACACAAAGTTACTTTGTACTTTAGAACGTTTTGGTAATATTTTATAGAAGAAAACTGGCATCCAAGACGCATCAGAAAGAGGGCTACAAAAAGTCCGCCATTAGTCGCTACAAGGGTTTTTATAGCTCGGTCACATGATGCGGTTTGCGCTAAAGCGATTGGTCATGTGACGTTGGGATGAAAACAAAAGGTATTGTGTTTGAGTTTATTGAGTCTTAAACATTTATTTGACCTGCAATTACTTCGTCAAAGACTTAACCTCTTCACTGCGGAGTAAAAGCGAACAACGATCCAACCGCAAGAGGCATAGATCCACATGAGCCCCCGCGACTGCGGGGGCTCATGTGGACCTATGCCTCTTGCTTAGACCGCTTTTGTGTCCATGTTCTTTGGATATTTGTGTCTTTTGGTCGTCCAGTGAACACAGATTTCAGAAACGAAACATAGGTCTTTTGGTAGGGATGGGGTTAAAGACTCCTTTACAAAAACAACAACAACAAAAAAAAAACAACCCCAAAACATTTCGCTGCCGTGGAATGCCAGTTTTGTTTGCCTGACAAGTCGGCATACAAAAAATAAATAAATAAAAATAAAAAAATAAAAAAATTGAAAGCATCCTGATAAGTCACGTTTGTTACTTCATACCCCAGCTATAAACAGTCACTTGGTTTAATTAAGGCTACCGATTATTTTATTTTATTTGGTGTACCTTTGTTTGCTGATGGTCATGAACACTGTATATGGACTGTTTCCTATCCACACTGCAATTTGTTCTATTCCCGCTACACTGGCAGTAAACCTTTTTAAATGAGTTTCTGCGTGTGTCCTAGTTTTTGCGTCATTTACATCATTTTTTTTAAAAACTGAGAATGATTTTTGTGTCATTTACATCTGTGTTTCTGAGAATGAGTTTTTGCGTCATTTACATCTGTGTTTCTGAGACTGAGCAGCTGATCAACATTGGCGCATAGGATAGACGGTCAGATTTATACCTTCAACATTTCACAGTTTGTTTGTTTGTCGCATATTTATTTGTTTGTTTGTCCGGATTCGAGGGACCACACCTTTTGATTTGTGTTTGTAAATACACTGTGTCCAGCCACCCTTTTCTTTCGGGTTTCCTGTTAGTTGAGTGTAGTGCGCGCTATTCAAAAAGCAAAATTGCATTTGCAGTACAATTTCGGATCATTTCGCTGTTTATTTTTATGTTTGTTTGTAAATTAACTGCGTTTTCATGTGATTTTTGGGTGATGAAAGCTTGGGCGAGTTTTTTTTGTACATAGCAGTAAAAATGTGATCGAATGCTTTCTCTGGCTTCCTATGCATGAAGACAGGCTAAAACATCGGCCTGGCCTAAATAAAAGGTTTTGGCCTACTGTGGGTCAGGGGTCAGATGATTGAGTGAGATTAGTTCTGCGCAAGCCACTAAGTAAGGTGCTCCGCTATAGCTATAGCGGAGCACCTTGCTTAGTGGCTTGCGCAGAACCAATCTCACTCATTCAACTGATCCGAGAACTTAGTATTCAGACCAGGCCAACGTTTTTAGCCTGCTGTTATGCAGTTTGGAACGAGATTCTGTTTCATTTCAAGTAAATAAAAATCCACTCTTGGAGTTGTAGATATTTTTGATTTGTACCATAATAGTTTTATTTTGGCTTCTGGTTTTTACTTTTGTACACTAACGAGACTGTTCGTTTCTGTAACCCTTTGGTTGTTGGTAGCACTTTTTGTCGCGATGATTCCTGTAGGAATCATCGTGACAAGAATCGCTACCGACAGCCACAGGGTTAAGAAAATTATTACTGTTTTCTGCTTATTCGTCCTATTCATTGAAACTATATCTTCATCTGACATGTAGATTTTCTTTTAAAATTTCTAAGTTTTAGTTCGGTCAGAAGAAATTTTGCACTGTGAAGATACCCAAGACAGAAGTCCTTTTTATGAAAAGCGATATATTCATTGTATTATAGTACAAATCTTTCTTTTCACCCAATTATACAGTTTTGTGTGAAAAGGAGGCTTTTAATTGCAATACAATGAAGATCTTGCTTTCCACTAGAAAAAAGAAGAAGAAGTGAAAACCAGACCATTTTTTGCGAAAAGCGAGATATTAATTTTTAAACTCAATTAACTCATTCAGCCCGACGACCGTATTTCCCAAATTTTGGAGGCGTCATCTAATGAATATGCACCAGTTGCAGGAGATGGATCGACCATGATAATTCAAGGGCAGTGCCAGATTAGCTTGGCGCCGAACGTACAATGTGATCTTTTTGCTGATGACACGTCCATTCATATGACTAACAAAGATATACAAGTAACGTCTGCCAACTTGCGGCATAGTCTGGAAGAGGTGTCAGAATGGTGTCACAGGAATTCTATGATTGGTAATAATAATAAGCGCATTAAATAGGCGCTTTATCCCAATTGAAAATCGGCTCAAAGCGCCGCCGCGAACTGAACCCAACAAGCACGCTCACGTGAAACACGCGCATTCACTCACACACTGTACATAAACATAGAACATTCACGTGGTGCTAAGGGCAAGCTCAAGCGAGCTACTGTAGTTTTTGGAAATTCAAAGTCGTTTGTATTTGAAATTTGATTAAGTGGGTTGAAACTGATACCAAAGTGGAGGGGGAGGAAGAGCCGGAGTACCCGGAGAAAGAACCCCCGACGGTCCGCCCGAATTAACGGTGACACTTACTAGAGGAGAAAAATCCGACGCCGGAACCCGTAATCGAACCTCGCACCTTTAGCATTGGTGGCAGGCGCCTTAACCACTGCGCCACGGACCGCCCCATTGGTCATCCAAACAAAACCAAATCTATGATAATCGCCACTCGTCACTCAGATTATTAATTTTGTACATTAATTATTTTATTCAAATTGTCTTTTCTACCTGACCAAACATTACATGAGGCAGGCCTTTGGGACATCAGTGCGGATGCCTTTCCCCTTCGACTACAAAGAGCGACACGCTGCTCTAGTCCAGTTTTATCGTCTGCATGTTTTAGTTTTGTGCTCCAGATTATCTATAGACACACTGTGTGTCTGGAAACATGCAGTTCTTTATGAAGCAGATCCTCCTCACCTCCCTCCCTCCTCCCCTTAGTACTGTCATTACTGATTACACATCAGGCACTGCCCATGATCCATTTTCCGCGGCTTACACGAGCAGAGAAAGTGTGACATGGGGATATAGTTCAGCGGTAACAGTATCTGCTTAGCGGCGCTAATGCCCTGGGTTCCGTCTCATGAGTGAGCTTGGTCCTGCGCCAGCCACTAAGTAAGGTGCTCCGCTATAGCGGAGCACCTTGCTTAGTGGCTGGCGCAGGACAAAGCTCGCTCATGAAACTGGCCTCAGGTTTCGATCCTTTGGTGGGCCGTAATGGTTGGGGTTTTTCCTCAGAGTCATTCCATCATAACAGACTCGGATTGCGGTGAGGATGGTTGGGGGAGCGGGGGTACCGTCACGGATTCACGACGATTTTTATTTTGCGATTCACGAATAACGATTCCCCAAAAGCAGCATTCACATTTCACGGTGGAAAGAGACTATGAAGAGATAAGGTACCGCTTTCATAACCTCTTGCACTGGCCAAAAACTTTAACAACGGGGGTGGGAAGTGTGTGGGGGGTTGGGGGGGGGGGGCGGGCGGGCTGGTGGTGTGGGTGGGGGTGGGGGGGGGGGGGAGAAAGGGTTTCTTACTGCAATTTACAGCGGTTTGAATCAGAACCAGGACGTTTTCACGGATCACACAGAAAACCTTATTTCGGATTTCACGTTTCACGACGACCCTTCTTTCACCGCACGGATCATGATAATGAAGAAATTGCAATCCCGAATCACGAGAACCCAAACCGCTAATCACGCATCACGATTTTGTGCATGTCGTGCCTGTCCGTCTTTGTGTGCACAGCAGGCATTTAGTCATCAAGTAAGCGCGATAAAAATCCCATCTCCACTTTCAATCGAAAAGGGAAGGCCCATCAGGACCGGTGGGGCGGAAAACAGACAAACACCATGCATAGTGTATCTCGACAAAATGTCTTCAAAATGTTGAATTGGTCGGCAGACACAATGCAGATTCCGGCAAAACAGGGATACTGACGTGATCTGAAACCGATTTTGACCCATCCCAGGAACCAACCTTCCATGCATGCAGTCTTTTTTTGCTTTGTGCAGGAAGCATATGCTGACACAAGACAAGTCCTACAGCCAATCCCGTCCCATCTACGAGAGGCATACATTCTCATAAACCCTTTCATTGCAGGGGTTTATGAGAATGTATGCCTCATTGTTGACAAAGAAACCGACGTTCCATCCATGCAGTCTTCTTGGTTTGTTCAGGGAGCATAATTATGCTGACATGTCCTGTAGCCAATTCCGTTGCATCTACAAGAGGCATAGATTCTCAATAATCCTTGCATCGCAGGGGTTTATGATAATTTATTCATCTTGTTGAAAAAGATCAACGCTCTTTTCCAAGCTCAGATTTAGGCTGTCACGTTTCTTGCGTTAACTCATTCTATCCCAGACACACCACAGCAAGATAAGGATCGACCATGATAGTTCAAGGGTGATGCCAGAATAGCTTGGCGCCTATAGGCGCCAAGCTATTCTGGCATCACCCTTGAACTATCATGGTCGATCTGTGTCCTGCACTGCAATGCAGTATTCAGAGGACAACGGCAACATTTTAGGATTTCGGTGTTGGGGTAGAATGGGTTAAACGGCATAATTGCACCGAGTTTTTTTTTTATAAATAAAAATTGTATTACCCATCTCGTTTCATTTGCAAGAAGCATAGATTGCAACAAGCCCCTGATGCTGCAGGGCCTTATTCGAATTTATGCCTATTGTTGACATAGATCGGTCCTCAGATTGACGCTGTCAACAGGGTTGAGTTCGGAACTGTACGAGACGTTATCTCAACGTTTTTTTCTCTTTCAGAGTGCTTTAATTATTCTTTATCTTCTGACGAGCAAAAGAAATGAAACATTTTTGGAATCATCGGACATTTTGCATTATTATGTATTGCATATTGACGTTCTACCATTTTATATTTGTGACCCTGCATAGGAAACCTCAGCTTAAGTTGTAAAAACTGAAAATGTGATATTACGATTCCAAAACCACTATGCAATAACATAATTTGGAAGAAAAAACAAAACCAACAACAAAATGGAACCCTTTAGGATATTCAAATTTAGTCTTTTGCACGATGATCGGGAGAGCATGAGCCTTTTGGAAAAGGTAATAATTCATTTTTCATTTATTTCAACTTAATCTCGGGTTTCCTATGCAGGGTCACAATTTTATTCATAGAGTGAACATGTAACACACGTACCTGAGACACAGAATTTCATTGACTTCTGCAATCTATAAGTGGGCTCATGAAGATACATGTACCTTGCTTGCTCAACAAAAGACATCTGCGCGTATCACCCTGGGGGAAGTCACACCAGTCAAAATTAATGACTTAGCTGACACAACTTCACATGTACATCTGTGTTTATGAACAAGAGGATCTGTGTGTGTTCGGATGTGCGTGTACAGAGGACGAGAACTCCAGTAGCAAAACGTGCGCGGGCCCACTGCGGCCGTCGTGGGACCGAGGAACTTTGCTTGCTGGGAAGGGTTGGAGAGGGTGGGGGGGGGGGGGAGGTTAGGAAGAGGGTTTGGGGTGGTTGAGGGGGTCATGCAGTGTTCCATTTTCTGTCGTTGCCGTTTAATGCGAATATAAACCTCAATGACTTGACCTAGCGCGGGGCGACTCAAGTGGATTTACCACCTATAATGCGCGCGGTTGTAACCTGCTTTAGAATTGACAATTTATTATTCTCTTCTGATTATCCTTCAGCCCACTCTTCCGGAAGAGCGGGCCGGCCCGGCGCAGTCACGGATGACAGCCAACAACTAAGAGGCATAGATTCTCATAAGCCCCTGCAACTGCAGGGACATGAGAATCTATGCCTCTTGTGAGTTAAGGGTCTTTGGTTCGAAGTTGACAAATGACTGTTTCCGCATGTTTACAAAGGCGCTTTGAGTCGGGACGTCTCGACTGAGCGAGTGGCCATCCTAGATAGTGCTTAGGAAGCTGAGTGCGTGTGAATTTACAGCCGGGCATAATCAAAAGAGAGAGAGAGAGAGAGAGAGAGAGAGAGAGAGAGAGAGAGAGAGAGAGAGAGAGAGAGAGAGAGAGAGAGAGAGAGAGAGAGAGAGAGAGAGAGAAGCAGAAGAAGAAGATGATGATGATGATGATGATGATGACACTTTATTGTCAACGGTAAAAGTTTTGACAGAACTGAAGGTACGTCAGTTTACTCGCTACGAAAGTGGAAACTAACATAGGAGAAAGTAAGCATGCACAATACATGACATTATCACTACATATTTTACATCAATATACCATGGAATTTAACTAATAATTAGCATGAAACCATTTACAAAAGAAAACAATTAATAACAGAGAGCCGGCCTCAGTGCAGAGATTGAGAGACAATGACAATGACAATGACAATGACAATGAATTCTTTATTTTACAACGGTGAAAGTTTTGGCTGGCACAACCATTTTTCGAACTTGCCGTTGCTAAGAGAGAGAGAGAGAGAGAGAGAGAGAGAGAGAGAGAGAGAGAGAGAGAGAGAGAGAGAGAGAGAGAGAGAGAGAGAGAGAGAGAGAGAGAGAGAGAGAGAATGAATAAATTAATGAATGAATGAAACTTTATTTTCCAAGGCGGATAAAAGAATAGGTGCGCAGACCTGTTTTCATTCTTGTTCTTGCTACACACTACAAAACAAAATAACGTACACACACACACACACACACACACACGTGCGCGCTGGTGTACAATTGCCGCGTGCACAGGCTTGTGCCAGATTAGCTTGTAGCCTACAGGCGCCAAGCCAAGCCTGCACAACCCTCCACACACACACGCACACACCGTGACACACACACACACACACACACACACACACACACACACACACACATCAGTATATCATGTACACATACATTCTATCACTTAAAACTATACTACAGCGAATATAAAAAGTATAACGGATTGTGTACATAAAACCGCTATTGTTCTCATCATAAAAATCAACACGGCTCACTCCAACAAACATAAACAGGCATACACACACACACACACACACACACACACATGAACACAAAACCATCAGTCTGGGTTACCTACCATTTTATGTGAAAATGGGTTCCCATATTTCTATTTATTCTAGGGCTCTGGAGTTGATGCGAATGTTTAGAACTCACCTTATAACTAAGCTCTACAACTTAAAATAAAATAGACATTTTCTAGAAACAGAGCCACTGGATGGAAAAAAAAAATGGGTTTTTACCCCAAAAGTGGGTGCCTCTTACACAAAACTGGGATTACAGTGAAAATACCTCACTAAAGATACCTTTGGTTGATTTTACTATTATGATTGTTTGAGTGGGGTTGTAAGGGGGTTGGGGGAGGGGGGAGAAGTGTGTGTGGGGTGGAGGGGGTGGGGGGGGGGGGGGAGAGGGGGTCATCACTTTTGGTTTATAGAGCTGCTCAATGCGCTCTTATGAATGAAAGATTTTCATTATCAGTGGAATCAGTAGGTCATTTCAGAGGCGCACACTGAGTTGCACGTCGAACCACTCACAAATACTCATTTGGAGTGCACCAGATGGATCCAGTTGGCAAAGTCCCACATTCCACACTATAGGACAGCTAAGACTGAAAAGCAATCGCAGCGTTTATGGCGCGGTACAAGGTTTAAAACTAAGAAAATGTTGTTTTTAGAAGCGTGTCGGGCAAAAGTTTTTATGAAAACTGTTTTAAAACCTCTTTTAACTCAACTTTTCTTAATGTTAAAAGTGTTTTATTGTACATTACTTAACGTCCCGACAGCAACAAGGCTTTCTCAGGACGTGCCTGCACTGCTTGTGGAAAAACAACAACATACTAAACAGAACATTGAATGTATGTTGCCAGCCGGTCAAATACATTAAATAAACCTAACACATGGGGCCTACATAAAGCTAAGACCATTTAGCAACACACATCCAACATCAAGAGCTACAGGCAGTGCAGACAGTAGGGAGAGTTTTAAAAAGGCAAATACATTGATTGTACATTGCTTAACGTCCCGACAGCAACAAGGCTTTCTCAGGACGTGCCTGCACTGCTTGTGAAAAAAAACAAAACAAAACGGAACATTGAATGTATGTCGCCAGCCGGTCAAATACGTTAAATAAACCTAACACATGGGGCCTAAATAAAGCTAAGACCATTTAGCAACACACATCCAATATCAAGAGCTACAGGCAGTGCAGACAGTAGGGAGAGTTTTAAAAAGGCAAATACAGGTGAATGGACAAAGGGTAGACAGAAACACATGCCCCAGAATAGAGAGAAAAACCCACCCTGTGGGGCTGACCAGGGTGACCCTGGGAACTAAAAAATACCTAACCCCACCCAAGTCCCCCAGGGCAGACCCGGGTGGGGTAAAAAGGCAAATACAGCTCAATGGACAAAGGGCCGACAGACGGACACATGCCCCAGAATAGAGAGAAAAACCCACCCTGTGGGGCTGACCAGGGTGCCCCTGGGAAATAAAAAGTAGTTAACCCCACCAAGTCCCCCAGGGCAGACCCGGGTGGGGTTAAAAGTGTTTTAATTTACAAGCGTGTCGTAACTGATATGCATCTATTCCAACCAACGTATAGTGCTGGATATTTTTCCCATCCTCGCCTTCTTTCTTCGCTCAACACTCGACTTTCCAGTCCTTCCCTGAAACACCCCCAACCGGTCTGCCCTCAACACTCGACTTTCCAGTCCTTCCTTCAAACACCCCCAACCGGGTCTGCCCTGGGGGACTTTTTAGTTCCCAGGGGCACCCTGGTCAGCCCCACAGGGTGGGTTTTTCTCTATATTCCGGGGGCATGTGTTTCTGTCTACCCTTGGTCCATTCACCTGCATTTTCCTTTTTTAAACTCTCCCTACTGTCTGCGCTGCCTGTGGCTCTTGATATTCGATGTGTGTTGCTAAATGGTCTTAGCTTTATTTAGGCCCCATGTTGTAGGTTTTATTTAACGTATTGGACCGGCTGGCGACATACATTCAATATTCTGTTGAGTTTTTGTCACTAGCAGTGCAGGCACGTCCTGAGAAAGTCTTGTTGCTGTCGGGACGTTAAGCAATGTACAATCAATCAACCTTCCTTCAAACGGACAGCATTCACACAAATAATACTTTACTATTACATCAGAAAATGGCCCATCCAAGCCTGCACTCTTTTAACTGCACTAAACGCCTGACTCAGTGTAGCAGACGACGCATGAAACGACGCTGACTCTGTGACGTCATTTCCATTCAATCAATTTGTGCATACAATCCAAAAGGAGATGCGGCATTGATAACATCGACAAACCTACAAAATAAAGCAACAGGTTCAACCAAAAGGTCGGGCAGGACAAAAGACAACAGCAGCCTCACCCAAAGTCTAAACGTCCTCTCTTACAATGCGCACTCATACAATCACTTCACTTCTTAGCAACCGGCGCACGAATATAATTATAGGCCAAGTCAAACTAAAACAGAAGATAGTGGCGGAAAACCCTTTAAAATAGAAACAAACAACGACGTTTCAGATCAAATATTCTTCATCTGACATGGAAACAAACGTAGAAAACGAATAGGCTAAGTCCCTGGTGAACGTATACATGAATCTCAAAGTGTTGTTTCACTAGACATGACCTTTCTCCACATCACCCCGGAAGTACATTACAACTCAACACTTTTTTTTAACAAAACAACCACACCCTCAAATAACAAACCTAATTTTGTAGAAACATCAACAATTTACACCCTGAAACAACAAAATATCCCCCCTGACCCATATCAGCTATGAAGTTATTTATAGCTGAGAAGGGTGATGTAATACATGATACATGCTCATTTTCAGGGTTCTGTGTGCACAACACACACATTGCTGGGAGGGACAAGTTTTCAAACACACTACCGGCGTGTCTGTTAAACACAAAAGTGCATGTGTTAACGCCAAAATGAGAAAAACGGATTTTTTTACATTTTATGAATCTTTACCGCAAGACAATGCAGAAACAACCCTCAGAAAAAATGGGTGTCTGACTTGGGAACCCAGAATTATACACCCCCCCATTTTCCATAAGGATGGTAAAGACAGTCACACATTTTACCTCTTTCGTCTACACACACACACACACACACACACACACACACACACACACACACACACACACACACACACACGCGCGCGCGCGCACACGCACACACACACACACACACACGCGCGCAGAGAGAGAGAGAGAGAGAGAGAGAGAGAGAGAGAGAGAGAGAGAGAGAGAGAGAGAGAGAGAGAGAGAGAGAGAGGACTGAGATGCTGGTGGGTTTCCGCCACACAAGTACTCTCCGTTCTGATGATGAAACATAGTAACACTGAGACACATTTAGACCATAGGGGCCTGACGAGTGGTGCTTTGTCTAAATGCAAATCCGCTGCGCCACCGGGTGCGCTCCACCGCGTCCTCTAGCTCAATTAAGTACCGAATTGAGCTAGTGGACGCGTTGGCAGACAAACAAAGAACTGAACAAATAAAGAAAATACCCCCCCCCCCCCCCCCCCCCCCAAAAAAAAAAAAAAAAAAAAAAAAGGAAGAAATTGAACGTATGTAAGTACATTTACGTGTAGTAGGTAGAGAAGGCGCTAGTACGGTGGAGCCTGTTTTATTATATTTTTGCAAGAAGAACATTGGCCATAACTAACAGGACAGGCGCAATTTTAACTCATTCAGCCCAGACATACCACAGCAAGACATGGATCGAGCATCAGAACAGAGAGTACTTGTGTGGCTGAAACCCACCAGCATCTCGTCTCTCTCTCTCTCTCTCTCTCTCTCTCTCTCTCTCTCTCTCTCTCTCTCTCTCTCTCTAAGGGTGATGCCAATATATCTTGGCACAACCACCCCCCCCCCCCACTCCCAAAGCCCCATCTCCCCCTCCACTCCACCCCAACACCCCACCCGAGCCATGACGTAAACGTAACGTAAGTCAGACACAATACAGTAAGTACACTTCGGATAAAGAAAACCGAACTATTTTTCGTTGTATAGTCAGAGGTTTGCTATACGCTTAGTCATTTATATATAAACTGTGTGGTTGTGTGGTTGAGATCCCTGCAGGAAATTGAGAAATTGTTGGGTTGAGATCCCTGCAGGAAATTGAGAAATTGTGTGGTTGAGATCCCTGAAGGAAATTGAGAAATTGTATGGTTGATATCCCTGCAGGAAATTGAGAAATTGTGTGGTTGAGATCCCTGAAGGAAATTGAGAAATTGTGTGGTTGAGATCCATGCCTTAAAAAGGTTTCTATTTCCAGAGAAAAAAAACAGCTTAAAAAGAAACACGCTCAGGAAAGACAGTTACAAAACAGTTTATTAATATCTCGGGTAAATAGACAAACAAATATAAGGATCAGTCATATTAGTGGCAAAACATTTCATTTACCGTTGCCGCTGTTTGAATCGGAAGTTAAACTTTCCAGTCTTTTTGGCAGATTTCAGAAACAGGGGCCAGTTGCATGAGCGAGCTTTAGTCCTGCACCAGCCACTAAGCAAGGTGCGCCGCTATACAGGGGCCAGTTGCATGAGCGAGCTATAGCTGCGCACCTTGCTTAGTGGCTGGTGCAGGACTAAGCTCGCTCATGCAACTGGCCCCTGGTACAGTACAGAGAGATATGTATCTATTATGAAAAACAAAATTAGCTGTTTTTCACGGCTGTGGTTGCCATATTTGGATTTTTTTGTAAGATAGTTAAAATTTGTTACCTTTTCTGTTAACTTCTGGTAATTTGTGTAGACTGCAGTTGGAAGCTTTTTGTCCTGATACCGTTCATTATCTCCGAGATATCCACTTCTTTGTTTGCTGAAATTCTGACAATGGTCTGTTACCGATACACGCATGCAGACATTCACAATACACGCTAAAAGAACACTCTCTCTCTCTCTCTCTCTCTCTCTCTCGCTCTCCGGGAGCGTCAGCACGCATTCATATCGTGCTCCAGCTCGCAGTGGATTCATGTGTCTTAAGTGAATTTGCCAAGTATGATATTTGACACACGGGTTTGTGATTGTGTCTCCTACATTCTGGCGATTTTTCACGTGAGAGGATGGAGTTTTTCGTGAGTAATGACTTATGAGTGTTTTCCCATAATATGATTTCCACTGAACTCTCTTGTCTTCCATTTTCAAATTTTGTACACGTGTGCGGTGACTCATATGGCCTCCAGTGTTTTGTAATCAAGGGGCGTCAGACCTGGCTACGCCTGTCATCATAGTCCCAACACTGTGTAAACACACCAGCGCAGATGCCTGGCCCAGGGGTCAGGGGTCTCACCTCATCATCCGACCGCCTCTATTTCTGTCAAACATAAAAGCAGAGATAGGAGAAATAAGAGTTTCAACTCTCGTGGAGCCCTGGGTTTGTCAAAATTGGTCGCCGAAGACAACCCAGTGCAAATCATTGTCGACCACTGAATATCTTTTCATTTATACCAACGAAAATCCGTAAACATTCAACTGCGCCTGACCGGTGCGCCTTTAGATAAATACAATTTGCATCTTCAGACCCCCTCCTTACACCAGGTTTTGCCACCCGTGACCGACCGTGTATTGTCAGGCCAGGTGTGTGCTCGTAATCTGTGCGTTGTCTGTAGGCGATTAGTCTTTGTGTGGTGTCAGCTAGAGTGATGGCAAGATGGGCCCGACCACACGGTCCAAGCTAGGCTTCACACAGACAAACGTAGAAGAGATAAGACGTACTCTGGACCCCATTCAGATCACTTACCATACGGACCATACGAAGCTACCAGTGTGGCGAAAGGTGTTAAATCTACGCTACGTTGACGAATTTCGGCCTCAAGGTGTTACAACAACCTGGGAGGATTATGGAGAACACCATACCATTTATGAACACCTAATTGACCCAGATTTGAGTAGTCTGCCCAAAGACCTTGTGCATTCAACTATACGGCTGAAAGACGGTAGGCGGCAACTACTTGTCATTCATGTGTATTACACAACAGCAAGTTTCCTGGTGCAGGGCCGGTCCTGCCGCCAGTGGGTGGACAGGGAGTTTGCGGCACTGAGAGACATCGTAAACGCCTTGGCTGCCCAGTCTGGACACAGTCAGCTGGCGCTGCCGTCTAGAGTTGACTCTGCACTGCCAGTGGACCATGACTCCTTGACCAACACTGAGATGGACGACACCGTCAGCCCCACCGGCAAGGACAACGCCATCAGCGGCAGCTGTGCTCGCGCTGTCATCACAACTCTCGTCGGAGACAGTAGCACCACCATCAATACCAGCGACAGCGTCATCAGTACTGGTACTTCTGACGTTGGCATCACCGACAATCCCACCACCATCACAACCAGTGACAACGTCGACAGTGTTAGTGCTGCTAATACGTCTGACATCGGCAGCAGTGGCACCACCATCAGCGACAGCGTCAACAGTGCTGGTGCTGCCAATACGTCTGACATCGGCAGCACTGGTACCACCATCAGCGACAGCGTCAACAGTGCTGGTGCTGCCAATACATCTGACATCGGCAGCACTGGCACCACCATCAGCGACAGCGACAACAGTGCTACTGCTGCCAATATGTCTGACATCGGCAGCACTGGCACCACCATCAGCGACAGCGTCAACAGTGCTGGTGCTGCCAATACGTCTGACATCGGCAGCAGTGGCACCACCATCAGCGACAGCGTCAACAGTGCTACTGCTGCCAATACGTCTGACATCGGCAGCACTGGCACCATCATCAGCGACAGCGTCAACAGTGCTGATGCTGCCAATACGTCTGACGTCGGCAGCACTGGCACCACCATCAGCGACAGCGTCAACAGTGCTGCCAATACGTCTGACATCGGCAGCACTGGCACCACCATCAGCGACAGAGTCAACAGTGCTTGTGCTGCCGATACGTCTGACATCGGCAGCACTGGCACCACCATCAGCGACAGCGTCAACAGTGCTATTGCTGCCAATACGTCTGACATCGGCAGCACTGGCACCACCATCAGCGACAGCGTCAACAGTGCTGCCAATACGTCTGAGATCGGCAGCACTGGCACCACCATCAGCGACAGCGTCAACAGTGCTATTGCTGCCAATACGTCTGACATCGGCAGCACTGGCACCACCATCAGCGACAGCGTCAACAGTGCTTGTGCTGCCAATACGTCTGACTTCGGCAGCACTGGCACCACCATCAGCGACAGCGTCAACAGTGCTACTGCTGCCAATACGTCTGACATCGGCAGCACTGGCACCATCATCAGCGACAGCGTCAACAGTGCTGATGCTGCCAATACGTCTGACGTCGGCAGCACTGGCACCACCATCAGCGACAGCGTCAACAGTGCTGCTGATACGTCTGACATCGGCAGCACTGGCACCACCATCAGCGACAGCGTCAACAGTGCTGGTGCTGCCAATACGTCTGACATCGGCAGCACTGGCACCACCATCAGCGACAGCGTCAACAGTGCTGCCAATACGTCTGACATCGGCAGCACTGGCACCACCATCAGCGACAGCGTCAACAGTGCTTGTGCTGCCGATACGTCTGACATCGGCAGCACTGGCACCACCATCAGCGACAGCGTCAACAGTGCTATTGCTGCCAATACGTCTGACATCGGCAGCACTGGCACCACCATCAGCGACAGCGTCAACAGTGCTGCCAATACGTCTGAGATCGGCAGCACTGGCACCACCATCAGCGACAGCGTCAACAGTGCTATTGCTACCAATACGTCTGACATCGGCAGCACTGGCACCACCATCAGCGACAGCGTCAACAGTGCTTGTGCTGCCAATACGTCTGACTTCGGCAGCACTGGCACCACCATCAGCGACAGCGTCAACAGTGCTTGTGCTGCCAATACGTCTGACATCGGCAGCACTGGCACCACCATCAGCGACAGCGTCAACAGTGCTTGTGCTACCGATACTTCTGACATCGGCAGCACTGGCACCACCATCCGCGACAGCGTCAACAGTGCTGGTGCTGCCGATACGTCTGACATCGGCAACACTGGCACCACCATCCGCGACAGCGTCAACAGTGCTGGTGCTGTCAATACGTCTGACATCGGCAGCACTGGCACCACCATCAGCGACAGCGTCAACAGTACTGGTGCTGCCAATGCTTCTGACATCGGCAGCACTGGCACCACCATCAGCGACCGCGACAACAGTGCTAGTGCTGCCAATACGTCTGACGTCGGCAGCACTGGCACCACCATCAGCGACAGCGTCAACAGTGCTCGTGCTGCCAATACGTCTGAGATCGGCAGCACTGGCACCACCATCAGCGACAGCGTCAACAGTGCTAGTGCTGCCAATATGTCTGACATCGGCAGCACTGGCACCACCATCAGCGACAGCGTCAACAGTGCTTGTGCTGCCGATGCCTTTGACGTGGGCAGCACTAGCACCAACGTCACCATCAGCAACAGCGTCAACATTGCTGGTGCTGCCAATACGTTTAACACCGGCAGCACTGGTACCAGCATCGCCACCAGCGACCATGACAGCAGTGTTCCCGCTGCCAGTACAACAGACGCCGGCGGGGCTGGCACTCATCCATCTGCTCCTGTTGCTGCAGTGTCCACTGAGTCTGCGTGCCAGACAGTCTGCCCGGTAGTACTCAACCCTGACCCCCTGGCTGTTGAGCGCCTGATGGCGGAGATATCGGCTCTCCGATCCGCCGTTGGGGAGATCCGCCACTCGTACAACATCGAGGTGGATTCGCTGCACACGGAGATTAGACACCTGCTTGAGCGGATCACCCAGCTGGAGGGGGAGAAGGATGGCCAGAAAAACGACAGGAAAAGCGGCAAGAAGAACCCGTCACCCCCGTCCAACACTCGGCCCAAGCAAGCGCTGGAAAAGTCGCCAACCTCAACGACAACTTCTGAGCCCCCGCGTGCATCTCCGCTAACCCCCGAGCGCAAAGAGCCGGCACCAAACCGACCATCTTCAGATACCGACAAAGCCACCGACCTTTCTGCACTCCAAAACCCAAAGCCCGGCACCCAGACGCTACTACTCGGCGATTCGATACTACGCGGCCTTCATGGAGACCTGATGTCTGTCACTGGCACAGACAAAGCGCAGGTCGTGTCAGTGTCAGGCCTCGACAGAGCCGGCATCCTCCAGCACCTTCACGATGCCGACCCCACGAATGCAGTCACCACAGTCGTCATGCATGTCGGCATCAATGACTGTAAGCGTGGGTTCGTCATCGGCAAGAAGGGCTGGAAGGATGTGATTTCTGCTGCCAGACGAGTCTTCCCCAAGGCAGAAATCTTCATCTCATCCATCCTGCCCACGATCAACGAACGTCAGCAGCCTGATCCATGCGTCACAGACACCAACCTTTGTCTCAGGGAGGTGTGCCACTCGCTGAAGGTAAACTTTATTGACAACGACCAAGTGTTCTACACAAGGACCGGCGAGGTAAAGAGCGGGTGGTTTAGAGACGCCATCCATCCGAACAAGCGGGGCACCAGTGCTCTCGCTGTAAACATCAAGCGGGCGTACTCTGGCCGTACCTCCAACATCGTAACCCGCCCCACTGAGGCTAGACACCAAAACCCACACCGCCACGGACAGCTAAATGTACCCGGGCATGGCGGTAAAAACGGGCATCCCGGCCTTCGAGACCAAGGGCCTCAACACAGTCAGCGCCCTCAGCACGCAGCCAGTTCAAGCTTGGCGCCCCGATTCCGCGAGGAGCAGGCTGTGACGAAAGTCTTCAGAATGGCGCCCAGATTCCACCAAGAGCAGGCTTTTGCAAAAGACTCTAGTCAGCACGATCCGAACCATGCTGACCGTACACCAGCGCCGTTTGCTTATGGCGGTGGATCAAAGGCCGGGGCTGCTCCAGAACACAAGCCACAGCAGCCCGGCTATGATCGCACATCAACACTCATGGGCGCCCCTTCCTACATGGCAGGCGGTCGACCTGTGTACCCCTACCCGTACCCCAAACCCCCAACTTTCCCCTACCCCCCGCCGCCCCCACCCCCTGGAGTGCCGCAGCTTAGTGAGAGTGACTGTGCCGCCTTGTTTTCGCTTCTTCAAAAGTTCAGGCCACGCGCCGGAAATTAGGACACGCGTGATAGCCATTTCGACATTCTTTGATAAAGTCCCACTGTGCGCGTTTTGTGGACCAATTATTGACAGTAATTTCCGATCTGCTATTACCAATTCCCGATTTAAATATACTTTTTTCACTTAGCGATTTTTTAAAATATTATAGTTGTACCATTTTCTTAGACTTTAAATTTGTTTGTTTTTCTTTCTTCTTATTTTTAAGTCGTCAAATTAGCTTTGTGTATTATGAACTTTGTCGCAGGTGAACGTGCATAGTTCCTTGACAAGTCATTTTTTATTTGTTCTCTTTTATAGTTGCTGACTTTGTTATTTTTTGTTGACATAACCAAGCAAGAAAACCGTAAACATTCTGCTGAACTTAGACTAAGCGCGTGATAAACATTGTGTTTCTTTGCCGTGTATTTTTTTTATTGAGCTTATTTAAAGCATTCTATAGATATTGATATTAGTTGATTTTTATTTTTTATTTTGTTGGATTATTTTTTGTGACCATATTAATTTTGTATTATATTTTTCGCTACATTTGTGTTTTTATCGACATGCAAAATCGTAATCTAAATACTGTTCCGAAACGAACAGACGAACTGAGAATTGGCCATCTTAACATATACCATCTAGTTAACAAGGTGCCCGATTTATCCGTGTTCCTAAACACGCCCTTACATTTTCATATTTTTGGTGTGTCCGAGTCGAGGCTTAAAAGTTCAATAAGGGATAACTCCATTTCTGTCCCAAATTTCTCAGTACTCCGCAGAGATGCCTCAATCCCACAACACACTGGACTAGCTGTATATATACATAATTCAATACTTGGTAACGTCAAACGGCGACAAGACTTAGAGTCAGCTCAAGTGGAAAGTTTGTGGGTAGAAGTGAAGACATCTAAATCACCCCCCGTCCTCATTGGCTTTATTTATAGAAATCCCGCAGCCAGCTGGGACTGGTATGATGACTTCGTAGCAATGATGGATAGCGTAAATCAAAATAAAGCTGACGTTGTTCTTCTGGGCGATTTTAATATCGATCTTTCTAAATCTAAAGGGTCCAATGCTGCATGGGCGTCAACAACAGCACTATTTGGTTTAGAACAGTTAATTAAAACCCCCACTAGAACCACATGTACATCTTCAACCCTGATTGATCATATTTATGTGACAAATGATGATAAAATATCAAATGTACATGTTCCCTCCTTAGCTGTCAGTGACCATAACCCAGTATGTTGCACAGTCTCCATGAAACTAGACAAAGAGAACAAAAAGAGACATAAAACAATTAAATATCGTTCTTTCAAAACATTTAATAACGGCGACTTTCTGCGGGATCTGCGCAATACTCCTTTCAGGGACGTGTATAACCACACTTCTCCTGACAGTGCCCTGTCGTACTGGATGGATCTATTCCTTGGAGTCCTAAATAAGCATGCGCCCATACGAGAAAAACGAGTTAAGCACTCTACCCTGCCACCCTGGTTAACAGTAGATGTCAAACAGGCCATGTCATTTAGAGACAAACTTAAGAAAGAAAAACAGTTTGATGAATATAAAAAACAACGAAATCGTGTTAAATACTTAGTGAGAGCGTCAAAAAAACTGTTCTTCCAGGAAATGATTAGGGACAAAAAAGATACAGCATCGGTGTGGAAAGCCCTGAACGTTATAACAAAGGGTAAATCAGCCCCTGAAATACCATCCCATTTGTCAGCTGATATATTAAATAAGCACTTCCTATCGACAGCTGAAACACTTGCTCAGTCAGCTGCAAGTAGTAACACAGAGTACCAAGTTCCTAGTGTACTGGAAAAATACTGTGAGGCCAAAAATATGCTGCAGACATTCATCATTTCTGATATTACCGTCGCTGAAGTCGGCAAATTCATCTCTAGCATGCCGAACAAAAAGTCCACCGGGATGGATGGTATAGACAACAAAATTCTGAAAATGTCACTACCATATACGGTAGAGGCACTCACTTATATCTTTAACCTCTGTATAAAACGCAGCACGTTTCCAACTATTTTCAAAGAGGCCAAGGTAATTCCAATCCCTAAATCAAAAGATCTTGAAGATGTCAATAACTACCGTCCTATCTCACTTTTGTCGGCCCTGTCAAAGCCCCTTGAAAAACACATACAAAAACACCTCCTCGATTTTCTAGAAAAGGGTAATTTCATAAATATTCATCAGTCCGGCTTTAGACCGAAACACTCATGTCAGTCAGCACTGGCACACATTGTAGACAGCTGGCTGGAATCAATAAATAAAAACCTGATGTCTGGAGCTGTTTTCTTAGACCTACAAAAAGCATTTGATCTTGTCGACCATGACATTCTCTTAAAAAAGCTAGCAGCATACCATATAAGTGAAACTGCCATAGCATTTTTTAGATCATACCTAAAAGACAGAAAACAAAAGGTATATACTCATGGAAAATACTCTAAACAAGGACAAGTTAACTACGGTGTCCCCCAGGGGTCGATCTTGGGACCTCTTCTATTTATAATATTCATTAATGATTTGCCTTTGCATATTACTAACACTGATGTTAATTGCAACCTGTTTGCGGACGATACGAGCCTCCATGTTTCAGGTAAAAAAACAGCTGACATTACCATTAGCTTACAAAGTAGTCTCAGCGAGGTTTCCGACTGGTGTAGAGAGAATCATATGGTTCTTCATCCAGGAAAAACAAAGAGTATTTTAATCACTACACGACAAAAACACCAACGCCGACCACAGCCGTTACATTTACAACTGAACGCTAAACCGATAGAACAAGTCACAGAGCGTAAATTCTTGGGAATACACGTTGACGAACAATTATGTTGGGAGACGCATATAAATACAGTCTGTAAAACCATTGCTAAAAACACTTTCCTGTTGTCCCAGCTTAGACAAGTAACGGATACACATACTCGTAAACTGTTTTTTCATGCCCATATCAAGTCTCACGTTGATTATGTCTCCACAGTGTGGGACGGTTGTAGTGATGTTCACATGAACAGGTTAAACTCTATATATAAAAGAGCTGTCAAAATGATAGATACGCGGCCCATTCCTACCACAGACAAATTTAGACATCTAAACATTCTCGGCCTACGTCAACAACTTAGTTTCAACAAATGCATCCTCATGCACAAGATATTAAATAACATGACACCGCAGTATCTAACCACCAAATTTGTGCCACAGCAAGAACGCGAACGGTCCTCAAGGAACAATACTTTACCCCTACCTCTGCCTAGAATTGACCTCTTTAAAACTAGTTTATTCTTTTCTGGACCGTTTGTATGGAACACTATTCCTGCACATTTGAAGACTATAGCCTCACTTGGAATCTTTAAAACGAAACTTTTCGATTACCTGATGAGCCAAACATAACAACACTGGGCATTTAAACAAACCCTGATGGTTAATGCTTTTATGTAATATAATTATGCATTTATCTATATTGTTGGTGTGTGTGTGTGTGTGTGTGTGTGTGTGTGTGTGTGTGTGTGTGTGTGTGTGTGTGTGTGTGTGTGTGTGTGTGTGTGTGTGTGTGTGTGTGTGTGTGTGTGTGTGTGTGGTATAAGATGAATGTTAAGTGTTATTATTTTGTGTCATTTTTTTTTTAAATTTATTGTTGCATGA
>BTPG01000007.1:45587992-45607992 GCA_036245525.1 Semisulcospira habei
TCCTAATTTACAGGTTTAAGAAATTAGGTTCTAGTTTCTTTGAGTCACTGAGTATATCTGTAACTAATCAGAATGGTAAACCAGTTGTGATGCATGATTTTAGTTGTTGTGTTAGAAATTAAATAATTTTATTTTTGTTTATAAAAAAATGAGTGGTCTTGGTCCAAAGCCTAGAATATACCGTTTGCATGTCAGTGTACAGAGTTGAAAGATTTGGCAGACGTTACAGGATTTTGAGGAAACGGAATGCTGGAAGGAAAATTGGAGAAATATATGGTTTTGAACTTGATTCCTATGGCATTGTACAAGAGAAAAGTAATTGTTGACATAAAAGACGGTGAAAAAACAGATTCCTAAACTTGGTCAGTACGTGATGTTACTGTACCTACTCCACCTGTAAATAATGCGCCTTACAACTTAATACATGTGGGTAATAAGTGGGTTGTTTCACCTGTACCGGCACCACCACCCACAATTGACTGGGACATAAAGATATGAATTTATTAGTCCTTATGTATTACACTTGATGATGAAGGCGCCTTAGTGTTTAGGAAGGTTGTTAATTCTGGGCCGCTTATTGTAAGCTTGTTCCAAGTTTTGCCCTAGACAACAATAGCAGAGAAAAAACTGAAAGTTGAAATTATGAAAGACGAAGATATCTTCTTACAACTAGAAAAGGGTAGATCAGATACTTCTGTTGTGTTTATGCCAGCAAGCATTAGTCGTGGCTAGAGAAGCGACAATAGTATTTGAAATTATCATTGAAAATCTGTTGCTACTGCAAAAGAGGCTCAAATTGCACAAGGAAATTAAACTTACATGGAATGAAGCAGTAACAGAATCATCAAAGGTCTTTTATTGCCATTACAAAAAATAATGATGTTATTAACGTTTCACAGCAGTCTTCCCGCTGTCAAGGTGGTGGTCGACAAAACAACTTTTGTTCGTCTAACTTACATAAACCTTGAACACATTGATCTTGTTGCATTTTATTATGCTAGTAAATTGTATACTTTTGAAGAGTTGCAAAACGTAATTGCTGATTAAAAAAATATTTGTAAATAAAAAATGGTGAACTTGTATCCACAAATACCACCTGAGCAGCTTGAGCGTGATAAAACATTAAAGGCAGATTCATTCCGTTTAATGAATATTACAGAAGCGTTGAAGTATTTGGAAGAAGAACAAGCAAAATACTCGAGGTGTAAACGCCGTGTACAATACGGTTTTCAATTCTGTACACAACACATCAATGGCTATGGGGGTGGTTTCAGCCGGATTATCTGTAGGAGGTATAACTCTTTTTGCAACGGGGGTGGGAAGTGTTATAGGAATTGCTGTTGAAGGTATTGGTCTTGTCACAAGTCTAGCATGCTTTGGTATGGAAGCTATTAACAAAAGATTTTATATGAAGTTGCAGAAGCATGAAGCATTAAGTACGCTCGCAGCAGCTAAGCTGACGAGTATGAAACTTATTATTAGTAAGGCTTTGGAAAATAATGAAATTGACGATAACGAATTTAAGCGAGTCCAGGATGATTTAGCAAATTACAAGCAACAGAAGTCTGAAATACAGAATAAGATGCGTAGTCAACCCGCGAATGTTGAAGAGCTAAAGAAATCTTTTTTAGAGGAAGGAAAGAAAATAGGCGTAGAAGAAACTATGAAAAAAGTTTACGGACTGTTAGGCAAGTAAAGATCAGTTTTGGTAATCATTCATTAATTCTGAAATACTCTTCACAAAGAGATGTCATGCCTTTTATGCCTGCTCATTTGACGCCATCAGCCCCACCACCAGACTATTACTAAAAAAAAGTTTTTTTATTGTCCTTGTATCTTGATAAATCTGTCTCAGTGACTTGAGTCAAGTTGTTGTAAGAACTTAGGGTAAGTAATTAATAAGTTCTTAAAGGTTACCATGCAGGTTCCTAGAAGTTAGTTGTAACTTGTTAATAAGTATTAAGTTTCGATTGACATCACTTGATTGGGATAAGAGATAGATAATATGACACTCCCAGGATAATAAATTCAATAGAGTCGCATCCGTCATGCTCATCATTTTTTAAAAATTAAAGGGTTGATTCGGAAATAACGAGAGTGTAATGGGATAACTGAATTTTGTTATTAAAAATAGCGTAAATTAATGACGGATGCGGCTCTATTGAATGTATTGTCCTGGGAGTGTCATATTATCTATCTCTCTTTGCTTCTGTAGCAGCCAACCGTGCCAGAGCCAACAACAAGCCCCGCCCCATGATCGTGAAGTTTGCGAGATGGAGGGACAAGATGGACGTCCTGACCAAGGGTCGTGCTGCACTCAAGCAAAAGGGGGTTAACGTTGCTGGCGACTTAACCAACCGGCAACACGAACAGATCAGACTGCACCGGGAGAAAGGCTTGCGGGCGTACTACAAGGGGAACAAGCTGGTCGTCGCTGGACCCCTAGAGCAACGGAACCACGACACCGACAACTTCGGCCGCCGTCCTGCGACAGACAGCCTCAACAGAAGACCGGACAACCGTATCCAAGGACTCGGTGCCGCCGCAGCTACTGGTCAGCAGGTCAACGCAACACCGGCACGTGCGTCACACTCGGTACCTAAACCAGCGAAACGGCGCCGGCCACACAGTTCCCCTACAATTGAGGTCGGGGACGAATCCCAGTGACCCGTGATATGTCGGCCAAGCCGCGTCTCCCACCTCAATTGCACGGGATGTGTCACCGATGCGCGCGTGTGTGTGTGGATCAGCCAATAGATAGTGTGTTTTATACACTTACCTTTCTCTCATGGAATGTTGATGGACTGTGGAGCAAATTATCCGACCCAGACTTTCTACAATATGTAAGTAATTATGACATTGTGTGTTTGTTTGAAACATTTTTAGACAATGCTTTCGTCCCGCCTGACTGCTGGTCTGATTTCACGTGTTTTTCCTTACCTGCAGTCAAACTGTCACGTCAAGGAAGAAGCTCGGGAGGTGTTGTTGTGTTAGTCAAAAAATGTGTATGCCAAGTTTGTTTTCCAAGTGAACATGACATGCGCTCAAAGTGTCTTTCTTAAACTTGACAGATCATTGTTTGGTACTGAATGCGATGTGCTTTTGGTCGCGTGCTATGTTGCCGCCCAAGGATTCACCATTTTATAGACAATTACCGTATGACTGCTTGTTAGAAGAATTAGAACAGTGTCTTGCTCGTGTCGAGCAATTTGGAGACATTCATTTCCTAATGTGTGGTGATTTTAATGGTAGAATTGGGGATATTTGTTTCAGCTTGATCCTGATGAAACGCTACTAACTAATACCGCTCTATTTGAACCTTCACGATTTACTGAAGATATGACTGTAAATACATTTGGAAGAAAACTATTAGATTTGTGTGCATGTTTTGAACTGATGATTTTGAATGGGTTCTGTAGCCCTGATCTGTCAAAGCACCTAACATTTATCTCACCCACTGGTTGTAGTATTAATGATTATTTTGTTGCATCTCCTGACTTTATTTGTTTGTGTGACAAACTTGAAGTTGGCGAGAGGATAGAGTCTGTGCACTTGCCGCTGGTCCTTACTGTGTCTTGTGTACGTGTATCACCCCACAACGATGTTTCTGATGATGATACGCAGTGTTTTTCTTTTGATAAGATTATCTGGGAACCTGCTAAGGCCCAAACGCTCAGCGACAGTTTAACTACTCCTGCATTCCAGGATGCTCTAGTAGCTGCTACTGCTGAGATCGATGATGATATAATAGTGCATTAGACATTTTCACATGTGCTATCAAAGGACGCTGCTAGTTGCATGACAAAACAATTTCATTCCTCCACAGGCAACACACACAAAACAAACACCGCTAGTCACCCTTTTTGGGGTTTGACCAGGAATGCAGAGAATGCAAAAATGCGAACGCGTAAAGCCCATACACAAAAAATAAAACCATGGAAAATAAAGCCAACGTTTGTAAATGACAGAAAACAATACAAGAGATTACTTAGAGCTAAAGACAGTTAATTTTAAGAGGGAAACTGTTGACAAAATTCTTGAGTATAGACATAACTCTCAGGCATTTTGGAAGGAATAAAGAAATGGAAAAGAAAAACGTCGTTTAAGAAACAATATAACAAAGAAGCAGTGGTTTTGATCACTTCTCTAGCATTCTAAATGGAAACATAGCACAGCAAGAAAATAATGATGATGTATTTTCTTCAGAAGACTCTGAGTCTGATGAAGCCATATTTCATGACCTAGATATTAACATAGAAGAAGCAGAAGTTATTGCTGCTTTAAAACATGCCAAGAGCAGGAAAGGCCCCCGGGCCTGATGGAATTATAAATGAAGTTCTTAAAGTTTCCAACCCAGCTATCATCTCCTTTCTCACTAAGTATTTTAATGCTTTATTCAACAAAGGGTTGTTCCCAAGCGAATGGTCTAAAGCTATTATTTTCCCACTCCACAAGAAAGGAGATGTAAATAATCCAGATAATTATCGTGGTATTGCTTGATTAGCTGTGTTAGTAAACTGTTATACCTACATTTTGAACAGAAGGTTAACAGATGGGCTGAGGAACACACATATTCTGTCTGAAACACAAGCCGGGTTTAGGAAATCCTATTCTACTGTGGACCATATGTTTACACTTTATGCTATTGTTCAAAAACAACTTCTACAAATATACGAAAGTCTATGTGGCTTTTGTTGACTTTCGCCAAAGCCTTCGATACTGTTAAAAGAGGTGTGCTTTGGAATATTTTACTGAAGGTTGGAGTGCGCGGCAAAATGTTATCAGCTATGAAGGCAATGTATGACTCGGTGAAATTTTGTGTTAGAGACAGCCTGAATTGTACAGCGTTTTTTGAGTGTTTCCAAGGTTTAAAAACAAGGATGTTTAGCATCGCCGACATTGTTCTCCTTTTTGATTAACGAGCTTGCTGTGTACATTATTGAAAATGGTAAACATGGTTTCCAACTAAAATCCGATGCAGCAGAACTGTTTTTGTTGATGTTTGCAGATGACATTGCTTTGTTTTCGTCAACCCCCAATGGCCTTCAGACTCAGCTGAACAATTTATACAAAGAAGCATCTAAACTTGGTTTGTCTGTTAACCTAGACAAGACAAAAATAATTGTGTTTCGAAATGGTGGATATTTGTCAAAATATGAAAAATGGATTTACGGGGGAACGAGGGTAGAAGTTGTCAATATGTATAAGTACCTTGGGTTAAACTTTACCACACGTTTGAGTTTAAACACATCCGTCGATGACTTAGTGACTAAGGCAAAAAAATGTGTAATCGATATTTTCTGTATGTTGAAGAAAATCAACTGCGCTAGTCCTGATGTTTTTTTCAAGCTGTTTGATGCGCAGGTGTGTCCCAATTTTGTTGTTATGTCTCGGAAATTTGGTGTATAAACGAGTGTGCCGAAATTGAAAGAGTCCATACATTTGCATGTAAACGTTTTCTTAATGTCAACTTCCGCACACCGAACCTGATGGTTTATGGTGAACTTGGTCGATATCCACTGTCAGTATTAACGTCAGTAAGATGTGTTTCCTACTGGCTTCGACTCTGTGCTTTACCTGTTACTACATTTGCAAATATGGCTTATCATATGCTTAAGGATCTAGACGATAAAGGGAAAGAAACATGGGTGTCAAAGATAAAGAATTTGCTTTTTCGAAATGGGTTTGGTCATGTATGGATTTCACAAGGTGTTGGGAAACAGGAATGCGTTTATAAACAAGTTTAAACAAAGGATGGCTGATTGTTCCAAACAAAACTGGTCATCGAAGCTTTCTGAGAGTGAACGTTTTACTGTGTATCGTAGTTTTAAACATTCACTTGTCCAAGAAAATTATTTTGAACTGGTTAAGCCAACCTATGTCAAAAATCTATACATTAAATTTAGACTTGGCATAACTGAATTGCAAAGTAACAAACAAAGATATAGTACTCTCAATGCTGTAACGAAAGTGTGTCCATTGTGTGCCAATGCTGTGGAAGATGAAATTCACTTTATGTTTTTACTGTCCATTCTACGATAAACTGCGTGTCAAATACCTATGTAAGTTGTGACCTTATGGAACTCAAAAAGAAAGAATTGTGTATCCTTGACACTACCAACCCGCAGTCTATTGCCGATTTAGCAAGATTTGTATTTCATGCATTTAAACTCCGTAGCAGCATGCTTGTATGATTCCACGTGCAAACTGTGGTTCTTACTCCGACCTGGTCTGTGTGGTACACGGCTGTGGCCTGGATTTGGATACCGCATTTTACATGTAGGTCAAAAGTGGCTATTATGTGCTGGCGTAGATCGAATGGAAATGTGTGTGTGTTGTGTGTGTGTGTGTGTGTGTGTGTGTGTGTGTGTGTGTGTGTGTGTGTGTTGTGTGTTGTTATAAACATCGCCTTATGGCTTTTATATACACCTGAATTATAAATTATTGTAATGTCTCACTCCATTGTATGGACATTTTGTTCTGAACAATAAACTGTCTGAGTCTGAGTCTCTCTCTCTCTCTCTCTCTCTCTCTCTCTCTCTCTCTCTCTGTCTGTCTGTCTGTCTGTCTGTCTGTCTGTCTGTCTGTCTCTCTCTCTCTCTCTCTCTCTCTCTCTCTCTCTCTCTCTCTCTCTCTCTCTCTCTCTCTAGTTAGAAGTTAAAACGACTAAGTCCTCGCCTGTTCTTATAGGTTTTGTATATTAGAAACCCAGCGGCCTCAGCCTCCTGGCAGCACGAGTTTTGTGTTAATGATGGATGTGGTTCAGGAGTCCAAAGGTGATGTACATATTTTGGGAGACTTCAACATAGACTTGCAAAAGCAAGGACACACTTCGTGGAGATCCATGTTGAATTTTTTAGGGTTGAAACAGCTTGTCCAGTCACCTACTAGAGTGACTTCCTCATCTTCAACGCTGATAGACCATGTATATAGCACAAATGTCAGCGTTGTAAAAAATGTTAGAGTACCTAATATTTCCATTAGTGATCACTTTCCTGTTTGTTTTACGTTGTCTATTAGGTTAGCTAAACAGTCAATCAAAGGACACACTACCATAACGTATAGATGTTTTAAAAAATTCGACCAAACTGCTTTTTTATATGACCTATCTTTAGTACCATTTTATGATATACAAAACTGCAAAAACCCTAACGATGCCCTCTCACGCTGGTACGAGCTGTTTCTCGCCGTTCTGGATAGACACGCGCCTAAGCGCATCAAACGCGTCAAATATCCTGTTATGCCGAAATGGCTCTCTGGTGAGATAAAACAAGCAATGGAAGTAAGAGATGAATTAAAACGAGACAAGAAATTTAATGAATACAAGAAGCAGCGAAACCATGTCAAATCTCTAGTTGGTAAAGCACAGAGGCAAAATGCAGAACAAGTTATTGCCGACGGCAAAGACATCCGTTCAGTCTGGCAGGTAATAAACAATTTCACCAAAGGTAACAGTAAACGATCGCCTAATATTCCGCCCGATCTTACTGCTGATACGTTCAACGCTCACTTCATAACTGTTGCTCAAACTCTGGCGAAGTCAAATACACCTAACCCTGTAAACTACACTTGCTCTCATCAACTACGTCACCATAGTCAACAGAGAGCCTGCGGCCCATTTTTAGTACCGCTTATGACTGTCCTAGATGTAGGCAAATCTATTTCCAGTTTAAAGAACAAATCGTCTTGCGGTCCAGATGGTATTAATAGTCAAATTTTAAAACTATCTCTGCCCTACGTCGTCGAATCCCTGACCTTTATTTATAATTTATCGATCAGACACAACGTTTTTCCCGACGAGCTGAAAAAAGCGAAAGTAATCCCGCTTCCCAAAAGCAAAGATTTATGCAACCTAAACGAGTACAGGCCCATTTCCATATTATCCTGTATTTCAAAACCGCTCGAGAGACATATCCATACTCATCTTCTAAACTTTCTGGAGCAAACCATCTGATAACTGCAGCACAATCAGGATTTCGACCTCTACATTCGTGCCAAACTGCCCTCAATCATTTAATTGATAAATGGCTCTCTGCCATAAATGACAGTAAAGTATCAGGTACAATCTTTCTTGACCTGAAAAAAGCTTTGATCTTGTCAACCACTCTATCCTACTAAAAATAAATACCATTCTATCACATTGACTCAAATACTGTCTCCTTTATATCTTCCTATCTCAGGGACAGAACACAGAAAGTACTGCTAAATGGCAAATATTCCTCTGATGGTTTAGTAACTTGCGGTGTTCCACAGGGGTCTATTCTAGGGCCCTTATTATATAATCTATTTATTAATGATCTGCCACTGTGCATATCTCATTTAGACGCAAACTGCGATCTGTTCGCAGATGACACGACCATACACACATCTGATAAAGATATCGCAACCATTAATAAGGTACTCCAACAAAGTCTTGATGAAGTAGCAGGCTGGTGCAGCGATAATCACATGATTATTAGTATTCCAAAGACAAAGAGCATGTTAGTTACTACACGTCAGAAACACCAGCATGGCCTACCACCTTTAACACTCTCCTTAGATAGACAGCTTGTTGAACAAGTAACTATGCATCGCTTATTAGGCGTTATAGTGGACAACCAATTAAGCTGGGGGCCGCATTCTGACTCAATATGCAAAACAATCTCCAAAAATATGTTCCTGATATCAAAACTACGCCATATAGTTAATACTGATATCCGTAAACTCTTTTCCATGCGCATATCAAAACGCATTGTGACTACAGTTCTACCGTCTGGGATGGATGCAGCGAAGTTCACATGAAAAAAGTTAATTCATTGTATCGTCGGGGCATTAAATTAATACTTCCCGGTCCTACTTCGACTGATGAAAAATTAAAATCTCTCAAGTTACTAACATTGAAGAAACAGTTTGAATTTAATCGCTGTGTTCTACTGCACAAGATCATGCACGGAAAAGCCCCACCCTATCTAAAAACTCTATTTTCCGTCAATAATAGGAAAAACACGAGAAATAGTTCGATCCACCTTCCAAAAATTAGATTAGACATCTGTAAAACCAGTCTGTCTTTTTCAGGCGCTAAAGCGTGGAATATGTTACCTTCACACCTGAAATCAATTTGTAAGATTAGCGTCTTCAAAGATCGCCTCCATAAATATTTACTTCAGAAGTAATAGTATGTTTGGCTCCCTTATGCTACTATTCGTATAGTTAGTGACAAGTTTCCTATTACCTAATACTCTTCTACTGTTGCTGCAGATTATGTAATAGCTCGACTGTCTGCATCATGTCAGGTTCATACCTGCGTATATAATTTTTTTTTTTTTTTTTAATTTTGTATTTCTATTTTTTTCCCTCTGAGTGGTGGTGGTGGTGGGGGGGGGGGGGGGATGGGTCTTTTTACTTACATATGTTTTATCTTTTGATGTATCATCTGATGTATTTTATATGTGTAGAGTAGCAGGACAGTTTGGAAGATAGGCATTGCTATGCCTAAAACTTTTTATCCTGAATAAAAACGTTTCATCATCATCATCATCATCATCATCATCATCATCTCTCTCTCTCTCTCTCTCTCTCTCTCTCTCTCTCTCTCTCTCTCTCTCTCTCTCTCTCTCTCTCTCTCTCTCTCTCTTCTCTAGCATTCTAAATGAAAACATAGCACAGCAAGAGAATAATGATGATGTATTTTCTTCATAAGACTCTGAGTCTGATGAAGCCATATTTCATGACCTAGATATTAACATAGAAGAAGCAGAAGTTATTGCTGCTTTAAAACATGCCAAAGCAGGAAAGGCCCCCGGGCCTGATGGAATTATAAATGAAGTTCTTAAAGTTTCCAACCCAGCTATCATCTCCTTTCTCACTAAGTATTTTAATGCATTATTCAACAAAGGGTTGTTCCCAAGCGAATGGTCTAAAGCTATTATTTTCCCACTCCACAAGAAAGGAGATGTAAATAATCCAGATAATTATCGTGGTATTGCTCTGATTAGCTGTGTTAGTAAACTGTATACCTACATTTTGAACAGAAGGTTAACAGACTGGGCTGAGGAACACAATATTCTGTCTGAAACACAAGCCGGGTTTAGGAAATCCTATTCTACTGTGGACCATATGTTTACACTTTATGTTATTGTTCAAAATCAACTTCTACAAAATAAGAAAGTCTATGTGGCCTTTGTTGACTTTCGCAAAGCCTTCGATACTGTTAAAAGAGGTGTGCTTTGGAATATTTTACTGAAGGTTGGAGTGCGCGGCAAAATGCTTTCAGCTATGAAGGCAATGTATGACTCGGTGAAATTTTGTGTTAGAGACAGCCTGAATTGTACAGCGTTTTTTGAGTGTTTCCAAGGTTTAAAACAAGGATGTTTAGCATCGCCGACATTGTTCTCCTTTTTGATTAACGAGCTTGCTGTGTACATTATTGAAAATGGTAAACATGGTTTCCAACTAAAATCCGATGCAGCAGAACTGTTTTTGTTGATGTTTGCAGATGACATTGCTTTGTTTTCATCAACCCCCAATGGTCTTCAGACTCAGCTGAACAATTTATACAAAGAAGCATCTAAACTTGGTTTGTCTGTTAACCTAGACAAGACAAAAATAATTGTGTTTCGAAATGGTGGATATTTGTCAAAATATGAAAAATGGATTTACGGGGGAACGAGGGTAGAAGTTGTCAATATGTATAAGTACCTTGGGTTAAACTTTACCACACGTTTGAGTTTAAACACATCCGTCGATGACTTAGTGACTAAGGCAAAAAAATGTGTAATCGATATTTTCTGTATGTTGAAGAAAATCAACTGCGCTAGTCCTGATGTTTTTTTCAAGCTGTTTGATGCGCAGGTTGTCCCAATTTTGTTGTATGCCTCGGAAATTTGGGGTATAAACGAGTGTGCCGAAATTGAAAGAGTCCATACATTTGCATGTAAACGTTTTCTTAATGTCAACTTCCGCACACCGAACCTGATGGTTTATGGTGAACTTGGTCGATATCCACTGTCAGTATTAACGTCAGTAAGATGTGTTTCCTACTGGCTTCGACTCTGTGCTTTACCTGTTACTAGATTTGCAAATATGGCTTATCATATGCTTAAGGATCTAGACGATAAAGGGAAAGAAACATGGGTGTCAAAGATAAAGAATTTGCTTTTTCGAAATGGGTTTGGTCATGTATGGATTTCACAAGGTGTTGGAAACAGGAATGCTTTTATAAACAAGTTTAAACAAAGGATGGTTGATTGTTCCAAACAAAACTGGTCATCGAAGCTTACCGAGAGTGAACGTTTTACTGTGTATCGTAGTTTTAAACATACACTTGTCCAAGAAAATTATTTTGAACTGGTTAAGCCAACCTATGTCAAAAATCTATACATTAAATTTAGACTCGGCATAACTGAATTGCAAAGTAACAAACAAAGATATAGTACTCTCAATGCTGTAACGAAAGTGTGTCCATTGTGTGCCAATGCTGTGGAAGATGAAATTCACTTTATGTTTTACTGTCCATTCTACGATAAACTGCGTGTCAAATACCTATGTAAGTTTGACCTTATGGAACTCAAAAAGAAAGAATTGTGTATCCTTGACACTACCAACCCGCAGTCTATTGCCGATTTAGCAAGATTTGTATTTCATGCATTTAAACTCCGTAGCAGCATGCTTGTATGATTCCACGTGCAAACTGTGGTTCTTACTCCGACCTGGTCTGTGTGGTACACGGCTGTGGCCTGGATTTGGATACCGCATTTTACTTGTGGGTCAAAAGTGGCTATTATGTGCTGGCGTAGATCTAATGGAAATGTGTGTGTGTGTGTATGTGTGTGTGTGTGTGTGTGTGTGTGTGTGTGTGTGTGTGTGTGTGTGTGTGTGTGTGTTGTTATAAACATCGCCTTATGGCTTTTATATACACCTGAATTATAAATTATGTAATGTCTCACTCCATTGTATGGACATTTTGTCTGAACAATAAACTGTCTGAGTCTGAGTCTCTCTCTCTCTCTCTCTCTCTCTCTCTCTCTCTCTCTCTCTCTCTCTCTCTCTCTCTCTCTCTCTCTCTCCAGTTGTTGGCGAAATGCTCATGGCCATAAGGAAACAAAAAGTACACAAATTACGAGTGGGTCACCTCAACGTTTTTCATCTTTATAATAAGGTATCTGACCTGTCGGCGTTCCTTAACAGTCCCACACCGTTTGACATTGTTGGCCTTACCGAGTCACGCCTAAATTCAAATATCAGTGATGATGCCGTGATAATTCCTAATTTTAGTATCATGAGAAGAGATTCCTTTTGCCATGGTCAAACAGGCATTGCTGTATACGTTCATCACTCTATTGACCACATAGTCCGTAGGCGTACAGACTTAGAAACGGCTGAAGTAGAGTGTGTGTGGATTGAAGTCAAGAGCCCGTACTGCTCACCGTCATTTGTCGGGTTTCTTTACCGTAATCCGGCGTCTACCTTCGAGTGGTATGACAGTTTTACTACTAACCTAGACAAAGTATATAAAGGACACAATGACGTCATTCTTCTAGGTGACTTTAATATAGACATGATTAAACCCCATCCCGCATGGAAAACTACATCTTCTTTATTTGGCCTAGTACAGCTAGTTAAATCCACCACCAGAATTACCGCCACGGGCTCTACGCTCATTGACCATGTCTATACAAACAAGCCGCAGGCGGTGACCGATGTCAGTGTCTCAGATCTTAGTGTTAGTGACCATTGCCCCGTGATTTGTTGCTGGTCTATAAAACTCCCCAAATTAAAGAAACATCATCATACCACAACAAGCTACAGGTCATTTAAGCATTTCAATCGTAATGAGTTTCTACACGATCTTAGTAACACTCCTTTCGACGAGGTTCTTCTCACAGATGATCCAGATATTGCGCTCTCCACTTACTTACTTACGCCTGTCACCCCTACCCGGGTATAGGCCGTCGACGAGAGACCTCCAGCAACTCCTGTCCTGTGCTTCTCCTTCGATTCTACTCCAGGTGGTTCCCAGTCTCTTGATGTCTGCTTGGAGGTCTCGACGCCAGGAGTTTCTCGGCCTACCTCTTTTCCTCTTTCCCTGAGGGTTCCATGACAATGCCTGCCTAGTGATACTGGAAGCTGGCTTTCTCAGACTGTGACCGATCCATCCCCATCTTCTTCGCCCAATTTCATTCTCTGCTGTTATCTGCTCTGTTCTCTCCCAGAGTCTGACGTTGCTGATCTTCTCTGGCCAGTGGATTTTCAAAATTCTTCTAAGGCAACTGTTCATGAAGGTCTGTACTCTGTTGACTGTGGTTTTTGTCAATCTCCATGTCTCTGCTCCATATAGGAGAACTGCTTTTACATTGGAGTTGAACATCCGGACTTTGGTGTGTTGTGACAGCTCTCTGGAACTCCATACTTTTTTCAACTGGAGAAAGGCTGCTCTGGCTTTACCGATTCGTGCTCTGACATCTGCATCAGTGCCGCCTTTTTTGTCTATGATGCTCCCGAGATAGGTGAAGGACTCCACCTCCTCCAACGGGGTGCCAGCAAGCAAGACTGGTTCTTCCCTGGTTGCGTTCAGCCTCATTGTCTTTGTTTTCTGTTTGTGAATGGTGAGGCCCACTTGGGACGAGATGTCAGCAAGCCTCGTGGTCTTGTCCTGCATTTGTTGATGAGTGTGGGACAGTAATGCCAAGTCGTCTGCAAAATCGAGGTCGTCAAGCTGTGTCCACAGTGTCCACTGTATTCCACTTCGTCTGTGCTCTGTGGTCATCTTCATGACCCAGTCTATGGCCAGTAGGAAGAGGAACGGAGACAGCAGACACCCCTGCCTGACACCAGTTCTGACCTGGAGCTCTCTGGTGAACTGCCCTTCGTGGATCACGCGACATGTCATGCCATCATAGCTGCTCTTGATCAGGCGGACGAGCTTTGTGGGTACACCGTAGTGTCGTAGGAGTTTCCACAGAGTCTCTCGGTCCACACTGTCAAATGCTTTCTCATAATCCACAAAGTTGACGTACAGCGGGGAGCTCCACTCCAGAGACTGTTCCACGATGATGCGGAGAGTGGCGATCTGGTCTGTACATGATCGGTTCTTCCTGAATCCTGCTTGCTGGTCTCTCAGCTGGCGGTCAACGGAGCTCTTCATTCTTTCTAGGATGATCCTGTTGAAGACCTTTCCTGGTACTGACAGCAAGGTGATTCCTCTGTAGTTGGAACACTTGCTGAGGTCGCCTTTCTTGGGAAGCTTGATTAGGTACCCCTCCTTCCAGTCAGCCGGCATCACCTCCTCTTCCCAGATCTTTCCAAACAGTGGGTACAGCATCTCAACTGTTGTCTCTAGGTCTGCTTTCAGAGACTCCGCTGGGATGCCATCTGGCCCTGCTGCTTTGCCATTCTTCAAAAATGCCACTGCTTTTCTGATCTCTTCCCGGCTGGGTCTGTCACAGCTGATGGGTAGGTCAGTCTCTGCCGGCTGGATGTCGGGGGGGTCGGGTGGGCTAGGTCTGTTCAGTAACTCTTCAAAATACTCGGCCCATCTGTCGAGTTGGTCTGCTCTGTCTGCAATAGGCTTGCCTTCTTTGTCTTTTACTGGTCTTTCTGTATGGCCATACTTACCCGACAATCTTCTGGTAATGTCGTAGAGCTGTTTCATGTTGCCGCTGCCTGCTGCCTTTTCTGCCTCTGCTGCCAGGCTTTCTGTGTAGGCCCTCTTGTCTGCCCTGATACTCCTCTTCACCTCGCGGTTGGCTTCCGAGTATTCCCCCTGTGCCCTTACTTTGGCTGCTCTCGTGCGACTGTTGTTGACCGCTGCTTTCTTCTGCTTCCTCGCTTCTATCTTCTTCAAGGTCTGTGCCGACAGCCAGTCCTTGTGGTGGTGTTTCCTGAACCCTACAGTGTCTTTGCAGGTTGAGTTCAGTGCCTCTCTAACTGCCTTCCACTGCTGCTCTGTGGTGACCGCCTCCTCTTCATTTACTAGCTCCTGTAGCGCTTGAAACAGGTTGGACAGCACCAGTTTGAACTCTTCTCTAACTCCAGTTTCTCTCAGGAGGCCTACATTATAGCGCTGTCTTCTTGTTGTCTCTGTGCGGCTTTTCTTTAGCTTGAGCTTCATTCTTAAGGTAAGCAGATGGTGGTCTGAGGCGACATCTGCTCCCCTCCTCACTCGAACATCTTGAAGGGATCTTCTGAATTTCTTGCTAATGCAGATATGGTCTATTTGGTTCTCTGTTGTATGGTCAGGTGAGACCCAAGTTGCTTTGTGTATTCTTCTGTGTGGGAAGATGCTGCCTCCAATGACAAGTCGGTTTAGAGCACAAAAGTCTACAAACCTCTCCCCGTTCTCACTCATCTCCGAGCCTAGTCCCTGTCTCCCCATCACCTCTTCGTATCCGGTGTTGTCCTCCCCTATTTTGGCATTAAAATCGCCCATGACGATGGTGATGTCTCGCTCCGCACATTTGTCCACGGCACTCTGGAGTCGGTCGTAGAACTCCTGTTTCTCTTCCTCGTCACTGTCATTGGTGGGCGCATAACACTGGATGACGTTCAGCTTGAGCTTTTTCTTGGTTCTAAAGGCTGCTGTTATAATTCTTGGCCCAAGAGGTTCCCAGCCCATCAGCGCTCTCTGTGCCACTGGTGACAGCATGAGTGCTACTCCTTCTGTATGGGGGGCATTCTCCTCTTCATGACCTGAATACAGAATCATCTCCCCACTTAACAGCCTTTTCTGGCCAGACTGCGTCCATCTGGCTTCACTGATGCCTAGCAGGGAAAGATTGTACTTTTGCATTTCCGCTGCTATCTGGGCGGCCTTGCCGCTCTGGTACATGGTCTTGACGTTCCATGTGCCCATGGTTGTATCCCTGGATAGAGAGAGGCGGCTCGGTCCTGTGGCTTCCGAAGACTTCCGGCTTTCACCACAGGACGTCATAAGTCTTCTAGTAGAAGAACCTTCCTCCTCCAGGAAAGGAATTACTGTTAGTCTTTTCGTCGGCGTTTTTGTAGCTATTTCCTTTTTTGCAGGGTGGGGAAGCTACCCCCACGCCCAACCCCCTTACTAGGAGGACCAGGGGTTTTCTGTCGGGGTCACCTTCCCTTAGACCATGTTGGTTCACGGCACCTTATTTCATTCGGTGCACCCCTCTCACGAGGGACCCCCTATCCACCACCCAGGGGACGCGCCTCAACGCCGTATGGTCCCAGCGCGAGGGCGCTCTCCACTTGGTACATATTATTCCTTGGAGTATTAGACAGACATGTGCCGATTAGAACAAAAAGAGTAAAGAGTGAGATACTTCCCCCTTGGTTGACAAAAGAAATAATGCATGCCATGCGAAATGACCTAAAAAGAGAAAAGAACTTTGATGAATTTGAAAAGCAGCGAAACCGTGTGAGGTTAATGGTGCGCGCCGCGAGGAGGGACTTTATCCGCAACACTGTCAAGGACAACAAAGATGTGTCAGCAGTGTGGCGGGTACTGAATTCGATCACCCGAGGCAATAGCAGTAGGTCAATAACCATCCCCAGTAATCTCTCCGCCGACAAATTCAACGAACATTTTCTGTCTGTAGCGGATTTGATAACTACTCCTAGTCGTGATACAGAGGCTGACATATGCCCCGATTACTTAGTTAATTTCTGCAACAGAAAAACAACTGGCACTCCACCATTTAGTATCCCCATACTTGCTGTGCACGAAGTGGGCAAACTAATTAGTGACCTAGCTAATAAAATTCCTCCGGCCATGATGATATCAACCCACAAATATTAAAGTTGTCTGTACCATACATCATTGAGACCCTAACTTATATTTACAACTTATGTATTACAAAAAAATGTATTCCCTACAGACCTTAAAGTCGCAAAAGTCGTTCCACTGCCAAAATCAAAAGATCGTACTGACCCTATTCATTCATTCATTCATTGACTCCATTTTTTTTTGTCCCACTGGCACTATACAGTGATCGGGGACTAGCCTTTACATACTTTAGTTGACAAAACGCTACATATACGAAGAATCAATTATTTAAAACTGAGGTTAAAAATTTGGTCTCCCACCCAAGAACATCGGTCGACTATATACAATACTCCTTTACTTTATTACCAGAAAAAGTTAAAATGAGAATAAAATTTCAGGACCACCTGGTAAAAAATTCGAACGTTAAATATATATACAAACTAACGGTCAGGATAATGACCAGCACAAACGGGGTCCAGGGCCAGCAACGCCCACCGCTATACTAGGTTATACTATAATGTGTCATTGAAATATTATACATATTAATCCGGTAAAGATAGGAAGGTTCAAAATGTCTGTTATTTTGGCTAAAGTGTCAACGTCAGCGGTTTCGAGTATAACCTGAAGAGACGAGGCTCCCGGATACGCGGTTCTAAGACCTGTACACTCGGCGGCGAAGGCCACACACTCCAAGACCGCATGGTCAGGGGTGAAGCCCTCGCCGCAGAGACAGGCCGGGCGAGCCAGCCTGGCACGCCAACCACCTGTGCAGATCTATTGATAGCCCCGTCTACGTAGGGCAGCTTGTAAATAACGTGATTTTTCTTAATTCTATAGGCAAGGATGCCCGGACAGTCCCTGGCCAATAATAATTTGTTTTCATTATTAATCTCAGTTATTACTTTGTTAATCTTATTTTTTGTTTCTAAAATAGTATGCGAGAGCCGCACGGGCTGGGCGCCCGGAACACCCGACGCACCAGCCCGGGCGGCCCTGTCAGCAGCCTCGTTACCTAGGATACCGACATGGGCGGGGACCCACTGGAGAGCGATACTGATCCCTCTAGTACTGAGTTGATTAATACATAGATTTATCTCTAATATTATATCGGGTCTGCCAGATCGGTCGTTATTTTGTATACTCTGCAACGCTGATTTAGAATCAGTGCAGATTAGAAATTACTGACCCTAACAATTATAGACCCATTTATCTGCTGTCAGTATTATCTAAGCCCCTCGAAAGGCATATACATAAACACATGTCTGACTACTTAGAATCACGAAAGTTGCTCCATTCGTCTCAGTCAGGATTTCGCCCTCGGCACTCATGTCATACGGCTCTGAGCAGATTAACAGACACATGGCTTTCAAATATGAATAATTCGCAGCTGACAGGTGTAATTTACCTTGACTTTAAAAAAGGCTTTCGATTTTGTCAACCATACAATATTGATTTCCAAACTCAGTTAGACCCGAGAGTGCCTTCCCCTTACGTCAGCAGCAAAATATTGCCTCTGTCCTCGAGTACCTTCTTTTTTCCAAATTACTTGGACAAAATGCCTGTTGCCGGTCTACCGCCAACACTGGAAGCCACACTAGAGGCCCTGCTGCAAAATAGCCACGTAACATCGTGGAAAGTGGCCGAGGAAAACTGTTAACACTACGGTCGTCGTGTTGAGACTGACGACCGGCCAGCCACCTGACAACATGGCTCCTACACACCGACCCGCCAACAGCTACTACAGGAAAAAGTCGCCCAGTCAGCTTCGCCGTGACAGACAAAGGGCGGAGGAAAGGAGGAGAGGACAACAAGAGACTGAGGCAAGTGAAAACGAACATGATCATTTGCATTCTTTATTTATGGCAACACCCCATCAACTGAAACAATAATAGGTGAAACCGACACGCCACAACACGTCAACTACACGCCAGCAGATCGCTCAGTGAGTTCACGTGCATCATGCCGCTTACTGCCTGGTGACGGTGTGTTGGGTACAGCTACCGTGCCGGAAAATCCGTGCAGTATTGACCTTCCAGCAGGTGCAAGTGCACCCCAGAACAGTACAGTACCCGATCCGTGTGGCAGTAAGACTGACAGTGTCATAATGAACGCAATGGCAGAAGGCTATAATATTAACATTATCATGGACTATATTGCAACATTGACAGATGTGCCCTTACAAAGGAAAATCAGAGACAAACGAAGAAATCGTGAGTTCCACAGAGTCGTTCTCAATCCCGATGACAGCAAAGGAGATGCTATATGTGAGACGGACGACTTTGTGTTCCACTTTGACTGGTCATCTGACAACAGGAAACCTTTCTACTGGCTGGTGAAGCGTGTCCCTGATCTCCTGACCCAGGAGGAACGGGTCATTCTACACAATCTAGATCACTGGCCCAATGCTGACAGGGAGAAACTGATCGAACAGCTGACTGGCGGACTGCAGTCCATGCGCACTATTGTGGACGTGTCCATGTGTTTCCTAGGGTGACTGACAGTGCTTCACGGTCTATTTCGTCAATCGGACATTGTCGCCTTGCGGCGTAGAGTCGAACTATAAAAGAACTGATTTGGCATACCATTTCGGGTCTGACTGGTTTCCAGTCAAATTTGATGATGTCCATTTATGGTAATATTTTGAAGTCCGGGTTTGTAACCCCCATATCCCCCCCCCCCCCTTGCATAAGGGCTGTTAGCCTACTGCAATAAACTTCTGTTCTGTTCTGTTCTGATTTCCAAACTTAAGCATTATTTTCGAAACGACATGGCTGTTTCGTTGTTTACGTCATACCTCGAAAACAGGAACAGAAAGTAATTGCTAATGGCGCCTACTCTTCTACTAAACATGTTAAACTCGGAGTTCCGCAGGGGTCAATTTTATTTCCTCTTTTATTCTGTATTTACATAAATGACCTATCTTTAAGTCTCACCTACGAAGCAACACAGTGTGATATGTTTGCCGATGATACCTCAATCCACACAGCTAATAAAGACATAAGTGTAGTTGAAAACGGCCTTCAACAAAGTCTCGATGATATAGCAGCATGGTGTAAAGTCAACGCTATGATTCTGCATCCTACTAAAACAAAATCTATGATTATTGCAACACGCCAAAAGCATCAGTTGAAACCATTCGGCTTAATTTATCACTCGGCAACGAAATCCTAGAACAGGTAACCGAACATCGTCTATTGGGGGTCACAATTGATAATCAGCTGAGGTGGCAGATGCACATGGACAATGTCTGTAAAACGGTCTCTAGAAATGTCTTTATGTTATGGAA
>BTPG01000007.1:45610492-45825237 GCA_036245525.1 Semisulcospira habei
GTGGCCAGTTACAGGATGTCTGAGGAATGTGGCCAGTTACAGGATGTCTGAGGAATGTGGCCAGTTACAGGATGTCTGACTTTGGTGGTATCAGTCAGGCTCGCTATAAGCAAAGTCGACTCTAGTTTGATCAGACGGCATGTGTTTTGACACTAATGAGGTTTCGTTTGCTGCGAGCGACTACCAGGCAACAGCGAACATCTCCAAGAGGCATAGATCCTCATGAGCCCTCCGGGCGCATGAGGATCTATGCCTCTTGGAGATGTTCGGAGTGTTGTCTATGCTTATGGTCTGTCAAATACAAACGCACCTCTTCTACATCAGATTGTGTTTTCCAGATCAAAACGGTGACTGCCAAGATGATGTTTTGTCCATGACCCATTTGATCCCAGCGTGGGGGGCCCTACTTCCTTTGTTCTTAGTGTGGGGCGGCCATACCTCCCCTCACACTGCTTGTCTCCGATGGTCAGCGCAGCGAGGGAGATAACCAGACTGACCTTCCCTTAGGTCTTCACTGTGTAAAAATATACATGATCTTTGGCCCACCCAAAAAGACCACCTCTTCAAGATCCAGATCAATATCTCCGACCAGCCCCATCCTAAGGCCTACCGTAAGGAGAGAGAGAGAGAGAGAGAGAGAGAGAGAGAGAGAGAGAGAGAGAGAGAGAGAGAGAGAGAGAGAGAGAGAGAGAGAGAGAGAGAGAGAGAGAGAGAGAGAGAGAGAGAGAGAGAGAGAGAGAGAGAGAGAGAGAGAGAGAGAGAGAGAGAGAGATTGTGTCGAGGGGTGTCACTGATTGTGAGCTCGGCTGTTTTTATTTATTTATTTATTTATTTATTTATGTATTTATTATAATTTCAATGAGAGCGTGCGTTTTACCTGTGATTTTTTATTAATGTTATTTTTGTGTGATTGTGTCATATTAAATCTGTGATATGGTAGGGCAAAATCCCCTAAATATTCCTATCTTAATAATGTATAGTTTTTATAAAGCGCAATATTTCCAGACCGAGCTTACGGGCCTCGGATCACTAATTAAAGTATCTTTTGACTTGAAAAAAACCATCCTGAATTTGAAGTCGCAGCTGGAACCGAGCAAGAGGCATAGATTCTCATGAGCCCCTGCGACAGCAGGGGCTCATGAGAATCTATGTCTCTTGCACTTGCAATGCGGAAGGATATTTTCATGAGAGACTTGCCGCATTCTTTTCGACACATACTGACATATCATTACATGCACCTGAGCCGCACCTTGTAATCCAGGCTTTTCGGAAATTCCCGAAAGTGCCGAATCTTTACGTCACACAGACGCTCGTGCACATTACAATAATATACCTACCAAAAACAATAAGGTGGTTCCCCATGCATTGTTTTTTTTTTTTTTTTTTTTTTTTGCTTACGTCAAAGAAAATTGGCATGCTTGAGTGAAGACATTATTTCTGGAACACGGCATGGTTAGTCGTTAATCGCGTTTCACGCCCGTCACGGGTCTATATATATTGTTACCCTTTCCTTTGACCAATAGAAAACATGCTTTCATAAGGTCTTTGGACACCGATTAACGTCAACGTACAGTTGTAGGTGTCAATGAATATTTTATGCTTTTATAGCGATTCATGTTTTGTTTGCATTTTGTTTGCTGATCCAATTTGATTTTAACGTTCGTATATATACATATAAGTCAGTAAATCAGTGTAAACAGGCGGAGATGGCAGTTGGGGTGGCGGGGATGAGGGGGGGGGGGATGATTTAGGGGAGGAGCGACCGGGGCATATACGAATTGATCAGTCTAGTTCAAGGGTGGTGCCAGAATATCTTGGCGAATCCAGGCGTCAAGCTATACAGCCACAACCTTGAACTATCAAGGCCGATCCATCTCCTGAACCTTAATAGTAGTCAGTCGTCAGAGACCGGCACCAAACTTGGGATTTCAACACAAGCAGGGCTCAGGGGGCTTCTTTAGTCGCTGGGTACCGGCCCCTTAGTGTACATGCAGCCGTTTAATTACTCAATACATGTAAGGCACATCCCACTAAGCAAAGGCCCCAGGGCCGACGTCGGCCACAGTGGGCCCGCGCACGCCAGTGCGCGCGCCCACTGTGGCCGATGTCGGCTCGTTAGCCTTTTGCGTACTGGGATTTGCACTTTTACTGTGCCCGCAATAGTCCCAACTGGCTTCGTCAAACACGTAATTTCTGTACGTATTTTTAGCACATCCTGAACGGCTGAACAAATACCTTCTTCCCTTGGCATGCATGTCTTCCTGTGTTTATTAAGAAGCGTGTGACGCAAAGTTTAATTAGGGCGGGTGACGAAAGTCTTCAGTTCCGGCCAGTCGTGACATGCGACGGCTGAATGTTTTCATTTGTGTCATGACAATTCCGATTACACTTTGGGTACAGGGTAGGGTGGGTACAGGGTAGGGTGGGTCCGCTGGCAGGGAGGTATCTGGGACATGGCGGTGCGGCGGGGCTCGGGAATGAGGGGCTGGGGGAGGGAGGGGGGGAGAGATTGACAGGGGCGGATCTGTAAGAGACGGGGGTCGGGGGTGGGAGGGTAGGGGGGGGGTCCAGGTGTTCCGGACCCTCCCCCCCCCCGACCCCAAATTCTGTGAATGTTGGAACAAAGTCACTTTTAGAGGTGTTTCCGCCCCTCCCCCTCCCCCACCCCCAAAGTCCTTGTTTGAATTTTTCGGCCACTGGAAGCAAGGTCTAGCGTCGGGGAGGTCTTTTGTGTCAGGTTGAAGGCCGTCCCAAACAAAACGTTGGACACAACCCCCACCCACCCCTTAGAGGTAACTGATCCGCCCCTAGTAGGTACAGTGGTAGTAAGACGGTTTGACTGTACTAAACGTGAACCACCCTGGTAACTACTAACATGATTGCCGTTAGAAACACAACAAAACATCGTCACAGTCAATTACCGTACGCATAGTCACGTGACGCGGTTAGGCGACTTTGTGGGCACAGACTTCTCGGGCCGAGGTGAACCTTAATTGGTCCCAAGTAAGGCCGACTTCATCTCTGGGGTCAGTTGCATGAGTGAGCTTAGTCCTGCGCAAGCCACTTAACAGGGCGCTTCGCAATAGCGGAGTCCTGCATAAAGTGCTTCACTATAATGTCGTCATTCTTGCGCCAGTCCGCACTACTGAAGCAAGGCTCTCCGCTATAGCGGAGCACCTTGCTTAGTGTCTTGGCGCAACTAAGCTCATTCATGCAGTTGACTCCAATACCTTTCGCCTTCCGGAGCCCCAGAGTCGACCAGAGTCGACCAAAGTGCCCAGTTTTAGATAATTCGGAATAGAAAAATCATTGTCTGTCTTGGACATATTTTCATTGTAAACCAAACTACAAGTACAGCGATCTGTTCCAGGGCGTGCATTGACCGATACAACTTCGCGGGTTTCAACAGGTCGTCAACGTCTTGACTGAACGAAAGCTTTTCTATCAGAGGTTTTCTACTGCCCCCAGCAGAATTGTGTGTGTCTATGGTGCACTTCTGCGTACGAGGGGGAAAAAGTGCTGAAATAAATCGACATTCAAACTGCATAACTTAACACATTCTACCTCAAATTTTTGAGGTTGCCCTCTAAAGGACTATAATACAATTCTAGAGACAAATCGAGCACGATAGTTCAAGGATGGTGCCAGAATAGCTTGGCGCCCATGGGCGCCAAGCTATTCTGGCACCATCCTTGAACTATCATGCTCGATTTATGTCCTGCTGTGGTGTGTACGTGCTGAATGAGTTAAAGTCTTAAGGCGGCTACCGATAAACACGAATCCGATACGAACTCGATCCGAATCCGAAGCGGGCCCGAAACAGAAAAAAATCGTGCAAGTCTTTTTCATGTTTGTGTGTTTCCATATTTCAGATGCGATAAACGAATTGCGACATCCGGCTTCGAACGAAAATGACGCAATGACCAGCTTCGTCTCCGCCACGGCCCAGGCATGCTATTTCCACCTCCGTCGCATCAGTCAGATCAGAAAATACCTCACCACCGAAGCTGCCACCAAACTTGCTGTCTCTCTCATCCTATCTCGCATCGACTACGGAACTCTCTCCTTTCCGGGCTCCCTCACTCCACCACTTTCACTCTCCAGCGCGTCCAGAACAATGCTGCCCGCCTCGTCCTCAGAAAGATCCGACCACATCACTCCCCTGCTCAAACTCCTTCACTGGCTCCCCATCCCCCAACGCATCCAATACAAGATTCTGTCTCTCTGCTACAAATCCCTGAACAACTGCGCTCCTGCCTATCTCTCCAACTGACTTCACCCCTACACTCCTTCCCGCTCCCTCCGCTCCGCCTCCGACCCTATCAGCCTCCACATCCCCCGCACCAAACTCAGCACTTTCGGCCCCCGCTCCTTCTCCGTCTACGGTCCATCTACCTGGAACACTCTCCCACTCTCTCTCCGTCAGAAACACTTTCTCTCCTCCTTCCAGTCCGCCCTCAAAACTCACCTCTTTCAACAGTTCTAGCACTATAACATGACCACACTCCCCACCCAAAGCTGACTGTCGTAATGTATTTGTGGTACGTGAGTCATTGTCTAAAGCGTGCGCATGCGTGCGCGAGTTGTGAGTGCGCGCTTAGAGTTATAATTATTATAAGATAAGCGCATTATAAATACCGTAATTATTATTAATTTTTGAAGGAAAATTGCATCACCGTACCGGGTTCGGAGTGTATTCGTATCGGATTCGTGCTTTTGGAAACGCAGCTATAGTCGTATTTTGTCCAGCATGACTGTGAGACATACTATAAAGGCCATGCTGTGAACTGTCAACTCCTTATTTGCCTGCAGTAGACCCCTTTAACCCTTTTACTGCCAGTGGACTCAGATTGAGCTACTGACGTCATTGAAAATTCAACGTCAAAGATCCTCAACCGGGAAAAAGAAAATGCTGACAAAGTGGTTTATACAGATACTCACGAGCCCCCGCATTTGCGTGGGCTGGCTGGTGGTCAAATTTTCTCTTCATTAAAGGCGTTGACGTGATTTGTAATGCGAGTTTCGTGTATACGGTACGTCATTCGTTTTAGTCATACTATCAGTCTATGTTGGAGTCGTTATTACTTATATTAATAACGGTTGGATCTCAAGTGTCAAATGGAACAACGTGTTGTTTTTTTTTTAAAAAAATACCGCCGCACAACGATCCTTTTGACATTTGTATAAAATTTACAAATTGATATTAAACCGGCAATAAAAGCAAATCTTCAAAATGTTAAAGTTCTTAGATGGTCTTAACCCGCTCTGTGCTGAGAAAATGTGAACACCACCCAACTGCAAGAGGTATAGATATTCATGAGCCCCCGCAGTTGCGGGGGCTCAAGAGGATCTATACCTCTTGCTGACACCAGTTTGAATCCATGTTCCTGGTACATTCGGGTTTGTTGGAGTTAAATGAATGAAAATACCAGGAGCGCTTTCTGCGTCAGCTGGCATTGAAAGGGTTAATGGTACACAGAACGACAAACTGAAGTTTATTTCAAGCGACCTACTCCAGTAAGGGGTTAACAGTTCACAATTATTTCTTTTTCAAATTTCAAAATAACAATGGACAAAAGAGCTAACAAAGTATGAAGTTGGAATGTCGTCACATGAAAGTCATTTCTGCTCTACTTTTAAATGTCGTCACATGAAAGTCATTTCTGCTCTACTTTTAAATGTCGTCACATGAAAGTCATTTCTGCTCTACTTTTAAATGTCGTCACATGAAAGTCATTTCTGCTCTACTTTTAAATGTCGTCACATGAAAGTCATTTCTGCTCTACTTTTAAATGTCGTCACATGAAAGTCATTTCTGCTCTACTTTTAAATATCGTCTCATGAAAGTCATTTCTGCTCTACTTTTAAATGTCGTCTCATGAAAGTCATTTCTGCTCTACTTTTAAATGTCGTCACATGAAAGTCATTTCTGCTCTACTTTTAAATGTCGTCACATGAAAGTCATTTCTGCTCTACTTTTAAATGTCGTCACATGAAAGTCATTTCTGCTCTACTTTTAAATGTCGTCACGTGAAAGTCATTTCTGCTCTACTTTTAAATGTCGTCACGTGAAAGTCATTTCTGCTCTACTTTTAAATGTCGTCACATGAAAGTCATTTCTGCTCTACGTTTCCTTTGTACGCATGCGTTACTTCCGGTACGTCACGGCAAAACCTCTGGTACGCGTGCCTACTCACTGGATTGTGAAAAGAAGGGTAGAAAAGTCTTAGTTAGGGCAAGACAACATTGATAACCCTTTACATCGGCGTAGTGTAGCATATGCGGGGTCGGTCTCACGAGGTTCTTTGCCTCTTGCTGACCATTATTCATATCCGTGTTTCTTGGATTGATGTGAATCCGTGTTCGGTGCCGAACTGGCCCTGCATAATTGTGTGTCCCCTGGCAGCGATCGAATGGAGAAAAATGATCTGTCGGCTGACACATCAGGTAACATTCCTGTTCAAATTCCAACTAGAAAAGTCGCTCAGATCGGTGACTAGTGTGAGTCCCTAAAAGCCAATTTATCTCAGGGCACGAGACGTCTCAAATCCCTGCACTTATAAATTCGGGCACATACATGCTGGCTCTTTAACTGCCGTGAAAATGTGAACGCCAGACAACTGCAAGAGGTATAGATCCTCATGAGCCCCCGCAGTCGCGGGGGCTCATGAGGATCTATACCTCTTGCTGACGCCCCTTTCATTCCATGTTCCAGGGACAGCTAGGTTTTTTGTGTGTTGAATCAACGAAGATTCCACTCGGAAACATAGTCTGCATCAGCTGGCACTGAGAGGGTTAATTGGCACTGTTTTCCTCACTTCACGACAGTGTTAATCTTTTTCACCATTGCCTGTTGTACGCGTTTACTTATCCATACTAAATACGTCCGTTATTTATGCCACACTTTCAATTGACGAGGCTGGAAAATGTTCTCAATTTATTCAATTACTGAACTGCACATGGATTCAAATAATCAACAAGCCGATAAATAACGATTGCGGTTGAGAACAGTGATGCATTGTGAGACAAAGCTTTGGGCACATGGAGGCACTTTCACATCAAGCACACGCCAGTTGCACAGGATACAGACAAAGGTTTGGGCACATGGGGGCACTTTCACATCAAGCACACGCCAGTTGCACAGGATACAGACAAAGGTTTGGGCACATGGGGGCACTTTCACATCAAGCACACGCCAGTTGAACAGCATACAGACAAAGGTTTGGGCACATGGGGGCACTTTCACATCAAGCACACGCCAGTTGCACAGCATACAGACAAAGGTTTGGGCACATGTGGGCACTTTCACATCAAGCACACGCCAGTTGAACAGCATACAGACAAAGGTTTGGGCACATGGGGGCACTTTCACATCAAGCACACGCCAGTTGCACAGCATACAGACAAAGGTTTGGGCACATGTGGGCACTTTCACATCAAGCACACGCCAGTTGCACAGCATACAGACAAAGGTTTGGGCACATGGGGGCACTTTCACATCAAGCACACGCCAGTTGCATAGCTTACATACAAACTGCGATTTGTATAATTAACCCCTATCATACTGAGGCTAAAAGCTTCAAATTTGTACACTACCATTTGCAAGCTACATTGTAGTACTTACAGACAAGGATATAGACCAATGGCTCTAGTTCAAGGGTGGTGCCAGAATAGCTTGGCGCCTAGAGGCGCCAAGCTATTTTGGCACTACCCTTGAACTATATTAGTCAAACTTATTTCACACACTGGTGTATTCCGAATGATAATGGTTAACACGAAAAGATAGTTTTTCGTGTCATATCAGTCAGGTAATTTTTGTTGGGTATTGTAGAATTACGCAATCGACAAGTCCGGAAGGAGACATGTGTGGATTGCAGGCTGTTCCAGTGACATAGACTCTGTAGTGCTCGTGGCACAGATCTGCATCCTTAGCTCAAGTAACGCACACCAAAGGGTTCTCAGTGCGGCATAAACATCATTTTAATCTATCAGTACAATTTTAAGAAACTAAAAGAACCGAATCACTGTACAATTCAGTCTCAGTATATCGCGGTTCCCAAGAGCCATCAAGTCAGACCACTGTGGTCGCGATCGCGTTATTGCAATGCTGAATTTTTACGGCAGACTTGTGAAGAAAAACAGCCTTCGCTGGCCCGCGCACGGCAACGCGCGGGCCATGGAAGGCTGACGTGGACCCGTGGACCTTTTGCTCACCGGGCTAGAGACCTGTGCGTGTTGTGTGAGATGCTGCGGGATACTAGGATGCGTAATCCTTGGGCTGTCGTGTAGCTGGTTGGTTGGTTAGTTCGGGTTTAACGTCCACAGCACCGAGGTGATCATGGACGGCCCTGAAGGGCGGGTTATGGGGACAGGAAAATCTATTGCCTATGGAGTACGACCTGAACACTGATCAACTCAGGCGCACTCCAACTGTGCCACTTTGATTTACCAAGACCTTTCAACGGACATGCTATTGAACAAATCCGTATTTCCCCCTGGATTGTGAGTCCAGCTACCGGGGCAGGGACGGGATTCGAACCCACGACCCGGCGATTCCCTTCGCTCTCCTGCTCCGACGTTTAACCGCCTGAGCTATTTCGGACTCTGTCGTGTAGCTGATTTACGGACTACAATTATAAGCTCAGGGCATTTCAAGATAGGATCGCTCGCGTTCGGAACGCCTACACGCGTTCCACCTTTTACCGCAAACTACTAGGTAACGCACTCGAATGGACCATGATTGTCCAACGATTGTGTCAGGTTGGATTTGCGCCTAGGGCAGACTCTAAGCCAATCAATCACTCCCTATAACTAGTTCTGACTGTCTTCCGCTGTTGGATGTTGTGAGTGAAAAAAAAATTGCAGTGAACAAGGCAACGCACAATAAACATGCCAACATGTCATCTGCTGACTGGGCAGCTGTGATTGACCGTAATCGCGGCGCAGTTCTCGTAAATATTACGCTTTAGGAAATACAGGAATAATAGTTTCGCCCGCTGTGATTTACAAAAGCCAACCGCACCGCGATCTGCCAAATGGTGCGCAATTCAGAGATGACAATCTGTCTGTGTGCCTTTCATCGTTTAGGGCACCCCTACCATTTCAAGGACACAGATTATTCTCATGCGTTGCGCACTCACTGTAGGTGTGAAGCATAACCTTTGCGTCATGCCACTGACGTAATTAAGTTCGGCATGACGCATAATCTTCTTCTGATGTGTCTGTCTGGTGTCTAGAAGCGGCATTAGATGTGGCATTAGGGTTATTGGTTATCTCGACGTAACGTGCTCTGTGACGTCTAATGCTTTATTTATTTCCAGCGCTTTCTGCAGGAAAAGGACATAAATAATTATGATCTAGATTAGGTTTACGTTTGTATCATAATAAAGCAAAATTGTGTATCTCTCTAAGTTCAGTTTTCGTGTTTTGGCAACTGTTTCAGTCAAAAACCAGTTCGCTGTCAAAATCAAAATCGGCCTGACGAAACTCTGTCGGTTCCAAACTAGGCCTCGGAAAATCAAATTAAAAAAAAAAAAAAAAAAATAAATAAATAAAGATCACGAGTTGTGGTTTTGCGGGGTTGGAAAGTAGGGTGATGGGGGGGGGGGGGGGCTTTTTTTTTTTTTTTTTTTTTTTTTTTTTTTTTTTTTGGGCCGGGGAGGGGAGGGGGGGTATTGGTGGGGACGGGTGCGGGCGGTTACAGCACACTCAAATATTGCGACTTCATTCTCGTTTCTGAAATATTTTGGCGGTAATCTGACTCCACACCCAATATTTCTAAAGTCTAACGGTATATTATATTTAAAATACCGAGACTGAATTACTGATTAACGCGAACACTTACGGTTCTGTTGTTCAACAAAGGAGTCGATTCATTCCAATAAAACGTGCTTAGCAAGAGGTTGTAACAAGTGAATGCAATCCGGCTAGAACAGCCGTAGATCTTGAAGTGAATGCAATCAGGCTAGAACAGACGTAGATCTTGAAGTGAATGCAATCAGGCTAGAACAGACGTAGATCTTGCCCACTGGCGGTGAAGGGGTTCACAAGGATTTCAGCAACACAGTCCGCGACTGTTGGCGAAGAAGTTGATTATCACGATAATACTCTGACGGTCGGGGGGGGGGGGGGGGGGGGGGGGCGGTGCCCGATGGTACGGCCACAAAAAAACTCGGGGTTGTGTAATTTTTCTTCGCTGCTGGTGTCATGTCAACAAAACAACAACAACAACAACAACAACAACAACAACAAAAAAAAAAAAAAAAAAAAAAAAGCGAAAAATAATAGAATCATGACCCAGGATATAGCCTAAATCCTGGGCCATGATTCAAAGACTTCCGTATCTGGTTTGGTTTGTGAGCCCAACAGCAAATTATGACAAATTCCACAACCCTGAACTGTGCATCCCTTTCACAGAAATTAGTGGGCGATGTTTCGGCTAAAAGAATAACTCTTGTCTTGTGGCTTGCGGATACAAATAATTATGACACATGTTTGTCTTCCTGCATGTGACGCATTGTCACGGAAAGGAGTTGGCGTTTGACTGTTTGTCTTTCATAATGAAATCTGTTGTGTTAACAAAGGGCGCTAGGGGTGGGGGTGGGTGAGGGGGAGGAGGGGAGGGCGGGGGTGGGTGGGGGTGGGGGGGGGGGTGAAGGGGTGGGGTGGCGCCGAAAAAAGTCAGAACAAATAACTCCGTAATGACGTGCCAGCTAGTCATTCGCATAACTGTGCAAACGCACTCACACGTTTTCTCAGTCATTAACTCATTCAAGGTGCCCGCATCAATAGCTGCGGAAGTGTATAGCGTTGCCGGCGGCAGACGACACTTCTGCAGCATGGCTACTGCTGCGGGGCACCTTGAATGGGTTAACCCATTACATCCTGAGGCTGATTTTGTATATTTGCTTAGTGTCCTACAAAGGTACATTACTGGTTAGGAGATGGATGAACTGTTTTAGTTCAATGGTGGTGCCAGCATAGCTTGGCGCCTGAGGCGCCAAGCTATGCTGGCACCATCCTTGAACTATCAGTCAAATTTATTTCAAGCAATGGGTGTATCAGGATAATAAGGGCTAATGAGTGACACATAAATCGTGTGTGTTTCCATACTCTAAGCAGCGTACCAACTCCGTGTTACAGATGTATGCAGGATTGTACGCATCGCTTAAGAAAATTAGTATTATCAAAACACAGAGCCCAAGTGACCAGAATTTACAAATTAAGCAGATGTCCTTTGGAAAACTACACGACAGTTCAGGAGATAAACCGACCACGATAGTTCAAGGGTGGTGCCAAAACAGCTTGGGGCCTACAGGCACCAAGCTATTCAGGCACCACCCATGAACTAACATGGTCGAATTGATCTCTTTCTAGTTGGAAATTCTTGGTTTTGAATGATAGTCTGCACGCATTATCATAATAGGAAGCATGAATCTTTACACAAATGGCTGCACTTTGACAACTTATTTGTTCATGTAGCCAGCAGCAAACGTTACAAATCTTTACAGAGTGCATTCCTTCAGCATTTTAGGTGCAACGTTGCATTCACTTTGTCTTGCTTAAGCAGCTCGCGTTCATGTCTCAAACCATAAGAAGTTTACCTTACTGAATATCAAACTAGATGTCTAGAACACAGGTCAATTCTTTAAATCAGGAAATCGTTTCATCACTCAGTTATTCTCGCCCAAAAATTGTTTACATTGGCACAAAGGACACAAACCTATTCTGTGGGCATAAAGACTTTTTTTGTCGGCAGCTTCACTAAGGGTGTTTACGGCAAAATTCCTCTAGGGCAATTTTCATGTCGTGACTATTTACGCAAAGACTAACGATCAAACTATAAATCTGATTCTACATAAACGCCAGTAAGAGTGATCTTTGAAAGAATTTGTGACATTTGCTGTTAAAAAGAACTTTATTCACGAGGAGTTTATTTGCTAAGCTATGACAACACTTTCCGATACAGACCGGTTCCTTTTTGTATGAAATTTATCACAAATATGTCAGTGATACGTCACTCATGGAAGTTGTTCTCAACAAAAAATAGAGTTCCATCACAGACTTCGGGTTTGTTGTGAAACAAGTACGTGAGCCCCTCAGCAAGACCGTTTTCATCTACAAGAGGCATAGATTGTCATGAACCCCTGCAGCTACAGGGGCTCGTGAGAATCCATGCCTCTTATTATTATTGCCTGGCACCATTTGCCGCTTAGGTGGATGAGAAATTCTGGGTTTAATTTAACAAAGTCATCTCCGTCAACAAGAGACATAGATTCGCATGAGCCCCTGCAGTTGCAGGGGCTCAAGAGAATCTATGTATCTTCCTATTATCGCCTGACGCAATTTACCCCTGTGCTGGAGCAAGTCTCCTGGGTGTAACAAAGTGACATTGTAGAAAGCTTCTTATCCATACGAGTCATAATATCCGATGCTGCCGTGTGTGCTTCCGAAGGTTGTCCTCACAGCGGGTGTCCGGCGCCTCATACGCCACTCTGTCCTGCTTCTCAAAAGTGGCAGTTGTTCTTTCTGTATCTTCTGCAAATCAAGTTCTCCGTCAGAATATTACATTGCGACCTCTACTAGATGTAAGGCGAGAGGTATTGGCAAAAAAGCGACAACCCCCCCCCCTCCCACCCCCATAAAACCCCACAAAACAAACAAACAAAGAAACAAACAAACAAAAAACAAACAAACAAACAAACAAACAAACAAACAAACAAACACTAGTAAAGGACAACACTGTGCATCATAGATTAGCAAGGGAGGCGACTGTGCATCATAGACGGCTGATTATAGATCTAGTTGACTGTCACTGACGACACCACCTGGCGGAACAGACGCGTAAATATCCGTCTTTTCCGCCAATCGGTATCGTCAGTAACATTGAAGGAGTTGACTTAAAAAAAAAAAAAATCACATGTTTTATGCAGATTTTCCAACAACAACAACAAATATAATAATAGTATTATTAAACACACAGTGTTGGTATGTTCTCAAGTATATTACGACCTAGTACACAACATATGATCGGGCTGACATCACCGTGGCGGTTCGATTGCGAGGGACGTTTGTCCTATGGCGGTCTGCTTCCTGGTTTACACTTGGTCACGAATAATCTCGCGAGCCAAATGTCTTCTGGTAGGATGGGCGGAGATCTGGTCTGACAGAAAGCCCGTGAGTACAAGCCGCCTCTGCGTAGGCTAATGGGTCACGCATAGACTGCCTTACTGATGCAACGTATAGGTGGATATTTGAGAGTTCTGTGTAATTTTATGGGTAAAATACACCATCCACCCACAAAACATAGAACATTAATATTCCATGACACGAAGAAGACCGCGTTTTTAACCCATTCAGTCCCAGCAGAAGATGCAAACGCAAACGTTTAGGGCTTAACGTCTTTGTCCACCACGAAGGTGATTTCAAAGATGGGGCACCGAAAAGAGGTCTGTACAAATTGTGACCCCAGCTGGGTTCGAATCCTCGACCTTTCGGACCAGAGTCGAAAGCTCTACCACCGAGCCACCCAGCTCCCCCACAGCAGGAGATGGATCGAACATGATAATTCAAGGTTAGTGCCTGAAGGCGCCAAGCGCATCTGGCACTAACCTTGAATTATCCTGGTTGATCCATCTCCTGCAACTGGTACATAGTCTTTAGATAGCACATTCAAAATTTGGGATACGCGGCTGTGGGGTTAAATGGTTGAACTCATTCGCGGCAAGCCGCATCCGGATGCGGCTGGCCGCGAATGAGTTAACGCTGCCCTGCTCGGCTCTCTACGCTTTGCCCTTTTTAACGACGGGGCTGCCAGTCTCAAGTCGCGTTTTACGATGCGTCTTATGAAAAGGCTGGATTATTAAGCAGTCAGTAGACGAGCGTGTGTGGGAGTTTAATGTTACAGTCGTAAATCAGAGAGTATTCATTTCTTTTAAAGTCACTGATTCCGAACGCCAACCTCTGTCCTTGGTAGCAAGAAGCATAGATTCTCATGAGCGCCTGCGACCGCAGGCGCTCATGAGGATCAATGCTTCTTGCAGATGAAACGAACTGGCTTGGAGACTCATGTCTGTAATCCGTTCCTATTTATGGCAGTAGTCTCAATTGTTTTGCAAGAGACATGATGGGTAACATTCTGATGCTGCATGTGGCATACACCTTTAAAGGGAAGCCGACGACTGTCTTTTCTGATAAAAAAAAAAAAAAGAAGTCTTAAAACTGTAATTGTGAATAGGTCAATTTATTGTGCCGTACATTCTAGCTGTTAAAGTCTCAGTGAAACTCGAGTCTGTGTGAAGTTATATTGAGATATGTAACGTTTCAACATCGCATGTATTTTTGTATTCTTCTGTGATTCAACGAATCTCAAAATATGATGCAAATGATTTGGAAATACGGAAATGTCCGACCTTTCATTTCTGATGCTGGAAAATGTTTATCCAAATAATTCTGGGTCAACTTGCTTGGTAAATAAAGCTCTATTGGGACTTTTACAACATCGAACCCACCTCTTCATAAAATCTAACACCGTCAACTTGTAACAGATATATATCTCTTTATGATCTTCTGCGGGCCGATTGACGGACGAAGATTTAATTTTCTTGCTGTGTCTGAGTTGCCGTGCCCGTCTACGGTTCGGTCTCCGATGCGAGTCTAGTTTCTCACGAACCGGGGGCCAGTTGTACGAGCGATCTTAGTCCTGCAGTAGCGGCTGGCGCAGGACTAAGCTCGCTCATGCAACTGACTCCGGGGGCGTGTAAAGGTAGTGGGTGGGTTTGGGGGATGGGGGTGTTCGGCAGCTTGGCCCTCCTGACCTCCCCAAGAACCTATGAGGAGGGCTAGAGACCCCTACGCCCACCCCCACCTCAGCCTTAAAATTTTGGATGTAAAGTGAAATTTCGAGAACTGACTATTATTGCATCGCATCACCCTCCTCCCCCCCCCACCCCTACCCCCCCCCACACACACCGTTGAGCTTGTTGTTTTGTTTTCGGAGGTTTTTTTTTGTCTCAGGCTGAACTGTCGTCTGCCTCCATCCCTACCCCCATTTTCCTCTTACCCCCCCCCCTCCCCCCGAAAAAAAAAGAAGTGAAAATAACTCGACAGGCATGCTGCCCCCATCACCTTACCCATCCCCTCCCACCTTCTCCCACCCATTCCGCCCATGAAAGACATCTTCCTACGCCACTGCAGTGATCCTTTTTTTTAATATTATTGAAACAGTTAACTTTGAACAGACATAGCGGACCTTTTTAATGCCACAACAAACACTACCTAGCCACAGGAGGCAACGATATTCACGTGCCCCCGCACCTGCGGGGGCTCATGAAAATCAATGCCTCTTGCTAACATCCTAAATATCTCTTCCGGCCTCAGCCAGAGGGCGTCATAATGCTTTCACTCTGAGTTTTGCAATAAGACTGTCACGTGTCCCCAGTTTTCTCTGACATGCGCTCCTGCACTGTGCGCACTGAAATGGCCTAGTGTGTATTACTTTCAGACATGCCGAGCATTCTAGGCTTGCGAAATAGTCGTCATTTTAAGTTAAAGCCTCCAGTTTGCAAATATCCTCGGGCCGACGTCGGCCGCAGTTGGCCCGCGCACGACCGTGCGCGGGCCAACTGCGTCCGACGTCAGCCCGAAGACCTTTCACTACTGGGGAGACTCCCTCGCGAATTTTGTCACGTACCTGGTCAAAGCGTTTTGACGCCGTTTCTGGTCCAGGACTAACCAGTAAGTTGCAGGTCGTCGGTCCGACTGCGGCCAACATTGGGCCGATGACATCGTGCTTAGTGGAAACATGGGATGGTGCACACTGGTTGCCTCGACAGCGGTAGAGGATCTAGGGAGATAACCAGAGCTGGGGTGGTGTAGTGTTCCAGTATAAATGTCATGTGTTGATTTTTCTGAAAGGTCTTGATCGGTTGAAGGGCGTAAGGGGAAATCAATAAATAATCGATCAGTCAATCAGTCCATCGATCCATCCATTAGTCAGTCAGTCTTTGAGGAATCAATCGGCCAGTCAATCAAATCCATGGATTCATGCATGACTGCATGAGGTATCCACTCACCTACCCATCCATCCACCAACCAACCAACCAACCAACCAACCAACAAAACCAGTCAGTCAGTGAAGCGCTGCTTGCAATCACTTGTACAACGCTTGTGCAACTCAGTGCAACTATATACACTACCATACAACTCAGACGTACTGTTCCGATCCCATCCAGCCCAACCCTATGCAGAACAATCCGATCCGACCCAATCCGAGCGGTCTAATGCACGTTTGTTTAATGATATTTTACTGTCTGTCTATACGTCCTTCTGCTTCGGTCTACTTTAACTAATTCTGCCCCAGACACACCACAGCAAGATAAGAATCGACCATGATAGTTCAAGGAGTGATGCCAGAATAGCTATTCTGGCATCACCCTTGAACTATCATGGTCGATCTGTGCCCTGCACTAGAGTGCAGTCTTCAGAGAGCAACGGCAAAATTTGGGGATTTCGGTGTTGGGGTAGAATGAGTTAAGTCGTTCAGCCCCGACCCACCACAGCAAGACATGGATCGAGCATGATAGTTCTAGGGTGGTGCCAGAATAGCTTGGCGCCCATTGGCGCCAAGCTACTCTGGGACAACCCTTGAACTATCATGCTAGAATTGTCATACAATCTTTTAGAGGGCAGCTTAAAAATTTGGGGATTACGGTCCTGGGGTAGAGTGTGTTAACCTGTACGGCATACATCAGAGCTATCGCGCATACGTTCTACGCCCCACAGTAGTGCAGGACTGAGAGGGACGGCGTGAGTTGGAGAGCTATTTACCGAAGCGCACTTTCGGCGCATGTGATATTTGCTGTCCAGAACGCATCGGCATTGCCGAAATTATCCGAAGCTTGAAAAACGTGCAAGCGAGAAACTGTGTACATACTATGGCGAACACAGGCTAGGGTTGAGACACATTGTTTTCAATATTATATGTATCAATGCACAGTATAAAAATCTTCTTATAATAATAATAATAATAACAACAAATAGTTGTTGTACAGCGCTGTTCTCCAGGATACATTGGACTCATTGCGCATGCTCAACAGCACACTCTCTCTCAGACACACGCACAATCCGAAGCTACTTTAACCCAAACCATCCTTTCCCATCACCTTACATCCACTTCCCTCCAGAATCAGAATAAAAGGCAGTCAACAGTTAGCTAAAGGTGAGCTAAACGTTAAATGCCCAACAGAAAAGAAAAGTCTGTAAGTGAGCTTTGAACTGTGACAATGTGGGCAGATGACAACTGAACGCAGGCCGCACTCCGACTGCTAAAGACATAGATCTTGTAAACCCCCGCTGTCCAAGGAACGCGGATATAAAGTGGTTTCAGCAAGAGGCATAGATCCTCATGAGCCCCCGCAGTCGCGGGGGCTCATGAGGATCTATTCCTCTTGCTGAAACCACTTTATTATACTTATTTGGACGGCTGGGGTGCTTTGGCGTTGAAATAACAACAACAAAATCAGACGCTCAATCTGCAGCGAAAGGGTTACGTGCCAAAAAAAAGATTAACTCATTCAGCCCGGCGCACGTATTTCCCAAATTTTGGAGGCGTCATCTTACGACTATGCACCAGTTGCAGGAGATGGATTGACCATGTAGGCGCCAAGCTAATCTGGCACTGCCCTTGAAATATCATGGTCTACCCATCTCCTGCTGTAGTGCGTCAGGGCTGAATGGCTTAAGTCATCTTTGGGGGTGGAGTATTGTTGCAGAAGCAGCAACAAAGAAAACAACAGCAACAGCGGTAGCAATATAACACTAAGTGTAAAATTCCGAAAAATAATAGTCACAAAGCGACACCACCACCACCAACAACAATAACAACAACAACAACAACAACTGCTACAACTACTCAATCAACAATAATAACAACAACAACAATAAAACCGAAAACAACAAGAACAAACTTACATTATTTATCTTATTCTGTTATACACAAGTATTTGAGTCTGTGGAATATTTTTTTCTCTAATTGCGGGTCCGTACTGTCATACAACACAGTAAATAAAAACAATATCACGGTAATTCCAGGTATTTTCTCCTTTCGCGGTTCTTTTCCTCATCTAGGTGTATTTTTCTTCAAAGCTACAAAATGCTTCATTGAGCCGCTTGTCCATTGTCCGCAAAAGCAAACCCAACGCATTTTTTTTTAAAAATTGAGTCAGTAGCAAATAACAACAATTGATTCTAGTCAAGCGCATCCGGACACGAAAAGTGCATAAATAATTATTTAATTTAAACAAATTTCTACTGTTATTTTTTTTTTAAATCAAGGAGTGTTTTTGTGTGTGTGTGTGTTTTTTTCTTTTTCTTTTTCGTATACGTATGAGAATTTAGTACTCATCTCGAGATCGGTCAGTTTCTGTGAACACGAGTCTGATAGGGAATATAGATAATGTTTTTAGACAGTTTTTTAAATCTATTTTTAACATTTTTTTTAACCGGTTGTCCTATGAGCGGCTATTGCTATTACCTTGTCTATTTTAACCCCCTCGTTGGCCAGTGATTTCGCGTGTGAATCGATTGCGCGATTGACCGATATTTGCTTGAAGAACGCAGTGCAACTGGGACCAAACTTAGGCGTAGGGAACACAGGACTAACAAGAGACATAAATCCTCATGAGCCCCCGCGACTGCGATGGCTCATGAGGATTTATGTCTCTTGCAGATGGGTAGCGTTCCCCTTGCCCTGGCAGTTAAGTGTTCAAGAGACATAGATGTAGAACAAATGACACGATTCCGGCCTCTGGTGACGTCCTAAGAAAGGTGCATGTAGCTTCTCATCTTCGGGTTTCTCATCTGCTTTACTGTGCATTCTATTGACGCTTATTTTGTATTGTTAGTTTTTGACCGGATCGTCTAGATATTTTTCTCGCTTTCTTATTTTAACCCCCTCGGCTGCTACTGACGGCACCTCTTTGGCGGACAAAAGACGCGTGACTGAGACGTGTGAACCCCTTTACACAAACAGCCACCTGTACTGTTAACTCATTCTACCCCAGACACGCCACAGCAAGATAAGGATCGACCATGATGGTTCAAGGGTGATGCCAGAATAGCTTGGCGCCTATGGGCGCCAAGCTATTCTGGCATCACCCTTGAACTATCATGGTCGATCTGTGTCCTGCACTGCTAATGCAGTCTTCAGAGGACAACGGCAAAATTTGGGGATTTCGGTGATGGGGTAGAATGAGTTAACAGCACTAAGTAGTCGCTCAACCCCATCACTGCCCAGACAAACTTGACCGCAATCCAACCGCAAGAGGCGTAGATCCCCATGAGGATTTACGCCTCTCAGTTGCTGCAATCACTGAGTATCCTTGTTCCGTGGACCGCTGGGATTCTTTCACGTTGAATTTGCAACGACGTCAGGAACAGAATGCGCGTCCACCTGCGGTGAAGGGTTTAAGGGCTCAGTTGGTCTTGTTTCTTATTTTTGAGGAAACTTTGTCCACCGGCGGCTCCAATTTCTGGGAAATCCGCAAAACGCGGTCAGTGCCGATGCTATCGTGTTCTGTTCCCGGTTTTTTTTTGGTTGTTTTTTTTTTTTTGTCTGTGTCACCGTGAACTTTATCTTTTGTTTTTGTCTCCAGTCCAAATGGGATAGAAGTTCACTGTTTCATTTTTCAGCGAGATTGAAAGCCAAAGCAGATCAGTCATTCTCTGAGGTCTGATCGAGGTACTCGTATATGTTTCCAATTATAAAACACATACAGACTAAAAAGATGACTGCCAAGCGGCGCGAACAATGCAGAGAATAACCCAAACGAAGAAAGAAGCACGCTTAGAAAATACAGTTACGACACAATTGTAACAAAAATGTTGACTGCCAAGCGGCGCGTACAAATGCAGAGAATAACGCAAGGAAGAAAAAAATGCGAGTCCGAAATAGCTCAGGCGGTTAAGCGTCGGAGCAAGAGAGCGAAGGGAATCGCTGGGTCATGGGTTCGAGTACCCGTTCCGGCCCCGGTAGCTGGACTCGCAATCCAGGGGATAAAAGACTGGCTTGTTTCATAGCATGTCCGTTGACAGGTCTTGGTAAATCAAAATGGCACAGTTGCAGTGAGCCTGAATTGATCAGTGTTCAGGTCGTACTCCATAGGTCAAATAGATTTCCTTGTCCCCCATAACCCGCCCGTCAGGGCCGTCCATTATCACTTCGGTGCCGTGGACGTTAAACCCCGAACTAAAAAAAAAACAAAAACAAAAAAACAACAAAAGGAAGAAAGAAGCACGCTTAGAAAAAACAATTACAACACAAATGTATTGTAAATGGCCTTTCTAAGCGTGCTTCTTTCTTCGTTCGTTGGGTTTTTATCTGCATTTATTAAAGGTCATAATACAATTTTCTCTACGTTTTGTCAGATTTGAGTGTGAGTATAAGCTATTTTTCGATAGATTACTGAGGGGATTCACTCAACGTTGGTTAAACAAAGAGTTAGATTCCTTAACCCTACACTGCCATTGTACGTCTGAAATCTGCGGCAGTTCAACCTTAACCCTACACTGCCATTGTACGTCTGAAATCTGCGGCAGTTCAACCTTAACCCTACACTGCCATGATTGTACGTCTGAAATCTGCGGCAGTTCAACCTTAACCCTACACTGCCATGATTGTACGTCTGAAATCTGCGGCAGTTCAACCTTAACCCTACACTGCCATTGTACGTCTGAAATCTACGGCAGTTCAACCTTAACCCTACACTGCCATTGTACGTCTGAAATCTGCGGCAGTTCAACCTTAACCCTACACTGCCATTGTACGTCTGAAATCTGCGGCAGTTCAACCTTAACCCTACACTGCCATTGTACGTCTGAAATCTGCGGCAGTTCAACCTTAACCCTACACTGCCATGATTGTACGTCTGAAATCTGCGGCAGTTCAACCTTAACCTTACACTGCCATTGTACGTCTGAAATCTGCGGCAGTTCAACCTTAACCCTACACTGCCATTGTACGTCTGAAATCTGCGGCAGCTCAACCTTAACCCTACACTGCCATGATTGTACGTCTGAAATCTGCGGCAGTTCAACCTTAACCCTACACTGCCATTGTACGTCTGAAATCTGCGGCAGTTCAACCTTAACCCTACACTGCCATTGTACGTCTGAAATCTGCGGCAGTTCAACCTTAACCCTACACTGCCATTGTACGTCTGAAATCTGCGGCAGTTCAACCTTAACCCTACACTGCCATGATTGTACGTCTGAAATCTTCGGCAGTTCAACCTTAACCCTACACTGCCATTGTACGTCTGAAATCTGCGGCAGTTCAACCTTAACCCTACACTGCCATTGTACGTCTGAAATCTGCGGCAGTTCAACCTTAACCCTACACTGCCATTGTACGTCTGAAATCTGCGGCAGTTCAACCTTAACCCTACACTGCCATTGTACGTCTGAAATATGCGGCAGTTCAACCTTAACCCTACACTGCCATTGTACGTCTGAAATCTGCGGCAGTTCAACCTTAACCCTACACTGCCATTGTACGTCTGAAATCTGCGGCAGTTCAACCTTAACCCTACACTGCCATGATTGTACGTCTGAAATCTGCGGCAGTTCAACCTTAACCCTACACTGCCATTGTACGTCTGAAATCTGCGGCAGTTCAACCTTAACCCTACACTGCCATTGTACGTCTGAAATCTGCGGCAGTTCAACCTTAACCCTACACTGCCATTGTACGTCTGAAATCTGCGGCAGTTCAACCTTAACCCTACACTGCCATGATTGTACGTCTGAAATATGCGGCAGTTCAACCTTAACCCTACACTGCCATTGTACGTCTGAAATCTGCGGCAGTTCAACTTTAACCCTACACTGCCATTGTACGTCTGAAATCTGCAGCAGTTCAACCTTAACCCTACACTGCCATTGTACGTCTGAAATCTATGGCAGTTCAACCTTAACCCTACACTGCCATTGTACGTCTGAAATCTACGGCAGTTCAACCTTAACCCTACACTGCCATTGTACGTCTGAAATCTGCGGCAGTTCAACCTTAACCCTACACTGCCATTGTACGTCTGAAATCTGCGGCAGTTCAACCTTAACCCTACACTGCCATTGTACGTCTGAAATCTGCGGCAGTTCAACCTTAACCCTACACTGCCATTGTACGTCTGAAATCTGCGGCAGTTCAACCTTAACCCTACACTGCCATTGTACGTCTGAAATCTGCGGCAGTTCAACCTTAACCCTACACTGCCATTGTACGTCTGAAATCTGCGGGGGCTCATGAGGATCCATACCTCTTGCGGTAGTGTGGTGTCCATTTTTTTCGGTAGTGAAGAGGTTAATCGCCGCTCGCCCACCAAAAATATACAGCATAAAGCGCATGACGCTCCATATACCAATATCCCAATATACCATTCATTCCATTGCCTCAACTATGCTGCCCATTTGTGAAAGCGAAATTGTAATCGTAGTGCAATGAAAATTTCGCTTTTCACAAAACTGGACTTCTTGTCTTTTGCCTTTACAGAGCAGTCTGGTCTGTAGTTCAATCTAATCAACCACCAACCAAGCAACCAAACAGCCACTCACCCACCAAACCAACCAGCCAGCCAGGGAGCCAGCCAACCAACAAACCAACCAAACTACCAACCAACCAACCATCCATCCAACAATCCGTCCACCAAGCAAGCAAGCAAGCAAATCAAGTAACCAACCAGTAAGTCAGGAAACCAGCCAGCCAGCCAACCAACCAACTGAACAAGCGGCAGACTGGACACTAACATGTTAAACTACACTTGAGTAATGTCACAGCCTGACTGTCTATTCCATTTGGGTCTTGGAGTACACTGGCTATCAGCCCTAAAGAAACACAGGAAGTCCCGCCGATAATTGATATGGTCAAGTTCTAGACAATCCCCGGCCCAACAATACCGTCATCGACCCACACCCGGGTGGCTTCCTCAAAGTTTAAGATGCAAATGGGGCAAACGTGTCCGCAAGAGGCATAGATTCTCATGAGCCCCTGCGACTGCAGGGGCTCATGAGAATCTATGCATCTTGCAGACAGAAGGAGTGGATGAGGGGATGAATAATGGTGATGTGTGTGTTATCTTTCCAGCCTCCGCAGCTTACTCCGACAACCATTAGCACAAAACCTGTGATGACCCAAAGCTCCGATACTGACACCCACACCAATCCTTTTTTATTTTATTTTGGTGGGCGGAGGGGGGGGGGGGTGGAGGGGGGTGTCTGGGGAGGGGGGTGGGAGGCGGGGTGTACCAGACATTCGTTGACTGAAACCAAGCGAACACAAAGCCATCGGACCGACGTCGGCCGCAATGCGCAGGCCAGCTGTAGCCGGCGACGGCCCTAGGGCCTTATGCTGACTGGGACATTTGAGATCATTAAACGCTCTGATGACGAGTTATTATTGAAAAAAAAAAACAGTCTGAGCCGGGATCTTGCAAGCGATGTTCATGCTCGCGTTGTCCAAACGTTTGCGTTTTGACTGTGTATTATTGGACATTTGTTTCAAGTTGCTGTTCACCCCTTAACTGCTACTGACGACAACGCTCGGCGGAAAAGACATAGGGCCACGCGTCTCAGTTAAGTTTCCGCCGAGCGGTGTCGTTAGTAGCATTCAAGAGGTTAAGGTGACTCGATGGTAGGCCGAGTGTCTATTAACTCCACGTGCTGATGCAACCAGCCGTTACTATAAACAATACTGCTGACTGCACGCACTTCAGTCTCTTTCAATGTACAGTAAACAGCATCCAAGTGCATTAGTTCCAAAGCTGAGGAATAGAACATCACAAACACTCGTTGGTGCAAGGGGCTCAGTAAGTTCTTCGCCTCTTCCGTACCCTAGTTTGTATCTGTGATCACGCAGTCCAACGAAGTTCTTTGGCACTGATTTTACAATAATTTCGAAAACAGAACTTGGCCGTCAATGGCAATATTACCTCGATGATAGAAAGCGTAGTGTAGCAATAGACTTCACCGAGTGGTCCCGGCTGAGATGCAGCAGCCTGCCACAACAGCTTTTCAGCCGTATTATTATCAACCTTACTCCCCCTATCACGGCTGCAGGGAGCGGCCCACGATGCGTATTAAAGAGCGCCGGGGGATGCATCTAGGTCAACAGACGGCGCCGACGCGAGATTTCTGTTCCCAATCAATGAATAAAGTTGCCTTTTTTTGCAGCTGTGTCACACACACCACAACGAGATGTCTGTCGCCCATGATAGTTCAAGGGTGGTGCCAGAATGGCTTGGCGCCTGAAGGCACCAAGCTATTCTGGCACCACCTTTGAACTATCATGGCTGATCGGTCTCCTGAACAAAGTTCTCGAATTGAATTGAATTGAATTGAATTGAATTGAATTGAATTGTAGTCTTCGGAGACCAACAGCCAAATTTGGGGATTTCGACTTCAGTTTTCCATTGAAATAATTGCGGCGCGGAGGCTTAGATTTGTACTTTTCATAAGTTGCAGTAAAAAGATATATAAGTTTTCATAAGTAAGGTATCGCCCTGTTTAATTTTTGATCCTTTAGTTCTGAAACCTTACTTATGAGATAAGCAGTGAGATCAGTGATCTAAATCTCCTTCGATCTGTTTCTCCGCCTGTGTATGCGCGAGCCTGACCTATGTTTATAATTTTCTTACACACCTTCTTTGCCACCGTTGAGCGGAAAAGCTGTATCACACACGTGTGATACAGCTTGGTTGTATCACACGCGTGTGATACAGCCGTGTTACGTGAACGGCCAAGTGTGTACAACATTGCCCTGTAGAATATCTGATCAATAAAAAGATACAAGCACACGCAATATTGAAACTTGACAAAATTTCAGCTCACGCGCAATGACATCATTTCACAGTGACGCCTGGCACTCTGGCGTCATGTTTACGCTATTAGGAACATTTGTCTGGCATTCAAAATATTGACGTCACACTATAAAGTAAATTACGTCAACATCTTTGCCGGAACACAATGGCGGCTGTGTCGTGACTAGGTATGTGCCGAAAAGAAACTCACATCGGATTTATGCAACAAAAAAAGGTGAGTAAGAAATATATTCTTACATCGGCATCTCACTCTCGTGGTCTTAAAACCTTATCCTACTCGCTTTCGCTCTTAGGATAAGGTTTTAAAACCAAGAGAGTGAGATTCTCAGTATCACCTAAACAGCGATGTAAGAATCTATATATCATCACTGTGCCACGGATTTTGAGACAATTTTACGTAGTTGTCTGTTAGCATTTTAATTGATGTAGCAAGGGCGTAATTTAAAAACAAAAATTATACTTTAACTCACCTTAGAAAATTAAGTGTCATTGTCGTTATCATTACGTCTATTCTGCGCTGCAGTCAGATATTATAAGTTATTAGTCGGAGGGGTTCGCTACACGGACCTTTGTATGCCTTCGGGAATTCAAAGGAATCATTGTACCCCTCAGGCCGGAGATCAAAGGAATCATTGTACCCCTCAGGCCGGAGGTCAAAGGAATCATTGTACCCGGAAGGCCTTCGGCCTTCGGGGTACAATGATTCCTTTGACCTCCCGAAGGCCTACAAGGGTCCGTGCAGCGAACCCCTCCGACCAATAACGTATTTGTTTTCATTCCTCCACTATTTTCGTAAAAGAAATCAAGAAGACATCTTGCGACCTGGATCACGCCAGACATGACCGACGTCAAAGGAATATACATTTATACATACATAATAGACTTATGACGTAATTTAAAATGTGTCATGACGCTGCCGTCTCCCAGAACTGAGTGTGCTTGTTGTTTCGAACAACACTACGTAACTTTGTACTTTAGAACGTTTGGCGATCTTTTATAGAACAAAACTGGCATCCATGATGCGTCATCGAGAGGCCTATAAAACGTCCGCCATTTTTTGCTACAGGGGTTTTTATATCACGGTCACATGGTACGGGTTGCGCCAAAGTGACTGGTCGTGTGATGTAGGGAGGAAAACAAAATATCTAATGCATGGTCTGTCGTTAAGAGCTAAAATTTTCGAAGTCCCAAATCGTTATTCGTAATAACACTAATCCAAAATATGACCTAAATTGTGAAGTCCCAAATCGTTATTGATACTGTCACTATTGCGAACTGTGACCTAAATTGTGAAGTCCCAATCGTTATTGATAATCCGAGCTGTGACCTAAATTGTGCAGTCCCAAATCGTTATTGATAATGTCACTAATCCGAATTATGACCTAAATTGTGAAGTCCCAAATCGTTATTGATAATGTCACTAATCCGAACTATGGCCTAAATTGCGAAGTCCCAGATCGTCATTGATAATGTCACTAATCCGAACTCTAACCTAAATTGTGGAGTCCCAACTCGTTTTAGTGCGATTTACTAATCTTATTGATAACTGACTTCACTCACTGATCGGAATTATACGCGAAGCCACCTTCTGCAACCCTAGTATGCAAAAGGCCATCGGGCCTACCTCGGCCGCCTTTGCCCTTTGCGCACTTGGTAGTTGCGCAAGGGTACCAGGTGGTTTCTTGTGTGTTGGTTTTTCTTTGTTTGGGTTGGAGGCCGGTGGGCAGCGTTGTTGTTCATGTTGGGAATGGAAATTTCAGTCGCGACGGAATCCCAAGTGTACGGACCTGGGGCCGAGTCTTGCACCAGCCACTAAGCAAGGTGCGCCGCTATAGCGGCGCACCTTGCTTAGTGGCTGGTGCATGACTAAGCTCGCTCATGCAACTGGTCCCCGGAGGCCAGGCGCGCGCTAATTCACGGCTATTTATAGCCCCACGTGGGAGGAACACCCCCGTCGCCAAGGGCCACTCCCCGGCGCCGCGTGCTCTAGTGTTTGCAGGGAAGCGCTGATCGGGCTAATTGATTGATTGATCGCCCAAGTTAATGAAATCATTGCTAAATTTGTCCGTCGTAAAAAAAGGTTATAGCTGTTTAGCTTTCCAGTTCACTGTCAGTCCCCTTCCATCTACCGTAACCCATTAAACCCCGAAGCACTACAGCAGACGACCATGATAATTCAAAGGTAGTGCCAGATTAGCTTGGCGCCTTCAGGCGCCAAGCTAATCTGGTACTACCCTTTAATTATCATGGTCAATCCATCTCTTCAAATGTTACATAGTCGTGACACTTCCAAACGTTGGGAGATGCGGCCTTAGGTTTAAAAGCGTTAATTATAGAAATCTGTGACGCGATGTGCTTGGTATAACGAGCTTTGTAGTATTGTAACAATTGCCTCAAAGGAACTCAGGACAACGAAACAAAGACAATAGATGAAAAGACCACTCCTAGCCAACTGAGGCAACTGTAAGTCTTTGGCTGTACTCCACTCACTTCCACCGTCAGAAGATGCAGTTTAGCTATTTATCAATTAGCAAGAGGTATAGATTCTCATGAGACCTTGCGGATGCAGGGTCTCAGGAGAATCTATGCTTCTCGGGGATAGACGAGACTGGCTTTTAGACTGAATTCCGGTTCTTGACACCGACGCGTCAAGTGTCTCAACGTGCTTTGTAATAAAATATTTATTGTCACAAAGGTCGCTGATGCTTCCAGATCTTTGTGTCAATTGTTACATCGTCGCAATGGCCATTGATGCTCCCAAATCTTTGTGTCAATTGTTACATTGTCAAAGATGTCAGTGCGGTCTCAGATCGTTGTCTCAATTGTTACATTGTCACAAAGGTCACTCAGGCTTCCAGCTCTTTGTGTTAATTGTTAACCCATACCACACTGAGGCTAAAAGCTTCAAATTGGTACACTGCCATATGCAAGCTACATTATAGTACTTACAGATAAGGATATAGACCAATGGTTTTAGTTCAAGGGTGGTGCCAGAATAGCTTGGCGCCTAGAGGCGCCAAGCTATTCTGGCACTAACCTTGAACTATTTTAGTCAAACTTATTTCACACACTGGTGTATTCCGAATGATAAGGGTTAATCGCAAAGGTCACTGAGATCTCACATATATATGTGTGCCAATTGTTACATGGTCACAAAAAATCGCAGAGGTCCCAGATCTTTGTATTAACTGTTACATTGTCACTAAGGTAAAAGAGAATTCCAGATCTTTGTGCCAATTGTTACATTGTCACAAACTCTTCTCAACAGGTGCTGACTGGTCTGTCTGTTTGTCCAATTAATAAAATCGTATTTGTCCACGGCCTTTCACCATCTGAAATGGGCACAGAGTCTCATAAGCCCCGACAGCTGCAGGGCATCATGAGAATCTATGGCTCATGCTGGTTTGAGTCTGAGCCTGTTACATCACAGGACGGAAGAAAGTCATGACGGCTCTAATCCAGGACCTCGTAGGCCGGATTTTGTTACGTTACCTCGATCTGTCATTATTCGTCCACGTATTTCCTGTTTGCGTCATTCTGGTGTGTGTGTAATAACTTCTCGGGAACGTGCGTCCTCCGTAACCCTTGTCACTCGGAATACACCAGTGTGTGAAATAAGTTTGACTAAAATAGTTCAAGGGTGGTGCCAGAATAGCTTGGCGCCTCTAGGCGCCAAGCTATTCTGGCACCACCCCTGAACTAAAGCCATTGATTCCACCCGAGGACCGAAATCCCCAAATTTTGAAGTTGCCATCTGAAGGGCTGTATTATAGTTCTAGAGACAGATCAAGCATGATAGGTCAAGGGTGGCGCCAAAATAGCTTGGCGCCTATAGGAGGAGGCGGCACGTCTCGAATGAGTTAAGATCTGTGCCGTTTTCATACGGTAAGCGTTCACTAGTTAAACTGCATGACTGGTTTGTGATAATAAATTTTTTATTTTTTTTTAAATTTCATGTCTTGTTTTATAGCGAATTTGGCCTGTTCACCTGCCGCACTGGGCGAAAAACGTGAGATGGGCCGGGATTGGCTGCCGAAAATTGACTTTCGACGCGCGCCTGCTCAGGAGCAGATAACCCAGTAGTCAAACGGCCATCGGGCCGACGTCGGCCGCAGAGGGCCCGCGCACGGATGCGCCCACTGCGGCCGACGCGGGCCCGAGGGTCTTTTGCGTGGGGGTAAGCAGTGCGTTATACGGACGTAAAGAAGGAAGTAGTGGGGAAAATTACGCGACTGGTTAAAGTTTGTGTCGACTGTAGTTATGTTTTTATATAAAAAAAAAAAAAAAAAATAAAAATGATTAGTCAGTCAGACTAAATCGATCACAGCTCAGCAGCAGACATGACTAGAGGCACGATTAGGCAATCTGCCGTTCACATGGATTTCAGACTTTCGCATAAACTTTTTTTCCCGTGTAGAGTTTTCAGTCTTCTGTCGTGTAATATAAAATATCTGAACTAACTAGGAAAACGGGTCAATATTGAAACAAATGCCCTGGGTAGGTCAGGTGGCGCTGCACCGTAGTGGTGACACGTGTTCGCCGGGGAAGGCAACCCAAAGTTCCCCTCATGGGACAATGAAGCTGCTTGTAAGTTCTTGACTATCTTTTTCACGGCAGCAAAACTCGTCGAACAATAAAGAACAACAATTATATAGATCTTTCCACCTGCTTTTACTCTCAGCCTTCCCCCCCCCCCCCCCCCCCCCCCACTCAAACCCCTACTCACCCTCCCACCTCCCACCCCCTAGACATTGGCAGTACCCCGACAATGTAAGTTCTTGCACGTCTGCCCAGTAGCAACTTAGCTGTCGAGAACAAAAGAACCCCACCCACCCTACTGCCGCTTTAAGTCTTTGACCGCACTCCACTCAGTTCCTCCATTAGAAGATACAGATTGCCATCTCTCTTTCCGCAAGAGGCATAGATTCTCATGAGCCCCTGCGGACGCAGGGGCTCATGAGAATCTATGCCTTTTGCACATTGGACCTGCTTAAGGTCTGTAAGCCCGTTCTCGGTGACACTGAAGTGTCAGATTTACACAAGCCCGTCTGAGGGGACCGATTCTCTCTGTCAGCAATTGGCATATGTTAGCCACTGTTATAAGGGCCACTGCACAGAGTCCGAAATAGCTCAGGCGGTTAAACGTCGGAGCAGGAGAGCGAAGGGAATCGCCGGGTGGTGGGTTAGAATCCCGTCCCGGCCCCGGTAGCTGGACTCACAATCCAGGGGGGAAAAAACGGATTTGTTCAATAGCATGTCCGTTGAAAGGTCCTGGTAAATCAAAGTGGCACAGTTGGAGTGCGCCTGAGTTGATCAGTGTTCAGGGCGTACTCCATAGGCAATAGATTTCCCTGTCCCCCATAACCCGCCCGTCAGGGCCGTCCATGATCACCTCGGTGCTGTGGACGTTAAACCCGAACTAACCAACCAACCAGGGCCACTGCATGTCTTCTTTAGTAGAATTAACCCTTTGCGCGTCGGTAGCGGTTTTAGTCGCGATGATTCCTGTAGTTCATTCTATGAACCGCTTATGCAATTCAGCATTCCTGTGAATCATTGCGACTAAAACCACTGCCGACAAAGGGTAAAATCCTTTGCCGATCTTCTGACTAATCCATTGCAGATTGTTTTTGTCCGCATGTATTTTTTTTTTTTTTTTTTTTTTTTTTTTTTTTAAATAAATACGAGCTTAATAGTTGAAGTTAATTTTAGGGACCGTTGCATGCATTCTTTTAGCTGTATCAACCTGTTGGAATGAGCTTTTGTGACGTGACAAAGCCAATCCACGTTGTTTTTTTAACCGTTCATTTTTTTTTTTTTTCAGTATGTGTTTGATAAATGCAGTCATCCCGTCGAAAAGACCATTCTTTAGTTGATCAACCTCTTGGTATGAAGCCTTGTGTTGTGATTAAGCCATTGCGTGTTATTTGTGTCCATTCTTTTTAGTTACTTACTTATTAGTTAGTTGGTTGATTGGTTGGCTGGTCAGTCAGTCAGTCAGTCAGTCAGTCAGTCATATTGTTTATTTTTGGTTTGTTCTTCCGTCCGTCCGTCTGTGTACTTAATTGCTGTTTACCTACATCAGTAGCAGCTATGCATATTGAAACACAAGTTGAAACAAGTGCAATAGTTTCATTATAAGTACGGACCAAAGACGCTTGGAATAGTTTGCCCATGGTGCGTGTAATCCTGATCGATGTAAGGTTATGATCCAGCGCTGTCCAGCGGTATGTTTAAACACATTGAGGGCAGCCAGTCAAGTGTTGGGTATTTCCTGCCCTTCACAGCACCTCATCAGCATCTCCAAATCTGCAAGAGGCATAGATTCTCATGAGCCCCTGCAGTCGCAGGGGCTCATGAGAATCTACGCCTCTTGCAGGATCTATTTATCTCATCACATTGAGGAAGTGTTGCGTGTTAAACCGTACGCTTGCCTGGGTAATAATCATTTTACGTTTGTGTCAGGTATTTAGTAGACTGAATAGCAGTGGTTGGTATTCATGAGAGTTATGCAGAGGTTTTCGACTTGGGGGTGGAGAGGGCAGAGGAGGGCGGAGGATGAAGGTAAGGGCAGGGGGTGGGGTGGGGGGTGGGGGTGGAAGTTGGGGGGTGGGGTGCGGTGGGTGGGTGGGTGGGTGAGTTGGAGCCCTTGCGGAGTAGTATGTGTCTTTCTTCCTTATGGCCTGCCACTCCCAGATTAATTAAATCTTCAACTTCTAGAACAATCTGCATTTAATAGACATTAACTCATTCACCCCCAGAACTAAATGGCTTCCATTCTTCAGAATGGAAGTCATTTAGTTCTGAGAGTGAAAGGGTTAAGTACAAACTGGAACTCAAAACAGACCACTTACCTCGCTTTCTCTTTATGTGTCCGGATTCCTTATCCACTTATCTTACTTAAAATTTGATTCTCGCAGTTAACACTAAAAGTACCGAATAATAGACCTAAATAAACTATAAAAAACAACTTATAAAGACGAACACTGGCTTGCCATTGTGCTGATGGAACTTTCAAAACAAAAGGGTTTCGTGCATTTAATTGAAGTGTATATTTTTAGTGTGTATCGCACATGCAATTCAGCATGTACCGAAAGCGTTTTGCATTGGTCAAAGAATCTTGAAAGAGTCCAAATATATCTTGACTGCGCCGAGGAATTAAAACACTGTTTTGTTTTCTCCTTTGCGGATTTGTAAAAGCAGTACAAAAGCCAACATGTGGCAAATGAAAAAAAAAAATGTACATGTATTTCCGTACGACTGCGAACTTATATAACTAATAGTACACGTGATTCTTACACCTTTAATACGCGGCAAACACTCAACACTTCCGTTCTTGTATGTGGCAATTAACTGTCTTGCCGCCTATATGGGCTAACCTTTTCTTTAACTTATCAATCGGCTTAAAATATCATTCAATCAATTTTGTCACACAATGAAAGTCATGCTTTATGTCTAGATTTAACTTTCGCCGCAAGTAAGAGTGTTTCGATTTAACTCGACTAAACTTTTACATCGACTTTTGAACGCAGTAAACTAAAATCGTTGCTCAAGATTGTTTTGTCTCAGTACTCAAAAGACAGTCGGGCCGAAGTCGGCCGCAGTGGGCCCGCGTACAGTTGTGCGCGGGCCCACAGCGGTTGACTTCGGCCGCACGACTGTCTTTTGCGCACTCAGGGAAGTTTGTAACACATGTATAATTAACGGCTTTGGTAAAATTGGAAACCAACCAACCAACCAACCAACCAACCAACCAACCAACCAACCAACCAACCAACCAACCAACCAACCAACCAAACAAACAAACACAAACAAATAAACAAACAAATAAACAAACAAAAACAAACAAAACATCCAACTAAACCAACCCACCAACCAACCAAAAAGACGACCAACCAAATAACCAACCAACCAACCAACACGCAAACAAACAAACTAGCCAAGGCCGGTCTGGTAGTGGCGCTGCACTCCGGCCACGCGTCTTTCCCAGGTGTGACAGCGCCAATTCCTCGATTCATTGTGAGACCATAAAGCGCAAAACGTAATAATCATGTAGTGGTGATATGCTCTTCCGTATTTTATTGTATTATTTTGTTGTTGTTGTTGTTCCTACGTATGCAGGCGACTCTGTTGGTAACAGCTAACTGCAAAGAATAAGAATAACCCAGCGAAGAAAGAAACACCTTAGAAAGGACAGTCATAACTGTCTTTTCAAAAAGCGTGTTTATTGCGAGGCACGAGCCTTATGTGCCGCAGATGTGTCGCAGTAATAGGGAGACTTAAAAGGCAAATGAAGTGCCTTTCGTTAGCCCGTTTCGTTAGTGACGTCACCAGACTCTTCGGTCGTAAATCTTCGTCAGATAGCCAGTTTTCACGAAACGACGTTCTCACGTCGATTACGTCTAAAAATCCTCGATGTGACACCATAATCGTGTAAGATTTAAGCGGGAGGGTCATTTTAAAATGGACTCTGTCAACAATTATCGCTAAAGTACCACGAAAATACGCTTTTATGTCAGTTTTCTGAACTCCACTTTTATCAGCTCTTTCTGCGAAGCCCACAAGATGGCGGTCATCGCTTCGAGCCGGCTGCGTCGATTCACTTTGACTGTCGCTGTTTACGCATCCAGCACGTCACAAATTTATTTGAAATGGCTGCTAATTCACTTCTGTTGTGTATGCGAAGGCACGCCTGACTTATTTGTTTAATATTTTTTTTGCGTCAGTGGGCAAAAATCGATAGCAATACCCGATGTAGCGATACCGCTCCAAGTAGGACGCGTGCCCGTGAAGAGTTACCTTCCCGCCTTCATTTTTTTTTATAATGATATGATACATCGTCAGAATGTGATGTGTTTAGTGGTTATATTTGTGTCGGTCTTATTTGTGTTCCGCTTGTTAGGATTATGTTTCTTGATAATCTTTTTTTTTTTACCTCTTCTTTTAAGAGCTGTAAGAAGAATATCTCTTTTTGGACATTAAATATCTTGAATTTTGAATTTTGAATCTTCGCTGGGTTAATCTCAACATGTTCCACGCTTGGCAGTCACCTTTTGGGTCTGGATTTCGCTGACAGCTGAACTACTGAATATTAACCCTTTTAGCCCCAAGGTCCCATTTCTAAAATTGTGGATGTGTTGTACCAGTTGCAGGGGATGGATTGACCATGATAATTCAAGGGTAGTTCCAGATTACCTTGGCGCCTCCAAGCTAATCTGGAACTACCCTTGAATTATCATGGTCAATCCATCTCCCGCTGTAGGGACTCGGGGATAAAAAGGGTTAACAAATTATGAAGACTTTGTTTGGACGCGTCGGTAATATTTGACCCTTTTAAGTATTTATACAATGCACGAAACACATTTCAATAGTCAGACAAGTCACGCAGTCATGTCCACACATTTGCAGACTTAAACCCGGTTGCCTACCTCAGTTGAGGATAGTTATGAGAGCGATTTCTAAACAGCAAGAGGCATAGATTCTCATGGGCCCCTGCAATTGCAGGGGCTCATGAAAATCTATGCCTCTTGCAGACGACATTTTGGAACTCGTCATAGACTTCGTATATTGTATCCTTATATTGTATCGTATATTCACTGCAATATTGGCAAGGTCTTTATGATATTGACTCTTTCCAAACAAAAACCCAGCCTGCGTGACGGAATATCTTGTTGAAAGTTTGTCAGTCGCAAGTCACCGAATATTGCTTATTGTTTGCAGTGGGAAGGTTATTCCTTGTTAATGAGTTTGCCGTAAGGCTGAGACCATGTATTGGCCGCCGAAATCAGGAAACACTAGAGTTTGATAAGTCTGGTTTGGAATGTCCAGACAGTTTGTAATAGTTCTTATGTTGCATTCCTTCATAATGTAAAGTTGAAACTGTCCTCCATGCCGTATTCATTGAACACAGATGACCTCACCCCAGGAACATATATATCTATAATCTTGTTGCGAGCAAAAAGGTGGTAGGATGACATTTATAGCCGTCATGGTGTTAAATTCCATCACTCAATCAATTTCCAACAAAAGTGAAGGTTAGTTTGAAGTTTAACGTCCACTGCACCGAATTGATAATGGACGGCCCTAACGGGCGGGTTATGGGGCACAGGGACAGCTATTGCCTGTGGAGTACGACCAGAAACACTGATCAATTCAACCGCACTGCAACTGTGCCACTTTGATTAACCAGAACCATTCAACGTAAAGGACAAGCAAACGACAGAGCTCTTGATGTTAATACTGCGTGCTTGTCTGTAATTTTGGACCTGAACTTGCCCTTGGAATCGTAATGTCCGTACAATGAATCTTGAGCATCCACAAAAGAAATGAAAGTACTATAAATGACCACTTGGATGTCTGCTTCGAGCATTTTTTTTTGTACACATACTGTTGTCCCCTCTAAGTCTGAGTTTTTTATTTTTATTTTTTAAAAACTGTTTTGTGTGCCCATGCTGACTATACAGTATCTTCCAAAGAAAACGCAACCACAAAGTCACGTGAACTCCTGCGCAACGCCGGGACGGATATTTTACTGATCGTGACTTTTTGCGTTGTTAGAGAAGAACCCAGCGAAGAAAGAAACACGCTTAGAAAAGACAGTTACGACACATTGATAATAATAATTTATTGATAAATATTAACCCGTTATCTATTGTAAATAAATTGCTCTGTAACTGTCTTCTGTAAGCACGTGTCTTTTTTCGTTTGATTCTTCTCTGCATTTCACACGCGTGGCAGTCAACATTTTGCTCTGATTTCGTTGTGTGTGTGTGTGTGTGTGTGTGTGTGTGTGTGTGTGTGTGTGTGTGTGTGTGTGTGTGTGTGTGTGTGTGTGTGTGTGTGTGTGCAGTTCTTTCATAATGTGATTTTCAATATTGTCTGGTTGACAGAAAGAAAATGTGATGACAGCACATTTTTTTGCAATGTTAGAAATCAATCAAAGGGTCTCTAAAACTACAAACATTAGAAAAAGCAAATTGCACGTGCAAAAATTGGATACTGACAAAGGTTTAATCAGAAAGCGCGTGAAAGGTTTGTTTTGTTGCCACTATTTTTTTAAATTTGTTTTAATTGTTTTTCGTCTGCCTTTTTTTTTCCTTTCTGGGAAACCTTGGTTATTTTTACGTCCCTGATAGACATAAGCTAAATTCAGACCAGAAGTTCAGGCGATCAGTCATTTGCTCTCAGACAGATTTTGTGCAACCCGCCTTGTTAGTGACACCAAAACAAAAACAAAAACAAATCAAATCAAATCAAAACAAAACAAAACAAAACACAAACAATAAAAAAATGGCGAAGGTCAAGGAGGCACAACTCGTGACAAGGAACGCTGATTCAGCCAAAAATAATTGCCTGACTTTATTTCAATCTCTTCATTAGCCCCGATTTAGAGTACATCCGTCGCAAGCCACAAGGTAAGGTGTGCCTCTACGATATTCTATGGGATAGTACCTAAGCTTAGTGGCTTGCGCAGTGACGTGTAACAGTCCTCGGACCAGTTGCATGAGCGAGCTTAAACCCTGCGCAAGCCACTAAGCAAGGCGCCCCGCGATAGCGGAGCGCCTTGCTGAGTGGCGGCTGGCGCAGTCGGTTCGTAACGCACCCTGTCGTGCAAGCGAGTCTTAATTCCACAGCTTGACCGCATGACTAAATGCCGGGAAGCCCCATGCTGACACTCGCAGTGCTGACTGGATACGGATCGAAGTCAAGAAAACAAGAGCAGCGACGGACATTATTTTTTTTTCCCCTCAACAAGTTCCATCCATTTGCAAAGGGTACCGATCCTCATAAGTCCCCACAGCATCTGCGGGGGGCTCATGAGGATCTATACCTCTTGCTGAGCGCATTTTGATCCGTGTTGCTTCACACGGTCACGGCTGTAAATACCGATGATGGCGAACATGGCGAACAAGAAAAGAGCTACATGTTTCTTCCATGAAAATGACAGTCGCCTGCAAGAGATATAGATCCTCATAAGCCCCCGCATCTGCGGAGGTTAATGATGATCAATACCTCCTGCTGAAGTTATTTTGATTTTTTTACGCCTCACACGGTGACAGCCGTAAATTCCAATGGAGTAGAACAAGGGAGAAGCTACAAGCTTCTGCCACGAAAATGATTCATCTGCAAGAGGCACAGATCCGCATGAGCTCAGCATTTGCGGGGGCTCATGAGGATCTATGCCTCTTGCTGGACCCATTTGTTCCCCTTCCTTCCTGCACGCGAAGTCTGAATGCCGATCAGGCCAAAGTAGGAATGAGCGGTATGGGTGTCGGAAGGATTCGTAGGGGTCTTCCGGGCCCTCCGCCGGCGCCCCTCGTGTCTAATGTCAGAGGTTCAAGCCCCGATTTACACACAAAAGAGGGTTACGTGCGATATCAAGTTACATTCAAAGGTGCTCGAGTGGCAATCGGCGCTAGCAGTCGTGCAATTTATTAAGGAGGTTCCCGTTTTTTGGTGAAGTTTATTTCTGTGGAGTTAACACATTGTACCCCAGGACCCGGCGAAATCCCCAAATTTTCAAGTTACCCTCTGATGGACTGTATTACAATTCTGTAGACAGATCCAGCATGGTAGTTCAAGGGTGGTGTCAGAATAACTTGGCGCCTACGGGCGCCAAGCTATTCTGGCACCACCCTTGAACTATCATGCTCGATCATTGTCTTGCTGTGGTGTGTCGGGGCTGAATGAGTTAACACCATAATAAGTAACTGGATTCTTGTCTGTAATCGGATGGAATTCTTCCAGTCTGGTTAAGACTTCGACCATAACAACTGTCTCTTCACCACATTCAAAGAGCAGATTTCGATTTTCACAGGCACGGCACAGTACTCAAAAAGCGATCTACTGCATGTCAGTTTCTGATTGCCAAAATTGATTGGCTAAATTCGCCGAAACATGGGGTTATCAATGTTGTCAACTAAGAAGGTTTCTACCCATCTTTTCACAATCCATTAATCCATTACTCACAAACCAGATAGGTGAGGCTAGCGCTGGCAGAATTGTCAGTACTCAAACCAAGGGGAATCACAGCGCTGGACAGACAACAGTTAGATCCCCTGCCCCCGCCTATCAGGCACCCAATCGCCAGCCCACAGAGAAATACGCAGGTATAGAATAAGACAATCATTTCCATTCCTAAATAAGAATGGATCAGGTCTCTTATATAACCCATGTCTTTCTCCGGAACTTAGGAAGTAGGCAGGAGAAACATACATACACAAACATGAAGGTGCGCTACTATATGTGGTCGGGTAAATACCCTGATTTCCCACAGTAGATGCACAGAACATTACACAACAATGTAACGATACAAATTTTGCCTCGAGTTATACACGATACTCACAAACCAGATAGGTGAGGCTAGCGCTGGCAGAATTGTCAGTACTCAAACCAAGGGGAATCACAGCGCTGGACAGACAACAGTTAGATCCCCTGCCCCCGCCTATCAGGCACCCAATCGCCAGCCCACAGAGAAATACGCAGGTATAGAATAAGACAATCATTTCCATTCCTAAATAAGAATGGATCAGGTCTCTTATATAACCCATGTCTTTCTCCGGAACTTAGGAAGTAGGCAGGAGAAACATACATACACAAACATGAAGGTGCGCTACTATATGTGGTCGGGTAAATACCCTGATTTCCCACAGTAGATGCACAGAACATTACACAACAATGTAACGATACAAATTTTGCCTCGAGTTATACACGATACTCACAAACCAGATAGGTGAGGCTAGCGCTGGCAGAATTGTCAGTACTCAAACCAAGGGGAATCACAGCGCTGGACAGACAACAGTTAGATCCCCTGCCCCCGCCTATCAGGCACCCAATCGCCAGCCCACAGAGAAATACGCAGGTATAGAATAAGACAATCATTTCCATTCCTAAATAAGAATGGATCAGGTCTCTTATATAACCCATGTCTTTCTCCGGAACTTAGGAAGTAGGCAGGAGAAACATACATACACAAACATGAAGGTGCGCTACTATATGTGGTCGGGTAAATACCCTGATTTCCCACAGTAGATGCACAGAACATTACACAACAATGTAACGATACAAATTTTGCCTCGAGTTATACACGATACTCACAAACCAGATAACAATCCATTGCATCCTGTGGCTGATTTAAAAAAAAAAAATACTTATCGTCCTATGAAAGCCACATTACAGATTAGGAGACAGATCAACCAGTTTAGTTCAAGAGTGGTGCCAGAATAGCTTGGCGTCTGAGGCGCCAAGCTATTCTGGCATCACCCTTGAACTATAATAGTCAAATTTATTTCAAGCAAAAGTGTATCAGGATGAAAATAATAATAATAATAATAATAATAATAATAATAATAATAATAATGGCTACTTATATAGCGCTTATCCTTAAATAAGCTCTAAGCGCTTTACAAATAAAGAGTGGGAGTGGAGATGGTCATAAAACCAGAGAAACAACGGATTCTGCAATACACACGCGCACACACACACACAGGTACATAATGACAAAGAACTGAGCTACATTGGGGTATCGAACAGGTGGGTCTTTAGGGCAGATTTAAAGGCAGTGAATGAGGAAGAATGTCTAATGTCTATAGGTAGTGAGTTCCAGACAACAGGTCCAACGTGCGCAAAACAACGGTCACCTCTGGTTTTGTATTTGAAGAGCGGGACTGAGAAAAGGGCCCGTGTATACCTGAGGTATCATAAGTATCATAGGTTCTGCTCTGCCTTCTAAGCGTAATGAAAAGACCTCCCTGCATACAGAGGACTAGTCAGTAGAAGAAGCAGAAAAGTCTTTCATTTTACGAAATTCATTCAAACTTCATAATTTACGTTGGTCCTTTCGTCGAGCATTTTTAAGGAGACATTGACAACTATACTGATTATTGACCCTTTAGAGCCTTGAATAAAGGCAGCTGATTCATTCACGGGCACCGGACTAACGGGTATACATATAGCCCAGCACCGAGAGTACCATTGAGTAAGCATGCTGCCGTGCGCGTGTATAGGCGACCGGTTAGCAGAAACCGTACTGCGTTTTCATCAACCAACAAGCACGCGTCAGGTGCTTATGGATGCATTGCAATTCACAAAGAGCGTCTGAACATTGTCTATCTTCCGCGATTAAAAAAAAAAATTCTAAGTTGATTTATTTACTCTTTTTGTCTTCATTTTGGTCAGGAACTGTTAAGAGATAAAGAACACAAAAGCAGCTTCTACATAGCTTAAGTATCGCTTCCCTGTCATTCCTCAGCAAGCAGCCTGGTAATCAAAGGATCGAAAGGGAGACAACAATGGGATGCCGAGTTACGGCTCTTTTTTGGTGCATGCCTTCACAGTAAGAGTACACCTCAAAGAGGTCCTAAAATTTGAGTTCAGACCCGCAGTCAACTATTTTCATCTGCAAGTGGCATAGATTTCCATGAGCATCCGCAGGGGCTCATGAAAATCTCTGCCACTTGCTGGATTCATGTATAGGTCCTTGCCCCACAGACTGAGGGGGTCGTGAGGGGGTTATGTTTGTGAGTGGATTCAACGAGAGACGGAGACGCCGTAATTGTGCATCACCCGGCTTCAAGAGATCAAGTGAGGGAATTTAACATAATTATGCACTTCCTGTGAGCGATTCAAGCGATAGACTTTCTGCACTCAAGGCGTGGGGCTATTTTATTTGACTCTTCCTAGACGTCAGCTCCATCCCTAGCCCCTCTCTCCGCACGTCCCCTCCCGCCTCCACCCCCACCCCCCTCTTCCCACAAACAAACAAACAAAAAAGCCCTCGAAAGTCCTCAAGCCGCTTCAGCAGAATAAACAATTTCTTGTCTTGTTACACATTTTTTCTTTTTTTTTATACATTTGCAAATCAGGTTCTTCACGTATTTTTCCATACCCAGACCACCGCAAATCAACATTCCTCGCTTTAAACCTATATTGTCTATCGGCTCTTACCTTCTTTTCCGCTATTTGACTTAAACAATTTGGGGTTAGTTCGGGGTTTAACGTCCACGGCACCAGAGCGATAATGGACGGTGTGGGAGAGGGGTGTGTGGGGGGGGGGGGGGGGCGGGGGGGGGTTGACGGGGAGGGGGGAGGCTGGAAACGGGGAGGGGGGGGGGGGACTGGGGGCCAGCTAATGCCTATGGATCGAATACGAACTGAACACTGATTAACCCATTCAGCCCTGACGCACTACAGCAGGAGGTGGATCGACCATGATAATTCAAGGACAGTGCCAGATAAGCTTGGCGCCGACAGGCGCGAAGCTAATCTGGCACTATCTTTGAATTATAATGGTCGATCCATCTCCTGCAACTGGTGCATAGTCGTTAGATGACGCCTCCAAAATGGGAAATACGGCCGTGGGATTGAATGAGTTAATCCCGATTCGCTGGAACAGTGCCGCTTCAACGGACATGGTGTAGAAAAGTTTATATTCATTTTGTAAACTGTCTTGTCGCTTTTTCGAAAGCGTGTTTGTTTCGTTTCATTGTAGTTTGTTGCTGGTTTTTTTTTTTTAGACAAACAAATAAACAAAGTGAAACAAACGAACACAATATATACAAGGTAGAATGTAGTAAAACTGTTGCCGCAAGGGTTTCATGTGACAGGAAAACTAAATATAGAGGTTGTTTATAACTTAAAGAGTTTTCACCCTCTATTTTCTGTTTTCTTTTCATACGAGGTAGAATGTTGGCATTGTGAATTTCGAGGATCATTTAGCACTGATTTTGAGGTCGCGTGTTAAAACTCTGACTAAATGAATGATTAATTCATTCAGGGCGCAATGCATCAATAGCTGCGATGGCAACTCGATACTTCAGTTTCGCATCTATTGATGCGGGGCACCTTTAATGAGTTCCCTCTCCCCCTCCCCCCTTGTACATGAAGCCAACGGTACTGCAAACAGTACCGATGGCTGCATATGCAATCTGGGTAATCTGACATCCATTTTTCACCTAGTTCCTGGTTTTGCATGGCGTGCGAAGCCTCCGTGACTGAAAAGAATTTCGGTTGGTCACACACACAAAAATACATTTTACTTTTCCACCGGGAAGGTTTAAAAAGTGGCACTCGTCTTCAGTTTCGTTTGATTCGTTTTGTTTCTTTACTGACACTCTTTGTTTTCTCTTTCCATGTGTCTGATGCATTCACTGTCTTGACTTTTATTGAGAGCCGCGGAGACCATACATTTCAAGGCACTGTTTCCGACTAGTACTAGAAAGACCCACCTCCCAATAAACTTTGGATACAGAGGTCCTCCACTGTGTCAGCAGAAAATTGAGACCATTCACTAGCAAATGAGGTAGATACATAGATTTGCATGAGCCCCCGCCTGCGGCGGGGGCTCATGAGAATCTATGCACCTACCTGACTCTGTTCGCATCCATTTATATTCAAGACTCGGGGTCGTTGAGTTTAGAACTCTCTCCAGCTTGGCTAAATGATTTCTCAGTTAACTTGCATTTTCAAGCTTTGAGGATTCAGTCGTGTAAGTTTGGGGTAAAGAGATACCCCATTGTTCTATTTTATTTCCGGATTGCACTCTGTAGGCTACATTGTTCAATGTGCAAGTTTGCGCGGTCGAATTGATACCGTACCCCATTGTTCTGTTTTATTCCCTTCTTGCGCTTTGCAGCTAACTTGTTAATAATTGCAAGTTTACGGTGAATAGACACCCCATTAAACTATTTACTGACTCCGTGTGAGGTCTATTACGGACCGTGGTGGTAATTCGTCGCGGGCAGTCCAGGGCGGCCGTGTGCACTAGGATAATGACAGGTGCATATTGAAGAAAGACGCCAGAAAACCCGGTAGGGGCGGGCTAGGCAAGGGGCGGGGGTGGGGGTGGGGGTGCAGGCCGTTGGGGGTAGGGGTGGAGGTGGGTGGAAGGATAATATTAACCCTTTCCTGTCCTGTCGAAGGTCACGTATTCTAAAATCTTGGTTTATTCAATGCCAAAGAGTCTCAAATGTCCCAGTGATATACATACAAAGCTAAAACTTGAAAAATTCTATTTTAAAAATAGATAATAAAAGCTAGGTAGGTCGGGTGGCGCTGCACTGTGGGGACGAGCCTTTCCACGGGGTAAAAGTAACGTCAGCAAGAAGCATAGATCCTCATGAGCCCCCGCAATTGCGGAGGCTCCTGTGGATTCATGTCTCTTGCAGTTGGATGGTATTTAGCTGGCTAGGGGGCTGTAATAAAAGTGGGTGGTACACGGTTCAGTTCAGTTTTTGGGACGGTTGAAAACAGTCGAAACAGGGGCCTACATTTTTTTCCTCTTTGTATCCTGCATATGCATGCTTCAACCAACAACAGTTCAAGGGTAGTGCTTGATTAGCTTAATAATATAGTAATAATAATAATCCTCTCTCTCTCTCTCGGCTTGACTTCGCGAACAAGATTTTATAGGAGTTGCCCACGACGTCTGCAGGCTTGTTCGTGGCTGCGGAGGCCAATCTGGGACAGGCAGGTTCGACCGCAGTGGCTGCAGGGGGAGGTATGGCCAGGGTTCTGAGTTGCGGCATCTCTGTTTTTTTTTTTTTTTTTTTTTTTTTTTTTTTTGTTTCTCCTGAGCCGCTTGTCCTTAAGGCTAGCTCTGCGAGAGTCCTCAAAGGAGACAGCTGCCTTGTAAATGGTGGAGCGCCAGGTGTCACGGTCCACAGCAAGCGAAGACCACTGGTGGTGGTCGATTTGGCAGGCACTAAGTGACTTTTTGAGACAGTCTTTGTATCTCTTCTTTGGTGCCCCTCTGTCACGGTGTCCAGTAGCAAGCTCGCCGAACAGGGTGATCTTTGGTAGGCGATGATCCTCCATCCTGGAGACATGCCCCGCCCAGCGGAGCTGTGTCGGCAGCAGCAAAGCCTCGATGCTCACAGTTATAATAATAACAATAACAATAATGTCTAACAAAAATCTAATTTTAAAAATCAGTTGTAAGCGCTCCACAGACACATACACATGCACCAGCTTGGGGGGAAGCGTTGGCGGGGGGGGGGGGGTGGGGGGGTTTGGGGGGGTGGGTTGGGGGGATGGGGGGGGGGGGGGGGGGCTTGTAAGAGGCTGGGACATAGTGACTCACATCTTGCCAGGCGTCAAGTTATCTCAGTTAGATGTCGTAGCAGTCCGCTCGGCGTTACAATTCTAATACCCAGTACATTCTTCTATCATCCTGTCTGTTTTCAAAGGACCTGGCGTCAGTTGCATTCGTGAGCTTAGTCCTACGCAAGCCACTAAGCAAGGTGCTCCAGTCTGTTTTCAAAGGACCCGGCGTCAGTTGCATTCGTGAGCTTAGTCCTACGCAAGCCACTAAGCAAGGTGCTCCACTATAGCGGAACACCTTGCTTAGTGGCTTGCTCAGGATTAAGCTCACTGACGCAACGGACAACAGGTCTCTCCGCATTCTCCAGGACATGATACGAAGAAACCTGCCTTCGGAAAAAAAAGCGTCAATATAAATTACCATCCGCTCTTTTTCTCACAGCAGTGAAGGATGAAGGAAGGGGTGGGGTGATGGGGTGGTTGGGTATGGTGGGTGTGGTAACCCCCTTGTGCATGCAGCCACAGGTACTATAAGCAGCATCGGTAGCTACACACACAAGGGGGTTACAATTGTTTAAAATAAGCATTAAATTTAACCAAACCCTCCCCCACCCCTCCGGTCTCGTCTTTGTCGAGGAAATGGTCAACATTACATGTTGGTGAGTCACCTCTGCACTCGCTCCCCCCTCTTTGTATACCCTCCAGGTCAGGCCTCTGTTACCTGCAGTACCCCCTCCCCCTTACCCCCCCTCCCTCTCCTATCCCCCTTTCTTGCTATAACACTTTAACACACACCCTTTACCTGAACACTGTTAGCTCTAGAACAGAATTTTGTGAGAAGTCTGCTTGCAGTCATAGGCAATAGGCCCCCCGCGACAATTCGTCTATTCATGTTCAGAAACATAGACAGTTGACAACGAGAGGCATATATCCTCATGAGCCCCTGCAGGCTTGCACTGCGGGCGCATGAACATATCTGTCCTTTGCAGAGGAAACCGTTCGTTGCTGGAGCGTGGAAAGGGATGTCTGGCCAGAACTAGACAGGTGTTATAGACTGCATAGCACCTAGCTGTGTGAACAAAAGGTCCTCAGGTCGACGTCGGCCGCCGTTGGCCCGCGCAAAAATTGTGCGTGGGCCAACGGCGGCTGGAGTCGATCCAAAGACCTTTTGCTTACTGTGAAGGTGTGTCCGTGTGGAGGTCTTGATTACTGGGTGAATGGATGGCGCGCTGCTCGATAAGCAAGCACAAAAAACAGTTAGGGTAGAGGGTGGGTATCTGTGGGTGGATGGATGGATGGATGGATGGACGGACGGACGAACGAATAGAATATAACAGAATATAATAAAACAAATTAGACATTGCATGCATAGATAGCCGAACAAACAAACGGAAAAATGATGGAAAGATCGGACGCATGAATGTGAGTGAGAGAGAGAGAGAGAGAGAGAGAGAGAGAGAGAGAGAGAGAGAGAGAGAGAGAGAGAGAGAGAGAGAGAGAGAGAGAATGGATGAAACTTTATTTTCCAAGGATAAAAGAATAGGTGCGCAGACCTGTTTTGAGAGAGAGAGAGAGAGAGAGAGAGAGAGAGAGAGAGAGAGAGAGAGAGAGAGAGAGAGAGAGAGAGAGAGAGAAAGAGAAAGAGAAAGAGAAATGATGATGATGATGAAACGTTTTTATTCAGGATAAAAAGTTTTAAGCATAGCAATGCCTATCTTCCAAACTGTCCTGCTACTCTACACATATAAAAATACATCAGACGATACAGCAAAAGATAAAACATAATTATATAAATAAAAAAGACCCATCCCACCCTGAGAAAAAAAAAATATATATATATATAGGTATAAACATGACATGTTAATGCAGACAGTCGAACTATTACATAATCTGCAGCAACAGTAGAAGATTATTAGGTAATAGGAAACTTGTCACTAACTATACGAATAGTTAATTAATTATTTGTGTTTGACGCCGAACAGGCGACTAAGGCCATCTCACGGCGGACTATACGAATAGTAAAAAATAAAAATGTTAAATGTTTAGGGCTTAACGTCTTTTGTCCACCACGAGGGTGATTTCAAAGACGGGGACAACGAAAAAGGGTCTGAGCAAATTTTGACCCAAGCTGGATTCGAACCTGGGACCTTTTGGTCTGGAGGCAAACGCTTTTACCACCGAGCCACCCAGCTCTCCCTATACGAATAGTAGCATATGGGAGTCGAACATACTATTACTTCTGATGTAAATATTTATGGAGGCGATCTTTGAAGACGCTAATCTTACAAATGAATTTCAGGTGTGGAGGTAAAATATTCCACGCTTTAGCACCTGAAAAGGACAGGCTGGTTTTACAGATGTCTAATCTAATTATTGGAAGGTTAATCGAACTATTTCTCGTGTTTTTCCTATTATTATCGAAAAATAGAGTTTTTAGATAGGGTGGGGTTTTTCCGTGCATGATCTTGTGCAGTAGAACACAGCTATTAAATTGAAACTGTTTATTTAATGTTGGTAACTTTAGAGATTTTAATTTTCCGTCAGTCGAAGTAGGACCGGGAAGTATTAATTTAATGCCCCTACGATACAAAAAATTAACTTTTTTCATGTGAACTTCGCTGCATCCATCCCAGCCGGTAGAACTGTAGTCACAATGCGTTTTAATATGCGCATGGAAAAAGAGTTTACAGATATCAGTATTAACTATATGGCGTAGTTTTGATAACAGGAACAGATTTTTGACATTGTTTTGCATATAGAGTCAGTATGCGGCTCCCAGCTTAATTGGTTGTCCACTATAAGGCTATCTAAGGAGAATGTTAAAGGTGGTAGGCCATGCTGGTGTTTCTGACGTGTAGTAACTAACATGCTCTTTGTCTTTGGAATGCTAATAATCATGTGATTATCACTGCACCAGCCTGCTACTTCATCAAGACTTTATTGGAGTACCTTATCTTTATCAGATGTGTGCATGGTCGTGTCGTCTGCGAACAGATCACAGATTGCGTCTAAATGAGATATGCACAGTGGCAAATCATTAATAAATAGATTAAATAATAAGGGCCCTAGAATAGACCGCTGTGAAACACCGCAAGTTACTAACACTTACTTTACTTACTTACGCCTGTCACCCCTATCCAGGTATAGGCCGTCGACGAGAGACCTCCAGAGACACATGTCCTGTGCTTCTCCTTCGATTTTACTCCAGGTGGTTCCCAGTCTCTTGATGTCTGCTTGGAGGTCTCGACGCCAGGTGTTTCTCGGCCTGCCTCTTTTCCTCTTTCCCTGGGGGTTCCATGACAAAAGTTACTAACACGTCAGAGGAATATTTGCCATTTAGCAGTACTTTCTGCGTTCTGTCCCTGAGATAGGAAGATATTAAGGAGACAGTATTTGAGTCAATGTGATAGAATGGTAGTTTTTTTTTTTTAAAAAAATTATTATTAGGACAGAGTGGTTGACAAGATCAAAAGTTTTTTTTTTTTCAGGTCAAGAAAGATTTACCTGATACTTTACTGTCATTTATGGCAGAGAACCATTTATCAATTAACTGACTGAGGGCAGTTTGGCACGAATGTAGAGGTCGAAATCCTGATTGTGCTGCATTTATCAGATGGTTTTGCTCCAGAAAGTTTAGAAGGTGAGTATGGATATGTTTCTGAAGCGGTTTTGAAATACAGGATAATATGGACTAATATCTGGGGGATTAGAGAGAGAGAGAGAGAGAGAGAGAGAGAGAGAGAGAGAGAGAGAGAGAGAGAGAGAGAGAGAGAGAGAGAGAGAGAGAGAGAGAGAGAGAGAGAGAGAGAGAGAGAGAGAGAGAGAGAATGAATGAATGAATGAATGAAACTTTATTTTCCAAGAATAAATGATTAGGCCATAGGCCTGTTTTCAATTATGTCCTTGATCACGCATACACCATCACACNACGCACACACACACACACACACACACACACACACACACACACACACACACACACACACACAACACACACACACACACACACACACACACACACATCGGAGTAAAAGTTAATATGTACAGGAATGAACACTCATACACACACACACACACACATCGAATAAAAAGTTAATACACACACACACACACACACACATACATACACACACACACACACACACACACACACACACACACACACACACACACACACACACACATCGAAGTAAAAAGTTAATATGTGTATGAATGAAAATGAAATACTAATTCTAATCAAAAGCAAAAACGCGACACACACACGAACGCAAGGGTTCGACCCGCAGACCAGTATACCAATGTACACCCGCCAGACATAAAACACCACATGTAACATGTAGCTGAAATAGCATTTCAGCAGTTGTGTCTTGAATAAAACTGAAACATTTTTAAAAGTACTAAGGAAGTTTACCAAGTCTCCGATCTATCAACCAATAAACCAGATAACCAGTCAAACAACAAGCCACCCACAGTGAAGCGGGAAGAAGTTATGACATGGATTCTAGTTTATTCGCCGCTAACGAAATGCAGACAAAACAGTGTCACCCTCACCCCCACCCCAGCTCCTCCTTGTTACTGGAGTCGGCAATGATTGAATGATATGACTTTTCTGTGTTGGTTTTACATCTATTTCCCACCTGCTTCATAACGTTCTAGGTTATACGATCCACACATTAACCTTTTTGTTTTAAACCCTTTCACTGCCTAGAAAAAGCGACTACACGATCCAACTACAAGAGGCACAGATCCTCATGAGCCCCCGCGACTGCGGGGGCTCATGAGGATCTACGCCTCTTGCTGAGACTACTTTGTGTCCATGTTCTTTGGACAGTTGCGGAGTTTGGTACGCCGCCGATTTCAGAAACAAAATGAACGTCTTATGGCAGGGAAAGTCGGAGTTGAAAAATCGCGCGCGCATTTTGTCGTCGAATGACTCAGAGTTGTGACATGAAATAGAATAAAAACATCGCCCACGTTATTGATACCGCCAGCCCACTCGGCCCCTCCGAATAGTGAGGTTACGTCTACGTCGACCGACTCTCAACAACGAACAAGAGTGGAGTCAAGGCGGATGCTTATGGTGCAAGCGTAAGCCGGCATAGACAAAACTCTAAACAAGACGCACAAATCCTCCTTGCCTATGGTTCTGGTACACAATAGTTATAGTTAGACTTCGCTCTCCTTCGTTGTAGTGAGTGAGCCCTTCAGTCGGCGTTTTCAAACGTAACCGAATCCGCAAGCATGTCGCTGACTCCGTACCCCCCTCGTCTAAAACAGACCTAGAGTCTCATCTGTGGGTGCAGCCACTATTTGCCGGTCAACTTGCCCTGCAGATATCAACTCGGACCCGGCCGCCTCACCCTGGAAAACCCAAACATCGCAGGTTTTTTTTCCGGAAACGACGCTGCACCGCAAATTTGGAGAAAATTGCCGATTGTCTCTCTGTCTAAAGACAAATACTGTGATTTCGACAAGGAAGTTTGACTCTAACAATTATGTGTGTGCTGCTATGTGATTTTGGACCTTAAGGCCTACGGCCGTAAGGTTCAAAATCACAGACCAGCACACATATAATTGCCGTAAGGTCCGAAATCACGAAGTACTAGCAACCACATACTTGTCACTGTGATGGCTATATTGCTAAATATTGCGCGCTGTGCGGCTTGTATGTCCTTTGACCTCTCTTCCTTCGGCCTTTGACCCTTGTTACATTTGTGCTGTCGTCACCACGGCTGCGTTTATTTTTGTGGCATTCTGCAGGAAATGCCAGTGTCACGCATTCTCGTCGTGATTATAATTATATGTAATTCTGTTTGTACAGAAGACGTTTACCACAAACTCAAGGCTCGCACGATTACATTTCACTAATACTGTACATAGACAAAGTTCTGTTTTAATTTTCAATATGGCAAACTAACAAGTTCAGCTGGCGGATTACGTGGGCCCCCCTCCACCTTCCCTCTTTTCCTTTCCTAATAAAATAATAATAATAATACCGTTATTATATAGGCGCTTTTTCTCAATTTTGGGGAAATCGACTCAAAGCGCCGCGCCTGAAACCCAACACACACACACACTCACGAAACAGACACGGATTTACGCCATTTAAGACAAACACAGTACAAGACAAACGAAGGGCCAGTCAGCTACTGAAGTTACAGAGATTTTTGATCGCTTGTATTTGAAATTTGTAAAGTGGCCTGAGACCGGTACCAAAGTGGGGTGGGGTGGGGGGGGGGGGGTGGAAGAACCGGAGTACCCGGAGAAAGAACCTTTCCTGAACCGAAACCTTACACCCCTCCCTCCACCCTTCCCCGTCCCAAAAATACAGCCATGCTCCCCCCCCCCCCTCACACACACACAACAACAACAACAACAACAACAACAGCAACTAACTATGAACATTACTTCTTGCCTCACTGGAAAAAATAAGTGCATTATGTCCATTTTCTGTTTGTCTAGTTTGCAAAATTGTGTTGTAATTGTCTTTACTAAGTATGTTTCTTTGTTGAGAAACTTTGCATAGATTTGATAGGCAAGTTTTATTATTGAAACTATGTACAACTCACTATCAGTTTATTAGAGGTAATCACCCTTTGTCTGAACGATCAGCCGAATCATTGTTCAAGCATTGAATTTACTGATCTAAAGCCCTCCCGGCGTCCAAGCATCGACTCCACCGATCTGTAGTCGCCATACTTCCGTCCAAGCATTGACTACACTGATCTGATACTTCCATCCCTACTTCTTCCATGCGAACACCGATTTTACCAATATGAAGTCCTTCTACTTTCCGGCGTCCACCGATCTCAAATCTTTATAATCCAGACGTCCAACCGTTGACGCCACCGATATCAAGTCCTCATACTTCCGTCCAAAGTCCTCGTATTTCCTTCCAAACGTTGACTCCACGGATCTAAAGTCCTCATACTTCCGTCCAAATAAAGTCGTCGTATTTCCTTCCAAACGTTGACTCCAAGGATCTAAAGTCCCCATACATCCGTCCAAGCCTTGACTCAACAGATCTAAAGTCCTCATACATCCGTCCAAGCCTTGACTCAACAGATCTAAAGTCCCCATACATCCGTCCAAGCCTTGACTCAACAGATCTAAAGTCCTCATACATCCGTCCAAGCCTTGACTCAACAGATCTAAAGTCCCCATACATCCGTCCAAGCCTTGACTCAACAGATCTAAAGTCCTCATACATCCGTCCAAGCCTTGACTCAACAGATCTAAAGTCCTCATACATCCGTCCAAGCCTTGACTTAACGGATCTAAAGTCCTCATACATCCGTCCAAGCCTTGACTCCACGAATCCAAAGTCCTCATACATCCATCAAAGCCTTGACTCCACAGATCTAAAGTCCTCATACATCCGTCCAAGCCTTGACTTCACGGATCTAAAGTCCTCATACATCCGTCCAAGCCTTGACTCCACGAATCCAAAGTCCTCATACATCCATCAAAGCCTTGACTCCACAGATCTAAAGTCCTCATACATCCGTCCAAGCCTTGACTTCACGGATCTAAAGTCCTCATACATCCGTCCAAGCCTTGACTCCACGGATCCAAAGTCCTCAATACATCCATCCAAGCCTTGACTCCACAGATCTAAAGTCCTCATACATCCGTCCAAGCCTTGACTCTACGGATCCAAAGTCCTCATACATCCATCCAAGCCTTGACTCCACAGATCTAAAGTCCTCATACATCCATCCAAGCCTTGACTCCACGGATCCAAAGTCCTGATACATCCATCCAAGCCTTGACTCCACGGATCCAAAGTCCTCAAGCCTTGACTCCACCTATTTTACCCCCTTAACTGCCAGTGGACGCAGATTGTGCTTCTGAAAGTTTTGTTAATTCAACGCCAAAGTCCCCAAGCCGTCCCAGGAACATGGATTCAAAGTGGTGTCAGCAAGAGGCATAGATCCTCGTGAGCCCCCTGCAACTGCGGGGGCACATGAGGATCTATGTCTCTTGTACTTGGATCGTGTTAATTTTCTCTCGGCATTGTAATAAGTCCTGATGGGAGCGGTGGAAGTGAGGACCTCAGATCAGTGGAGTCAAACCCCGGACGGTGCGCACCCTCTTTATTTGTGTGTTTCTTTGTCCATAATTTCCTCTCCCCTCCCCTCCCTCCTTCCACACCCAGACGGCACTTGACTTTGTTGTACCACTCCCCCAGCACAGGCATAATTCCACCTGCGGGGATCGGTGTGACCGTGGGGTCTGCTAGACAATCCAGCGTGTCGGCACCTTACCTGCCATTTCTGCACATGTATTACGTGTATTGACGGAACAGTCTAAACATTTACCAGTTGTTCATTTATTCATTCGTTTGTTCGTTCTTTTTGTTTGTTTATTTATGTTTTTGTTGTTGTATTTATTGATTATTTATTTATTTATTTATTTATTATTTTCTATCCGTTCTTTTGTGTGTTTGTTGGTTGGTTGGTTGGGTTGTCTTGGTTGGTTGGTTGGGTTGTCTTGGTTGGTTGGTTGGTTTGTTGGTTGGTTTATTAGCTGATTGGTTTTCGGGTTGTTCATTCATTTATTCGTTTATTTATTTATTTATTTATTTATTTATTTATTTATTTATTTATTTTCTATTCATTCATTCATTCATTTGTTCGTTGGCCCGCCGTGTGATGGCCTTAGTCACCTGCTCGGCGTTAACTCATTCAGCCGTATTTCCCAAATTTTGAAGGCGTCATCTAACGACTATGCACCAGTTGCAGGAGATGGATCGACCTTGATAATTCACGGGCAGTGCCAGATTAGCTTGGCGCCTGTCGGCGCCAAGCTAATCTGGCACTTCCCTTGAATTATCATGACCGACCCATCTCCTGTTGTAGTGCGTCAGGGCTGAATGAGTTAAATCTAAATAACTAACTAACTTGTTCGTTGGCTTGCTGCTTTTCTGGTTTGTTGGCTGCTTTACTGATTAGTCGGTTGTTTCGTTAATCCTTCGTTAATTGCTTGCTTGGGTTTGTCTTGATGGTTGGTCCGTTGTTTGGCTTCTCGGTGTAGCGGCCTGCCGATTTTATTGTTTGAATCCTCAGAAATTAACGCCTAGTTCGTAGAAGGTATTTTATTCCCCCCCCTTAGACCTCTAACTATAGTGCAGGATTTATCATTGTGGAACACGCCGTTATACCTAGCTTCATAACATATTCTTTTTTTTTTTTTTTTTTTTTTTTTTTTTTTACATGTGTAACTGGGCGAATGGAACGGAGTCATTTTCCAAAAATGGCCTGTCTAGGCAGAGATCACGTAGTGTCTCGACATCTTTCCGGCTCAGGGCTGTTCCTCAGGAAAAGTCAAATTGAAGAAACGAGGCGGACAATGATTGTGTCACGCGCCTGTTGTTGACAGATCAGTAGAGCATTCTTTCATGGTCAGCCAGGCCTCTTAAGTCGATGTGCAAGGGGCATAGATTCTCATGAACCCCTGCAGTCGCAGGGGTTCATGAGAATCTATACCCCTTGCCAGCACTGTGACAGACATCAGTGCAAGCTATCCTCAGATTCAGAATGTATTTCGGCGGAAAAGCCGTAGCTTCTTTAGGAAGGCGTTTGACCAGTTTAGAAAAGCGCGAGTAGGATTTTCAGTTACTGCCACCCCCGTGAAGGTCCATCCCGCCGATCATGCAGTTGCATGAGTCAGCTTAGTCCCGGGCGAGCCACTAAGCAAGGTGCTCCGCTATCGCGGAACACCTTGTTTAGTGGCTTGCGCAGGATTTTAAGATAGCTCATGCAAGTGGACTAGGGACCTGTAGCTCATAGAGACGCCCGTATTTGAGTGGCTAACCTGCTAATGGTGACAGGGTCTTCACACAGTCAGTTTCCCAGAACTGGTGACCTGTTCAGACGGACTTTCTCTGAGCATGGTGGTTTCTGGGGTTAGAAAACTTGACAGTCTACACACTTGCCTGAGAACGTATTAGATCCTCATGCATACTTAATGCTTGGGGGATACATTTGTATTTATATAATTATTATTATTATGTTTATGAGTATGTTCAAACATTACAGATTGTTGTGATTACATATAATTATGTGACTACATTCGCTCTGATAAATCAGTTTAAACTGTATTTATTTGTTTATGTTTATGTTATGCTTTTATGTTTGTCTTTTTAATCCGCTGCAAAACTTTTAGTTTTGGGACAATACATTTCATAGTATTTATATAGGACTCTGGAAGCTGACGTCATCACGCTAGTCGTGGCGGCCATCTTGAGAGGATACGCGACTCATGAGCTCATCGGGAAATTGCTGTAAGGACAATGTCAGGAAAGTCCTGACGTGCTATAGGCAATAACAAGTCTTGCCATCACCGTAGGAAACCGCTAACCAGAATCTGTTATTTTTTCCCCCAAAGAGGAAGAAACATCAATAAAAACGTGTTGAAACACTACCTCGCTACTATTTGAAGTCTATCTCCAGGCTAGCGTGTCCTCTCAAGATGGCGGCGCGGCAGCCGACGCTCCTAGGCAACGTGGGGAACTGCCCGAGCCCTATACTTACTTACATCTCTACTGCTCAAACGAAGGCATTTTTTTCCGTCTTAATAACCCGATATTGGTTGACGACTTAAATTTCTATCATCCAAAAACAGGATTGTTTGCAGTTAGCCATAAATAAAGTACCGACTGCCGGGCAGACCCTTAGTCGCGTTTTGTGTCAGCTCCCAAACCTGCCCTATAATAATAATAATAATACCGTTATTATATAGGCGCTTTTTCTCAATTTTGGGGAAATCGACTCAAAGCGCCGCGCCTGAAACCCAACACACACACACACTCACGAAACAGACACGGATTTACGCCATTTAAGACAAGCACAGAACAAGACAAACGAAGGGCCAGTCAGCTACTGAAGTTACAGAGATTTTTGATCACTTGTATTTGAAATTTGTAAAGTGGCCTGAGACCGGTACCAAAGCGTGGGGAGTGGGGGGGTGGGGGTGGGGGGGGGGGGGGTGGAAGAACCGGAGTACCCGGAGAAAGAACCCCCGACGGTCCGCCCGAATTAACGGTGACACTTATCAGAGGAGAAAAGTCCAACGCCGGAACCCGGTATCGAACCTCGCACCCTTGGCATTGGTGGCAGGCGCCTTAACCACTGCGCCACGGACCGCCCCTCTTGCAATTGTCGCTTTGCCGTCGGTCCCCTACTCAGTGCATTGAATACTATATGATCACCTCACTCAGAGGAGTGCAACACGGATGTAAATAAGCCAGCAAGCAAGAAGCATAGATCCTCATGAGCCCTCTCGGATGCGGGGGCCAATGAGAATCTATGCCTCTTGTAGTCGGTTACACATTACAACAGGAGTGCCCGGACAAACCCTGGCCTCTCCGCTCGTTCAGTCATTCAGCCGCTATCGCCCTGTCTCTGTCACGGCTCCGAAAATTATCAATGAAATTCTTTCCCCCGCCGGTCCGGATTTTCAGTTTGCCAAGCCCGGTCACGTGGTAGGCGTCGGCACGTGACGCATGAGCTCTCGTGTGTCCGAGAGATGAACGGTTATTGGTTTTTCCGATGAGGGGCGAAGAGGCTTGAGGCATTCTCCTAATGTCGTGTTTTTCTTCCCAACGCTTAGCCGAGCAGTGGTATTTTGACTGAGCACACACTTGTTAGAGGCGGGACTCCCGCCGTCAGGTGCTAAGCACGTAAGAAATCCACTCAGCTACACCGCCCAGCCCTTTCGGCTGCAAGCGGCATAGATTCTCATGAGGCCCTGCTGTGGCAGGGCCTCATGAGAATATATGCCTCTTGTCCGACATAAATTGGGTCCAATTACATCCTTGGAATAAGGAGCTTGTCGTGGTTATAGTCTGGGAGTGTTACTGTCGTGTAGGAAGTTCGGAATTCCGTTTTGAAGAGGACCGCACACAGTTCACGTGATTGTGAAGTACATAAGTACAGATCTAACAGGGGCTACAGGAACTGGATAACCCTTTGGGTGTCGATAGCGATTTTTGTCGAGGTGATTCTTCTGAGGGTTAAGAAATAACCAATTAAGAGTACAAAAATTAACACGCTTTGTAAGAATCACACTTGCTGTTTCCAAAAATGATTGATTTCTTTATTGATTATAAGTCTACATTTTTCACGCTTTGTTAGTCACCTTTTAAAAATCTGGTCTGTAAAATATACGCTTATATTATCTAGACCAAACGGTGACTGCCAAGCGTGTAAAATGCACAGAATTACTTTAACGAAGAAAGAAACACGCTTAGAAAAGACAGTTACATGACAAATTTGATTGTGTTGTAACTGTCTTTTCTAAGAGTGTTGCTTTCTCGGGTCATTCTGTACATTGAAATAGACACCTGTTACCTCGCCGATATATAATGCTTATCGTTTACATGAGTTAAAAACACATACACTTAACCTGTCTTTTTTAATTAAACTGAGTCATTTCAGCCTGTTTATAATGGATACATCTAGTCTGTTAATTTAACCCGCTGAGTGCGGAGAAAATCTGACCACCAACCAACTGCAGGAGGCATAGATTTTCATGAGCACCCGCAGTTGCGGGGGCTCATGGGAATCTATGCCTTTTGATGACACCAGTTTGAATTCATGTCCTTGGGACAGGTAGGGATTTTTGGTACTGATTCGACGAAAAGATTGCAGAACCACAATCTGCGTCAACCGGCAGGCTGAGGGGTTAAAGGCCCACTATCGCCGTAACTGTTCAAAGACACACTGCTGTAACAGGTGGTTACGAAACGCTACACACAGGTCTAGCTATGGTTCATTTAGACACAGGACAATCCAGCTCAGCACACGTCGTCTTTGTATTAACTCTTTCTACCCCAACACCGAAATCCGCAAATTTCCCCTTGTCCTCTGAAGACTGCATTAAAGTGCAGGACACAGATCGACCATGATAGTTCAAGGGTGATGCCAGAATAGCTTGGCGCCCATAGGCGCCAAGCTATTCTGGCATCACCCTTGAACTATCATGGTCGATCTTTGTCTTGCTGTGCTGTGTCTGGGGTAGAATGAGTTAAGTAACATGATAATGACTCCACCCCGTCTTAGAAATACAACGCTATCAGTGCGAGAAACAGCTAAAAATAGATTGACCCGCTAACGGAGTGTAGAATAAATAAGTGCGATTACGCATGTGTTTTTGCTGCGTGTCCAAACTGCTGATAAAGTTCATTAGGCGTGTCGACAAGGCACAACAAACACAAATGGTGCTGAGATATGTCTTCAGATTTATATGTAATGGTATTTTAAATAAAATGAAGAAAACAACCGACACCGTACAGGCAGATCATCCGCTTTGCTTGTCTTCTTATATTGCCAACGTTGGTCACGCGACTGAACACAATTACGGCATCACAATCTTGTTATTTATTCAGCTATTTTCGTAAACTGGAGGCGTTAAACAAGCCAAAGCAAACAAACACCGAGCCACAAATTTCAATCAACCCATTTAGCCCTAACATTCTACAGTAGGAGATGAATTAACCATGATAATTCAAGAGTTGTGCCAGATCAGCTTGGCGCCTGAAGGCGCCAAGCTGATCTGGCACTACTCTTGAATTGTCATGCCAAGTCCATCTCCTGCAACTGGCGCATAGTCCTAAGTGACAGCTCCACACACACACACACACACACACACACACACACACACACACACACACACACACACAAAAACACAAAAAAGGGAAATGCAACCGTGGAGTTAAAAGGGTTCAAAACAAATAGTCCTCCTCTGACGGATTATACTCCAGTTATGGAGACAGAACGAACATTTCTCAGTGGTTCAAGGGTGGTGCTGGAATAGCTTGGCGCCTGTAGGCGCGGGCCAAGGTATTCGGGCACTGCCCTTGAACTATCATGGTCGATCCATGTATTGTTACAGCGTGCGGGGCTGGTTTGGTCCTTCAGTGTGTTTAATTTGTTGAGTCAGCTTGGTTCAGCCCAATGTTACAGATACTCCACGCTATTTTTGGAAGTTGGAGGCAAGCCCGCTCGTCCAGATTAGGACAGTTGTCAACAGGCGGTTTCCAATTGCTTTATACCGCATTAGACTCAAAGTTTGAATTGACTGACCTCTCTATTTTAACCCTTTGGGTGTCGGTAGCGGTTTTAGTCGCGATGGTTCCAACAGGAATCATCGCGACTAAAACCGCTACGACCACACAGAGGGTTAACTCACTCGAGACGTGGCGTATTCGGATATCCGGCTATTTGCCGCGTATCGGTCGTATACAGCATGCATCGAATGAGTTTAAAAAAAAAGGGGCGGGGTGGGTGGGTGGGTGGGTGGGGGGGGGGGGTTGGCTACTGTCACAGCTTCACCAAGACTTTTTTCGTTGGGGTGGGGGGGGGGGGGGGGGGGTGGGGGGGGGGGGGGGGGAAGAGGGTGGGTGGGTGGCGGGCAATCGTGAATCACAAAAAATAATTGATTTGAGTTGTCAGATTTTCACGGATAACACCGAGGGTCTTTCACGAGGAACGAAAATCTAAAACACAGTAAAGATGTGACATGATTTTTAAAGCTGAGGTTCAGTCTTTTTGTTCCGTCCCGCACGTGTTTTTGGACCCAGCTAGGGCTATACATTGCTGCCAAGCCGGTCACACCGCTCACTGAGTTGGCGGAGTTTGAACTCGTCAGCCCTTAGCCTATATAAGGCACGCAGTCATATCGCCCAGTACATTGAGCGAAGGGAATCGCCGGGTCGTGGGTTCGAATCCCGTCCCGGCCTCGGTAGCTGGACTCACAATCCAGGGGGGAAAAACGGATTTGTTCAATAGCATGTCCGTTGAAAGGTCCTGGTAAATCAAAGTGGCACAGTTGGAGTGCGCCTGAGTTGATCAGTGTTCAGGTCGTACTCCATAGGCAATAGATTTCCCTGTCCCCCATAACCCGCCCGTCAGGGCCGTCCATGATCACCTCGGTGCTGTGGACGTTAAACCCGAACTAACCAACCGTCCAGTACAAACTCCGCCGTTGCCGGTCCCAAGCCCGGATGAGAAAATAATGGGTAGACCATCGAAACCGATGATGTCGTCATTGTGCATGACTTCTATTTGTGGGTGCGGGTGTGGCTGGCCAAGCCAATCCTGGAGCCACACCTGCGAGGGTAATGGGGGCACTGGAACGTAGCTGTAGGGAGAGTCGACGCTGTCTTTCTGCGAGCTCTGGCACTGGTGATCCGTTCAAGCCGATTGTGTTCAAAGAGCGTGCAGGCTTTCCTGGTCACGGCACGCCAGCCGGATCTGTCTTGTGCTTGTGCTTCAAGTTCCTTTACCGGGAAGACGCAGTGCTTCAGGCTGTCTCTTATGCAGACTTTGAAGCGTTTCTTTGGCCGTCCTTGCTTCCTTTGGCCTTTTGAGAGTGCACCATACAGGAGTTGGCGTGGCATGCGAGAATCATCCACCATCCACGCGTATGACATGACCTGTCCAGCGGAGTTGTGTCTTTAAGATCAAGGCTTCAACACTCACTAAGCCAGCATTGTCCAGGACTTCCAGGTTTGTCACTTTGTCTTGCCATTTGATGCCCATGAGTGAGCGCAGGGATCTCATGTGGAAATGTTCAAGCTGCTTGAGGTGCTTTCTGTACAGCGTCCATGGCTCACAGCCGTAGAGGAGGCTGGGGAGAACTACTGCCTTGTAGACTTTGATCTTGGTGGAAAGCTTGACGTTGTTGTTATTCAACACACGAGTGCGCAGGCGACCCAGGGCTTTGCTGGCTGTGCTGATGCGAGCTGCGATTTCCTTGTCGATAGTACCGTCAGAAGAGATGATGCTCCCAAGGTATCTGAACTGGTCGACAGTCTTCAGCTCGGTGCCTTCGATGTACACTTTAGGTGAGGGAGGGGGGGGGGGGGGGCTCTTGTGCCTGGGGTCGGTTGGTGCAGGACCTCGGTCTTGCTGAGACTGATGGTGAGGCCAAACAGTCGAGAGGCTTCCGATAATCTGTTGACGATGGTCTGGAGGTCAGACTCCGTGTGCGCCATCAGCGCACAGTCATCGGCAAACAGCGCCTCAAGGATCAGTCTCTCGATGGTCTTGGTCCTGGCGTTCAGTCGACGGAGGTCGAAGAGAGAGCCGTCTAGTCTATACTTCAGGTACACTCCCTTCTCAAGGTCGCGTACTGCATGGGTCAGGACATACGTGAAGAACAGGTTGAACATCACGGGGGCAAGAACACAACCTTGTTTCACACCGTTAGAAATGTCGAAGGGTGCGGATGTGTCGCCGTTTGACTGGACAACTCCTACCATTCCATCATGGAAGAGGCGGATGATGTTGGTGAACTTTCTGGGGCAGCCGAGCTTTGCGAGGATGACCCAAAGCGCTTCTCTGTTTACGGTGTCTCAGATCTATGAAGACAGCGTAGAGGTCCATGTGCTGCTCAATGCATTTCTCCTGGACCTGTCTCACAGAGAAGGCAATGTCGACTGTGCTGCGGCCGGGTCTGAAGCCGCATTGAGCCTCTGAGAGTGCTTCCTCAGATACAGAGCTGATCAGGCGGTTGAGGATTACTCTCGCAAGGATCTTGCCAGCAATGGACAAGAGTGAGATCCCTCGGTAATTAGCACAGTCTGCTTTGCTGCCCTTGTTCTTGAACAGGGAGACGATTGTAGCATCTCTAAATTCCTGTGGCATGTTCTCCTCTGCCCAGATGCATGTCAGAATGTTGAGGAAGGCATCAAGGGTCTCAGGTCCAGCTGCCTTGAAGAGCTCTGCGGGGATGCCGTCCATGCCTGCAGCCTTGCCGGAGCTAGTCTGGTAGATCGCTTTCTTGACCTCGTCCAGGGTTGGCGGGAGGTCAAGGTCATCCAGTGTCGGCTTCTGGGGAATCATGTACAGGGCCGCGGGATCGACAGTGGAAGGCAGGTTCAGCAGATTTGAGAAGTGTTCTCTCCAGCGCTCAGTGATGCTGCCTTTGTCCTTTAGCAAGGTGAAGCCGTCGGCGGAAAAGAGAGGGGTTGTGCTGGGTCGGGCAGGGCCGTAGACAGCTTTCATAGCGCTGAAAAACTCCTTGGCCGAGTTGCTGGAATCAGCGATATGTTCAAGTTCTTTTGCTTTGCCGTCCCACCAGATGTCCTGCATGTTGCGGAGCTCTCTCTGGGCTTTTCTCTGGAGGTGTTTGAAGCTGTCTTTCTTGGAGAAGGAGTTGATGTCGTTCTGCAACTCGATGAAGGCACTGCGCTTTTGCTCCAGTAGCTTGTTGATATCTTCATTGTTCTCATCAAACCAATCCTTGTGTACTCTCTGCTTGGGTCCAAGCACGTCTTTGGCAGACTCCGTCACCAACCTCTTGAACTGGTTCCACATTTCAGTTGGGTTGCCAGTCAACGGTCCATGGGCAGTTAGCAGGTCATCAAGGTGGGACTGGAAGTTTTCCTTGACGTCCGGGCACTTCAGCTTGGCCAGGTTGAATGAAGGTCGGGTGAGCTTCGGCCTCTTCCTGCGTGCTGGTGCAATGTGCAGGTTGAGGACAGACCGCACCAGCCAATGGTCGGTCCAGCACTCGGCTCCTCTCATGGCTCTGGTGATTCTGACATCACGAGTATCCCGCTGGCGGACAATGACATAGTCTATGAGATGCCACTGCTTGGACCTGGGATGCATCCATGTTGCCTTGTACTTACTAGCCAGCCTGAAGAGGGTGTTGGTGATGGCGAGTCCATTCTCAGAGCACAATGTCAGCAGCAGCAGGCTATTGCTGTTCATCTTGCCCAGTCCGTGTGGGCCCATCACTCCTTCCCAGCATTCACATTCGCGACCAACTCGAGCGTTGAAGTCACCAAGCACAATGAGTTTGTCACTTGCAGGAGTGGACTTTAGGAGAGAGTCGAGGCTCTCATAGAACGCCTCCTTGTCGTCATCGGCGTTGGTGAGTGTCGGAGCACAGGCACTGATGATAGTGACATGTCGGGTGTGGGAGATGGGCTAACGGAGCTTCATCAATCGTTCGCTGATGCCAGTGGGAAAAGAAGGCAGCTGTCGGAGGAGCGTAGTGCGAATGGCGAAGCCAACTCCGTGTATCCTGTCTTCGTTCTCAGCTTTGCCCTTCCAGAAAAAGGTGTACCCACCCTCAGGTTCACAGATCGAGCCTTCGTCAGCAAATCTGCTTTCTCTAAGAGCCGCAATGTCGATGTTATATCTCGCCAGCTCCCTGGCTATGAGGGCTGTTCTTCTGTGTGGTCTCTTCGTTTGATCTCTGTCCAACAGTGTTCGTACGTTCCACGTACCGAGAGTAAGTTTCTTTTTTTGTTTTTCTTTTCGACCGCATAATAGGGTTAAACCGCCAGCCGCGGTAAGCTGACCGGTTTATGTAGGCAGGCAGTGTTTGGAACACCTTTTCTAGTTCCCTCCCTTAATAGGGTGCGCAGTGCTGTCCTGAAGAGGGCTGTTCAGTCGCCTGGGATGCTGCCGAACTTCCCTGCTGCCCCTGGTACAGGGAAGAGCGACCACTGGTCCACAGACCGCCTACGTGCAGGTTCGGAGCTGCGGCTCCCAGTAGTAACCTCTACCTGTCGTTTCGCCCGTTCCTTATCGCCGCAGGACTTCTGGAGGAGGCAGAAGCAAAAACGAAGATGAAGTAGCAGATTTGGTGAAGGTGAAGGTCCATGCACAAAACCTGCGCGTGAAGGAGATTTTGGTGGAGAAGCTGTTGCGCTGGAGCAACCCCACCTCTCGGCCGCAGAAGATAGAATCCAGTGGCACGATGAGACGTTACATCCTTGGCTGCAGTGGATGACCATGTCTTCTTCTGTGCTCTGACATGCCCTATGCACTCCACAGTGCACTGCTGACCCGCCCTCTTGGCCGTTGAACCCTTGATTGGGTTTCCTCCGCCCAGTCGGCCGGTGACAGACTTTGCATGCTAGGATGAGCAAGTCCTGCCTCACCAAAAGTTTGAGACCCCCGGTTTCCCCTCACTTTGTTTAGCCAGCCAGTCGAAGCTGTTGCCCGTGGTGTGGCCGCTGCGCATGCTGCAGTTACGTGGAGCCACAAGTGAGAGTTGAGTGTCAAAGTGGGGACCTATACTGGTGGACTACTCTCTAACCTTCGAGAGGCGATTTGTATTGCAAATGCGGGGGCTCATGAGGGTCTATACCTCTTGCAGTTGGGCGGTGTTCACAGTTTCTCGGCATTGAACGGGTTAAACATTTTAATGTCACCTATATATATCAATGTCTAGCCTTTAGTCAAGTTACGCCCGATCATGATCAGCCTACACTGATACTGGGTCAGTGAGCAAACATTATAGGTGAAACCCCCTCCTTGAATACTCCAGACACCACCACACCGGATGAGAAAGGAGGAGGGAAACAACTACGCCAAACCTACAAGGAAAAACTACGCCAAAACTGTTGCAAACTATGCCAAAACTGCTAATCCCCGATCACTATTAGTGCCAGTGGGACAGTAAACTGGAACAAACAACAACAACGTCCAGTACATGAGATACATTAAAGTCAGAAGTGAAACCCCATCACTTCAGCTTTACGTAGGCGAACTTTCCACACGAACTTATTCTGTAGCAGATGATACTGACAAATAACTGGATGATACATTTGACAGCCACACTCCATGTGCACATGTGGAATAGGGCTGTGACAACTGCTGTTTTTGGAACACAGATGCAGGTAGTGAGTGTGGCTGTCAAATGTTTCTGCTGGTTATTTGTCAGTATCGTCTGCTACAAGGTAAGTTCCTGTGTACGCCTAGGTAAAGCTGCCGGCCTTCAGTGTATCTCATATTCTGTCCACGGTGTGCACTAAACTGGCTTCCAAGGTTGGTTAGTTCGGATTTAACGTCCACGGCACCGAAGTGATAATGGACGGCCCTGACGGGCAGATTATGGGGGACAGGGAAATCTATTACCTGAACACTGAACTAGTACGACCTGAACACTGATCAACTCAGGCGCACTCCAACTGTGCCACTTTGATTTACCAGGACCTTTCAGCTGATGCGTGCCTTAGAAAGGCCCCTGGCTGACAGAGTTCAAACTCCGCAAACTCAGTTTGTGAGCTCAGGGCCCCTAGCTGGGCATTTTAAAAACGCATGCGGGACGGAACAAAAAGACCGAGTCTCAGCTTTAACACATATCACCGCTTTTATTGTGACAAATCTAGGTTTGAATTCTGTATACCTTAACTCTCACCGGCGATCGACGCACCAGGTTAGTTTAATTGCGGTTGTTTGGTTGGTTAGTTCGGGGTGTAACTCCACGCCACAGGAGTGATCTTGGACGGCTCTATGGGGCGGGTGATGGTGGACTCTTTGCGTGTGGAGTACGACCTAAACACTAACCAGTTCACGCGCACTGTAACTATGCCACGACCTTTACGGCCACGCTACACGATAAATCATCATCTGGTTGCGCAAAATGAAACGAGATACATTAACCCCCTTCAGTACCAGCTGACGCTGACTACAGCGTTTCTGCAATTTTCGTTAATTCAAGACCAAAAAATAATATAACCCCCCCAAAAAAAAAAAAAAAAAAAAAAAAAAAAAAATCCCAATCTGTCCCAGGAACATGGATTCAAAGTGGTGACAGCAAGAGGCATAGATCCTCATGAGCCCCCGCAAATGCAGGGGCTCATGAGGGTCTATACCTCCTGCAGTTGGGCAGTGTTCACAGTTTCTCGGCATTGAACGGGTTAAACATTTTAATGTCACCGATATATATCAATGTCTAGCCTTTAGTCAAGTTACGCCCGATCATGATCAGCCTACACTGATACTGAGTCAGTGAGCAAACATTACTCAGGCCGGCGTCGGCCGCTGTCGGCCCATACACCAAAGTGGGTCCGAGGACCTACTGCTTGAACCTTTCCCTGCTAACGGACGTACATGTTTGTGTATGAAAGATGTATTCACCGAACGCCTAAGAGCCACACCTGTTTCATGAATATGGACACAAAGTTGCTTTTAGCAAGAGGCACAGATCCTCATGAGCCCCCCGCTGTCGCGGGGGGGTCTCATGAGGATCTGTGCCTCTTGCAGTTAGATCGCGTTCACGTTGTCTCGGCAGTGAAGGGGTTAATGTGTACAGAGCTAGCGGCGTTTAACTTTTGTCAGTGTTACTATCACACATGTTCCATGCAACACAATCAAATCCTTGTTTAGTTCAGTCGCAGACGCTACCCACTGATGACTACCTCGGTGTGAGAGAGTAGTAATTGGGACAGATCGCTGTTAAACAAGAGGCATAGATTCTCATGAGCCCCTGCGGTCGCAGGGGCTCATGAGAATCTATGCCTCTTGCAGATGAAACTGAAACGCATGTTGGCATGAGATCTAAATTTGAACCCGGTAAGTACCGTGTCAATAAGTTAATCCTGACGGTACACAGAGTGCGTATGTTTATCTCTCGAAAATTGTCACCTCATTCAATCGCCCTGTCGCCCTGAAATGAAACATGCTGACTGTTCTTGGCTCGTCCCGACTGTGGTGCGGTCGATTGTTTTCTCCGGCTAAGTTTCGGCACATTCTTTTTTTTTTATAATTTTTTTTGGACATGAAATTTCTCAATAACTTTGTATCAAAAGTGCGATTCGTGGCATTCGGGTTTTCAAAGACAATACAACCATGACTGTATAGTGTTCGAGAACGAGCGGACGATTTGAAAGTAAAGGAAAAGTATTCGTACACCTTTAACTTTAGCTAAGATTAGATCGTGCCTTTATTTGTGTTTAGTTAACCCTCTACAGTTACCACCAGTTATTGGCCACTTCTGTCAACCTTATTTCAATACTCATTAACCCGTTCAGCGCCCGTTTGTTTCTGCAGTCTTCGTCAGCTGAACTTCAGCAAGCACTAACTGTCCCAGGAACATGGATTCAAAGTGGTGTCAGCAAGAGGCGTAGATCCTCATGAGCCCCCGCAAATGCGGGGGCTCATGAGGATCTATGCCACTTGCAGTTGAGTGGGTTCACACTTTCTCGACACTGAACGGGTTAAATCTTAATTGTTTAGTCTGAGTGAGGGATAGACTATTCTTTCAGTCAGAAAAACAGGTCATCCACACATAACTATTGTTGGGTTTGCTTATTTTAGAAACCCTTTTGCTCCTGGTTCCTGCAGGAATCATTGCGACAAAAGTCGCTGCCTACAGCCAAAGGGTTAATTAACTGACGTCACATTTTTCGTTTGAATGTATGCGTCCGCCGCGTAATTTGACCCAATCGAACTCTACGCACTGAATATTTGGAACGGAAATAATAGGATACTGTAATGATAATCCTGATCGAGCACCGGTGTAACACCGCAGAATAACCCCTACGACAGATCGACCCGTGGTCACTTGGCCGCGGCAAAGGGTCCCTGGGTAGGTCTAGCGAAAAAGGTTTCCACGCAAAAAAATATTGACCCGGGGCATTTTGCGTGGCAGACTTATCAAGTCTGCCACGACTATCAGCCATTTAGCCCCGACGCAATACAGCAATAGATGTATCGACCATGACAATTCAAGGGTGGTGCCGACCCGCCCAGGCTTGTCGCCGAAAGGCGCCAAGCTAATCTGGCACTACCCTTGAATTATCATGGTCGATATATCTCCTGCAACTGGCGCAGAGTCGTTGGGTGACACCTCCCAAAATTAATGGGAAATGCTATGCGGAATAGGTTGTTTTTTTTTTTGTTTTTGTTTGGTTTTTAGCCGACACAGTGGCGTGGGGATCATTTGGTGTGTGACACCGGAATGGACTGTACACGATATCGTGCATTTATCACATTCCTGGCTGAAGCGGACGGAGTCGCGGTGACAAGGTTATCAATACCTTCCAATGTCTCTGACCTTTTCATCTCAGCGGCCCCCATTTACACTCTGGACCCAGCCCATATGATTGTGTATGTGAGATACGTTTGTTGGGACGCTAAATTTGCTAGTCGCTGAAGATGAATTGGTCAGCCATTCAGCAGCCCAAGAATAGTAGTGCATTGTCAGCATAGCGCTTCGCCAGGCGCCAGGCTTCACAATCGTTGAGCTGCATGCGTGGTCGACCTTCGAGCTATCGTGTTCTGTTCACCTAGGCCTCTTGCTGAGACCAATTTGTATCTATGTTTCGCGGACAGTTTCTGGCTTTTCGTCGTTGAAAGAACAAAGATATCAGAAACAAAGATCAGTGTACGTACAACTGGCAGGGAAGGGGTTAACCCCAGCAAGTCAAAAGGTTCGTTGGCCGACGTCGGACTTAGCTGACCCACGCGCGGTCTATCTCGGCCGGAGGACCCAGTTTTGTTTATGTGGGTGGCCCTGGAGAAGAAAGCAATATTGACTGAGAATTAACATCCTAAAACAAACTGCCCGTGTCAGCCAAACAGCGCGCACGCGTGAGGGGCACCTAGGCGATTCCGGCGGAGAGACCCATGTCCTGATTTTCGAATGTTCCGACTAGTTGTGTGTTGGTCTGTGATTTTGGGACCGTACGGCCTCCGGCCGTAAGGTCCAAAATCACAGACCAGCGCACAGACATTTGTGAAGCGAAACTTTTCTGAAGAAATCCAAACCCTATGTGACGCATTGGACTAGAATGACAACCCTGACCACCTCGCAAGCTATGCTGCCTGGTAAAGCACTTTTGTGCACGGGCCAACCGCGGCCAAGGTCCGCCTGAAGGATTTGTGTTTGCTGGGTTGTTAGTGTTGCAAATTTAATGTCTCGGGGTCAGTTACTGTATGCCAGCACATGAAAGAGAGAGGACGTGTCTTTGCAAGTGTTTGGGGAGGTGCTGTGCGTTCTCGTTGCATTCTTCACGACAAACCTTCTTGCGTGGATGTTTTCTCTGTGTGGCCTTGTTAAATTCTTCGTAGAATTCTAAACACGGTGATGCTTGCTGGAGAGGTGTTTTGGTGGAAATTTATGGTGGGAATTCGAATCTCTCTCTCTCTCTCTCTCTCGTAGCTCGCGCTCTCTCACACTCTCTCTCACTCACACTCTCTCTCGCTCTCTCACTCACTCTCTCACACACGCACGCGCGCACACACACACACACATAATACACATACATATATACTCACAGCGCGCACACACACACACACACACACACACACACACACACACACACACACACACACACACATACACATATATATATATATATATATATATATATATATATATATATATATATATATATATATATATATATATATATATATATATATATACTCATATATATATATATATACACGCATGCAGATACACACACACACACCGTCAAACACACACGCATATACGCACACACACACACAAACACTGACACGCGCACGCACGCACACACACACACATAAACACACACACGCACTCACGCACACACACACACACACACACACACACACACACACACACACACACACACACACACACACACACACAAAACGACAACTCGCACGCACACATAAACACAAACACTGCTACTACTACCACCACCACCACCACCCTCTATCCCCCTTCCCCGCCCCTAACCGTACCACAGCCTAACCCTTTAGTAGGGGAATTTCGACAAGATAATATTTCACTCATGTTTTCTGTTTTGTCCATTCGTCAGCGCGCGTAATTAAAACGGATGACGCATATGAGACATTTTCTGATCGCACGTTATCGTAGGTCGCCATTACGTTAACTCTATTGCGCATTCAGCCGCCAGTACTGTCATCAGCCACCGGTGCCTGCATGCATTAGTGGGTCGATTAACTCATTAAACCCTAAACTGGAAGTTCCCAGAATAGGGAAGTTGTCCTTGCAAGACTATACAAACCAGTTCAGCAGTCAGATCGACTGACCATGATAGTTCAATGGTGGCGCCTGAACAGCTCGGCGCCTACAGGCGCCGAGCTGTTCTGGCACCACCCTTGAACTATCATGGTCACTCCTTTTCCTCGTGTAGTGTAACAGAGTTTAATGGGTTAACGGACACGCGTGCAACTAGTCTGTGTCCACGTGACATCAAAATCCACTAACAATGTTTTGCTCAGGCAGCTGAGTGTCGCTTGAACATAAATTACGAGACGTAATTCAAGATGACTTTATTGTTGCTTTGGTAGAAAATAATCATACATAGCAAACGTTGTCTTGACACCGCAGGTGCTGCTCACATTCACTCACTCGCTCATTCCATAATTTACAATAACAGCATTCCAAAATGGACAATGACTCGGGACGGGTGAAGCCCGTCGCCAAGTAATCTAATGGCCGGTGCCAGTAGCCTCATCCCGACCCGAACCTCCCTGACAAAAACAGAATGCTTTGACAGTCCTATTTCTCCTGAACACATATATGTTCTTTTGTTCAGTTCCTACTTGACTAAAGCTAGTGCATGAAAATACAAGTTAACATCAGAAACAAAATAGCGTCGATAGGAAAATGATCTCTGATTTAGGCAAGGTGAAACAACTGTCAACGCTGTACCTGGGGGCCAGTCGCTATAGTACAGCGCCGGTGTTCAGAGGGCACCGCTCCGGCAAACTATTTAAAACACATAAATGTCATTACGGTAACCGTCATGAGATATAATGAAATTTAACCAGCACACACACACACACACACACACACACACACACACACACACACACACACACACACACACACACAGCCCAGTACACAAAAAGTGCTCGGGCCGACGTCAGCCGCTGTCTGCCCGCGCAAAGCCATGCGCAGGCAGACAGCGGTGGACGTAAGCCCGGATATCTTGTGCGTCCCGTGATCTCAAGCGTTATTGGGTAGAGTGTGATGACTGGTTTCTTGTCACTCGCTTAACCTCCAACATGGAATGATGGACATAATATTACAGTGCAGAGAGTCAGTCAGTCAATTGCTCGTCCGTCCATCCGTCCGTCCCGTCCGTTCGTGCTTCAATTAATCTACTGGTTGTGGCTGAAATTAACCCCTTCCCTGCCAACGGACGTAACACTAATCTTGTTTCTGAAATGTGTGTTAACTCATTCTACCCAAACACCGAAATCCCCAAATTTTGCCGCTGTCCTCTGAAGACTGCTTTGCAGTGCAGGACACAGATCGACCATGACAGTTCAAGGGTGATGCCAGAATAGCTTGGCGCCCATAGGCGCCAAGCTATTCTGGCATCGCCCTTGAACTATCATGGTCGATCCATATCTGGCTGTGGTGTGTCTGGGGTAGAAGGAGTTAACTGAACGACCAAAAGCCTCAACCGTCCAAGAAACATGGATACAAATTGGTCTCAGCAAGTGGCATGGATCCTCGTGAGCTCCCGCATTTGCCTCTTGCAGTTGGACCGCGTTCACGTTTTCCTCGGCAGTGAAGAGGTTAAAGCAGTGCGGTACGATCTAACCGATCACTGACGCCGGAAAATTTCCGGCAACTATAGCCGATGAATTAAAGGGGCACACCCGGCATACCTTTTAACGGCTTTAGTTCGTAAAAAGCTTTTACTGGGATTCAGTATACATATCCACTTAGACAGTGACCGCCCTTCAAAAGAGAAATTCTTTTCGCCACCTCAGGTGCAACTCGCAATCACACACACTCACACAACAGTTTTCAGACAAATGGACAATGGCTCGGGACGGGTGAAGCCCGTCGCCAAGGCATCTAATGGCCGGCGCCAACGGCCCCAACCCGACCCGAACCTCCCTAACACAAGCAAACTAAAGACGGCCCTATCCTAGTATCTCTATAACACATAATATAATGTTTTTAAACTTTCTGCTTGGCTGAGACTAGTTACACAAATAACAAAAACTACGCAAAAAAAAAAAGACGAATACTTTCACAGTTGCTACCTGGGGGCCCGTCGCCATAAGAACAGCGCCGGCTATTAGACAGTCGCTCCGGCATAAACAGTCACCACCTTAATAATTATAACTTAGCTAGTATATAACTTCATAGTCATTTTTAAAGCAATAGTAGTAGGACTACATCATTAACGTAAAAGCAGTCCAAAATGGTTTCTAAAGAGTACACACAGGCTGGCACGTTGTTCAGTAAGAAACACTGACAGTCACTGCGTCTGGGAGGTGTCTGTCATCACATCATTCGGCTGGAATGGAATGTGGGGGCCTGAAGCTTGCTGGTACTAGCTTCGTTGAATGCACTAGCGCTATTCCGTAGGCAGTGATGTTGAGCGTGGCGTGGGACTGAAGAGCCACTCCAGAGATGATGAAAGGGGAGGAAAGCACGTTGGTTGTATTGCCACAGCATAACGCGCGCTGTTCTTCTAATATCCGCATGGTACAACAAGAATCAGCGTGTATCAACTCCCAGTATCCGGCACAGCGGATAAAATATAACAGTCACAGCACATCAAATTGAGAAAAGTCATCAAAAAGAAATACCGGTCGTGATGCAGCATTGCAGGGCCTGACATCGTATATCAAACCAAGGCCGCCGCGGTACAATGTCTGTTTAGTACTGCCGGTGACGACCATTTCTGCCGGAGCGTGCGGCCAGGAGGTGTTGCATGGCCGCCATCTTAAAGAGGAAGAGAGACAAAATACCCCTAAGTAGAATTGACATCGGACAAGGGAATATGGACATGTGGCAACGCGTAAAGCAAGAGCTTGGCTTCAGCGACCACCCACCCGGAATTTGTCACTTTCCTGCTGAATCAATAAGTAATCTACGCCCGGGTCTTTGTCGATCTTCCTATAGTTCCGGGAGCGCTAGTGATTTTCAGACTGCATGATATTCAGTAGAATTTATCTCTTACTGATTTCGCAAGATTTTAAAACTGTTTTATCATATAGTTACGAGCTAGTTATCACATTTTAGTATGCGGCTGCAAAGATCTGAAAACTACGTTGTGCTTCAAAGTTGCACATCGATGGTCGTAACATGTTTTTGTCTGTGCCGGCTCTCATTCACTCGATTCAGAGAGGTAGTGTTTCTGCTGCGAGGGTGTATTTGTCGTTTCCAATGATGCTTTACGCAGGCCTCGATGTGTGAGGCGTGAAATTAATTGCAGTGCAGAAAGTGGGTGAAAATACCAATGTTCTGTTTCAATGATGGAAGACTGTGCGTGTTTCCGAGGGGTAAGTGATCAAAGGTTAAACTAGACACCGTGGACTCGTTTTGCGAGCGCCCGGCACGCACGCCCTGGGTGCACTACGCACGATTGTTACTAGTAAATACTAGCAGGTCGAGCGGAACCCGCATCGTCATTGTGATTTTGACAGCATAGCGAGTACGGATAGTGGTTATTCTACTTTCTCGTGAAAAATGGACGTCAAAGAGAGAACATCAGTGCACGTGTACACTGACACGTGTGTACATCACAACGATGACCTCGTGACCTGCAGTATTGTGATACACTGATAGTGTGAGCCGGGTTCTGCCTTGTGACATAGGCTCATAAATATGCGTATTAATTCAAAACGAGGCTAATGCAGACGATAAAATCCGCGACTCGGGTACAAAAACAATACACCCTCCAAACGATGAATTTTGATATTTGGCATTGTATTTACATCATAAAGCTCTAAGAAAGTAAACACAGGACCCATACACATACTGTCAGCAGCATCTGTTGCAGACAGTCTACTAACTGTGTTGAGATGCTTGATCCTGGGGAATGTAACTTTAAATTTTAACTCAGTAAGCCCTAAAGCCGAGTTTTCTGAATCTGACAGATGTCCGAAAACGACTACCAATGAGTTGTAGAAGATGGATCGACCATAATATGTCAAAAGGGTATTAGCTTGTCAACAAAGAACACTCAACATGCACACGTAATAAAACGAACTTTCGTCACATTGTGAGGTGTCCATCGATAGGTGTCTATAGAGACTGTGAACAAGAAGTGAGAAATACCCAAACCATGATAATTCAAGGGTAGTGCTTGAATAGCTTGGCGCCTTCAGGCGCCAAGCTATTCAAACACTACCCTTTAACTAATAAGGACGCCCGATCCACTGTTTTGGAGAACAGGCCCTGTATTCTTATAACCATTGTCTTGGTTGGAGGGGCATGGTTGGAGGGGCAGAGTTGAATACAGAACAGGCAATGCAAATACATACATCAGATTCTCAACGGTGTACATTCCTACCCCGGAGTCACATGTGAAAAAAAATTAATGTGCTTCACATTACGCACTCAAGGCAACCGACCCGTTTCAACCCCGGTGTCTTATTTCATTTCCAACAGCCAGCCACTCTCATTAAAACTGTCTAGAATAGAATGGCCCGTGCAGAAAGTCAAGCAACAAGAATGCGAAACTCGACAGCTGAGCTGCAACACCCACTCATTAATATGCGCATAAATTGTGCTTTGTATTTAACCCCTTCTCTCCGGGCACGTATCAGTTTTGTTTCGGAAATCTTTGTTCATCGGAAGACCAAAAATGGCATCCGTCCAAGGGAAATGGATGCATGCTAGTCTTTAGCAAGAGGTATATATCCTTATGAGCCCCTGCAGTTACCTCTAGCAGTTCAGTATTCCTGGGCATGGGAAAGGATATTATTGGCAAAGCTCATGAGGATCTCAGCCTCTTTGAGATGTTTGGAGTGTTGTCAACTTTTCCTCTTCCTTCTTCTAGTGATCTACGATACTGCCATGTGAACTAATCATGTTATCATTTATGTTAATTAATCACGTGAACGTCAATTATACAATACAATACAATACAATACAATACAACTTTATTGTCTGTTCGAGTCAAAGCAAGACAGAAATTTGCCTTTCGGCTCGTCATGAAACAACAATATAAGACATTAACAAACGCTACAAGAGCAAATCATGAAAAATTGTCATTGCAGCAATCTATCACAAGCAATCTGTCACAAGATGGGAGGTAATGTTAAGTAGATCATACTTATCGCGGCGTTATAAACGAGAGTTCAAAATTGAGACAGCAGTTGGAATAAAAGACTTCTTAAAAACATTCCTTTTGGCAAGTGGCATGTTGAAACGTCTGCCTGATGATAGCATTTGAAACTGATCAGATAGTGGGTGACGAGGATCATTGACAATGCTAGCAGCTATCCTTCGGACAGCTCTATGGTACAGATCATCTACTGGGTACTGTCCTAGGCCAATGATCTTCTCAGCTGTTCTGACGATACGTGACAGTCTGCCCCTGTTTTTCATACTGAGGTTGCCATACCAAGCAGTGATGTTAAAAGTCAGTATGCTTTCAATCAGGCTTCTATAAACGGATTCTAAAACCCTGGAACTGACATCAAAACTTTTCAGTTTCCTAAGAAAGTACAGACGCTGGTTTGCTTTTTTTTCACAATCAGATCAGTGTTTCCAGTTATGTTAATTCAAGTTAACACATTTACGATTAACCTTTTGGTTGTCGGTAGCGGCGCTTTTTGTCGCGTTGATTCCTACAGGAAAGTGTTACGACATCACAGCGGCCGATTGTCTATGATAGTTTAAGGGTAGTGTCAGATTAGCTTGGCGCCTGGGTACTCTTCCCTTGAAATATCATGGCCGATGCAGTTCTCACAGCTGATACGCAGTTTTGGCTGTCGGTAGCGGTTTTTGTCGCGATGATTCCTGTCGGAATCATCGCGACAAAAACCGCTACCGACAGACAAAGGGTTTCTACACGACTCCCAAAGTTGTGAAAGTGTCAAGTGACGACAATGTTTGCTTGATTTAAACTAGGGAAACTTGAGCTAAAAATGTTGCATCAAACAATCACGCTCTTGAGATGTGGCAAAAAGTAGGAGACTTGAGCTAAATCTGTTGCAGCAAACAATTTGGCTTTTGAGACGTAGCACCCCTTAATACTGACACAAATCCACCTGTTTACATTTTCGAGAGGCGTGGGAGGCACACCCAAAAAGCAAGGTCAAGGAGACCTCCAACAAAGGCCGTTCCATCTACCGCGGTTTAGAAAATACTTTCAAGGGAGGATCATAGCCCAGGGCTATACTGACCTGGTCTTTAAAAAAAATCAAATAGTAGGAGGAAGGTGGGGTGGGGAGCAGAAGGGGAGGGGGGCAAAACCCACATGTCTATTTTTTGCAGGATACACGGCAATTTCGTGTGTAAAATGAAAGGTCTTTCAAAGTCTGCCAAATCATTTAACGGCTGGGCCTGGAGAATGCACGGTCAAAGAATATTTTTATTTGCTGACGGGGCGGAGATAAAGTATGGGTCAAGGGGCAAAAAGAAGGCAAGGTGTGACCAGAACATACTCATTCATGTCCAGAGGAGGCATGCTGCCTTGTGCAGCCACATCTGACACTTAACCCATTGGCTGACGGTAGCGTGTTCGGTCGAGGTGATTCCTACAGGAATCACCTCGACCGAACACGCTACCGACAGCCAAAGGGTTAAGTATCTTTTTTTTTGGAAAGAGTTATTTGGGTTTAACTAAGGCCATCTCAGTCGCGGCGGGTTTGAACAGCCGGCAAGATTTTGATTGCATAACAAAACTGCTGCAATTCCTGTGTTTTGTCTTCACATGGTTGCTTGCTTTGTTCCAGTTTACTGTTCCACTGGCACTAGAAGTGATCGGAGACTAGCAGTTTTGGCGTGGTTATCAGCATTTGTAGCTGGTGGTTGTAGTTTGGCGTAGTTTTTTTCCCTCCTTTCTTCACAGGGCATTATGGTCAAGCCATAATATATGCGAACCCTCCCCCCCCCCACCACCACCCCCTCTCCTCCCCCCCCCCCCAGCCGCCCCTCCCTCGTGTCACACGCCGTTGATCTACAAAAGGCGTATATCTTTGTAGTCCTTCTGTAGTGTGGGCTTTACTTACTCTCATTTATGCACCCTTTTCTTATACCTGCAATGCAGAAGGATGTGTTTACAAACCCTCAGGAGATCATCACATCTACAAGTAGTATAGATGCTCATAAGCCTAGTCAACGCAGAGGTTCTTGAGAATGTATGCTTCCTGCTCACGGAGTCTACCGTTACTTATCTCTGTTTCTTAGAGGAGTTCATGGCAGTTTCAGTGACAGGACCATGCTAAAAGTGAAAACAGATATGTCCAGAAAGGTGCTCATGAGAATCTAAGACTTGTTAACCGACGTCTCACGTACTTACGTCTGTGTTTCTCATACCGAGGAGAGTTTGAGTTTGACGGAGGCAATATAAACATCAGGAATGTCCTGCACAGGTGTATGTCACGTCACGACTCTTGTCTAAATATAGCTCTGATGTAATGATATCCCTCACGCCGTGTTAGAGTTTCAGGTGTAGTCTCAGCTGTGCGATCTCAAATCCATCTGCAAGCGGCATAGATTCTCATGGGGCCCTGCAGTCGCAGGGGCTCATGAGAATCTATACCGCTTGCTTGAAGAGACTCTCATCCTTATTTACTTCCTCAGGTTTAGGAGCTATCCAGGTTTGAAGTTTAGAATTATTAGGAAAGAAAAAGTCACCAAGCCATTTAGTAAAGTGCATTCTACACGTAACGGCAGATAACCGCGAAGTGAGATGTGTATATCGACGAGCAAAACAAACGCGACACGACGGAGTGGGGCTGGGGGGTTGGTGGGGGTATGTAATTTGTGACTAGAATTTCCTATCAGACAACAGATTTTCACGTTTCACGAAATAACCAGGGCGTTTTTACTGATAATAAAAATCTTATTTTGGCTTTCATATTTTTACGTATCACGACGAACTCTTCTTTCACTGATCACGAGGATGGAAAAATTGCAATCACAAATCACGAGAACCGAAAAAAACCGTCAATCACGAATCTGGATTTTTATGGCACATCTTCCCCCCCCCCCCCCTCCCCCACCTCCCCTACCACTCCAACCTCCCACATAAGACAGAAATACCGTGCCTTTCGCTTCTTTTTTTTTTGTTGCATTTCATACCGCATGCAATTCGTTCGACAAAATTTAACGTCCCTTCCGGAACCCAAAAGACTATCAGGGGCCGCACGCTGAAACATCGCACATCTCTTGAACATTCTACCCCAGGACCGAAATCCCCGAATTTTGAAGTTGCCCTCTGAAGGACTGTATTACAATTTTAGAGACAGATCGAGCATGATAGTTGAAGGATGATGCCAGAATAGCTTGGCGCCTATGGGCGCCAAGCTATTTTGGCACCACCCTTGAACTATCATGCTCTATCCATGTCTTGCTGTGGCCGGTGTGTCGGAGATGAATGAGGTAAAATGTATACTAGGCGAACGCTTTCAACGCAAATTTCTCTAAAACCAGATGAAGCCTTGATCCATTTTTTTTTCAAAAGATTAGATCGTAAAGAATACCTATTATTTCTGCTCACGCACGTATCTGCTTCTTCAGGCGTTAGTTATATGAAAAGCACGAATCGGAAATAAAACGAAATCGATACAGATCCCAAAATACGGATGGACATGTGCTTTCGGTGCACGGTTCTGTACCTTCGCTCTATATTCCTTTTAATTGCTGTCATATTGTAGGCATAATAGAACGTAAGTCTGAGTCGATTACGGTTATCTAAGTTAATTCTTAATGGTTAACCCATTAGCGTCGATGCACCGCAGCAAGATGTATGGATCGGCCAGGATAGTTGAAGGGTGGTGCCAGAATAGCTTGGCGCCTGTAGGCGCCAAGCTATTCTGGCGCCACTCTGCAACTATCATGGGCGATCTGTTTTCTGATTTGTGATACAGTCTTGAGAGGACAACAGAATTTGGGGACTTAGACCTTGGAGCATAATGGGTTAATACTGATAATGTCGGAAAACGTTTGCGTCTTTATATATAACTAACTCCAAATGAGACTGACCGCGATTACGCGTGTATCAGCATGACGTTAGTGTGCGTATACTTAGCATTTCTCATGCACTGAGATTTTCGATAAAGATAATGATATCGACACTTTATTTTCCAAGGATAAATGATTTGGCTACACAGACCCCCTTTTTTTTTTTTTTTTTGTCAAACATGTGCTTGCTACAACAACAAGGAAAAAAGTAATCGATTATAAAATTAGTAAATAATAAAGAAAAAGAAAATAGCGTACGAATTAAGATAATTAGCATGCAAGAAGACGATTAGGGCATGTGTTCTCTCTCTCTCTCTACAGTACGTTGCTAAAAAATACATATTCTGGTCACCCTTCAGCTGTGTCCGAAAAGCTAAAGACGTTTTGTGCAGAACGGCTGAACCCTGATACGTCATTCAGCATTCCCCTGTTAACGATATACGACGTGGGAAAATCCATCTCGTACTTGGAGAACAAACGTACGTCTGGCCATGATGGTATTAGTAGCTCAGTTCTGAAAATGGCCCTACCGTATATTGTAGATACCTTGACATATATATACAACCTTTGCATAAAGCAGGGGATATTTCCATCTTCTCTAAAAACAGCCAAAGTGATCCCACTACCTAAAACGAAAGACCTTGCTGACCCTAACAAGTTCAGGCCCATTTCACTACTGTCAACACTGTCGAAACCGATAGAAAGACACATTCACACACACTTACAACATTTTCTAGAAAAACACAAACTCATACATCCATTACAATCTGGCTTTCGGCGGAAACACTCCTGTCACACAGCATTGGTACACCTAGTTGACAGATGGCTTACTGCCATAAATAGCAGTCAAATGACTGGAGTAGTATTTTTGGACCTTTCAAAAGCATTTGACCTCGTCAATCATAAAACTTTAGTTCAAAAACTTAATGTCTATCAACTAAGCGCAGAAACACTTGCCTTCCTTACGTCATATCTGCATGGGCGTACGCAGTATGTCTACGTGAATGGTAAAAACTCACCTGAAGGGGTGATAGAGCACGGAGTACCACAGGGATCGATTCTTGGTCCATTATTGTTCTCTGTCTTCATAAACGACCTTCCATTACATATACCACACTCCAGTGTAACTTGCAGTCTTTTTGCAGACGATGGAACTCTGGACGTTTCGTCATCAGACGTAACATATATGGTGAAGATTCTCCAAGACAGTTTAAATGAGGTATCTGAATGGTGCAGAAATAACGCCATGATACCTAATCCCACTAAAACCAAATGCATGCTGATTACCACACGGCAAAAGCATCAGTTGAACCCCCCTCCCCTTCAACTAACACTTAACGGCCAGCCTGTGGAGCAAGTCAGAGAACAACGCATGCTTGGAATCAACTTAGACGACAAGTTGTGCTGGCAAGGCCACATTACTAAACTGTGTAAAATAGTATCCAAAAATGTATTCCTCCTGTCGAAATTGAGACATTTCGCTGATGAGCCAACAAGGAAACTCTTCTACTATGCCCATATTCAGTCACATTTGGATTATGCCTCATCTATTTGGGACGGTAGTAGCGATGCTAATTTAAAAAGTCTGAACTCGCTCCACAGAAGAGCCATTAAACTCATTGTTGACAGACCCTCAGAAGTCATTAGTACTGACAATAAGTTCAAGCTGTTAGACATTTTGCCACTTGAAAAACAGTTTAAGTATAATAAGTTGATGCTCATGCGCAAAATCACCCTCTCAGAAACACCAGCCTATCTCAATAGTTTGTTCCACTTTGCTCATACGAGGTCCAGTCGAACACCAATGAACAATCTTGTTGTACCTATGCCTCGACTGGACATTTATATGTCGTCATTGTCCTATTCTGGTGCAAAGTTATGGAACTCTATTCCTGCGGATGTTAGAGCCGCGCCATCGCTTAAAACTTACAAGACCAAGCTGCTCAAACATCTAGACAAAACTTAATTTTTCCTTTTATTTTTTATTATATTTTTATTTTTATTTTTACACGTAGCACTTCATGCCTTATGCGGCATTTCACGGATAGTCTGCATTCCCTTCTAACATTTATGAACGCATGTAATATACCGCTGGCATACCAGCAAGCCGCATTATGTAATATCCATGACCCCATGGCCACTCGGCTGGCCAGACGGGATGCTGTCGATAGACACAGCATTGGGTGCTCGCGCCGCGTGGCAGTGCTGTGGTTTCTTCGCGTCGACCCGCGCGCGCGGTGTTTATCTGTGTGTGTGCAAGTGTATGTGTGTGCACGCGCGCATCCCTACGTGCTTGCGCGCGCACGCGTGTGTGTGTGCCAGTGTGTATGTTTGTTGGAGTGAGCCGTGTTGATCATAATTATGATGAGAACAACAGCGAGTTTATGTACAAAATCCTTTATACTTTTTATATTTGCTGTAGTATAGTTTTAAGTGGTAGAATGCATGTTTACATGATATATTGATGTGTCTGTATCGGTGTGTGTGTGTGTGTGTGTGTGTGTGTGTGTGTGTGTGTGTGTGTGTGTGTGTGTGTCAGTGTGTGTGTGTGTGGAGGGTTGTGCAGGCTTGGCTTGGCGCCTGTAGGCTACAAGCTAATCTGGCACAACCTGTGCACGCGGCAATCGCACACCGGCGCACGTGTGTGTGTGTGTGTGTGTGTGTGTGTGTGTGTGTGTGTGTGTGTGTGTGTGTGTGTGTGTGTGTGTGTGTGTGTAAGAGAGTGATTTTATGTACGTTATTTTGTTTTGTAGTGTGTAGCAAGGACAAGAATGAAAACAGGTCTGCGAACCTATTCTTTTATCCTTGGAAAATAAAGTTTCATTTCATTTCATTTCATTTCTCTCTCTCTCTCTCTCTCTCTCTCTCTCTCTCTCTCTCTCTCTCTCTCTCTCTCTCTCTCTCTCTCTCTCTCTCTCTCTCTCTCAAGAGCAGAGACTAACCCACTTAGAAAAGACAGTTTCTTTCTTCGTTGGGGTCTTCTTTTTCTTTTGAAGAGGTCAAGACTGTGGCTTCAATTCTTGTTTTAACCCCTATCATACTGAGGCTAAAAGCTTCAATTTTGTACACTGCCATGTGCAAGCTACATTATAATACTTACATTTAAGGATATAGATCAATGGCTTTAGTTCAAGGGTGGTGCCAGAATAGCTTGGCGCCTGGAGGCGCCAAGCTATTCTGGCACTACCCTTGAACTATTTTAGTCAAACTTATTTCACACACTGGTGTATTCCGAATGATAAGGGTTAAAGCTGCGAGTGTCGGTAGCAGTTTTCTCTAGTCTCTGATCACTTATTAGTGCCGAGGGACTCTAAAATGTAATAGTCTCTCTTGTCAGTAGCGGTTTTTATCACCATGATCCCTGTAGGAATCGCGACAAAAACCGCTACCGACACGCAGAGGCCGGTTCACGTCGTGTAATTTGCCTTATATGCACAATTAAAGTACCATTACGCGTACATTTAAAGACACATTTCATCACCATCTGTGTTTATTATGCCTTGTCGGCACACCTAATGAACTTTAACAGCAGTTGCGGCACGCAGGAACATCACACGCGTAATCGCACCTATTTATTCTGCGCAGCCGTTAGCGTGTCAATCTATTTTTAGCTGTTTTTGTACTGATAGCGTTGTATTTCTAGAACGGAGTGGAGTCATTGTCGGGTTACTTGATATAAAGACGACGTGTGCTGAACTGGATCGTCCTGTGTCTAAATGAACCATAACTAGACCTGTGTGTAGCGTTTCGTAACCATCTGTTACAGAAGTGTATCTTTGAACAGTTACGGCGGTAGTGGGCCATCAAATTCTCCTCTTCCTCCACGGTATAGTCAGAACGCTGGGCTTTTCACTTATTTCAAGCAAGACTTCTAATTTAGCAGCATCGCTCTCTTTCCGTACAGAGTACAGCAAAATGAGATATCGGTGCTGATAAAGCAAACTTTTTGCTCGAATATTCCGTTTCTCCATTAATTATATTTTCTGTCATCCTTCGCACGACTAAAGGGGATTTCCGATTCTAACAATACAACAACTTCCTCGTTTACAGGTAGTCATCTTTAACCCATTACATCCTGAGGCTGATTTTGTGAAATTTGCTTATTGTCCTACGAAGGCTGCATTACTGATTAGGAGATTAGGAGATAGATCAACTGTTTTAGTTCAAGGGTGGTGCCAGAATAGCTTGGCGCCTCACTCAGGCGCCAAACTATTCTGGCACCACCCTTGAACTATGAGTCAAATTTATTTCAAGCAATGAGTGTACCAGGATGAAAAGGGTTAAATATTCATTCGTGGAAAAGCACGCCTGCAAGCCATGCACTCATATAAAGTGACGAAAATACGCGGCAGAGGCACGTTGCCAGATATGCTCGTCCATGAACTGTGGACCTTAAGCCGCGCTGGTCTGTGATTTTGGACCTTACGACCTACAGGCAGATGACGGCCTACAGATCCGCGCAGATTTTGATTTACAGTGACGTCACTTCCGGGTCACTTGTAGATAAACGGATACTGTTTTTAGTTGAAGGATGTTCAATGTCCCTCTCTGTGTTTGCTTCATGATTGTCATAGTTTTGCAGTGGAAACGCAGTGACGCTGTTTCGAAGCTCTTTGTGTGTTTGTGTGTGACCCCTTCTAGTTCATGCAGGCGAACGGTACTGTACGCAGCATCGGTGGCTGCAGGCGCAAGGGGGTTAACACGATTGCCGGAAGGATGCTTATTGTTACATTGGAAAAACCCACACCTCTCATTCCCAAAGTCAATTTTGTGAGGTGGATTGATAGTGACGGGTATTGTCTGACTGCCGGGCCAGCAGGCAACAGGCCACCGGGGCCGAAGTCGGCCGCACGCGCGGGCCCACTGTGGCCAACTTTGGCCCCGATGGCCTGTTGCGTACCGGGGCAAAGCTAAGCTAACCAGGCACTGTGTGCTACCATAACAGATCCGTCTGTGTGTATTTGTGCTTCGTCTTGTTAGTAGCAGACCATTTTTAACTACAATAAACTTGAGTTGTAACACATCGCTTGGTGGACCCAAAACATTTTGGTTGTTTTATCCGAAGTTTGTTGTAAGCGAAGTCAGTTACATGGAGATAGTGTGTGTCGGAGCCTCAGTGTTGTTTTATCAGACTTCTGTTACATTCAGACCAAACAGGTGACTGACAAGCGTGTAAAATGCGGAGAAAAACCCAACGATAGTGTTATATATCTGACGTCTGTTGTATCCGACTTTGAGTAGGTCGTAGTTGTTCCTCGTTTCTCACAGACAATACCTTTGAGCTATCATGTGTAATCTTTCTCCCACTTAGCAGACGTCTTTAACCCATATCATACTGAGGCTAAAAGCTTCAAATTTGTACACTGCCATATGCACGCTACATTATAGTACTTACGGATAAGGATATAGACCAATGGCTTTAGTTCAAGGGTGGTGCCTAGAGGCGCCAAGCTATTCTGGCACCACCCTTGAACTATTTTAGTCAAACTTATTTCACACACTGGTGTATTCCGAATGATAAGGGTTAATAGGACAGCAACTGATTTGGCCTTACGGGTGAAACAGCGGTTTTAACTCATTCTACCCCAGACACACGACAGCTAGATATGGATCGACCATGATAGTTCAAAGGTGATGCCAGAATAGCTTGGCGCCTATGGGCGCCACGCTATTCTGGCATCACCCTTGAACTATCATGGTCGATCGGTGTCCTGCACTGCACTGCAGACTTCAGAGGACAACGTCAAAATTTGGGGATTTCGGTGTTGGGGTACAATGAGATTTATATAAATTAATGCTACTGCCTGGTCTCGAGATACTACAGTTATTCGCTTTGAAAAATGCTTGATCGTGTCAACCATGTTTGCCTTTATATTCATACGCCTCACTCCAAGCACGACTGAAAAATGAGGAACAATTGGCCAGCAAGAGGCATAGATTCTCATGAGCCCCTGCAACTGCAGTGGCTCATGAGAATCTATGTCTTTTGCAGCTGGTAGGGCTGCGAAGGGACTGGCTGTTTCATGACGATGTAACAACCGGGTGTAGATAACTGATGATTGTAATTGAGGACGGATAAAGACTTCCTCTTTACACTGTTATCAAGCACTGGCAATTCAGCTGAGTAATATAGTTTTCTATTCATGAGACAGTTCAACCATGATTGTTCAAGAGTGGTGCCAAAATAGCTTGTCGCCTCTAAGTTTGGCCCCAACCATTGACTATCATGGCCGAACAACGGCTTGCTAAATATAGATCACATGGTGTATTAAATTGAAAGACAGCACTTATTTGTGTATTCCTTTCTTTCATTCATATGCTGGCGATGATGGGGTGGCTACGGGTTGCCGGGATGGGACGGACACGCGGGCGGTCCTAGGGGTGGGGGGTGGGGAGAATCCTAGGGGTTCCGGACCCCTACCCCTCCCCTCCCCTCCCCCCTCCCTCCCACCCCCTCCGCCTCGCTCCGCACGCCAAAATTTCTTTAAAATGCTAAATCAGAGTCCCTTTCTGGTAGTCTGTACTCCCTAGGCCCTCCCCTCTCCCTCCCTCCACCCCCCTCCCGAATCCCCCAAACCACCCCACCACCACGCTCCACTCCCTCCCCGCATCCCCCCTCCACACCTCCCCCCTCCGGATCTCGCTTTTCTATATATCGGCAGTTTTTGTGAAGGTTCTGACATAAGATTGACGCGTCTGACCCATGTACCCGCCCCCCCCCCCCAAACCTCCATCTCCCGATTTTCTGCCACTGTAGGGGAAAATCTATAATCCGCCTCTGAGACATCTCTAAGCCTGTCAAAGATAATTAAAAAGTCGTTTATCTTCAGTCTCCGCTACAGCGCTTCACAGGCGCGGGGTGATCGTTTTGCGAAATCGACCTCCGTTCGATTTCGCAAAACGATCATCCCGCGCCTGTGCCGTTCTTCATTATCTTGTACAGTCCAAGCCGGCCTCCCTCAAGACATTCATAATAGCTGCTCTGCTATTCAGACAGAAGGAGGCCTCTGTCCCTAGCACCTTAGCGATGCTACCAGCAATTTGTACAACGCCTGCGGTTCACCGTCTTATCGTTACGTGTGTCAGCGGTTGTTGTACGTTGCGCAATGACAGAGACATGCGGTCACGAATCAAACATGAAGTTTCGGCGAAAGTGTGCTGGTCTGTGATTTTGGACTTTACGGCTTTCAGACGTAAGGTCCAAAATCACAGACCAGCACACACATATACTTGACATTCCGCGGTGGTGACAACACTGGTCTCGGTTTTACCACGGGCAATTATTAGGGTAGCCTGTGCCCCGCCCCCCCCCCCTCCTCCCCCCCCCCCACCCCCTTCAAACCCTGAGGCACGCAGTGCAAGAGGGATCTATAGGTTCTCAGGAGGCCCTGCAAGGTGCGGCTGCTCGTGAAGAGCTGTGTTTCTTTCAGATAGGGGGATTTCTCGCTGATCGATATAGTGTTGGTCGCCGTTTAACTTTTGGCGACAAAAACCGCTACCGACAGCCAAAGAGACAAAGCAATAAATAATGTGACGGATGGATGGATGAATGGATGGATGACTTGATGGATGGATGGATGGATGGATGGATGGATGGACTGACTGACGCATGGACGCATTGGTGAATGAATTAGCCTACCGCTTCTTCCTGGTGGATGGTCAGTCTTCATTGAATCCTTCTGATTATTTTTATTCGATTTTTTTTCTATTTCCCCTCCTTTCTATGGTCTGGTTCCCCCCTACCCCCCCCCCCCCCCCCCCACCCCCACCTACTTGTGTGTCCATTTGCTGCGTATTGCCAATCGATAGACTTAAGCCCACCACTGCCTGAATACACAAAACACCACTCAAACGAAAGAGGGAGAGGTCGTCATGACCCAATGCACAAAAGGTCATCGGGCCGACGACGACCGCCGTTGGCCCGCGCACGACCGTGCGCGGGCCAACGGCGGTCGATGTCGGCCCGATGGCCTTTGCGCACTGGGGAACCACCGGCCGTACCTGCGTCTCATCTTCCGTTATTTGGTAAAAGTCAGTAAAGCCATTTTTTTCAGAAAAGCGAGATTTGTATTGTTATACAATGAAAATCTCGCTTTTCTAAAAAAAAAATAGACATGCTGGTTTTCGTCATATAACGGCAGACACCGTACGCCTCAGGCAGACGCGGTTATCCAACAGTGCATCTTACAGTAAGTAGATCCGGTTTTCTGCAACCATTTTTTTTTTTTTTTTGCAGTTAAAGCTACGTTTCCATAAGCGCGAATCCGATACGAATACGATCCGAACCCGATGCGATGATGCAATTTTCCTTAAAGAATTGCCTCATTTTTGTTCGAAACCGGATGCTAATTCGTTTATCGCATCGGACATTTAAACACACAAACATGAAAAGGACTTGCACGATTTTTTTCTGTTTCGGACCCGCTTCAGATTTGGATCGGTTTCGTATCGGATTCGTGTGTATGGGTAGCCGCCTTAAGGTCAAAGTACTCACATGCTCTGCGATTTCAAATCCATGAAAATGCTTCAGGAATGACTTCTTTGCGTTCCCTAGGGTCCCTGCCCTTCACTAGACACAATGCCCACCCTGCCCAAGCTCTCATAACATTCGTTATTATAGTTTACAGTACGTAAGTATGCATTCGTATTTTTGTGTTTTGACACGATAGCCTCTCTTGTCTGCATCCTTAAAACCAAGTGCGTGTTTGAAAGGTTACACTCACAGCAATGGATTTGGAAAGGCCAGCCATTTTTGTACCGAACAGACAAACTGAGACTGACCTGCGCTCGTGGGTTTTTATTATACATCGTCACACTAAAAGCCTCATGCCATAACATTTGTTCTTCAAAATATTTAGAGCCATTAGCACTGAGATTAACACATAAAAAAACCATGCAGGGACCCAAATGAAAATTTCTTTAGTGTTGTCATCGTTTAGGCAATGCTTTCTGCACCCATAATTAAAGAGCCAGGCTCTGCGTTTAACATGTTCTAAATGACTGTAGCTTGTGTAGTAGGCATTCCTAGTTTTGTGGACAAGCTCACAATATTCACTATATGTATCTTGAAACTGTACTGGTATGATATATTCCACTATAATTCGTTACTATGTACATCGCCGTTTCATGACCTAATTGTAAAATCAATATGTGCTAGCCTTTTCATAAAGAATGTAACAGCGAGGCAATTTAGCCATCCAAAGCCATCAGGGACGCCTGCATTTGAGGGGTTAATCAACGCGAACGAATTATTGACCCCTTCACAACCAGTGGACGCAGGTTGTGTTTTTGAAATCATAAATTCAACATTAAACATCCCAAACCCTCAAAGGAACGGCATAGATGAAGAGCGGTTACAGCAAGAGGCATAAATCCTCATGAGCCCCCGCAAGTGCGGGGGCTCATGAGGATCTATGCCTCTTGCAGTAAGATGGTGTTCAGTTTTTTTCTTCTCCGCAGTGAATGAGTTAATGACCAGACACAAAGTAACAACCACACAGTGTTCTGTAATGCGTTAGTAATGAAACCAATCAGGGAACGTCTTGGCGCTTACGTGGTATGCTTCACTCGAATAAGACCCTTATTTTGAGGGACAACTGGAGGCTGTATACCCAGCAAGAGGCATAGATTCTCAAGAGCCCCTGTGGCTGCAGGGGCTCACGTGAATCTATGTCTCTTGCAGATGGAATGAGTCTGGCTAGAGGACTGCGTACGTCTACGCCGTTTATGGTGCGGTATATTGCGGAAGGTTGCGTGTGTGTGTGTGTGCGTGTGTGTGCGTGCGTGCGTACGTGAGCATGTGTGCGTGTGTGTTGGTGTCTATTTGTGTGTGTGCTCGCGCCTACGTGTTTGTGTGTGTGTGTGTGTGTGTGTGTGTGTGTGTGTGTGTGTGTGTGTGTGTTTGAACGCGCGTGAGTTGGTGGATGTGTGTCAGATGTCAGTGTGTAATTGTGCAAAGTGTGCGTGTGTGTTTGTGTGTTTGCGCGTGTGTGTGTAAATATCTTTGTGTGTGTGTGTGAGTGCGTGCGTGTTTGTGTGTGCGTGCGTGCGTGCCTGCCGCCCCCCCCCCCCCCTCACACACACCGAGTGCCTGCTTGTGTGTACGTGTGTGTTTCTGACAAAGCTTGAGACACAGACTGCTGCAAATTTGTCAGCAAGAGGCATAGATCCTCATGAGCCCCCGCGACAGCGGGGGCTGATGAGGATCTATACCTCTTGCACATGTGTATTGTTCATGGTGTCCCGGCCGTAATGGTCTTTAACTCATTCTACCCCAGACACACCACAGCAAGATATTGATCGACCATGATAGTTCAAGGGTGATGCCAGAATAGCTTGGCACCTATGGGTGCCAAGCTATTATGGCATCACCCTTGAACTATCATGGTCGATCTGTGTCCTGCACTGCAATGCAGTCTTCAGAGGACAACGGCAAAATTTGGGGATTTCGGTCTTGGGTTACACAGTCACTGTTACGACAGTGGCCAGGATTTGCCTTAGTTGATTAGGGGGAAAAACCCAGACACAAACTGTAATTGTGACACCCCGGGCACTAGCAATACGAACAGTTATCGATTTTTCCCCCTTCTGTCCAACAGGCAGTTTATCTATTGGCTGTAAGGCAGGGATTCTCATGAGACAGGTTTTCCATCTGCAAAAGGCATAGATTCTCATGAGCCCCTGCTGTCGCAGGGGCTCATGAGAATCTGTGCCTTTTGCGGAAAGAGACAGGTTTCAAATTTGTATTTAGTAGGTTTCGTGTTTTATGTGCGACTGCTGTGTCCTTGACTGTGTTGGAGCAGATGCGGTGTAATTACAGTAGAGGTAATGAGAATGAAAATAATGAATGATAGGATAAGGCTTGGGGTCATGCTGCTTTGTTTGCTTTTACCTGTATCTCACGTGACATAGCAAAGTGAGCACTGTGATGTGTCGTAATGTGACGTCCCTCCGTCGTCAGCGGTAAAGTGCAACAGACATGTTAAAAGGTAACCTAAGGATACACGGATACAATCCGTGAAGCATTCCTATCCAGCCAGCCAGCCGACCGCTCGTCCGTCCGTCCATCCATCCATTCGTCCGTCTGCCCGTCCGTCCGTCCGTCCGTCCGTCCGCCCATCCATCCATCCATCCATCCATCCATCCATCCATCCATCCATTCATTCGTCCGTACGTCCGTCCATTCATACATCCATACGTTCATGCATGCAGCTATCCTTCTCTCCGTCCCGTATTTGCCATCCATCCATCCGTCCTGTCTATCCATCCATCCATCCATCCATCCATCCGTTCTTGTGATTAGACGGGGGAGGGGGGTGAGGGGAGGGGGAAGGGGGGGGGGGGGAACCCAGACACAAACCGTCCTGTAATGTATTCATTTATTTTTCAGTTTGTCTGTACCATCCATCCATCCATCCATACATGCAATTTTTCAGTCCATCCATCCATCCATCCGTTCATGCATATATGCAATTTTGCAGTCTGTCCATCTATCCATCCATCATCCACATACATCTATCCTCGAAATCGTTCATCCTACATCGTACCAACTCACTCTGCCTCATGACTCACCGCAGTACAGTATCGGGTTTGGAATTCCAGCCACCACTCTTGACCTTCATTTTCCACAGCAAACATCTCATCGGCCGCCACGCTCATGAATAAAAATATCAGCGCCATTTTTCCTCGCCCGCCTCTTGAATATAGATGCTGGTCTGTGACTGACTTGGGACCTTTGCGTGTGCTGCTCTGTGATTTTGCACCTTACGGCTGAAAGCCGTAATGTCCAAAATCACGGGCCAGCACATAGATGTATCCCTTGCTGTGGAAGCGAGACTTTTATTCCAGCTGTATTTGTTTGGATCTGAGTCATCGAGAATTTGAGTATTTCGGGTCGGATCGCTGGTTTCCCAGTATGCTAAAAAAAAAAGAAAAAAAAAGCCATAGGGCCGAACTCGGCTGCACATGAGTGGGCCCCGCGCGGCACATCGGTACGCGGGCCCACTGCGGCCGACTTCGGCCTTATGGCCTTTTACGTTCTGGGAAGTGTGTCGACCCAGTTCAATTAAGTCAATGCGTTTGTTATTTGATCTAACTTGCGAAATGACGATGCGCAGGGAAATTCTGTCGGAACATGTTCATTTCGTGAGTCGGTGTAAGTTCGGGAGAACAAACCAGAATCGAATAATGTTTTCTTATTTGGGGGGTGGGGGGGTGGGGGCGTTGGGGTGGGGGGTGGGTGAGGAAGGGGGTGGGGGGGGGTGGGGGCTGACGGGACCCGCATGTAATGATTGTGTAATATAATGATTGCTGGCTAGTGTTCGGAACCCGAAATGTTCGATCGGAAAATGATCATTTAATGAGTGTCGGCCGGTTTGGGGAAATCTAACCAAAAGTAACCAGCGACTCTTTTAAATTCTGTTTTCATTTTCTTTCTTTCTTTCTTTTTTTTAATTTTATTTATTTATTTATTTATTATTATTATTATTATTATTATTATTTTTTTTTTTTTTTTGGGGGGGGGGGGGGGATTTGTGTGCGAGGGGGTGGAGACGCACATGCAACGATTATGTCATTTAATGATTGTATGCTAGTGTAGGATTACGTCAAGTCTTCGAAACCTGAAATGTTTTGCATTCGTCATCAATAGTTGTTATTCATGTTTTTGTTTGTTTTTTTCTCCGTCTTCGTGTTTTAAAGCCCTTGTCTGTTGAAAACGTCACTGCTGCGGGAGGCGGACACACACTTAGTACAGAACCGAGCACAATCTTACATCAGTGCTGCGTCACTTCCGGTCTGTGATTTTGGACCTTACGACTGCACCCGTAAGGTCCAAATCACAGACCAGCGCACGCATCACACAACAGCCAGTCCCGTTTGGCGCTAAATCTGTATCGACTGGTAGCTAAACTCCTTGCACTAAATTCTTTTGTTCCTGAACGCACCCTTAAATACAAAATGATCTAGTCGGCACACCTAGTACGATCCGCTGCCACATCCAAGTGTGCAATCGATCCTCGGGGCCCCCAGTCTGAAATGAAAGTGCGCGGAGCAACAGCGGCAGACTGCGGCCCGAGGACTGTTTGTCTACTTTACTCACGATACTGGCCGTTAACCCCTTTCCTGCCGGCGGACGTACCTTTTGCTTCTGAAATCTGTGTTCACAGAACGACCGAAAACCACAACTGTCGCAAAAACAGGGACACAAAGTGGTCTCAGCAAAAGGCATAGATCCTCATGAGCCCCCGCTGTCGCGGGGGCTCATGAGGATCTATGCCTCTTGCAGTTAGGTGACGTTCACGTTTTCTCGGCAGTGAAGGGGTTAATATGATGAAAAAAGAATCCAGCACCATTCTACAGTAATGCTGACCGTTCTATTAATTTGTAGTAACCGTCTCCAGTGGAGGAACATGGGTAATATTATTATTTATCATGAGGCGTAGATCCTCATGAGCCCCCGCAGACCTGCAAGGGCTCATGAGGATCCATGCTTCTCATATATGGATTGTTATTGATTATGGTATAGCATGACATTAGTTGGGGATGGTACTAGTTATTAACAATGCATGATGCCGAGTCAGGACGGATTCTTTGTAGAAGGATTGGAGGGAAAAAATCTGATTGTAGGAAAATCCCGTGTTTTGGCCGCTGACGCTCAGTCTAAAAGTTTCTTCGTTCAATAAAATGCAATCCCAACTCTGTTGTTTTTTTTTTTTGTTGTTTTTTTTTCGTTGTTAAGAGGACTGCGTAGATTTCGAAATTGCCACAGTGTGTGTGTGTGTGTGTGTGTGTGTGTGTGTGTGTGTGTGTGTGTGTGTGTGTGTGTGTGTGTGTGTGTGTGTGTGTGTGTGTGGGCGTGTATTTGTTTGTGTGTGTGTGTGTGTGTGTGTGTGTGCGTGTGGGCGCGCGCGCTGAAAGTGAGAGGTTTACGAGTAAACATGATATAAGAGATCAAGCAGATCTGTGGAAATGCTATCAGCCTCGAACAATCGTCTGTGTTTGTTTATCTACATTTCATTTTTCATTTTAAAAAAAAAAATGCTCCACAGTCTGAGAGTTTAAACACTAACGAGTAAAGTGCAGATGATAATTGTGTGTTTCAACAACCGATGTGTTTTACATTAAATACCTCGCACACATGCACGCACTTACAGACACACACACACACACACACACACACACACACACACACACACACACGCACGCGCACGCACGCACGCACGTACGCATGCCCACACACACACGCACGCACACACACACACACACGCACACACACACACACACGCGCGCACGCACGCACACCGTGATGTAAACACATTACACTTTATTAAACTTCAGCAATTAGTGTACATAAAAGCCAGGCAATAAAACTAAATCTTTCAATATTTTGACATTTAATAACTTGGCTACATTTAAAACCCGTTTAGCGCCAGCTGACGCAGGCTGTGTTTCTGCTACCTTCGTTAATTAACTCATTCTACCCCAGACACACCACAGCAAGATAAGGATCGACCATGATAGTTCAAGGGTGATGCCAGAATAGCTTGGCGCCTACGGGCGCCAAGCTATTCTGGCATCACCCTTGAACTATCATGGTCGATCTGTGTCATGCACTGCAATGCAGTCTTGAGAGGACAGGGGCAAAATTTAAGGATTTTGGGACCCAAGCACCCTAGCAACATAGATTCAAAGTGGCGTCACCAAGAGCCATGGATCCCTATGGGCCCCTGCAACTTGGGGGGCTTCATGAGGATCTACACCTCATGAACTTGAGGGGCTTCATGAGGATCTACTACATCTCATGCAGTTGGTTGACGCTCACATTTTCTCTGCACTGAACGTCTAACATCTAAAGGTTTAACCCTTTAGTGCCAAGAAAAAGTGAATCCGACCCTCAGCTGCGGGGGCGCGTGAGAATCTGTCGTAGCGTGTCAGGGCTCTATAGGTGAAACAGGTAAAATATAATTAAAACGGTACTAAAGCAAATACGCTCCCCCCCCCCTTTCCACACACACGCGCGCGTAAATAAAAAGCAGATTTTTTTTTTTTACAACACAATCTTGGGCTGTGATTCTGGTCCTAACGGCTCTAACGTCCGTAGGTTCAAATTCACATGCGAGTCGCATACAGCAGAAAATAAATATCACCAGACATTTTCCTTCTTTTAATTACTTTTGAAAATGGGCTAGTTGTACCGCATTTTCACAATTTCGACTTTTATCCGAGGAGTTTTGTTTGTTTTTTGTGTTTGATTTATTAACTCCTGAAAAACAAATGCAGTAAATAAAGTGTCTCCCCACCGCTACCAGCAAGTATATATAACAGACGGAGCATTCAAGTCACCAATTAAAGCAGAAACTGATTGCGTGTGCTTTTTTTTCTGAAGTGCTATATTCCAGTAGCTGTAGATCACGTGTTAAAGTCCAGATCGTTTAATACCTTGAAGCGCTGAGAAGCAAAAACTCTGCAATTGTGCAAGGTACACAATTTCACAGTCTCCAGCGACCCAATAAAACCCAGCACAAGCAAGTGCTCACGCTTACCTTAGTCCCCGATCACTTCGGTGCCAGTGGGACAATAATGGGTAGACCATCGAAAACCGATGATGTCGACATTGTGCATGACTTCTATTTGTGGGTGCGGGTGTGGCTGGCCAAGCCAATCCTGGAGCCACACCTGCGAGGGCAATGGAGGCACTGGAACGTATCTGTGGGAAGAGTCGACGCTGTCTTTCTGCGAGCTCTGGCACTGGTGATCCGTTCGCGCCGATTGTGTTCAAAGAGCGTGCAGGCTTTCCTGGTGGAGGCAAGCCAGTCAGATCTGTCTTGTGCTTGTGCTTCAAGCTCCTTTACCGGGAAGACGCAGTACTTGAGGCTGTCTTTTATGCAGTCTTTAAACCGTTTCTTTGGCCGTCCTTGCTTCCTGTGGCCTTTTGAGAGTGCACCATACAGGAGTTGGCGTGGCATGCGAGAATCATCCACCAGGTACCTGAACTGGTCGACAGTCTTCAGCTCGGTGCCATCGATATGCACTTTGGGTGGGGGGTGGGGGGGGGGGGGTGGGGGGTGGGTGGGGGTGGGTGGGGGGTGGGTGGGGGGCTCTTGTGCTTGGGGCTGGTTGGTGCAGGACCTCGGTCTTGTTGAGACTGATGGGGAGGCCAAACAGTCGAGAGGCTTCCGAGAACCTGTTGACGATGGTCCGGAGGTCAGACTCTGTGTGCGCCATCAGCACACAGTCATCGGCAAACAGCGCCTCAAGGATCAGTCTCTCGATGGTCTTGGTCCTGGCGTTCAGTCGACGGAGGTCGAAGAGAGAGCCGTCTAGTCTATACTTCAGGTACACTCCCTTCTCAAGGTCGCGTACTGCATGGGTCAGGACACACGTGAAGAACAGGTTGAACATCACAACCTTGTTTCACACCGTTGGAAATGTCAAAGGGTGCGGATGTGTCGCCGTTTTTGACTGGACGACTCCTACCATTCCATCACGGAAGAGGCGGATGATGTTGGTGAACTTCCTGGGGCAGTCGAGCTTTGTGAGGATGACCCAAAGCGCTTCTCTGTTCTCGGTGTCGAATGCTTTGGTCAGATCTATGAAGACAGCGTAGAGGTCCATGTGCTGCTCAATGCATTTCTCCTGGAGCTGTCTCACAAAGAAGACCATGTCGACTGTGCTGCGGCCGGGTCTGAAGCCACACTGAGCCTCTGGGAGTGCTTCCTCAGATACAGAGCTGGTCAGGCGGTTGAGGATGACTCTCGCGAGGATCTTGCCTGCAATGGACAAGAGTGAGATCCCCCTGTAATTGGCACAGTCTACTTTGCTGCCCTTGTTCTTGAACAGGGAGATGATTGTAGCATCTCTAAATTCCTGTGGCATGTTCTCCTCTGCCCAGATGCATGTCAGATTGTTGAGAAAGGCGTCAAGGGTCTCAGGTCCAGCTGCTTTGAAGAGCTCTGCGGGGATGCCGTCCATGCCTGCAGCCTTGCCGGAGCTAGTCTGGTTGATCGCTTTCTTCACCTCGTCCAGGGTAGGCGGGAGGTTAAAGTCATCCAGTGTCGGCTTCTGGGGAATCATGTCCAGGGTTGCGGGGTCGACAGTGGAAGGCAGGTTCAGCAGATTTGAGAAGTATTCTCTCCAGCGCTCAGCGATGCTGCCTTTGTCCTTCAGCAAGGTGCAGCCATCGGAAGAAAAGAGAGGGGTTGTGCTGGGTCTGGCAGGGCCGTAGACAGCTTTCATAGCGCTGAAAAACTCCTTGGAGTTGTTGGATTCAGCAAAGTGTTCAAGTTCTTTTGCCTTGCTGTCCCAGCAGGTGTCCTGCATGTTGCGGAGCTCTCTCTGGGCTTTTCTCTGGAGGTGTTTGAAGCTGTCTTTCTTGGAGAAGGAGTTGATGTCGTTCTGCCAATCGATGAAGGCACTGCGCTTTTGCTCCAGTATCTTGTTGATCTCTTCATTGTTCTCATCGAACCAATCCTGGTCCAAGCACGTCTTTGGCAGACTCCGTCCCCATTCCCTTGAACTGGTTCCACATTTCAGTTGGGTTGCCAGTCAACGGTCCATGGGCAGTTAGCAGGTCATCAAGGTGGGACTGGAAGTTTTCCTTGACGTCCGGGCGCTTCAGCTTGGCCAGGTTGAATGAAGGTCGGGTGAGCTTTGGCCTCTTCTTGTGCGCTGGTGCAATGTGCAGGTTGAGGACAGACCGTACCAGCCGATGGTCGGTCCAGCACTCGGCTCCTCTCATGGCTCTGGTGATTCTGAAATCACGAGTATCCCGCTGGCGGACAATGACATAGTCTATGAGATGCCACTGCTTGGACCTGCGATGCATCCATGTTGTCTTGTACTTACTAGCCAGCCTGATAAGGCGAGTCCATTCTCAACGCACAATGTCAGCAGCAGCAGGCCATTGCTGTTCATCTTGCACAGCCCGTGTGGGCCCATCACTCCTTTCCAGCAGTCACATTCGCGCCCAACTCGAGCATTGAAGTCACCAAGCACGTTGAGTTTGTCACTTGCAGGAGTGGACTTCAGGAGGGAGTCGAGGTTCTCATAGAACGCCTCCTTGTCGTCATCGGCGTTGGTGAGTGTCGGAGCATAGGCGCTGATGATAGTGACATGTCGGGTGTGGGAGATGGGGAAACGGAGCTTCATCACTCGTTCGCTGATGCCAGTGGGAAGAGAAGGCAGCTGTCGGAGGAGCGTGGTGCGGATGGCGAACCCAACTCCGTGTATCCTGTCATCGATCTCAGCTTTGCCCTTCCAGAAAAAGGTGTACCCACCCTCAGGTTCACAGATCGAGCCTTCGTCAGCAAATCTGGTTTCACTAAGAGCCGCAATGTCGATATTATATCTCGCCAGCTCCCTGGCTATGAGGGCTGTTCTTCTGTGCGGTCTCTGCGTCTGATTTCTGTCCAAAAGGGTTCGTACGTTCCACATGCCGAGGAAAGTTTCTTTCTTTGTTTTTCTTTTCGACCGCATAAAGGGTTAAACCGCCAGCCGCGGTAAGCTGACCGGTTTGGTGTAGGGCAGACAATGTTTGGAACACCTTTTTCTAGTTCCCTCCCTTACTAAGGTGATCAGTGCTGTCCTGAAGCCTCAGTCGCCTGGTATGTTGCCGAACTTCCCTGCTGCCCCTGGTACAGGAAAGAGTGACCACTAGTCCACAGGCCGCCTACATGCAGGTTCTGAGCTACGACTCCCAGTAGTAACCTCTACCTGTCGGTTCACCCGTTCCCCATCGCCACAGGGCTTCTGGAGGAGGCAGTGGTATATGGAGTATTGATGGAGGGGGTTTCACCTATAATGGGGGTGACAAGTCGTCTCTCGAAGGTTAGAGAGTAGTCCACCAGTATAGGTCCCCACTTTGACACTCAACTCTCACTTGTGGCTCCACGTAACTGCAGCATGCGCAGCGGCCACACCACGGGCAACAGCTTCGACTGGCTGGCTAAACCAAGTGAGGGGACACCGGGGGTCTCCCTTGGTGAGGCAGGACTTGCTCGTCCTAGCATGCAAAGTCTGTCACCGGCCGACTGGGCGGAGGAAACTCAATCAAGGGTTCAACGGCCAAGAGGGCGGGTCAGCAGTGCACTGTGGAGTGCATAGGGCACGTCAGAGCACAGAAGAAGACATGGCCATCCACTGCAGCCAAGGAAGTTACCAGTTGTAACGTCTCATCGTGCCACTGGACTCTGATTTCTGCGGCCGAGAGGGTAGGGTTGCTCCAGCGCAACAGCTTCTCCACCAAAATCTCCTTCACGCGCAGGTTTTGTGCATGGATCTTCATCTTCACCAAATCTGCTACTTTATCTTATTTTTTTTCTTTTTTCTTTTTCAGTGGGACATTGAACTGGATACAACTAACTAACTGCTCACGCTTCATTTGACTGCCAGCTGCCGAGGCGAACTGATTGCTCTAGCATTACAGTGTGTAATACTATTGTGAAAATAAGCTTGTTTAACTCATTCTGCCCGCGACACACCAGAGCCAGATATGGTTCGACCATAATAGTTCAAGTGTCGATCTGTCTCCTGAATTGTAATGTAGTCCTCAGAGGATAACTCCTCAATGTGGGTATTTATAATAATAATAATAATAATAATAATAATAATAATAATAATAATAATAATACCGGTTATTATAATAGGCTCTTTACCCACTTCTGCGAATCGGCTCAAAGCGCCGCGAACAGAACCCAACACGCACACTCACGAGACACACACGCATTCACTCTGAAGACAAACACAGTACAAGACAATCACAGGACATTCACGTGGTGCTACTGAGGTTTAGGAAATTTTGATCGCTTGCAGTGCCTCGGGCCTCGGGCACAATCAAGACTTCCACACAGACACACCTTCACAGCAAGCAAAAGGTCCTTGAGCCGACGCCGGCCGCCGTTGGCCCGCGCACAGTCGTGCGCGGGCCAACGGCAGCCGACGTCGGCCTGAGGACAGAAACTGGAAAATGACGATTCCGACGTTTGAGCGAGTGTTTAAAATGCTTCCAGTAAGGCATTTCTTGAAGTGTGGGAAAAGAACAAACTTCAGTCTTGGAGTCAGATCATGGAATTAGGCAGGTCGTGGTCAAGTTTGGACATTCTGCTGTTGAGGGTATTCTTGTACCAGATTGTACTTGCTTGCAGGCGCGTTTTCGTAACAGATTTTGACTTTAGGTATTCCAATTTTTGTTTTTTGGGCATTAAAAAAAATCTGTTATAATTCAGCAAGTACAGAATCTGTGTAGTACTTGGTATTGATGGTGATTTCTGTCTTGCAGCTCCTACAGTATCGAACACGATGTGATGAACCATAACCAACAAAGCATCTTCTATATGAAAGCTGTCCTCGCTGTCAAGGGACTCTATCTTTGTCTTTGACCTGATTGGGGTGCAGTGCATACGCATCATTAGTTTGTCAAAAGTCATTTGTCATGACGTATTTTTTGTTTTTACGTAATTTTATATTTTAAGTGTATGCGTTTCACTTTCGCTTCAAGACTTGAGAAAATGGTGAGAGAACTAGCATTTCCAGGTACAATTTCAGTCACGCTATAATTTGTGTGAAATCAGGTTGACTTTACCTAGCTACATGATATGCTAAGTACACATGCAAGCTCTTCTGAAAGCACATCAATGAGTGTCCCTGCGCGCGTGCGCGCGGTCTAAACATCTCCAAGAGGCATAGATCCTCATGCGCCCTCCGTCAATGTCTGCGTGGTGACGGACCTGCTTCTTTGACGTCACCGTCACTGTCTGACTTTCTTTTGCTGGAAAAAGTCACAGTTATACACCCGAAACTCATTGCATCTGACAATCTCATTTAATACATTCTGTCCTAGGACCGAAATCCCCACATTTTGAAGTTTCCCTCTGAAGGACTGTATTACAATTCTAGAGACAGATCGAGCATGATAGTTCAAGGGTGGTGCCAGAATAGCTTGGCGCCGAGAGGCGCCAAGCTATTCTGGCACCACCCTTGAACTGTCATGCTCAATCCATGTCTTGCTGTGTTGTGTCGGGGCTGAATGAGTTAAGCGTCTTGGGTCACAGGTTTTGTACTTTAGTAGGCCAGTTTTGGCAAAAGCACTGAACCCCTCTCTTGTTGTCAAGTGTCCAAAAATGGGGAACCCAACGCGTGCATACCTTCCCGTATCTAAGTCCTGTGGTCAAGGCTCTCTATACAGACGACGAATGTTCGGCAACATGCTCAGCAATCTCTGTGAGGCCAAATCTTGGTTCTGCGTCGCGACTGCCTGGACACAAGGAGTTAACTTTTTATCACAATTTTTTTGTCTGTTTGCACTTTTGGCTTGCTCGCTTAGAAAACAGAATTTCCGTATGAAATGTTTTATCCACCTAACAACTGTTGTTTAAGATGGTTTAGAGGTGGGTTTAGCAGCATGCCAATCAACTAGTATTTGCGCCGCCGAATTTCAGAGTGATACGCTTTCTTTTACGAAGGCTCAAAATTCAGACATGGAAAGGTTTTAGGCCGCCATGTTCGTAACCGGTGTCCAAAAGAGACGTTCGAAAAAAATACTACATATCGAACAAATTATGATATTTTGCCATGACTTACGTGATATGTTGCTCATAAAGGGACACACCATATTTTCTAGTTTAGTTCGATGTTAATGCAAGAAGACACTTGGTCTCAAATTATCTGAAAAGCCCCTTGTACAGAAATGGTCCGTCACGCGGACAGCTAACAGTAACATGAAGCGTGCGCGCTGGAGTGCCCGGGTTTCCCTGGGATGGATCGCTGGGAACTGTGGGACTGTGGAGTAACTAGCGGTCATAAGAACAGCAGCGCTCTAACCCATGGGGCAACTCCCGGGGCAAGACAAGCGCTACCCATCTCCAAGAGACATAAATCCTCATGAGCCCCCTCAGTCGCGGGGGCTCATGAGGATTTAAGTCTCTTGCCAGCCCTGTGTTCTTTCTGCTCATTTTTGGGGTTGTTGTTGTCCCATTTTCACTTGTGTTATTCACGCGCATGTCAGTCAGTGTGCAGTGGTTTCAGACGCGAAATCCGTGATCACTGGCTAAGGTCACTGAGATTAAGCCTCGCTGACGTGATGGCTGGACTCGTGGCGACCACTACGCAGCAAACACTCGGGCAGACCGACAACAAGACGGACGCTGGTGGTGAATGTTTCGTACTAGAAGTGTCAGGCTCCTTGCCAATCAACAGCACTCATGACATTGGCCTCGTGAGCTCAGCGACTGTAGAAATGGTGAACGCCATCTTACACGGGATGGTTCTGCCCGTTTGTGTGCTGGTCTGTGTTCCCACCAACATCATCAACGCAATCGTCTTTTATAAACACGGACTCAGGTAAATTTCACTTGATTTCACAAATACCAAGGGGAATTACTCAGGGCTGGACAGACAAACGGTTAGATCCCCTCCCCCCTCCTATCTAGCACCCAATCGCCAGCCCACAGAAAAATGTGCAGGTAAAAAAGAAGACGATCATGTACATTCCTATATGATTGTATTCAAGAGATGCATATGATCGTCCTATCATTTACCTGCGTATGTTTTTGTGGACTGGCGATTGGGTGCCTGATAGGAGGGGGCAAGGGAACTAAATGTTTGTCTGTCCAGGGCTGAGTAATTCCCCTTGATATGTGTACTATTCTACCAGCGCTATCCTCACCTACCTGTTTTGCGAGCACCTGATTGTACACAATGGTGGCAATTTAAAGGGCCGGTTGACTGAGAAACAAACAAACAAACAAAGAGCATGCAAGGTGACGTTTGGTTCAGTTCAGTTCACCGCCACCCCCGCCCCCACCCCCACCCCAGCCCCTCCCCCGCCACCCCAGCAGAAGTTTTCCTAGAGTTCCATTCTAGATATAGTGCCAGTATTAGTGTGTTTACTATGGATTCGTCGTGGCCTTTCAAGTCTGCTGTCTTAATTTCTCATCGATAACAGCACTTCTTTCTGCCTTTCTTATTAAGTAAAACATCGATAACAGCGCTTCTTTCTGCCTTTCTTATTAAGTAAAACATCGATAACAGCGCTTCTTTCTGCCTTTCTTATTAAGTAAAACATCGATAACAGCGCTTCTTTCTGCCTTTCTTATTAAGTAAAACATCGATAACAGCGCTTCTTTCTGCCTTTCTTATTAAGTAAAAGTCCTATGGCCGACGTCGGCCGCAGAGGGCCCCCACATGCGTGCGCAAGACCACTGCGGCCTACGTCGGCCCGAGGCTCCTTTACCTACTGGGATATCATCTCATTTCAGGGAGCGCATCAACTTGTGCGTCTTCGCTCTCTCGCTGGTCGACTTGCTGTACGTGCTGCAGGCCTTCTGCTTGTTCTACGGGGACCGGCTGTACAACTATCTCACTGGCGGGCCAAGCATCGGCGCCGTGGTGATGTTCTTCGCCGGGCACGACTACCTGTTTGTGGTTGGGTTGTTCTATCTGGGCACCGTCTCCTGGTTCATAGCCATGTTGATCGCCAGCGAGCGCTGCTTCTGTGTCGTCAGTCCCTTAACGTCCAAGACAGTGCTGAAGGCAAAGTCCTCCGCGGTCATTCTCCTCTTGTCGTCTGCTGTTATCTTAGCTGGGGGTTTCATTGTCGGGATGCGGTGGGATGCGGGGTGTGTAATAATGAAAGACTTGAATGGTGGTGATAATGGTAGTGGTGGGGAAGTTGGAATGCAGAAGAGAAGCGTTGATGCTGCTGCTGGTGATAATACCAGCATCAACGACATCACGTATGACCCGCACCTCAGCCCTCCTACCATCTCCAACACCACCACCTCCACCAGAGCTACCACGACAAACACCGTTCCCACAGCCACCATGCTAACCAGGTACCCAAGCCAGTTCTACTTTGAACACACCCAACTCATCGAAATACTGGACATATTCGCGTATGGTATGGCCATACCAGTGGTGTGCTTCACTGTCGTCATAGCAACCACGATCATCACGGTGATCAAGCTGAGGAACACGGCTGTCTGGAGAGGTCGCTCGGCGTCCTCGGCCTCAACAGTCGCCCGCAGCAACAAAGAAACCGCTCTCACGCGCATGCTTGTGGGGACTTCCGTTTTGTTTCTCGTTCTCGCCTCGCCCTCTATCTCCAATCGAGTTGTCATGCTGGTGCTTCCTGATTTCAGCTTGACCGGCAGATACGGGAACCTGTTTTTGATCATGGTAGATTTGTCGGGCGCCTGTGCCTACATCAACTCTTCCGTACACTTTTTCGTCTACTACAGCCTGGGAACAAGGTTCAGACGATCCGTGAACGACCTGTTTGGAAGGACCCTTAGACATGCAGGCACAGAGACAGAGGTATCGGTAATTGGTGTGCGATCGTCTGTGAAGAACACTCCAAGCAACGCGACAATAACCAGATACAGATCAAAAAGGTGACTGCCGAACGTGTAAAATGCTGAGAATATAACCCAAAGAAGAAAGAAACACGCTTTGAAAAGACAGCTGCAACACACTTTTGAAGCACGCAATTCTGTTTTAACTATCTTTTGTAAGCGTGCTTTTTGGAACACGCTTAGAAAAGACAGTTACAACACACTTTTAAAACACGCGATTGTGTTGTAACTGTCTTTTCTAAGCATGTTTCTTTCTTCATTGGGTGATTCTCGAGAATACCGAGGTTGCCGGTTCCCCCAAACTAACGCGATAAGTGATAAGGCTCAGTCTCTTGGCTTGACTTCGCGAACGAAGATTTTATAGGAGTTGCCCACGACGTCTGCAGGCTTGTTCGCAGTGGACTGTGGGCAAAGAGCGCGGCAGCGGAATTGCGATGAAATCGCAGCTAAATCGCTACATCAGTGGGGCAATACGTGCAATTTTGTCGCGCTGCTGTGTCCTGTCGCACGGCAGTCTTGTCGCTGTCGCGTCGCGCATGTATGGAAACGCTCATTCTTTATTTCTATGTTCACGATTTATGGAAACACGCCTTAAGGGTGGCAAGCGGGAAGCTTATCTGGCACCGCCCTTAAACAGTCACGTTTGATGCACATCTGTATGTGGTGTGAATGGGCTAACCCCTTCACTGCTGAGGGAAAAAAAACATGCAAGAGGCTTCATCTTTGTACCAGTTGCAGGAGATGGATTGACCATGATAATTCAAGGGTAGTGCCAGATTAGCTTGGCGCCTTCAGGCGCCAAGCTAATCTGGCACTACCCTTGAATTATCATGGTCGATCCATCTCCTCTGTAGGGCATTGGGGCTACGGATTTACGACTCTTGCTGAAATCTCTGTGTAGCCGTGTTACGTTGGAAGTCTGGGGCTCAAGGGGGTTAAATTAACAAAGAAGGACAATCTGCGTCCGCTGGCAGTGAAAAGGTTAATGTAGAGCAGAAATATCTGTTGTTTTCTACCCGTTGGCTTTTCAAATGGTAGAATACTCATAAATGTTTGACCGCTAGTGGTACAACAAGTGCCTTAAACTCACTTATACTTATCCCCAACGCCCTACGGCAGGAGATTGATTGACCATGATAATTCAAGGGTAGTGCCAAGCGCCAAGCTACTCTGGCACCTCCCTTGAATTATCATGACCAGTCCACCTCCTGCAACTAGTACATAGTCGTTAAGTAACACTTCCCACAATTTGGGAAATGCATCCTTGGGGCTAAAAGCGTTAACCTATTTAGCCCAAGGCACTAGAGCAGGAGAAGTGCTGCAGGACTTCTGCTTGTTCTACTGGGGCCGGCTGTACTATTATCTCACTGGGCACGACCACGCGTTACTGGCTGGGTTGTTCTATCTGGGCACAGTCTCCTGGTTTATATTTCACCGTGCCACCGGGACCGTGGAGGGGTGGGGGTGAGGGTGGGGTGAGGAAGGGGGGGGGGGTTGGGGATTGGGAGGGGACGCGCATTTAATAATTGTGTAATATAATTATTCCAGGCTAGTGTTCGCAACCTGAAATGTTCGATCGTAAATGAAAATTGTATGAGTGTAGGTTAGGGGAAGACTAATCATAAGCGACTTTTTATATAAAATAATATTTATTTATTTATTTGTTTATTTATTTATTTTAAAGAGGGGGGGGGGGGGTGGTGGGGGGCGTGGATGGAGGTGCGATTTGTTACCGGGGAAGGTTGACGCACATGTAAAGATTGTGTAATTTAATGTTTGTATGTTTTGCATTCGTCATCATTAGTTGTTGATGTTCGTGTTGGTATTTTTTCTTCATGTTTTAAAGCACTTGTTTGTTGAAAACGTCACTGCTGTGGGAGACGGACACACACTAAGTACAAAACCGAGTACCCAATGCTGCGCCAACTCTGGTCTGTGATTTTGGACCTTACTGCTGAAAGCCGTACGGTCCAAAATCACAGACCAGCACACGCATCACACTACAGATGTCCCGTTCGGCGCTAAATCTGTATTGACTGGTAACTAAACTCTTGGTACTAAATTCTTTTGTTAGTCCTGCACGCACCCTTCAGTACAATGATCTAGTCGGCGCACCTACACTCTGCTGCCATATCCAAGTGTGCAGTCGATCCTCCGACCCTAGTCTGAAGCAAAGTGTGCGGAGCAACAGCGGCGGACTGCGGCCCGAGGACTGTTTGTCTACTCCTCTCACGACCGTTAACCCCTTTCCTGACGGCGGACGTACCTTTAGCTTCTGAAATCTGTGTTCACCGAACGACCGAAAACCGCAACTGTCCAAAGAACAGGGACACAAAGTGGTCTCAGCAAGAGGCATAGATCCTCATGAGCCCCCGCTGTCGCGGGGGCTCATGAGGTTCTATGCCTCTTGCAGTTAGGTGACGTTCACGTTTTCTGGGCAGTGAAGGGGTTAATTTGATGAAAAAAAAAAAAAGAATCCAGCACCATTCTACAGTAATACTGACCGTTCTATAAATTTGTAGTAACCGCCTTCAGTCGATCCTCGGGCCCCACAGTCTGAAGGGAAGTGCGCGGAGCAACAGCGGCAGACCGCGGCCCGAGGACTGTTTGTCTACTTCACTCACGATACTGACCGTTAACCCCTTTCCTGCCGGCGGACCTACCTTTTGCTTCTGAAATCTGTGTTCACCGAACGACCGAAAACCACAACTGTCCAAAGAACAGGGACACAAAGTGGTCTCAGCAAGAGGCATAGATCCTCATGAGCCCCCACTGTCGCGGGGGCTCATGAGGATCTATGCCTCTTGTAGTTAGGTGACGTTCACTTTTTCTCGGCGGTGAAGGGGTTAATATTATGAAAAGAATCCAACACCATTCTATAACTGACCGTTCTGTAAAATGTCAGTAGCCGCCTACTCTATTGAAACATGAATATGAAAATTGACAACATGAGCCGTAGGTCCTCATGAGCCCCTGCAGGCCTGCGAGGGCTCATGAGGATGTGTGCCCTTCACAGATGGATCTCTATTGAAATGGTTCAGCATGACATTAGTTAGGGATGGTATTAGTTATTAATAATGCATGATCCCGAGTCAGAACTTATTCTTTGTCGAAGGATTGGAGGAAAAAAATCTGATTGTGGGAAAATCCCGTGTTTTGTTTGCTAACAGTCAGGCTAAAAGTCTCTTCGTTCAATAAAATGCAATTTTAATTGTCGTTCAGCCACTCTATTTTCCGATACTGTAATTGGTCAGCATCTAAAAATCGCAGGGGGGTCAATTCCCCAAAACCTACCTGTAATTTTTAATCAGCTGGCCAGTCCGCAATTCTATACTCAGAGGCAAAAGAAACGCTAAAACAGTAGAGAAGTCTCTTTACGATTTATTTTTTACAATAAATTCATAATTACTGTGTACAGTAAATTAAACAACAATCAAGCATCACAGACGTGTGCATCTTAACGTCTTTCTGATACAAAACGGCGTCATTCTACCACTGGACATTCAGATGACAAACACTATCAGTAACGTGTATGACCACCCAGAGCGTTGATCACAGCTCTCCATCTCCTCCACATGGACCTCACAAGAGTGTTTATTTGTGGTTGCGGTATCATGTGCCAAACCCGGCCAATGGCGGCACTTAGCAAAAAGCAGTCGAGATGGGTCGTCGTGCTGGATGCCTACTGAATGGAGCTCTCCTGAAATCAGCCTTCGACGTACGTCGCGGCCATTAATCGGTCTCCCGTGCCTGCCAAGGGTGTTTCTGGCCGTGTTGGCAGCGGTCTGGTAGGGATCCCTCATATGCTGACGTCGGATAATATGGTCACGTGCTGCTGTTGTTGCCTTCGGCCTGCCGCTCCTCGGACGATCATTAGTGGTGCTGGGATTCTGGAAACGGCTCTGCAGGCGATAAATAGTGGAGACATGCACGCCTAAAGCGATAGCAACCTGCTGTGGCGACTGTACAGCGTCCAGACGTCCCAGTGCTCTTTCACGATCTTGGGCTGAGAGTCTTGGCATTTTGATTTAGCGGCAGATTTGGAATGTTTCAAACATTTTCTAGGCGGAGTATTTATAGCCTGGGATCAGCGTGAGCTAATGTTCACATTTCTGTATGTGGTGCAAGTGGATCACATGACGCATGCTGACCCCGTGCAGAGAACGCTGACTCAGCACTAATCGCGCAGTGATGTGGGATAAAAAACGACTAGTACTGCAAGAAGTAAGCTTCCTGCACGTGATGACAACATTCATTCCGATCTGTCATATTATTAACGTTTTAATGGTTCCTTTCTTTTTCGCGTTTTTTATGCATCATAGTTTAGTATTGCGCACGAATCTGTCCTAGATCTTTCGTCTGAACGCTTAGATCAGGGCTGTCCGCCACCTTACATCATAAATAACCGGAAAACACAAAGATCAAATGGTGGTAGACGATAGGGAAATAAAAGAAATGTACCTTATTTCGGCATGACTCAAGCGGTCGGCACACTACACAAGTGCTACACAAATGTGTCGCAATTCAAACTCTGAACTGAGACAGCCCGAAACTTTCCACTGTGCTCCATGTCAACACGTATCAGTAGTGTTTAAAAAGCAGACTGTTGCCACGTGCAGTAAGAGAGAAAGAGAAATATATAAAGAAAATGTGACAGATCTATGACATTTTCACGTTTTGTTGAAAAGATAGTCATTGTTGAATGAATGTATGAGCTCAGTACTGGTTGGCAAAAGATGCCAACAATACATGCTTCATGTACAAAATCAGACCGACCGTATATCCAGTCGCTTGCCGCGCAGTCCTGCGATCAAAATTTAGAGGGTCTATCACTTGAACCCAGTGAAAGTCCGCACTTGATAGCTACATATTTTCATCTTGTCACTGGCTGCTTAGAAGCAGCACCGCTGGTAAACGTTTGAAATTCCAGCGGCAAAAATCAAGCACATTATTTCGCGCGACAAAGAGTGGCGTCTCCTGTGTATTTCCCAGAAAATACAGTCCGACGTCAAAAATATTTGGCGTTTTACTCCTGACGTCAGACACACGTTCGAGGCTTCAAATAGTGCGTAATTTAAACTGAACGACAATGGCATTGAACCGTCTGTTTTGGGTTAATTCTCGGGTTAAAACGTGGTTTGTAGTCCTCCGAAGCTGATTATCAGACCTCCGCGCCATCGGACTACAATGCCACGATGTAACCCTCGAAGTAACCCAACATAGACGGTTCAATGCCTTAACTCTATTATTTCTTTTCGTTTTTGAGAGGACTGCATAGATTGGCACCGTGTGTGTGTGTGTGTGTGTGTGTGTGTGTGTGTGTGTGTGTGTTGTGTGCGTGCGTGTGCGTGTGCGTGTGTGTATGCGTGTGTGTGTGTGTGTGTGTGTGTGTGTGTGTGTGTGTGTGTGTGTGTGTGCGTGCGTGCGCGCGCGCTAACAGTGAAAGGTTCACGAGTAAAAGCATCACACAATCCTGTGTGTTTGGTTATCTACATTTCATTTTTCAGTTTTGAAAAATGCACAAGTATTGTGTCTTTCAACAACCAGTGTATTTTACATTAAATATCTCACACACATGCACACACTTACACACACACACACACACACACACACACACACACACACGCACGCACGCACACACACACACACACACGCAAGCACGCACACGCACACACACACACACACACGCACACGCACGCACACATTGTGATGTACACAAATTACACTTTTTTAAACTTTAGCAATTAGTGAACATAAAAGCCAATAAAACTTATCCTGTAAATATTTTAGGCATTTTATCAATTTGGCTGCATTTCAACTCCATACGCCATGAGGACGAAATTATCCAATTTTCCAAGATATCCTCTGAGGGCTATATCACAGCTCTGGTGACAGATCAACCATGATATTTCAAGGTTGGTGTCAGAATAGCTTGGCGCCTACAGGCGCCAAGCTATTCTGACACCAACCTTGCAATATCATGGTCGATCCAGATCCTGGATGCGTTAGTCTTTCTGGGCTTTGTTGGTTTTGACGCAGACTGTGTTTCTGCAACCTTCGTTAATTAACCAGGACCCAAACACCCTTGCTGTCCCAGCAACACGGATTCAAAGTGGCGTCACCGAGAGCCGTGGATCCCCAAGAACCCCTGCAACTGCGGCGGCTACGTGAGAGTCTCCCACCTCATGCAGTTCACCGGCGCTCACATTTTCTCTGCACTGAACGTCTGACGTAGAAGTGTTTAACCCTTTATTGCCAAGAAAAAGTTAATCCGATCTTAAGTTACTGGGGCTCATGAGGATCTCTGCCTCATTCGGACACCATTTTGTATCTATGTTCCACCGGCGGATGAGTCTTTAAAATTTTTTTAAAAAAAATTCTTTGACTGTCAAGAAAACTTGAACACCACTTAATCCACTCAGCCCTGACACACTACAGCACAGGAGATGGGTCGAGCATGATAATTCAAGGGTAGTGCCAGATTAGCTTGGCGCCTGTCGGCGCCAAGCTAATCTGGCACTGCCCTTGAATTATCATGGTCGATGCATCTCCTGCAACTGGTGCATAGTCGTTAGATGACGCCTCCAAAATTTGGGAAGTACGTGCGCCGGGCTGAATGAGCTAACCGCAAGAGGTACAGACCCTCATGAGGTCTTGAGGATATATGCCTCTTGCTGAGACCACTTTGTGTCCGAGTTCCTGTGACTGATGAAGATTTTTTTTACTTCAATTCTGCAATGATTTGACTGCGGGGGCTCATGAGGATCTATGCCTCTCGGTGACAAAACCACTTTGGGTGCCGCAAATCCCTGTGCCGGATGAAGATTTTTTGACGTTGAATTTACAATGATCTGCAAAAGCGCAATCTGCGTCCACTGGCTGTGTATGGGTTAATCTCATCTAAATAAAGATTTCTGAAATACAATTAATTTGCTACCAACGGCAGGGAACGTTCTTGCCTCACTCGCAAATCGTGGTCTGTACTTCGACCTATCAATGCATTGTCAAAAGACTTTTGCCTTTTGCAAACAATCATCAAAATATTTCTAGGCTGGATTTCGTTCATTTTATCCAAATCCCTTCCATCTGCGAGAGACATAGATCCTCATGAGCCCCACATATCTGCAGGAGCGCATGAGGATGTACCTCTTTTGCTGATAAAGAATGCCTCTAAAACTTTTTTATTTTTTCAATGAGGTTTTTATCTCATTACGCCCTTATAACGAAAGTATCAAATTTTGCAGATATCCTTTGAGGTGTACGTCACAGTTCTGGAGACAGATCGACCATGATAGTTCAAAGGTGGTGTCAGAATAGCTTGGCGCCTACAGGCGCCAAGCTATTCTGACATTACCCTTCAACTATCATGGTCGATCCACATTCTGTCGTAGCGTGTCAGGGCTCTATAGGTGAAATAGGTAAAATCTAATTAACACGGTACACAAAGAAAACACCCCACCACCCCCACCACCCTTTCCACACACGCGCGCGCAAATAAAAAGCAGATTTTTAAATTTTTATTTTTTTAATATATTTATTTATTTATTTATTTTGATTGTTGATAAAACAGTCGTGGACTGTGATTATGGCCCTAACGACTCTGAGGTCCGTAGGTTTAAACTCACATGCGAGTCAGATACAGCAGAAAATAAATATCACCAGATTTTTTAAATTTTTCTTTTATTCATTTATTTTTCTTTTATTACCTCTGAAAAATGGGCTATTACCGTCGTACCACATTTTCACAATAAACTAAGATTTTTATCTAGAGGAGTTTGTTTGATTTTCTTGTTCGATTGTTCTAACGAAAATATGCAGTAGATTGAGTGTCTCTCTACTGGCACCGAATTACAAGCAGGCAATATATAACAGCCGAAAGATTCCTATATATAAACCATGAAACTGACTGCGTGTATTTTTGGTCTAAAGTGCTGTTCCAGGTTGAGCTGTAAATCACGTGTTAACTCATTCTGCCCGCGACACACCACAGCAAGATATGGCTCGACCATGATAGTTCAAGGGTGGTGGCAGAATAGCTTGGCGCCTATAAGCGCCAAGCTATTCTGCCACCACCCTTGAACTATCATGATCGATCTGTCTCCTGAATTGTAATGCAGTCCTCAGAAAATAACTCCAAAATGTGGGTATTTCGTACCTCGGGCACAATGAGTTAAAGGCGATCGCTTAATGACTTAAAGCTGAGAATGAAAAATAATTCTTTGCAGAGTCAACTCTGCAAATTACATAAAGCTTCAGTCCCCAGCGAAGAAACAATACCCGGCACTCAGTGCTCGCGCTTCATCTCACTGTTAGGTGCCGAGGTGAACTTACCATTCTACGTTTTACAGTGTATTACAGAACTGTATTACTATTACTATGTGTATTACTATTGTGAAAAAGAAATGCCTGAAAGAGCCCTGCAGTGCATGTGTTAGCGATCCGCTCACCTTGACATCCAGCAGTGAAATGAAGCAGGAGCACTAGAGAGCCCGGAAGAACTGACCTAACGGAGAAAGAAACATGCTTAGAAATAACAGTTACAATTTATTAATATTTCCGGCAAAATAAAATCTTTTCAAATAAAACAAACAAGTTACAATCCAGTCTGTATGCTTCTTCACACTGACGAGACAAGTGCGTTGTAACTTGTCGTTTCTAAGCGTGTTTCTTTCTCCGATGGGTTCTTTTCTGTATTCTGCATGCTTGGCAGCCACCTTTTTGGTCTGGATTTTGACTAGCGTGTCGGGATGTATTGGTCGTTTGGGACTGTGAAACTGTGTAACTTGCAGATTCGACTGTGTACTAGAAACTCTGTTGGACATTTTCCCCTTCTCAGCGATTGATGTCATTGAAACAGCAGAGTTTTTAACCTCTTTAACTGCCAAGAAAAAGCAAACTCTACCTATCTGCAAGAGACATGAATCTTCATGAGCACCCGCAGGCGCGGGTGCTCATGAAGATGTATGTCTCTTGTTAGTTTAGTGTTCTGTGTGCCCATCTTTGCTCCAATTCTACTTTTGTTCTTCACGCGCATGTCAGTCAGTGTGCAGTGGTTCAAACGCGAAATCCGTGATCACTGACTAAGGTCACTGAGGTTAAGATCGCTGACGTGATGGCTGGACTCGTGGCAACCACTCAGCAAACACTCGAGCAGACCGACAACAAGACGGACGCTGGTGGTGAATGCCGTTTCGTACTAGAAGTGTCGGGTTCCTCGCCAATCAACAACACACATGACATTGGCCTCGTGAGCTCAGCGACTGTAGAAATGGTGAACGCCATCTTGCATGGGATGGTTCTGCCCGTGTGTGTGCATGGTCTGTATTCCCACCAACATCATCAACGCAGTCGTCTTCTATAAACACGGACTGAGGTACATTTCACCTGACTGTAGTACACATACCAAGGGGAATTACTCAGGACTCAGTTGACCGGTCCTTTAAAAGTACCCATTGTCTACAATCAAGTGCTCACAGACCAGACGGGTGACGGCTAGCTCTGGTAGAATAGTGCACATACCAAGGAGAATTACTCAGGACTGGTCAGACAAACGGTTAGGTCCTTTGCCCATTTCTATCAGTCACGCAGTTGCCAGCCCATAGAAAAATACGCTGGTAAAAAACAAGACGATCATATGTATTCAAGAGATGCATATGATCGTCTTGTTTTTTTACCTGCGTATTGTTCTATGGACTGGCGACTGCGTGACTGATAGAAAGGGGCAAAAGACCTAACCGTTTGTCTGACCAGTCCTGAGTGATTCCCCTTGGTATGTGCACTATTCTACCAGAGCTAACCGTCACCCGTCTGGTCTGTGAGCACTTGATTGTAGACAATGGGTACTTTTAAAGGGCCGGTCAACTGAGAAACAAACAAACAGCATGTACGATGAAGTTCGGTTCAGTTCCGTTCACTTCGGTCAAGACGGGATTTCTGAGCTAGGAAAGGCCCATACGCACTCCACCCCACCCAGCAGAAGTCATTGTAGAGTCTCTTTCTGTCTGCTGTCTTTCTCATCGAAAACAGCGCTTTCTTCCTTTCTTAGGTGAAAAGTCTCTGTACGACATCGGTGCAAGTCTCCTTTACCTACTGAGATGTCATCTCGTTTCAGGGAACGCATCAACTTGTGCGTCTTCGTTCTCGCGCTGGTCGACTTGCTGTACGTGTTGCAGGCCTTCTGCTTGTTCTACGGGGACCGGCTGTACAACTATCTCACTGGCGGACCAAGCATTGGCGCCGTGGTGATGTTCTTCGCTCGGCTCGACTACGCGTTTCTGGCCGGGTTGTTCTATCTGGGCACCGTCTCCTGGTTCATATCCATGCTGATCGCCAGCGAGCGCTGCTTCTGTGTCGTCAGTCCCTTGACGTCCAAAACGGTTCTGAAGAGAAAGTCTTCCGCGGCCATTCTCCTCCTGTCTTCTGCTGTGATCTTAGCTGGGGGTTTGATTCTCGGGATGCGGTGGGATGCCGGGTGTGTAATAATGCGACACGTCAGTGGTGGTGATGGCGGTAGTGGTGTTGGGAGGCAGAACGGAAGTGTTGATGCTGCTGCTGGTGATAATACCAGCATCAACGTCATCACGTATGACCTGCATCTCAGCCCTCCTACCATCCTCAACACCACCACCTCCAACAGAGCTACCACGACAAACACCGTCCACACAACCACTATGCTAATCAGTTACCCAAGCCAATTTTACTTTGAACACACCCAACTCATCGAAATACTGGACATCTTCGTGTACGGCATGACCATCCCTGTGTTCTGCTTCACCGTCGTCATAGCAACCACGATCGTCACGGTAATCAAGCTGAGGAACATGGCTGTCTGGAGAGGCCGCTCGGCGTCCTCGGCCTCCACAGTCGCCCGCAGTGACAAAGAAAACCGCTCTCACGCGCATGCTTGTGGGGACTTCCGTTTTGTTTCTCGTTCTCGCCGCGCCCGCCATCGCCAATCGAGTTGTCATGGTGGCGATTCCTGACTTCAACTTGGCCGGCAGATACGTGAACCTGTTCTTGATCATGGTGGATGTGTCGTGCGCCTGTGGCTACATCAACGCTTCCGTCAACTTCTTCGTCTACTACAGCCTGGGAACAAGGTTCAGACGATCCGTGAACGACCTGTTTGGAAGGACCCGGTACGCCAGACATGCGGACACAGAGACAGAGACATCAGTGAGTGTTGTGCAACTGTCTGTGAAGAACACTCCAAGCAACGCGACAATGACCAGATACAGATCAAAAAGGTGACTACCAAGCCTGTAAAATGCAGAGAATAAAACCCAACGAAGAAAGAAACACGCTGAGAAAAGACAGTTACAACACGATTGTGCTGTAACTGACTTTTCTAAGAGTGTTTCAAAGAAACACGCTTAGAAATGATAGTTACAACATAGTTTTATTGTAACTGTCTTTTCTAAGCGTGTTTCTTTCTTCGTTGGTTATTCGCGACAGTTACTGTGTTGTAACTGTCTTTTCTAAGCGTGTTTCTTTCTTCGTTGTGTTATTCTTAACAATGCCGAGGTTTCCGGTCCCCCCAAACAAGTGCTAGAGACGATTAACTCATTGTACCCCAAGACCGAAATCCCCAAATTTTGCTGTTGTCCTCTGAAGACTGCATTGCAGTGCAGGACACAGATCGACCATGATAGCTCAAGGGTGATGCCAGAATAGCTTGGCGCCCATAGGCGCCAAGCTATTCTGGCATCACCCTTGAACTATCATGGTCGATCTTTATCTTGCTGTGGTGTGTCTGGGGTAGAATGAGTTAAGCTCAGTGGGTTGTGGGCAGAGAGCGCGTCAGTGGAATCGCCGCAAAATCGCCGCAGAATCGCTCGGCCATGGGGCGATATATACATGTACAACGTTTATAGCGCCTCTGTGTTTTGTCGCACCGCAATCCCGCCATTGTCGCGTCGCAAATGTATAGAAACACTCATTCTTTATTTTTATGTTCACGATTTGTGTCGCTGTTGCCACCGCTTTTGTGTCAATATACGGAAACACCCCTTGTAGGCCCACTACCGACGTAACCACTGTTCGAAGATACACTTCTGTAACAGATGGTTATGAAACACTACATACATGTCTAGTTATGGTTCATTTGGACACAGGACAATCCAGTTCAGCACACATCGTCTTAATATCAAGTAACCTGACCATGACTCCACTCCGTTTTATAAATATAACTGTATCAGTAGGAGAAACAGCTAAAAATAGACGGACACGCTAAAGGGTGCGCAGAATAATGATACGCGCGACTACGTGCGTGCATTTGATGCATGTCCAAACTGGTCTGATAGTTCATTAGGTGTGTCGACAAGGCATAATGAACACAAGTGATGCTGAAATGTGTCTTTAGATTTACGCATAATAGTACTTTAACTCATTCGAGACGTGCCGCGGCACGTCTCGAATGAGTTAAAGCGCGCACAAACATTCTATGGATTTTACCATGGAAAACCGACCACTAAATGACCCCAACTCTCCTTCTTTTTCGAGGGGACAAAGCTCATCATTGCAAACATCAAAACAATTTAGTTCCGCTGGTGGCTTTTGTTTATGTATGTGTCGGAAAAGGGACATTAAAGTTCATTTACAAATTCAGATTTTTCCCACGTAAAATTCGTACTATATACGGCGCGCTACAAGGGTGGCAAGCGGAGAGCTGATCTGGCACCACTCTTGAACAATCCTGTTCGATGTACATCTTTTTGTTGTGTGAATAGGCGCAGAGATAAAATAAACACCATCAAACTGACGAGAGACGTAGATCCTCACGAGCCCCCGCAGTTGCGTGGGTTCATGAGGATCTATGCCGCTTTGCTGACACCACGTGTGTACCCATTCTACGTGGAAAGTCTGCGGCCCTTTAGCCGTAAAATTAACCAATATTTTATAAAGACAATCTGGGTCCACTGGCAGCGCAAGGTTAAGGGTTAAAATGTACTGAAGAGTTTTCTTTTTCTAGTCATTTTTTAAAAAAAAAGATTCCCTCAAATGGCAGAATACTCAAATGGTAGAATACTCAAATGGTAGAATACTCAAACGGTAGAATACTCAAATGGTAGAATACTCAAATGTTTTACCTCTAGTGCTACAGGAAATGAATGCCTTAACCCATTCAGCGCCAATGCACCACAGCAGGAGAATGATCGACTATGATAATTCCAGGGTAGTGCCAGATTAGCTTGGCGCCTGAAGGCGCCAAGCTAATTTGGCACTACCCTTGAATTATAATAGTCGATCCATCTCCGGCGACTGGTACATAGTCATTAGGTGAATCCTCTAAAATGTGTGAAATGTATCCGTGGGGTTAAATGGGTTAATGGCGACGCGTCCCGGCCGTAGTAGCTCAGGTTCATCTGTTTTACGCGACGTGTTTCGGATAAAATACCTGTAAAGTATACAGTATCCAAAGAACAGATATCGCCGACAAGTACAGACGATGACGGAAATATCGTGGATAAGTGTAATGATGATTAGAAACACTTCTAAAGTTGAAGATATCAACTAGAAATTTTCTTCTGCACAAACATGAGAAACTGACTGGAAACCATTTATTGCTTTAACCCATTCAGCCTGACGCACTACAGCAGGAGATGGGTCGACCATGATAATTCAAGGGTAGTGCTAGATTAGCTTGGCGCCTGTCAGCGCTAAGCCAATCTGGCACTACCCTTGAATTATCATGGCCGATCCACCTCCTGCAACAGGTGTATATTCGTTAGATGTCCAAAATTTGGGAAATACGTGCGTCGGGCTGAAGGAGTTGAGAGTAAACCATTCATCGTATGTCCAAGCAAAACGACGGACTTGTTCAGGCAGAACAAGATCTTTAAAAAAGGCTTCTGGTAAAATCAAGTTGCACAGTTGCAGTGCGCCTGAATTGATCAGTGTTCAGGTCGTGCTCCATAGGCAATAGCTGTCCCTGGACCCCATCAACCCGCCCGTTAGGGCAGTCCATTATCACACCGGTGCCGTGGACGTTAAGCCCCGAACTAATCAACCTATACATCGCATCTGAGCACGAAAAAGGACATTCTGTTATTTGTATGGAAGCACAATATTATCGTAAAATGGGTGAGTAAAGCGTGTAAATATGTATTGTGTGTGTGTGTGTGTGTGTGTGTGTGTGTGTGTGTGTGTGTGTGCACAAAACCCCTCAAATGGGTGACTCGACTGTCTTTACCATCCTTATGGACAATGGGTGTGTGTACAATTCTGGGTGACCAAGTCAGACACCCATTTTTTTCTGAGGGTTGTTTCTGCATTGTCATGCTTTAAAAAGCTATAAAAGATTTGTTTAAAAATCAGTTTTTTCCACTTTGAGATTATTACACACACTGTTGTGCTTAAAATACACTGTGGTAGTGTGTGTGAACTTGCCCAGCAGCGTGTGTGTTTGCACAAACCGGTAAAATGGGCGAGTATGTGTGACATCAACCTTCTCAGCTATAAATAACTTAATACCTGATCGGTGGTTGACTGCGTCGGTGAGCCGAAATGAAACGGAGAGATACGAAAGGTAGTGGGGCTGGGGGGAGGGGGGGGGGGTGTGAGGGAGGAAATTGTTTATGTTGCTGCAAAATGAAGTTTGTTATTTGAGGGTGTGGTTGTTTTGTAAAAAAAAAAAATAAAATAATAAAAGTGTGTTATGCTTCCGGGGTGATGTTGTCGGAGGTCATGTCTAGTGACAAATTTGACACTTAGCATATGTATTCTCGTGCGCCGGTTGCTATGAAGTGAAGTGATTGTATGAGTGCGCATTGTAAGAGAGGACGTATAGATTTTGGGTGAGGCTGCTGTTGTCTTTTGTCCTGCCCGACCTTTTGATTCAACCTGTTGCTTTACTTGTAGGTTTGTCGATGTTATCAATGCCGCATCTTCTTTTGGATTGTATGCACAAATTGATTGAATGCAAATGACGTCACAGAGTCAGCGTCGTTACATGCGTCGTCTGCTACAGTCAGTCGTTTAGTGCAGTTAAAAGAGTGCAGGCTTGGATGGGCCATTTTCGGATGTAATAGTAAAGTATTATTTGTGTGAATGCTGTCCGTTTGAGGAAAGGTTGATTGATTGTACATTGCTTAACGTCCCCACAGCAACAAGACTTTCTCAGGACGTGCCTGCACTGCTAGTGACAAAAACTAAACAGAATATTGAATGTATGTCGCCAGCCGGTCCAATACGTTAAATAATACCTACGACATGGGGCCTAAATAAAGCTAAGACCATTTAGCAACACACATCCAATATCAAGAGCCACAGGCAGCGCAGACAGTAGGGAGAGTTTAAAAAAGGAAAATGCAGGTGAATGGACCAAGGGTAGACAGAAACACATGCCCCCGGAATAGAGAGAAAAACCCACCCTGTGGGGCTGACCAGTGTGACCCTGGGAACTAAAAAGTAGCCAACCCCACCCAAGTCCCCCAGAGCAGACCCGGTTGGGGGTGTTTGAGGGAAGGACCGGAAAGTCGAGTGTTGAGGGCAGACCCGGTTGGGGGTGTTTGAGGGAAGGACTGGAAAGTCGAGTATTGAGCGAAGAGAGAAGGCGAGGATGGGAAAAATATCCAGCACTATACGTTGAAATAGATGCATAACAGTTACGACACGCTTGTAAATTAAAACACTTTTAACCCCACCCGGGTCTGCCCTGGGGGACTTGGGTGGGGTTAACTACTTTTTATTTCCCAGGGGCACCCTGGTCAGCCCCACAGGGTGGGTTTTTCTCTCTACTCTGGGGCATGTGTTTCTGTCGGCCCTTTGTCCATTCACCTGTATTTGCCTTTTTAAAACTCTCCCTACTGTCTGCACTGCCTGCAGCTCTTGATATTGGCTGTGTGTTGCTAAATGGTCTTAGCTTTATTTAGGCCCCATGTGTTAGGTTTATTTAATGTATTTGACCGGCTGGCGACATACATTCAATGTTCTGTTTAGTTGTTTTTTGGTTTTTTTTTTCACAAGCAGTGCAGGCACGTCCTGAGAAAGCCTTGTTGCTGTCGGGATGTTAAGCAATGTACAATAAAACACTTTTAACATTAAGAAAAGTTGAGTTAAAAGAGGTTTTAAAACAGTTTTGATAAAAACTTTTGCCCGACACGCTTCTAAAAACAACATTTTCTTAGTTTTAAACCTTGTACAGCGCCATAAACGCCGCGATTGCTTTTCAGTCTTAGCTGTCCTATAGTGTGTAATGTGGGACTTGGCCAACTGGATCCATCTGGTGCACTCCAAATGAGTATTTGTGAGTGGTTCGACGTGTAACTCAGTGCGCGCCTCTGAAATGACCTACTGATCCCACTGATAATGAAAATCTTTCATTCATAAGAGCGCATTGAGCAGCTCTATAAACCAAAAGTGATGATCCCCCTCCCCCCCCACCACACCTCTCCCCCGCCCCCCCCCCAAACCCCTCACAACCCCACCCAAACAATCATAATAATAAAATCAACCAAAGGTATCTTTAGTGAGATATTTTCACTGTAATGCCAGTTTTGTGTGAGAGGCACCCACTTTTGGGGGAGAAACCCATTTTTTCTCCATCCAGTGGCTCTGTTTCTAGAAAATGTCTATTTTATTTTAAGTTGTAGAGCTTAGTTATAAGGTGAGTTCTAAACATTCGAATCAACTCCAGAGCCCTAGAATAAATAGAAATATGGGAACCCATTTTCACATAAAAGGGTAGGTAACCCACTCTGAGGGTTTTGTCTCCATGTGTGTGTGTGTGTGTGTGTGTGTGTGTGTGTGTGTGTGTGTGTGTGTGTGTGTGTGTGTGGCGTGCATGCGTGCCAGTGCGTGCGTGCCAGAGTGTGCGTTACTGTATGCGTGCATATCAACACCAACCATTTCCTTTGAAGCTGTTGGGTATTAATTCCCAAAATTACGTGCTGACAGCTTGTGAGTAAAGGAGTCATGCAGTCCCATATGGCAAAAGACCCACGGGCCGACGTCGGTCCGAGGACCTTTTTGCTTACTGGAGTGTTCCCCGTCTCCCACGCACACTAGCTAGGGCACTGTGTCAAATACCGAAAATGGCATCGACCCTGACAGCAATCTATGGAAACGGTGCCTAACCCGCCGGCATTCATCGGTAAATTGTTTGAAAGAGGTCGTACCTCGTGCCCTTAAAACCGGCATGTCGTTATCTCTAATTAGTATTCAGTGATGCAGAGTTTATGTTTTTGTTTGTTTGTTTGTTTGTTTTGTTTGTTTTTTTGGGAAGGGGGGGGGGGGGGGGCGGCGGAGGTCGTTGGGTACGGCCTCTCTCATTCATGATATTTAATTACGAAATAATTATAGGGCGCTGTTGTGTTGTCGTTCTCCAACACTGAACCAGGGAGAATTCCGTGCCTATTTTTTTTTAACTCGTTCAGTGCCAGCTGACGCAGACTGTGTATCTGCAATCTACATTAACCCATTCAGCCCTGACGCACTACAGCAGGAGATGTATCGACCATGATAATTCAAGGGTAGTGCCAGAATAGCTTGGTGCCTGTCGGCGCCAAGCTAATCTGGCACTTCCCTTAAATTATCATGGTCGATCCATCTCCTGCAACTGGTGCATAGTCGTTAGATGACGCCTCCAAAATTTGGGAAATACGGCCGTCGGGCTGAATGATAATTCAAGACCAATAAACCCTTGGATTCAATTTGGGGTCCGCAAGAGACATAGATCCTCATGAGCCTCCGCAACTGCGGGGGACTCATGAGGATCTATACCTCTTGCAGTTGGTCGGTGTTCAAGATTTTCACCTGGCACTGAAGGGGTTAAGGGCGCACGGTTTGGCCGCTCTTAAAACGATGCGCTGCTGGGCGTTTGCACCAAGGGTCGTTTCATAGTCAAAGTGTATCTAACTGTAATCCCATACATGATCATTTTCACATTTAATATTACCAATGTTTACACGTGATCACTCACTAGCTTAGAAGGCCCATGGGGTCAAGTTCGCAATCATTCTGAATCTGTGAATATGGGTCGGTCTGGGGTGGGGTGGGGTGGGGTGGAGGTGGGGGTGGGGCAGGGAGGCATGGGGAGTAGTGGTTACTACAAAAGAGATAGATCGGTATAGATAAATGGTTTTTGTTCTTTCTCTTTCCCCGTCCACAAACTCTTCTTTACCGTTTAACAGGATAATGATTTTTTTTTAAATTGACGTGAATTGACTTGAATCGAATCGAATTGATTTGAATTGAATTAAATCGAATTGAATTGAATTTAGGGGAACAGAGATAGGGATGAAAAAATATGAGAGAAAATATAAGAAACCGACCTCAGAGTGCAGTCAGTCAAGCTTTAATAAACGGTGATTGCGAAGCGAATAAAATGCAGAGAAAAAAATTACAAGAAAGCCACTTTTAACTGAACCAATTGCACACAGCAAAACATGCCGAATTTCACCCGTTCAGCTTATCATATCTCATTTGAACTGCCCCCCCCCTGAAATGCATTCTATCTGTCCTAATCCTTCACGTCGCGCCCTGGCTTTTGACACAAGTGGATGAAGCGTTGTGCTGGCGCCTCAGTGGTGCATGTCCTGATGGGAAGACAAACAAATCGAAGCGATTATATGACGGGAAAAATCGAACATCACCGAAGTGCAAGAGGTATAGATCCTCATGAGCCCCCCGCAGTTGCGGGGGCTCATGAGGATCTATACCTCTTGCAGACACCATTTTGTCTGCAATTTTTTTTTTTTTTTTTTTTGGGGGGGGGGGGGGGGGGGACGGCTGGGGATCTTGGGTGTTGAAGTTGCATGTACAATTTCAAATTTGCACAATGCCACATGCAAGCTACATTATAGTACTTACAGATAAGGATATAGACCAATGGCTTTCGTTCAAGGGTGGTGCCAGAATAGCTTGGCGCCTAGAGGCGCCAAGCTATTCTGGCACTACCCTTGAACTATATTAGTCAAACTTATTTCACACACTGGTGTATTCCGAATGATAAGGGTTAAAAATCTGCGTCCACTTGCAGTGTAGGAGTGAAAGACCCTTAACAAGTCGAAAGCTGATAGCCAGATCATGTCATACAGATCAGGAACACAGAGGTAAATGTGGCGATGTTCTGCGAACGAGAGGGAACATCTTTTCATTGGTGGCCATGTCAGTCAAAACATTTGACTGACAAACAGGTGGTTAGTTACTGGGAATTAACCTTTTGGCTGTCGGTAGCGGTTTTTATCTAGAATCACTACAGTAATCACCTCTACAAAATCCTCTATTGACAACCAAAGGGTGACCGCCGAACTGTCTAATAGGGCGAACTGAACTGTAGAATGAACGAACAACGTGATTTATTTATAAACGTATCTTCTACTGTTCTCTGTTTTGCTTCAATTAGAATTTTTCATCGCCTCAATATTTTTCACTACAAGTCCCTGTACCAAATAACATCGTACTGCAAGAAGAGTAGATTATCGTGAGCACCTACGCGTTGCAGGGAGGTTCACGAGGATCTCTGCCTTTTGCAGTCGGAAGACACTGTTAGAGTACTAAATTACAGTCAATGAAGGGGTTAAACACGAGAGATTACACGACACCCCGCCAAACTGAGGAGTCTGGAAGGTGGTCGCGTGTCTATCTATGTATTGTTGCAATTCTTGTCTGCACTGTCTGTTACCCTGAGCATTGTGGGGCCGTCGTAGTCTTTGTTTTTGTAGAGTTGTATGACCGGAAAGCACCATGCTTTTGAATTGAAAGGTATGGCAATCTGCAAGGCATGCTTTTATGATTTCAAGGGGCACGCCCGACCTTTTTTAAGGCTTCAGTTCGCAAAATGCTTTTACTGGGATTCAGTATACATACCCACTTAGACAGTGACCACCCTATTGTCCCACCAAATGCTTCTTTTGTCCGTTCAAAGCAGAAAGAGGCCCACCGGAATCTTGTGACGGATACGTGAAAAGATTGCTTCTGATAGGCGATGGTAGATGACGTCATAACTATTCTATGCGACCTTAGGTCATCTGCATAATTTTAACCAATCAGAGACAAGATGGCAGATAAACCAGCGAAGAAAAAAAAAAAAGTATCATCGACTCGCGCCGACAATGACAGACTCGGAATTGAAGAGAAGAAAGAGGAAGAGAGACAAAATACCCCTAAGTAGAACTGACATCGGACAAGGGAATATGGACATGTGGCAACGCCTAAAGCAAGAGCTTGGCTTGACCGCCCACCCTAAATTTGTCGCTTTCCTTCTGAAACAGTAAGTAATCTACGGTCTTTGTCGATCTTCCTATAGTTCCGCGAGCGCTAGTGATTTTCAGAATTCATGATCTTCAGTAGAATTTATCTACTACTGATTTCGCACGATTTTAAACCTGTTTTATCATATAGTTACGAGCTAGTTAGCACATTTTATGGTGCAAAGATCTGAAACTACGGTGTGTGTCAAAGTTGCACATCGCCGGTCCTAATATGTTTTTGTCTGTGCGGGCTCTCATTCACTCGATTCAGAGAGGTAGTGTTTCTGCCTCTAGGGTGCATTTGTCGTTTCCAGTGATGCTTTCAGTTACATAGACTTCGATGTGTGAGAAAATTGGGTATAATACCAAAGTTTTGTTTCAATGATGGAACACGTTGCGTGTTTCCGAGGGGTAAAGGATCAAAGGTCAAACTAGGTACCGTGGACCAGGCTCGCTTTGCGAGTCAAACAAGCCACGCCCTCGGTGCACGACGCAGCACCGCGATCGTTACTAGTAAATACTAGCAATTCAAGCGGAACCCGCATTGTGATTTTGACAGCATAGCGAGTATGGAAGGTTTATTCTACTTTCTCGTGAAACATTAGGTCAAAGGGATGCTGGAGAACACCAGCACACGTGTACAATGACACGTGTGTACACCATACCGATGACCTCGTGACCTGCAATATTGCGATACACTGACAGTCGGCCGGGTTTTGCCTTGTGACGTAGGTTCATAAATGTGCATATTAATTCAAAACAAGGCCGATGCCGACGATAAATCAGCGACTCGGGTACAAAAACAATACACCTCCAAACGATGAATTTTGACTTTTGGCATTGTAGTTACATCATAAAGCTCTAATTCAGTACATAAAGGACCCATACACATGCTGTCAGCAGTATCTGTTGCAGACAGTTTTGTGACTGTTGAGATGCTTGATCCTGGGGAATATAACTTTAATGGTATAGTTTTGTGAGTTGAGATCGATTCGTTCATTCATTCATTTGTTGAAGTCTTCACAGACTATCAGAAACGATCCCAGCTTTTGAAGAGATACCAAGTGGCATAATGGGATTTGATATTTGTACATCACTGTTATGTATATATGTATGGCAAATCCAGCAAAATATTTTATGTCCCCTCTCAAAACCTGAGGGCACACACATCATTACATACGCGATTTGGAAAAGTCACACACAGTAAACCTACTTCTCAAAATAATTTATAGGTGTGGAAATCTGTTGGACTGAAGGCTTTCTCAATGTATGTGTGCTGATCTGTGATTCTGGACCTTACGGCTGTACGCTGTAAGGTCCAGAATCAAAAACCAGCACATCAGTAAAAAAACAAAACAAAAAAAAAAAACTCGAGACATTGTACGACAGCACGGGAAAGGGTCCCCGGCACTAGATCACTCCCCGGTGATGTTACTTTAGCGATCGTTGTCCTCAGGTGGGGTGGAGTGGGTCCAGACAGTAAGGAATGGAATGTGGACGTGTTACATGGCGCGCCAACTCGCACGGCTCGTGAGAGATTAATTACATCAGCATGGACAACGAAGGATAGCTGGGTAATGAGGGTAAGGGTGGGGGCAAGAGGGGTAGGGGGTGGAGGTGGGGGTGGGGGTAAAAAAGAGAGAGTGTATATAGGTGTGTGTGTGTGTGTGTGTGTGTGTACCTGTGTGTGTGCCTGTGTGTGTGCCTGTGTGTGTAAGCGTGCGCGTGTCTGCGTGTATGTATGTGTGTGTGTGTGCGTGCGTGAGTTTCATTTGTGTGCGTGCATGCGTGTGTGCGTGCGTGCTTGTGCGTGCGTGCTTATGCGTGCTTGTGGGTGCGTGCGTACGCGCTAGCGAGCGAGCGTGCGTATGCGTGCTTGTGTGTTTTGAGGCCATTATATTGTTTCTTGGTTTTTACATGTCACTACATAACGATGGACAATGGAGGCAGGGTAGGTCATTCAAAGGTGAGATAGAGGGTAGGCAAGGAAGGGATTATAAATTAATGTATGAGTGGGTCAAGTGTTGAAACATGATGAATATTTAGTTTTTCCTCATTCTTGTATAGCCCTTTCAGCCTTTGTAAATTTATATCGACCATGATAGTTCAAGGGTGGTGCCAGAATAGCTTGGCGCCTCTAGGCGCCAAGCTATTCTGGCACCACCCTTGAACTATATATATTATTATCGATTCGAAGAATGCAGTTTTGTTTTCGTGTTCTAGGCCGCGTGTGATTGTAGAGGTAGGGTGGACTTGAGTAGGTCATAAACCTCTGGCTTGCCGGGTCGTCGACGGTTAGACAATGACTGGCTGACAATGTGTTAAATCAAGTGTTGACCTGTGGGTGTATATGTGGGTATGTGTGTGTGTTTGTGTGTCGTGTGATTGGACGTGTTTGGTGTGTGTGTATGTGTGTGTGTGTGTGTGTGTGTGTGTGTGCGCGTGTGCGTGTGTGTGTGTGTGCGCGCGTGTGGGCGTGCGCGTGTGGGCGTATGTGTGTGTGTGTGTGTGTGTGTGTGTGTGTGTGTGTGTGTGTGTGTGTGTGTGTGTGTGTGTGTGTGTGTGTGTGTGTGTGTGTGTGTTTCGAATATTCTCATTGCTGAATCAGCTAAAAGGAGTAGACCCCGCCAAGCCGCGATCTCTCTTGCTGTCTCTCATTGTCTTCTCTGCTGTATTTACAATAAAATTCAAACAAAGAAAGAATGCCGGATTTACCACGACACAAGTGATCGTATCCCGCAACTTGGGAGTTAACCCCTTAATTGCCGGGACAAGGCGAACAATTTACAGCTGCAAAAGACATAAACATAGGACTCACAAGAGGCACACATCCTCATAAGCCCCCGCGGTCGCGGGGACTCATGAGGATTTATGCCCTCTTGTAAGTCATATGTTCTTTATGCCCATTTCGGATCCCACTCGACATAATTATGTATATATATATGTGTATATATATATATATATATATATATATATATATATATATATATATATATATATATATATATATATATATATATATATATATATATATATATATATATATATATATATATATATATATATATATATATATATATATTATATGGTAGAAGTAAGTGTTTCTGTACGAGATTTGTATCACCGTGTTTTTTTTTTGTGTGTGTGTGTGTGCACAAATTACCATCGTTATATCTTTGGCTGTCGGTAGCGTTGTTTGTTGGTGATCCGACAGCCATAGTCAACTCATTCAGCCCGACGCACGTGTTTCCCAAAGTTTGGAGGCGTCATCTAACGACTATGCACCGTTTGCAGGAGATGGATCGACCATGTCGGCGCCAAGCTAATCTGGCACTACCCTTAAATTATCATGGTCGATCCATCTCCTGCTGTAGTGCGTCAGGGCTGCATGGGTTAATGAAAACAGTGGAGGAAAAGTGAACAAGAAAATGAAGAAATTATAAGCAAATCCCCCCGTTTTCATTCGCACCTGGTCCATGCTTCCCAGTGGTATATCTCCACCTGGTTCATCTCCACCTGGTCCATACCTCATCTTGGGCAGATCCACCTGTTCCATGCCTCCTCCTGGTCAGATCCACCTGGTTTACACTTCCGAGTGTCACGTCCATCTGCCCCAGGATCTACCGTCGTCAGCTCTCGTCCTGGTAAACCCCCTCGCAGGTCTCTTTCAACTTTGGCCAAACTTGTCTTTTTTGATCAAACCGATCTTATTGACCTTTGTATGCCAGGACTGTCTTTGACCTATGTGCCTGTGGCATTTTCATTTTCCCCAACCTTTGACTTTTTCAGATATGCCAAGTTTGTCTTTATGACCTTCATTTCTGATACCCGGACAGTCCAGGTATTTTTTTTATACCTAGATAAACCAGGTATTATTGGGATTTGCCATAACCTTTTTTTCGGACGAACCTCGTATCTTGCGCTCTCCAGTCAGTCGCACTAACCACTGTGCTATTGGGACCGCTGTGAAAGTAGCAAACTTAAACTTATATTTAAACCTGAGGTGAGCAGTTTTTACAAAAGTTTGTCAAAATTGTCTAAAAAAAAACCGCCTTGAATAAATATTGCGATGGAACAGATTTATTTTGTGGAGAGATATTGTGTGTTTGCAAACAATTTTGTAATTTTATGACTTAATGTTTTGTAGACATTTGAGATTTGTTCCGTACAAATGCAAGGTTTCATTGTAACTCACGGTGGGTGTCATGGCGGCTTGCATTGTTGTGTGCAGACAATAACACAGAATGTATTATTCTGAGACAGAAGGTTTTGTTCTTGTTATGAGAGGTGTTTTTCTGTGATGGATCTTTTCTTTGAAAGGCGGACAACAGCGTGAGCTGAATTCTGTTAACCTTATATGTGACCGGTCCTCATTCAGATGCAAGAGTTGAATCGGTCATAATAGTTCAAGGGGAATGCTTGATTAACTTCGTGCCTAGAAGGGAGCCAGCTATTCAGGTGATTTCTTTGAACTGTCGTTATCGATGGTAGTTCAAGTGTAGTGTCTGGTGAGCTTGGCGCCTGTGTGCGTGAGACGGTGTGCGCGTGTGTTGGTGTGTGTCGGTGTGTGTGTGTGTGTGTGTGTATGAGAGAGAGAGAGAGAGAGAGAGAGAGAGAGAGAGAGAGAGAGAGAGAGAGAGAGAGAGAGAGAGAGAGAGAGAGAGAGAGAGAGAGAGAGAGAGAGAGAGAGAGTGACAGACAGACAGACAGACAGAGACAGACAGGATGCTAGGGTGGGGAAGGGGAGTGGATTTTGTTTATTTCTCGTTAATTTTGTGTGTTTTGTTTTCTTCTGCTTTGTCTTGCTTTTTTTAATTATTTGTTTTGTTTTCTTTTGTTTTGATTTATTGGTGGGTTTGTTTGTTTATGTTGTTTTTTTTTAAATTTGCGTTGTTTTGTTTTATTTTGCTTTGTTTTGCCAGTGAATGCGAGCCACAAAGCGCATATACGTACCTAATCAATCCAAGAAACACCGTATCCCTTTTTACGGTGCTACAACAAAAACTTCATTAGCGTTGCTGTGACTAGCCGGCAACAGGAAACACACATGGTGTGTGTGTGTGTGTGGAATTTTTCCGCATTGACAGACAAAGAAATGGCGTGATTTGCGATCGAAAAGAGAGCACCCGTTGTTTATTTCTGTAATACTATTTCATGGTTTGTGATACTATGGGCTAATTAATAAGTCTGCAGACAGCCCAATGCGCAAAGGGCCATCGGGCCGACGTCGGCCCGATGGCCCTTTGCGCATTGGGATGCTTTCTTGGCTGGACGACAAGGTCCGCGCGGGTAAACAAGTAACACAACGCAGTGCCTAGGGTCAAGTTTTCGCTGCACGTATTGTCGGGTTTGAAATGTCCTTTTCAGCGCACAGATTGCTTGTACCCCTTACCCATCTGCAAGAGACGTAAACCCTCAGGAGCCCCCGTGGCTGCGGAGGCTCATGAGGATCTATGCCTCTTGTCTGAGACCAACGTGTATCCATGTTCCTTCGTAAGGTTGTGCCTTTTTTGGTCGATGACTGCAAACAGTATCAGTTAGAAACCAAATGTACGTCTAGTGGCAGGGAAGGGGTTAACGGCTGGGGCAAGTCGAACGCTACCCGGCTGCAAGAGACATAAACCCTCATGAGCCCCCGCAGTCGCGGGGGCTCATGATGATTTATGTCTCTTGTTAGTTCTGTGTTCTTTATGATCCCCCCCCCCCCCCCCGCTCCCCCACCCCCACGCCATTGACTTTATCTTCGGACTGCTTCACGCGAACGTCGGTCAGTATGCAGTCGTTTCAGGCGCCGGTAATTTTTTATCACTGATAGCGAAAGGGTTAAAGCCATGGCATACATATTCAGCGCCAAAAGAACCATCTCAGTTCCGGGAACACGGGTATGTGTTAGATCAGCAAGAGGCGAAGAACCTCATGAGTCTCCGCATCTGCGGGGGGACTTGGTGAGGCCGTACTTTGCCTCTTGCGCTTGTGATGATGTTGGTTATGTCCCTGACAATGAAGGGGTTAGATCTCACTTTAATGTTAAAGCGACCTTCTCCAGGCATTAAAGGGTTAATATTTGACAATATTATCTCCTCTACAAATGTTCTTGATATGTCTTACAATAATGGACTACTTTAACTCATTCTACCCCAACACCGAAATCCATAAATTTTGCCGATGTCCTCTGAAGACTGCATTGCAGTGCAGGACACAGATCGACCATGATAGTTCAAGGGTGATGCCAGAATAGCTTGGCGCCCATTGATAGTTCAAGGGTGATGCCAGAATAGCTTGGCTCCCATAGGCGCCAAGCTATTCTGGCATCACCCTTGAACTATCATGGTCGATCCTTATCTTGCTGTGGTGTGTCTGGGGTAGAATGAGTTAAAGGACTACTTTAAGTAACTTGTGTTGAATCAAGAAGTTCTAATGTCGTAGATGAGCCTGAGTGCCTCCTTTGTACATGCAAGGCAGTAGGATAGGGAGGTTTTGTTTGCAACGTACTTTAATTAACTTGTGCTGAATCAAGAAGTTGTAATGTCGTAGATGAGCCTGAGTGCCTCCTGTGTACATGCAAGGCAGTAGGATAGCGAGGTTTTGTTTGCAACAAACGACTCCCAACGACGAACAAAAGCGAAGTCAGCGTCATGTTATGTAACCACCGCGTACAACAAGCATAGCCAGCACTCTTGTACCGTCGGCATAGGTCCCCATGACTGAGCCCGGAGGTGAAAAATACGGGCAGGAAAGTCTTAGCTGCGGCAAGACAAAACATTGAAACTCGTCTCATGTATTGGCGACTTCTAGCAATCAAAGCCCTCCCCAGAGCAGTTCGCTTTAACTCCTTCAGCCCGACGCACATATTTCCCAAATTTTGGAGGCGTCATCTAACGACTATGCAACTGTTGCAGGAGATGGATCGACCATGATAATTCAAGGGTAGTGCCAGATTAGTTTGGCAACTCTCGGCGCCAAGCTAATCTGGCACTACCCTTGAATTATCATGGTCGACCCATCTCCTGCTGTAATGCGTCAGGATTGAATGGGTTAAAATTCAAAAAGAAATTCGGTTCAGACTTTTTGTCCTACGTAATCAGTGATTAGGGTTGATGGTCTTCCTTTTCAGTTATAAAATGAGTCACCTCAACGACACACGTTAGTATGTGGAATTATGGTGCTTTGATTTGGATCTTTTCTGCGTTGGGGTTTTACCGCCTGAACTACGCTCCGAGTCCGAGCAAGGCATCGGTCTCATCTTTTGTGTCGACAATGAAAAGAACGACAGTGCGAGGGGACAGAAGGTCAATCAAAGAATCCATGATTACCCCCTGTCCTCAGACGCTGCCAACTCCTTCCATCTGCAAGAGGCACAGATCCTCATCTGCAGGGGCTCATGAGGATCTATGCCTCTTGCTGCAGTCAATTCATCACTAACATCTATGCCCTACGTTGGAGAATGTTGGCAGTGTGAGGGACTCTAGTCTTCCATTCGATTCAATTTGAAAAGCAAAATTTTGTCTACTTCAAGAGGCATAGATCCTTATGAGCCCCTGCAGATGCAGAGGCCCATGAGGATATGTGCCTCTTGCAGATGGAAGGAGTTGGCAGCGTCCTAACACTGCCAAAGGTGATTGAGGGGTCAATTTTAGAATCATCTGTTTGAAAAACACAATCTTATAACTTCTTCAAGAGGCATAGATCCTCATGAGCCCATGCAGAGCAGGGGCTAATGAGGGCCTACGACTCTTGCTTCAAGAAACAGCCTTCAATCTAATCTCTTTCTCATACATTTTGAGAATGCCAGGGGGTGTGTGATTGAGGGGTAAATTTTAGAATCATCTGTTCCTCGTTGCACGTGCCCTGTCCACCATCCAGCATCTTGGGCGCTCCTCTCCTTCGACTTACAATGAAGGATGAGCCATCTGTTATCTCCCTTTAATTCTTTCGCTCCCCTCTGTCCCGGCGCGTGACCCCTGAACGTGACCCCTCGCCTCCTGTGACCAGTGGAACAGTTAGCCGGTGCTCAAATACGGGCGCAGCTGCAGGTGTTGCGGGTGGGTGATTCCTTAGCACGTACTATACAGTCAAGTTCGGTTACAGCAAATGTCAGGGAACTGGATCTAGATTTGTCTGTTGCTAAGGCGTCTGGATCCAGATATGTCTGTTGCGGTTGTGTCTGTTTGAAGATCGTTATGAAAAGAAGTAATCAACTTCGATAGAAAAGAAAAACAATTGGTGGGGGACCCGCTCTGAAACTGGCAATTGTTACATCCGAATTTTGCGATATCCAACCATGTTAACCCCGTAAATGAGGAGAAAGCGTGAAAACGATCCAAGTGCAAGAGACATAGATCCTCATGAGCCCCCGCAGTTGCGGGGGCTCATGAGGATCTATGCCTCTTGCTGACACCACTTTGTATCCTTTGTTCGTGGGACGGCTGGAGCTCTGTGGCGTTGAATTAGCATAAAATTAAGAAACTCGAGCTGCAATCACTGTCATTGAAGGGGTGCAGGCGAAGTTTACTGCAGGAAAGAAATAAAATCAGTTTGCTCAAGATTTTTTTTTTTTTCAATTTTGCTAAACAGTTCATGAACATTCGAACTGGTTCAATATTATTGTTAATATGTTCTGTTAATATTTTATATTTCTTTAATTTTCATCTGTACTTCCATATTCCAAACGAGGTAATCGTTTAATATACATGGGATGTTGTTTTGAACAGGAAGGATGATGGAATGAATATGGATGAGTGTGTCTGTAACAGGCAAAACTATTGGATGAACGAGCGTGCAACATCGCTACTAAGCAAAGACGATTGGACGCCGGTATGTATGTGTCATATATTATAAGACGACAAGTTTTCTAAAGTCGAGAAGTGATTCACTTCGTCACTGTCACACTCAGGTGGTCGAAACACAGAAATGGGCTTAAGTGGATGGGCCATTCTTGTCATCTCTTTGTAACAGGCACAACATCGGTTTTTGCTTTTAGTGTACTTGTGGTTCGCGTAATACGAACTGTCGAAGGCTCGTGACCCGCAGTAAAGTGAAGTTTAGCTATAACAAATTGGCAGAGGAGAGGATGCAGTTTGTGCTGTTGTTATACATTGTATTACCGAAATTTGTCGCAATCGGCATAGTACACAGAAAAGTGAGTCAATGAATGTAGTCTAGACCTAAGAAAAAGTGTTATAATATCCAACTGTATCCCACCTTGTTAGAGAATTTGACTTACACGGAAACCGCAGCTAATATGTGCTGGTCTGTGATTTTGGAACTTGCGGCTGAAAGCCGTAAGGTCCAAAATCACAGGCCAGCACACAGTGCTTAGCTACTGTGAGACTGCATGGCCTCCCGTGTTACCGGGATGACCCAAACCCGAAATTTTCGAGTCAGTCTCTGTTAGCCTCAGTCTCAGCACCTGCCTGTTCTTCACAAACACAGGCCCTCCCCCTGTCCCGACACTGCAGCCGACCCCTTACCTCACCACCCCGCGCCTTACCTCACTGTCCCGGTCACTGGCCTCTCCACGGCAGCTGCGGCCACGGCTGTCTTCGTCTATGGGTTGGTTGGTTAGTTCGGGTTTAACGTCCACAGCACCGAGGTGATCATGGACGGCCCTGACGGGCGGGTTATGGGGGACAGGGAAATCTATTGCCTATGGAGTACGACCTGAACACTGATCAACTCAGGCGCACTCCAACTGTGCCACTTTGATTTACCAGGACCTTTCAACGGACAGCATAAGCTATTGAACAAATCCTTTTTCCCCCCCTGGATTGTGAGTCCAGCTACCGGGGCCGGGACGGGATTTGAACCCACGACCCGGCGATTCCCTTCGCTCTCCTGCTCCGACGTTTAACCGCCTGAGCTATTTCAGACTCACTTCGTCTATGGGGCGCCGAATGTTCTTAAATAGCATGTGTAGGCGTACAACTCTCATTCAAAACTTCACTGCATTGTTAACTGAATAATACTGATTTTTTTGTTTGTTGTTAAGCCTGGTGTATCCTGGCGGTGGCGCTGCTCTCTGTCCAAACTTCTCCTCGTCGGACTACTTATGATACGATTAAAAAAAGAAAGAAAAACAAACGGTGGGGAAAAAAACGTATTGTCGCTGGAGCAAAAATGATTTTCGGCCTGTTTAATTATTTTCGAGTTTGATGCAAAAAAAAAAAAAAACAACCCAACAACCGTAAAAGGCATTTAATTAGCCATCAAAGACATTAAAATAGATGTTCTTCTTCTAGAATCGTCCGTTCAAGTCCTTAAAGAATGTTGCTGGTTTCAAACCTCGAATTGATGACGTCTGGCGTTTATCTTATTGCGTTCATTTGACGTTGCCGGAGGCTTTGTGTCGCGTTGACAACTCCATGCTTTTAATTTTAAACAATAAACGACAGAACAAATAACTTCACATGCAATGCTGCTGAGGCAGATCTATGCTGGTCTGTGATTCTGGACGTTACGGCTAAAAGCCGTAACGTCCAAAATTACAGACCAGCACACAAATTTGCCTGTAAATGCAAAATACAGTAAATCCATTTTGTGAGAAGCGATATTTTGATTGTAATACATGAAAATATTACTTTTAACAAAGAAATGGAATTGGTGTTTTTATAGACATACATAACTGGTGTGTTTTTCCTTTACAAGACAGAATTATGAAAACAATCGCTTTTCGCGCCCAAGCCACTGTTGCTATTAAGTGTAACAGGTCCAGTGGTCACGAGAGGTAAAGGGTCAGCATGAAGGGTCAGCCGCTGACCACAACACAACTGGACAACCCAGGATGGCCGGGTTAGGCAACAGATGGCCAAACATTCTGTTCTCTTGACCAATGATGGCCGGCCTGTCTGGACTGAAATGTTGACTGTATAAGAAAGTGAAATCCAAATGGATCTGATCTGTGTTAGCAATAGGCATAGATTTTCATGAGCCCCTGCATGCTGCAGGGGCTCATGAGAATCTATGCCTATTGCAGCCGGCATATGGCGATAAATTGTATTCCATTGACCGTCCACATCCTGGCGTCTTGGGCCAAATTCAAACCCCGACCTCCCAGTTATCCGTCTGATTACCGTGCCCAAGCGAGGCTGAACCTAGCCGGTAAGATGTACAAATCCTCATGCCCCCTACAATCTGCAGAAGCTCATGAACATCTATGGCTCTTACGTCTGGCGATAAATTTCATTTGGCGCGTGACCACAGCTTTTGATTAGAACCAAGACTTTCGCCTGATTCACCTAATTATCACGGATGTAAAGGTGAATGATCCTAGCCAGAAAGACGCACAGAATCTCATGTCACAGTGCCCATGCAAGGTATAGAAGCTCATGAGGATCTATGTCATGATGCCATGTTCGCAGATGGCGAAATACATTCTTTTGGTCGCTTGACCACAGCCGTCACCAGATACCTGACCTTAGTGTCCGTCTGATTACCACAGATGTAAATGCGTCTGGCCGTACTCGGCTAGAGGCGTGTGTTCTCATGATCCCCTGCATCCAGTGAGGGTTGATGAGGCCCGCGATGACCTACACTACAATGCAGATGGTGTTGCATTGTTTTCTTGACCACTGTTGACCGCCACTGCATCAGTCAGGTCTGAAAGGCAGTGACCCTTCGGCCTGATCCATTCATCAGCAAGAGGCATAGATTCTCATGAGCCCCTGCGAATGCAGGGGCTCATGAGAATCTATGGCTCTTGCTGACCAACCTTTGACTTTGCTGTTTCTCCCACGGACGATGTTAAGTAGTGTGCCTCACGATCTGATTGACCCTTGGTGTACGTGGGCGAAAGTTTGTCATCTGCAGATGGTATTGTTACAACTTGAGAGCGGTCAGTTGTGTGGTGATGGAAATTTCAATTTTACATCCATTTCTGCGCTGTCCGAAACAACACGTACCAATCCGACTTGAATCGAACTGAATCCGCTCCAGTTTATCGGATCCTGCCGAATCGGATCAGTCTTCAAAGTCTTCAGAATTATAAGCAGAATGGTGGTGCTATGTCACGTTTGATAGTAAGTGACTGGTTTTGTTTGCAACGGACGACTTCCGTCAGCGAACGCCGAGAGCGAACTGAATTCAAACACGGCGGATACTGAATCAGCTTGAACGATGAGCAGAAGACAACACTCAAAAACATCTTCAAGAGGCATAGATCTTCACGACTTCCCTCCGGGTTCGTGAGAGTCTAAGCTTCTTGGAGATGTTTTGGAGTGTTGTCTATGCTGTGTTTCTGTGTTGTCTATGTTACCCGCCGTGACTTCATGTCGTTCTCGTTCGTTGTTGGAAGTCGTTCGTTGCAAACAAACCCCACCGCTAATTACACAGTTCGTCCATGATTAATCCCAGACGAAAAAAGGTGACTGTCAAGTGTGTAAAATGCGAAGATATACCGACCAAAGAAAGAAACAGGCTTAGAAATGACAAGAATAAGACAGTTTATCCCATATCACACTGAGGCTAAAAGCTTCACATTTGTACGCTGTCATAAGCACGCTACACTGTAGTACTTACAGATAAGGATATGGACCAATGGCTTTAGTTCAAGGGTGGTGCCAGAATAGCTTGGCGCCTAGAGGCGCCAAGCTATTCTGGCACTACCCTTGAACTATTTTAGTCAAACTTATTTCACACACTGGTGTATTCCGAATGCTATGGGTTATTACATCATTTTCGTGGTTTTCAAAAACGTTACAGACATACAATAATACACATTATACAAACAGAAATACTTTCGGCTGTTTTAATTTTTTCGGGAGGCGAGAGATGCAGCTTGAAACAAGAGGCAATAAAGGAACACGCTTATAAAGGTCAAAGACAACACAATATATTTTAATTAACCTTTTTTCTGACCGAATATATAGACGAAAAAACAATTCGCTACTTATGTACTGAAAACGGAGTTAACACAAAAATGTACTAAATTGTGTTGTAATTGCTCTTTCTAAGCGTGTTTCTGTGTTTGTTGGATTTTGCGTTTTTTTTTAATAAACTGATTTTCCACGCTTACCAGCCACATTTTTGGTCTGAATCTGTGTTACTGTTAGAGCAGTATTAGGAACACATGCAATGCACGGTGTATTTCCCGATGTAAAAATCTATTTAGCATCTGGGACGGCTCTCTCTCTCTCTCTCTTCTCACAAGGAGTGTCCGTGTCAAACACGTCTAGTTGTGCACCTTGACACACCCCGCCGCGATGTCCAACGGTCACTTTGTCACCTGCCCTTTTCACCGCACGGTGGCGGCGGGAGTGACCCAACGCTGGCCTGAAAATATCCTTCTACTAGTTGAGCGTGACTATGGACATAAAGAAAGACTGTGTTTCACTTAATGCCGAGAAAAAGTGCACGCGATCCAACTGCGAAAGACATAGATCCTCATGAGCCCCCGCAATTGTGGGGGCTCATGAGGATCTATGCCTCTTGCTGACACCACTTTGTATCCATGTTCAGTGGACGGATTTTTGTTTTGTTTTTTATACATTGAATTAAAAACTCAGTCTGAAGATCAGAGTCTGACGGAGCCAAATTATAAATTTTGGTAGAGGTTATTTAAAGTTAGGCTATAATCACAGTTCTGGAGTCAGATCGACCCTGGTAGTTCATGTATGGTGTAAGAATAGCTTGGCGCAAGCTATTCTGCTGACACCACCCTTGAACTATAATGGTCGCTCCACACCCTGCCGTAGCTTGTGAGAGCTTTATGGGTTATACACCGCCCCCACCCATCCCACATATCTGGCCCCTACCCCAACACCTCTCATCGGATGCTTGGCCTCGTACTTAGTTTTTCCTGCAACTCAGTGTCAAAACCACTTTGATGATACGATTTCTATAATGAATTAGAAGGGGTTCAGCACAATGAGAGACTCCAGGAAAAAAATATTTGTAAGAACTACAACTGATCTTTACGTACGCTATTAATTAACCCATGAGCCCTGACGCACTAAAGCAGACTGAAGATGGGTCGACCATGATAATTCAAGGGTAGTGCCAGATTAGCTTGGCGCCTGTCGGCGCCAAGCTAATCTGGCACTACTCTTGAATTATCATGGTCGATCCATCTCCTGCAACAGGTGCATAGTCGTTAGATGACGCCTCTAAAATTTGGGAAATACATGCGTCGGGCTGAAGGAGATAATTGTTGGTCTTCGGTTTGATAATTCACTGAATCAGCGGTAAACCTTTCGCCTCTTATAAAACATGTATCTTCTAACAGACACACACACACACACACACACACACACACACACACACACACACACACACACACACACACACACACGCAATCGCGCGTGCGCGCACTACACTCGCTTTTCTACACAGACAGCTTGCCTGTTGCATTGGTTGCGGTGCGCGTGTCTGTGTGCAAAGCAGCATCAAAATTGGAGAAAGATGTCTGTTGGGTCAGGGGTCAAAGTGGAGGATGAGGACGGGGTGCGGGGAAGATGGCGGGGAGCGGGGGGTAGTGGGGGGGGGGGGAAGAGGGGGTGGGGCGGGGGGCAACAGAAAAGGCCTGAAGATAAAGGATGGGAAGGGGACACTGCAACATCAGTCTTTCATCTGTAAGAGGCATAGATCCTCATAAGCCCTTCAATCGTGAGGGGATTATGAGGACCTATGCCACTTGCAATACGGATCTGCACGATTTACATAATTGAATCCTCGGGCTCTCAAAGTGGGTAGGTCGTAAAAAGTTCGTTCTATGACCTGGAGGAAGAGATGATTTCTGAAATAACAGATGGTCAGGCTGCCCTACCCTGGTGGCTAACCCTTTCGCTGCTGGCAAAAAGTGAACACCTTCCGTCCGCAAGAGACATACATCCTCATGAGCCCCCGCAGTTGCGGGGGCTCATGAGGATCTATGTCTCTTGCTGGCACCACTTTTTAGCCATGGACGGCAAGGGATTTTTGTGTGTGTGTAGAACCACAAAGATTTCAGAAACAAGATTTTTTTTCCGACCATAGTTGAAGACGGCATTTTGCCCCTTTCACGGTAGTGTTATTTTTACCTTGCGCAGTGTCGCTAACGTGCCGTGGAAGAGGCTCGTACGGAATTCAGTCATGTTCACCCTTTGCTCAGAGGTACCGGTTTTCATCGCGATGACTGCTACAGGCATCGTCGCGACAAAAACCGCTATCGGCACGCATAGGGTTAAGAGTTCGGTTCGGTTCGGTGTGACTGATGCAACTGGATTCTTTTCACATTCTTTAACCCCTTCACTGCCGAGAAAAAGTGAGCAGGATATCCAACTGCAAGAGACATAGATCCTCATGAGCCCCCGCGACTGCGGGGGCTCATGATGATCTATGTCTCTTGCTGAGACCAATTTGTATCTATGCCCCTTAAGCGATTCTGACTTCGGTCGTCGAATGCACAAAGATTTCCGAAACGAAATATGCGTCCTGGGGCAGGCAAGGGGTTAACATTTCACTCATCATCAGAATCAGGAATCAGTCGACAAATTATGCCATCAATTAGTGTCGGAGTTCGTTCGTTGGTGAGTTCAGCGTTTGTTCTTACAGTTCTGCCACTGCCTGTCTGTCAGTCCGCGAGTCATCATGCAGCAAGTCGTTCTTATGTGAATCTGTCATTTTCAATACTTCTGGTACCAGTCGAGATTTGTTTTCCTACCTCGTAGTGACTTAGGCAGCGGTCAAGAACTTGTTCAGAGTCGTTATAATCTGCACATCAGTTGTGGATGAGTTGTGTTCTGCGCCTAGTGGCTGCATCAAGCACTGCTCTCTGCACATTTTGTGTATTTTTGTTGGTTCTCGGAGGATTGCAAGCATCATTTTGGTATCAACATGTTTGTTATCAGCAGCTGATCATCATGGTGTAATTTCTTTCTTCATTTTGTGAAAACATTTTGGAGTATTTCATTGGAAAAGAAAAGACATTTTTCAGTTGAAATCTGTCTCAGTGACATTTCAGCAGTTCATGAACTGTACTCAGTAGTCGATGTCAACAGTGCAGACAACACAATAGTGTGGCCTGTTAGACTGCCCTGCATAACAATAGTGTTTGTGACCTGGCCTAGTTTTGGCATTCAAGTGTACACTGCATGGATACTGTATAGATGGATACCTACAGCACCCTGATACGGACTTTTATTTCTCAAGAAAAGAACTTTAGACTCCAAAGGTGTGTTCATGACGTATTATCAGAACTTGGGATTCTTGCCGCAAGCCTGGACGTAAACGTGGCTGCAGAGGTGGCAAATTATGCCACCAACGCTCTGGACTTTTGGCACTTTCCAACAGCCAGTCTTCAGAATTCCTGTCTCCTCCCAAGGGGCACGGTATGGTGTTTTCACTGCTGCCTTCTGTGACTCGGTCACCTCCTTTTGCTTCACTGCTGCGCCTGTCTTCAGTGCCACACTCTCCACCGCACGGGCACCCAGTGACGTTATCTCCACCCGAGCACCTGTCTTCAGTGCACCACCCTCCACCCAGGGGCACCCAGTGATGTTATCTCCACCCAAGCACCTGTCTTCAGTGCCCCACCCTCCACCCCAGGGGCACTCAGTACTGTCATCTCTACACTCATGCCTGTCTTCCGCGCTCCACCCTTCACCCAAGGAGCACCCAGTAATGTCCGCGCCACCCCAGCACATGTCTTCGATGTCCCACCCGCCACCCCAGGGACAATCGGTGATGTCATCTCCACCCAAGTACCTGTCTAAGGTGCTCCAACCTCCACCCCAGGGGCACATAGTGATGTCACCTCCACTTCATCACCTGTTTTCAGTGCCCCACCCTTCACCTCAGGGGTACTCGGGATTGTCATCTTCAACCCAGCGCCTGTTGTCGGTGCCCTGCTGTCCACCCCAGAGGTACTAGGTGCCCTGCTGTCCACCCCAGGGGTACTCGGTGTTTTCATCTGTACCTCAGCACATGTTTTCAGTGCTTCAGTCGCCTCACTCTTTTTCAGCCAAGTGGCCTACCCCAGTGTCGTCTTCCCCACTCCACCCAACACCTCTTCCCTTGCCGCGGCTATCCCTACATTTACCATCGCCCATGCCGCAGGCCTCACCATCGCCATCACAGCAGCAAAGTCATCACATGCCTGCAGCGCCCGTGGGTCCTCCGCCAACACAATGCCTGCTGCCTGCATTATCATTACCCCAGTGGGGCCATCCTACACCCGGTGTCCCACCACTACCACCTCTGGTACTTCAGCCCCCACCATCACAATCATTCGTGTGGCAGCCCCCACTTCCACTTCATTGGGCCCAAATCCAACCATCACCACCCCCTCAAACCTCTCCGTCATCATCACCATCACAACTTCTTGAACGACCACACCTGTCCCAAGAAACATTACAACCCGTCTCAGTCTACATCAGCTCCAAGAGAATCACAAGCCATACTCACCAGACTGGTAATGTATCTAACCTTATTCAGGTTCATCTTCAAGACACTACCACAGTACCAGATCAGCTGTGCTTGGCACTGTTTAACGTGCGCTCAGTTGGTTGTGCCAAGAAGCGCTCTGAAGTGTGCGAGTTTGTCACCGACCATCATGTTGACATTCTGTTCTTAACAGAGACCTGGCTTCGTGCCTCAGGTGATGAGGCCAAATGTGCTGATCTTGCCCCATCTGGATACTCTGTGAAATCCTTCCCCCGCGATTCTCGTGGGGGTGGTATTGCAGTCGTCCTCCATGAAGCACTGCAGCCTTTTGCGTCATTCTCAACGTCTTTCAGTTTCTCCCATGAGTCTTTTGAGCTTGTACAGTTTACTCTAGCTTTAACTCAGAAAACTGTTCATTTTCTGTGCCTCTACAGACCCCCGCCAAACCGCAAGAACAAATTAACTGATTCAATGTTTGTTGATCAATTTCATGATCTTCTCGATCACTGTAATTCTCTTGCTGGCAGTCTGATAGTCCTTGGTGACTTTAACATCCACTTTGACAATCAGAAGCACCACACCACCTCTGCACTCATGGACATTTTACATATGTTCAGTCTTTCACAAGTTGTCGACAAACCAACTCATAGACAAGGGCATACTATTGACTGGATCCTTCATAGATGTGACGATGATATCTTGTGCTCAGCACAGGTCTCTGATGCAATATGTTCAGACCATTACTGTGTGATCAGTTATTTGAGGGCCATAGTCCCACCTCCAGTGCTATGCTTACCATAGTGCGCAATGTTCGTGCCATTGACAGACTAGCCTTCAAGGCTGACCTCGTTCAGTCACTGTCTCACCATCCTAGTCCTAGTGCCGAGGAGTTTGATTCATGTCTACGCACTGTCTTAGACAATCATGCACCATCTTCAAGGCGTAAAAAGTCAGCTCATAGAATCAGCCCGTGGTATAGGTTTGTGAGCAAAGAGCTGCGTTCGGCTAAGCAGATGCGGCGCCAAGCTGAGAGAATGTGGTGCTCAACTAGGTTGACTGTTCACAAGCAGATATACACATGTTCTAAGAAGCATGTAAATGAGATTGTTCATGGAGCAAAATCTTCGTTTTACAACAGGAAGATCAGTGAGTGCACAACAAGCAAAGAGTTGTATAATGTGACCAATAAGCTTATGGTGAAGAAGACTCCATCACCTCTTCCCACTACATTTCCCCCGTGCCAGCTGCCTCAGCGTTTTGCAGATTACTTCGTTGATAAGGTCCGCGAAATTCGTGATTCTCTGGATCTCATGCCCACTTCAGTTTTGTTCACCGAAAAATGCTTCAGCGGAGAACCTCTCTCAGCCTTCGAACCTATGCTAGAGGATGAGGTCAGAAAAGTGATCACAAACACTGCCCCCAAAACTTGTGAGTTAGACCCCATACGCACTCCCTTGTTGTATGAGTGCCTGGATGAAGTGTTGCCTGCCATTACACAAGTCATCAACAACTCTCTCTCCACTGGTATTTTTCATGAAAGCTTCAAGACTGCACTTGTGAAACCCCTATTGAAAAAAACATCTTTAGACCCAAATGTTCTGAAAAACTATCGCCCAGTTTCCAATCTTACATTTCTATCAAAGATTCTTGAGAAAATTGTCCTTGCTCAAACTTTAAAGCATGTCAACTCTAATAGTCTGTTCAGTGTATTCCAGTCTGCATATCGTCCCCGTCGTAGCACTGAAACAGCTTTGCTGAAGATATTCAATGACCTGCTTTGTGCTTTGGACGAGCGTAAGATCACAGTCCTTGCTTTGCTGGACCTGTCCAGTGCGTTCGACACTATTGACCATGAAATTTTGCTGTGCCGTCTTCAATCAGTATTTGGCATTGAAGGCACAGTCTTGGCATGGTTTAGTTCATACCTGACTGAACGATCCCAGATTGTTTCTGTCGACGGCTGTCGTTCTGAGCCATCACCTCTTCGGTTTGGTGTACCCCAGGGCTCGGTCCTAGGACCTGTATTGTTCTTACTGTATGTTCAGCCCCTGTCCGACCTGATTTGTAGTCGCTCCATTTCCCATCATGCATTTGCAGATGATACGCAGATGTACAAAAGTGATACTGTCGAGCGAGCTGTGAATGCCGTCCAAAGTATAAGCCAGTGCATTGACCATGTCAAATCATGGATGACCAACAACAAACTGATGTTAAATGATGGCAAAACTGAAGCAATGTTGGTAGCTAATCCAAGACTATCTTCGTCCCTGCCTTTACCGTCATCATTGTCTGTGGATGGAACACTCATTGGCTTCTCTGCGAGTGTGAGAAACCTGGGTGTTACACTTGACAGTGAGTTATCTATGTCACAGCATGTCAGTGCAGTGTGTAGATCAGCTTATCTGGAACTTCGTCGTATTAGTTCAGTTCGTCACCTGCTGACCGTGGAAGCCACTAAAACACTAGTTTGTGCATTTGTGCTGTCCAAGCTAGATTATTGTAACTCTTTGCTTTGTGGCTGCCCTCAGGATCTCATTGATCGCCTCCAAAAAATTCAGAACAATGCAGCCCGGCTTGTTGTGAGAGTCCGTAAGACTGAGCATGTCACACCCATCTTGAAGTCCCTTCACTGCCTACCTGTGTCCTCACGTATTCAATACAAAGTTATGTCAATCTGCTTTAACTGCCTTTCAGGCACCAGCCCAGAATACTTGTCCTCTTTGCTGCATGTGTATACACCCTCTCGTGAGCTCCGCTCCTCTTCTGATAAACGGAAGTTGTGTGTACCTTCTGTCCAAACTAAAACATTTGGTCAGCGCACTTTTGTTTATCAAGCCCCAGTGTTATGGAATACACTTCCTCTTGAGGTCAGAAACAGCGAGTCTGTCTCTGATTCCAAGAGGTCGTTGAAAACTCACCTCTTCAAGCTTTACTTTGAATAACTGCGAGTGTTTGATGCCTTAGTTGTAGTTCTGCAATCCTCCTTGTTTAGACTGAATGTTAATTAGAATATAAATTATTATGTATGTATTGTTGTTTAGTTTATTGTAAAAGTTCGGGCATTGTGCTTTGTTTGTTATGTGCATATGTCATTGTATTTTTATTTTTGTGTACAGATTGTAAAGCGCTTAGAGCTTTTGAGTAAGATTAAGCGCTATATAAATACTCATTATTATTATTATATAATATTAACTCATTGTACCCCAAGACCGAAATCCATAAATTTTGCCGTTGACATTTGAAGGCTTCAGTGCAGTGCAGGGCACTGATTGACCATGGTAGTTCAAGGGTGGTGCCAGAATAGCTTGGCGCCCATAGGCGCCAAGCTATTCTGGCATCACTCTTGAACTATCATGGTCGATCCATATCTTGCTGTGGTGTGTCTGGGGTAGAATGAGTTAAGTAATGTCATCTTCGAGTTAACGAGGAAACAAGACGTCGAATTAAGATCCTAGTACGCTTAACCCCTTCACTGCCGAGAAAGAAGTGAGCACGATAACCATTTGCAAGAGACATAGATCCTCATGAGCCCCCGCGCCTGCGGGGGCTCATGAGGATCTATGCCTCTTGCTGAGTCCAATTTATTTTTATCCACGTTTCTTGGGCGGTTTTGGCTTTTGGTCGTTGAATGAAGAGACATTGTCAGAAACTACAACGTACGTACAGTGTCAGCAAACGGCGGGACAATAAGACTACAATTAAAAAGTCTACGTTCATGTCACGCAGAAAAGTCGGAAAAGAAGCGGGGTGCGGGGGTGCGGGGGTTCGGGTGCGGGGGCCGGGGAAGGGGGGTACATGGGATGGGGGAGGGGTTGCTGGGTGGGGGGGGGGGGGTGGAGGGGTAAGGGGGGAGAGAGAGAGAGAGAGAGAGAGAGAGAGAGAGAGAGAGAGAGAGAGAGAGAGAGAGAGAGAGAGAGTGAGAGAGAGAGAGAGAGTGTGTGTGTGTGAGAGAGAGGGAGAGAGAGAGAGAGAGAGAGTGTGTGTGTGTGTGTGTGTCTGAGAGAGAGAGAGAGAGAGAGAGAGAGAGAGAGAGTGTGTGTGTGAGAGAGAGAGAGAGAGAGAGAGAGAGAGAGAGAGAGAGAGAGAGTGAGAGTGTGTGTGTGTGTGTGAGAGAGAGAGAGAGAGAGAGAGAGAGAGCGGAGTGTGTGTGTGAGAGAGAGAGAGAGAGAGAGAGAGAGAGAGAGAGAGAGAGAGAGAGAGAGATAATAATAATAATAATAATAATAATGCATAGCATTTATATGGCGCATTTCTCATATTTATAGTATAACTCAATGCGCAGAATGTAGCCGCGAACTGAACCCAACAAGCACGCTCACGTGAATCACACGCATTCACTCACACACTGTACGTAAACACAGAACATTCACGTGGTGCTAAGGGCAAGCTCAAGCGAGCTACTGACGGTATTTGGAAATCGTTTTGTAGTTGAAATTTTATTAAGTTGGCTGAAACTGATACCAAAGTGGAGGGGGAGGAAGAGCCGGAGTACCCGGAGAAAGAACCCCCGACGGTCCGCCCGAATTAACGGTGACACTTACTAGAGGAGAAAAATCCGACGCCGGAACCCGGAATCGAACCTCGCACCTTTAGCATTGGTGGCAGGCGCCTTAACCACTGCGCCACGGACCGCCCCAAGAGATGATGATGATGATGATTATGAAACTTTTTTTATCAACGGTAAACAGTTTTGACAGGAACAAATCGTCACTTTACAAACTTGCCGTTGCTAACATCTACAACATAAAATAGGTTAAAAAAATAAAAAAGACAATATATTTACACACATCATTTCAGGCAACAACAATTGAAAACAATGAATTAAAAGTAAAATTAAATTAAAACAAAACAGAAAAAAACAAGAACTGACGAAACTTATTCTAACAACATCATATCGAGGGTTTCCAGCCAGAAGGTGCTATCTGATGAAAGAGTAGTTTCGAGTAAATCGCATTTGAAAGTCTCATAATGTGGTGTACAAGCAGTACCAAAGAAAATTAAAATCTTCTGTGTTATTCAGTGGCATGTTCTCTGTACTGGACAACATAAAATTAATAGCTCAGTGATTTAGTTTGCTGTCAGTGTAACCCGATTTGACATGGGTGTTTGATAGCTTGTTTATGCACGCCGTGATTTGAAACTCCCTGCGCGAGTACTGCAAGCCTAAATGTGCTTGGCTACGATAACATCTTTTGGCAGGCCGCATTAGCGCCAGAGCGCATTGAAACAGAGACGCCAGCTGGTGGCATGTAGCTTTAGCACAGATATGCAGGCAGTGCTGAAGTTTCCCTCTACGTCTTACAGCGAGCCAGAGGATGCTAGCAGCTGATAGCATTTTCTTGCTCGCTATCTTTTGACTGGTAGGTTGGCTGACTGCTGCTGTAACAGTTCTCAGTGGCGCTAGCACTTTCAGGCATGCCGTGTACACATATTTCCTAAGTGGAATGTTGAATGCATTGCGAGTCACAGGTAGCTGAGGCACATAATGACACGCACACACATCTGTACACACACGAACGCATGGAGAGAAAAAAATAAAATTTGATTGATCATGGATAAATGATTAAGTATAAAGACCTTTTCTCAATCATGTCCTCACATACACTCTTGCGTGCCAGTGCTCTCTCTCACACACACACACACACACACACACACACACACACACACTCACAGACGCGCGCATGCACACACACGCACACACACACACACACACACACACACATGAGACAGACAGTCCGCGAGAGCAACGTGCACCGAGACAGACACAGACACGCCCTGGGGTTTCTCATTCTTCATTGTTTAACACTGAGCAGACAGTAAAATGTTATACATTTGAACTCACCCGAAACAATTTCTTTAGTCTTCAGATGACTCGTACTCCATAAATTTACATGTAAACACATCTATGCCACTATAAATCCATGCATTAATTGTTCAGTACTAATAAAGTATACTGTGTTAGGACGAGCACAGGTCTGTTTGTATTGCAACTTATAGCACACCTCTTAAGGGACAGAACTAAAACGTGAGTCAAAGGACTACATTGAACATTTTTCACAGTTCTGAAATAAGATGCATTTCTTGCAAAGTCCCGTAGCAAACTGAACACGGCAGGCACACATCTAGATGACAGTTATTACACTGGTTCTGATCTATAGTTATCATGTGCATCTCATTGTTCAACTTCAAGTAAACAAAATGAATAATCATTTCTGCAGGATTTATTATTTAAAGTGTTGTTAACTGGATCGCAGCGGCACCGTCTATTCCGAGTCTGTGTCAGAGTCAATGTCATTGACATCAGGTTCGTCCAACTTGTCAGTCGCAGCTGTGGACACTGCAAGGTTTCTGTAAAATGGATGATGTTCCTCTGGGATTACCCCAGATGAGCAAAGAGACAACAGATCGATCTTTTTAGCCTGAGATATTGGAAGCTTGTCATTGTACAGTCGATGAAGTTTCTTGGGTGGTTCTGCTGATCGACTCCTTCTGCTGCTGGACCCACTCAGGCGGAGAACTCTGAACATTTCGTCATTCAGATCACACTTGAACTGCATGGTGCCTTCATCTGCTTTGGAGAGTTTAATGCAGCGGATCTGGAGCCAGTTGACTTTCCGTCCTTCACTGTCAGTCCTTGTGTTGCGGATTGATGATCTAGCGGTCTGTTTGAAATCAAAGACCTGTCTGTGCTTCATTGGGATCACAATGTAGCGTTTACCACGTCGTGCCATGCGCAAAACAATGTCCCAACCGGACGGTGTATAGATTGGATTGTGCTTTTTTGCATATGATATGGCAGAGTGCATGGAATCGCATTCCATCTGTGTGTGTCCGGACTCCAAAAATTTCTGTATCACAGTCTGTATATTTGGAATTGTATGAACAGCGTAATGCAGGGCTGCTGTGACGAACTGATTGCGGTTCTGACCGCCGCAGCAATCGGAATATATAATGACAGTCTGAACACTGACAGGGAGAGATTTAAGATAGCATAATAGGCAGGATGCAATTTCACATGAACCTCTTTTGCCCTCAGTCTCATCCCATGTGTAGCAGGTTGCTCTTCCGTCGGATAATGAATAGACGGTAAAGTTGAAAACAGACAGTTTTCGCTTGTAATACATTTGACTGACAAGTCCACAAGGAGCTTGCAGCACAGCCTGCATATCGACTGTGATAACATGCACTGATGGATCTTTCTTTGCAAGTTCCTTGTCAGCCTCTTTTTCTTCTCTGGCAGTTTTTCGTCTTTCCAGATGTTTCTGAAATGCAGCTTCTTCAGTTTCTGTCAGAGTAGCCTGCTGTTTATTAATAGTGTGTGCAGTGCACGTTGAACACTGGTCTTTTTTAGGGACATGAAATGAAAGATTATACTCTTTATTAAAAGTTTTCCTGTACTGTCTTGAAGAGACAGGCTCAGTTTCTTCTTGTGCGCACTGCTCTTTGTAGAGTTCGTACATTCTTTTTATGTTAAGGTTGGATGCAAGGTATTTCCGCTGAGTGTCCTTACGTGTGTAATGAGACTCAACATACGGAAAAGACTATATGTGTTTCCTTACGTTCTGCATTGATGTCTCAGATGTTTTGTTGTGTGGTTTATGTCTGCCTCGGTGATCACGTCCAACGAAGGTACCGTGTTGGCTGTGTTTGAGTGCGTGGTTGAGGTAGCTTCTTCCTATTGCCAGGGTGGATAGAAAAAACGTTTTACACACTCTTACTCGCTCTCCTTCCACTGTAAAGTAGAACTCCCGGCACACCATGCGTCGCTTGTTACATGGTTCCTCTTTCTCAATGAGATGAGTCCTTGTTTTTCCCTCAAGGACACTGGAGCAGACAAAATGTTTTTGACTTTCATAAGACCTCAGTGAGTAAAATGACTGAAAAATTTCCTGTCGTTTCTCCTCAGAAATTTGGTTACAGTGGAATCTGCATTTAGAGCAATCTGTAGGCTTCATTCCTTTTGATGGTATCTGTTTTCCCGTCTGTGAGGTATATTCTTGTCCATAGAGCCGAAGAGTCTTTCTCACATTCTTCTTCCAGGTTTCAGGTCTTGCTTCTCTTTTCCGTGTAAGTTTCAGTTTGGGAGGGGTGTTGAAACTCCCTTGCTTTCTTGGTGTTTGAATTTGACCATCTGACTGTCCTGAAGGAGCTTTCGGGTGTTGAAGGTGAATGGTCAGCCACAGAGACACTGGGAGTAACAGGAGTACTGGTAGCAGATGCTGATATGTCTTGTGAAATATCTATGTCTCCAATGCTGATGCTGTTATTCGGGCTACCAGGCTGCGTAGCTGTTTGTTCTAGACCCTGGGTTGCAGGTTGTTTTGATAATGGTACTGAACAACTGTCTCTGTCCACAGGCAAACATGCATCATAGTGTGGCGAACGCAATGCCAACAATGCAACCGATATGTCTTCACTTTCTTGCAGACCATCACGACACATGGGATACGTGTCGAGAACTCCATTCAGATCACTGCAGAAGATCCTAACAATCCTCCGTGACCAGTTGGCGAGTGCCATGCGCAAAACAACATGAGTGGCAGCAAATCGGCAGCATCGTTGCTCCACCTCCCCGGTCTTCTTAACTCTGCTACGTTGTAGAAATATCGGAGATATCTTTCATTCTCATCTGTTGTCTCTGCCAGGAAGTTTATGAAATAGGTAAACTGTTCTTCCAGATAACTGCTCAGGCATTCGCGCAGGTCTATGGCACTGAGGCCTTCAAAATGCTTTGCGCAAGCTTCAAAGAAGCAGTTGCCATCAGATGCTACTTCAAGTCTTTGTAAGCCATTTGCTGCAAGGAGATTGTCAAGAGTGCTTTCATGAACTCGCTTTTCTTGAGCTAAAGATTGTATTTCAGTCAGGCTTTTAGCTTTAGCGTTTTCAACGTCTGTGTGCGCATATCGTGTTTGTTTGCGACGCTTTTTGAGAGGGCATCGAAGTCTTTTAATGGAGGCCATTGACATTAATTCATCTTCAGTGCTGTCTGTGGAAGGGCCAACAACATCTTCTGTGACATCCCTTGGAGGACGATACGACGGATCACGGTCACTGTCGTCTTTATCACTGTCTTCGTATTCACTCTGAACAGTTATGAGTCTTTTGCCGTCCATTTTGTTCGGGCAAGCTAGCGTAATAAGGGTTTCATCGCTTGATTCACCGTCACCAGGAGCAGCTGATTCAGTGACTATCTCAGTCTGGTCAGCTAGACTGGCTTCGACTTCACCCGTCAGTGATGCTGCCATGGTTAGATAAACGCTGTCCGCAAAGGAGTCAGACCAGGGATCACTTTCGGAATTCATCGTGAGCAACCTGGGCAGTTGAAATCAAAATCGTAAGAAAATGTACTCGATAGCATGATTTCTTTAGTTTAAACAGACAAAAAAAAGTACATTATTTTATTGTCCTCAAGCAAAAATGTGTTGTTTTGAAAAATAAAAATCAGTGAGCTACGAAATGAAGCATCGATAGGGCAATTCGGTGCTAACTTAAATGATCTCATATTGATAAAAAAAAAAATATATATATATAAAAACAAACGCTTTTTGGGAGAATCAGAAATGGTTGGAACGGCTACGCTTGCATACGCTGAGACAGCTCTTTTTGGGGGACAAAATTTAACAACTATAATAATAATAATAATTATAATGAAATAATAATAACAAAAATAATGATAATAATATAACATCCTTGATAATACTGTGAAATAGCATACGCAAGGTAAAAGATAATACTAAAACGTCCTACCTCTGTTGGCAGTAGCTTGACTCTGTATGATTCGTCCTGCTTCTTTAAAGTTTTCTGTGAAAGTGCCATTATCTGATACACGTACCATGAAAGTCATTTTATGTTAGTATAAAGTGGTCACAAAACAGGATGTTTCAGTCATTGCATGTTTACAAAATACGACAGTATCACCTCAGCTGTCGGCTGATGGCATGTTTATAATAGCCTGTGTGAAGACAGCCCGTCTAACATCTGACCTGCCAGTACGGTTTAACATGTTATAGAACCAGATGGCTTACCATTTCATTCGCACATCTCCAAGCAGCTGCATTGCCATATAGTGCTATCGCGTGATAGCACTTTCTGGCACGACATTGCAATACGGCCGATTGGTATTCGGTGCGGGCATAAACGTGCTATTGAAAGACAGCACTTTCTGGCACGACATTGTAACACGGCCGATTGGTATTGTGCGGGCATAAACGTGCTATTGAAAGATAGCACTTTCTGTCCCGAACTATTTGTCACCTTTTGGATAAAGTTGTTTTAGGTTCAATGCAATAACTTCATCAATTTTTACAAGAATGTCAAATTTCCACTTCAAGGGCATTGCTGACTCTCTCATGAACACACCCATGTCAAAAAGTAAAAATAGCCAAAAATCACAGATAGCATCTTCTGGCTGGAAACCCTCGATATATACAGGAAAAATATAACACGGGGGGGGGGGGGGGGGGGGGGAGAGAGAGAGGAGAGAGAGAGAGAGAGAGAGAGAGGAGAGAGAGAGAGAGAGAGAGAGAGAGAGAGAGAGAGAGAGAGAGAGAGAGAGAGAGAGAGAGACAGAGAGAGAGAGAGAGAGAGAGAGAGAGAGAGAGAGAGAGAGAGAGAGAGAGAGAGAGAGAGAGAGAGAGAGAAAGAGAGAGAGAGAAATGAAATGAAATGAAATGAAACTTTATTTTTCAAGGATAAATGATTAGGTATCTTCAATGACCTTTCTTCAATCAATAAGCTATAGCATGCACATAAACACACATACACATAATTTTATATATAAAAGTATACATAATAATAAAAAGTACAGGCAACAATAATTCCATTTCAAATAATCAATGCTCACATTACACCACCACCCCTCCCCCCCCCACACACACACAGACACACACACACATTCACACTGATATATACCAGTGCGCACACACACACACACACACACACACACACACACACACACACACACACACACACACACACACACACACACACACACACACACACTGACATCAAGCAAAACATCGAACATTAAACATAAAAAAATTATGATGTTATGCTGCAAAAGAAATGACAAAGAACACCTCAGCAAGTCTAAAGTATTATGTATGATACATGAATTTGAATAAAGAAATGTTTCTGCAGTCAATGACGGTATGTGAAAAAATAAAATTGAACAATATGTTTTCACGTGTTCTTAATAAATTTATGCAGTTGGTACTTGAACGTTCGTAAAGAAGGTGCTGCTTTAATGTCTGCAGGAACTGTGTTCCATAATTTTGCACCAGAGTAGGAGAGGGACGTCTTGTAAATATCTAAGCGGGCATTGGTACTACCAGACTGTTCCCTGATGTTCGACTAGCTCTGTGGGCAAGCGCGAACAAATTAGAGAGATAGGCTGGTGAGTCTGAGAGGGTGATTTTGCGCATAAGTACCAACTTATTATAAATGAACTGCTTGTCAAGTGGTAGGATATCCAGCATCTTGAACTTGTAATCCGTACTAAGGACTTGCATGGGTCTGTCAACGATTAATTTGATTGCCCGCCTGTGAAGCGAATTCATCCTTTTGAGGTTAGCATCACTGCTCCCATCCCAAACTGAGGAGGCATAATCCAAATGTGGCTGAATATGGGCACAGTAAAAAAGTTTCCTTGTTGGTTCGTTAGTAAAAAATCTTAATTTTGACAGTAAGAATAAGTTTTTTGATATTGTTTTACACACTTTGGTAATATGGCTTTGCCAACACAGTTTGTCATCAATGATGATTCCAAGCACACGCTGTTCCTTGACTTGCTCAACAGACTGACCATTCAAATAGAGTTGTAGGGGAGGCGGATTCAGCTGATGCTTTTGTCTAGTAGTAATTAACATACATTTGGTCTTAGTAGGATTCGGAATCATATAATTGTTTTGACACCATGTGGAAACATCATTCAAGCCGCTTTGTAGGGACTGGGTTATACACGATGCATCCGACGATGGACACGTCAAGAGTCAAGACACGTCAAGAGAGAGAGAGAGAGAGAGAGAGAGAGAGAGAGAGAGAGAGAGAGAGAGAGAGAGAGAGAGAGAGAGAGAGAGAGAGAGAGAGGAGAGAGAGAGAGAGGAGAGAGAGAGAGAGTGTGTGTGTGTGTGTGTGTGTGAGAGAGAGAGAGAGAGAGAGAGAGAGAGAGAGGAGTGAGAGAGAGAGAGAGAGAGAGAGAGAGAGAGAGAGAGAGAGAGAGAGATGGTTGGTTGGTTGTACATCAGTTGCTTAACGTCCCGATAGCAACAAGACTTTCTCAGGACGTGCCTGCACTGCTTGTGAATAAAACCTGAACAGAATATTGAAAATAATTATGTCTCCAGTCGGTCTAATACACTAAATAAACCTAAGCCGACCATTTAGCAACACACATCCAATATTAAGAGCTACTGGCAGCGCCGAGAGAGAGAGAGAGAGAGGAGAGAGAGAGAGAGAGAGAGAGAGAGAGAGAGAGAGAGAGCAAAGGTAGGTCAGAGATTTGAGGGTGGAGGTGTGGAAATCGACACCAAGTGACCATTAAGAATTTCAATACGATTCAGTTTGACTTTCGACTCGAGGATTTCCCCGTTCCATACCCGACTATCAATAATTATCAGACTGGCAATCCCATCCACACATCAACCCGACCTAATCGCCCGACCACCCGTGCTGGCAAGCGTCGGCAAAGAAATAGGGGCACTTCAAAGTCGTAAGACAATTACTCCGATGTTCCAGCAAAGACACGCACGCTACACTGGGCACAGTCATAGTCCTGAAGCCAACTCCCAGGTCTGCAAGAGGCATAGATCCTCATGAGCCAGTGCAGAATGCAGGGCCCTGAGGATCTATGACTCGCTGGATAGACATTATCTCCAATTGTGTTTATTGAATAGGGCTAGAAGAGGGTTTGAATTGGTTGCATACTAACGTACTGAAATATTAATTTTCTGTTCTCTCCGAAAGAGGCGTAGATCATCATGAGCGCCTGCATTCTGCCGGGGCTCATGATGACGTATGCCGCTTGCTAAGGTAAAGTTTAGCCTTTTTTACGTCTGTGTTTCTGACACAGGGGATACAGCAGACTTGTGCTTGTTAGCACTGTAATGGGAACAAGGAGTGGTTGGGTCAACACTGCCATGCCGCACGTGTCGAATGGTCATTGAACGTCCGAAATTCAGTATAATTAGATTTGTTCGCGCATGATCAGTCCTGCATCCGGGGCGATTTCCGCTTGAAACTGTATACCACCTTCCACACTGACAACTCTGACACCATACGCATGCACAGGCAGACAAGAATGCGGGCTGACAAACACTGAAACACGCTCGTGAGCACGGCGTCAGTATGCATGAAGGCCTCAGTACTACATTCTGCTACAATCATGGATCGATACACGTGCGCATGGGCGAGCACACAGACACGCACGCGAGGTCACGCACGCACATACGCGCGAGCACGCACGCACGCAAGCACACACACACACAGACACACACACACACACACTGACACACACACGCACGCACGCACGCAAACACCGACACACACACACTGACACACACACACACACACACACACACACACACACTGACACACACACACAGACTGACGCGCGCGCACTCACACACACACACACACACGCACGCGCGCACACACACACATGCGCACACACACATGCACACACAGTGATAGACTGACAGCTTAAGGTGCTATTGATACATAGATACGTGTTCGCGCACGCAAACACACCAAAAGAGAAAGTATCGGCGCCAAGCTAATCTGACACTACCCTTGAATTATCATGGTCGACCCATCTCCTACAACTGGTGCATAGTCGTTAGATGACGCCCCCAAAATTTGGGAAATACGTGCGCCGGGCTGAATGAGTTAATAATACTGTAGACATTCCTTTCTTTCGTTGTTGATAAACACAGATCTCTTTTTCTGTCGGATTGTAGTCGGTTTTATCAGATCTTATTTCTTTGGCCGTCGGTAACGCTTTTCGTTGAGGTGATTCCTGCAAGAATCACCTCAACAAAAAGCGCTACCGACAGCCATAGGGTTACAGTTCTGACGACAGAGATATCTGGTGGAAGCTCAAACACTGACGTCATTTCCGTCCGCACAAAAATTCCGACTTTATTTATTTTTGCAAGTTTTGGATCCAGTATATGGCTCCCATCAAACAGTCAGCCCTGGAAGAGGCTGCCTGCATTTCGGATGAGTGATGTGAAACATCAAATACGTCACTGTGTCCACAGAGTCGTGAGACTAGCGATGCCATGACGTCAAGCTTGTAGTGACATCATTTTGTTGCTCGTGCTATTATTCTTCAGAATCCCTGTCGCTACACGAACCCACAGAGCGTACTAATGGCGGGAAGCACGACCGTGTGTCCGTCTTTATTTGTGTGCGCCGGCACGTGTGTTGATCAGAGATTGGCTTAGAAATGAGTGAAATGGATCAGAGGGATAAGCTCAAAAATATGATCAACTCTGACTGTTCCTAAAAGAAAAACGCATGTGAGTTTTAAACAATACGGTAGACTTTGGGATGAAATCGTCATCTTGTTGTTATTTTCGCGTCATTATTATCACTTTGCCTTTGGCTGTCGATACATCTAGCGACAACCAAACTGCAGCAATTCTGACAAATATCTGACAAATTTGCAATTATTTTCCGTCGTCAGTGACGCGCTAAAATTCCTCGCTGTCCTACACCTGATTGTATTCCGTCAAAGTTTAAGAAGGCAATAAATTTCTCAGGCCTAAAATCTCATGAGTCTCTGCAGCCGCAGGGGCGTATAACAATCAGTGCCTCTTGTTAGCATACGTCGTCCCATTTATATCATGTCCTTATACAGCTCAAATTCAAATTTCAAATACAAGCGATCAAAAATCTCTGTAACTTCAGTACCTGAACTGGCCCTTCGTCTGTCTTGTACTGTGTTTGTCTTAAATGGCGTAAATCCGTGTCTATTACGTGAGTGTGCGTGTTGGGTTTCAGTTCGCGGCGCTTTGAGTCGATTTGCCCAAAAATTGAGAAAAAGCGCCTATATAATAACGGTATTATTAGTATTATTATTAGCTGAATACGACATTTCGTTTTGAATCTGCAACTCAGATAGTGCGATCCGTTGCGTAGTAAGAAATCAAGATACATGAAGAGTGTACCAGCAGACGACATTAATAGCCTGATGAACGGTGGCGGTCCGTAGCGCTGCAGTAAAGCTTCTGCCACCTATGTTAAAGGTGCGAGGTTGAATACCCGGGGACAGTTGTATGAGTAAGCTTAGACCTGCGTTAGCCGCTAAGCAAGGTGCTCCGCGATAGCGGAGCACCTTGCTTAGTGGTTGGCGCAGGACTAAGCTCAGTTATGCAACTGAACCCAGGTATCGGCGCCAGACCCAAGACAACGTTTCTCCTCCCGTTAGTTTGGGCGGACCATCCAGGGTTCTTTCTCCGGGTACTCCGGCTCTCCCTCCCGTTCCACTCTGGTACCGCTTTCAGACCGCTTTAAACATTGACGAGTCCTAAACCAGTTTGCATCTTACAACTTAGTGTGTTAATCCATAAAGCCCTAACACGCTGCAACAGGATGTGGATCGACCATGATAGTTCAAGGGTGGTCTCGGAATAGCTTGGCGCCTAAAGGCGCCAAGCTATTCTGACACCACCCTTGAACTATCATGGGCAATCTTCTCCACAACTGTGATGTAGAACTCAAAGGATAAATTATACAAGTGAAAAAAGTGTACAATTTCGTTCTCAAGATGTAATGAGCTAACATGGGCCCAAGAACACGAAGAACTGCATTATATTCCCATGCGTAGGACCAGAGGGAAATCGAGCAAAGCAAATGCTGTGCACGACATATACAACAGGCCAGTGTCTGTGTTTATGAAGTTGCAGTCAAGGGTATTTGTCAAAGGTATTTGATTATTCATTAATTACTGGCGTGAAAAAAGGATAAAAAATGGACAGAAGCCCAGACAGACAGATGCATGAATACAAACACGCTAAAGATGATGAACACTGTCAACCCAGACAAGTATTCAGTTCTGCATATGTCATGATAATGAATAGATCGTGTCAACTCAACCCAAGACTTTTAACAATTACATGATTCAAAAGTCAGCAATAGCTAGATATTTATCTTTGAACAGTCAGACCAGATCTGAAATCAGAGATAATAAATTGTATTTCAGCTAGCCATTGCATGAAAAAGAACATTTCACCTATTGGTTTAAATAGTTTATTGCATTGCCAGAATATTACAGAATGGAGAAGTTTCTCCAGGGCAAAACAAGCCAGAGGCTTATGAGATGAACTTGACATTAAATTAAATTGAATACATATGATTGGCTGTGGATAACAAATCTAAAATGCAAATACATAAAGCGATATCTTCAATGCATACAATTTGAAATCAATATATACATTAAAAAATTAAATATTGAACAATTGTCTTTTAGAATTTATTATGCCAAAAGAACCGAAATGTACAAAACGAACCTAGGAGTCGATTTTAGAACGTCGTTAGGTCAAGTGATTTAATGTCAGTCGCATAGTTCATAGTTCAGAAACGTAGCCTTAACTTTACAAGAAAAAGAACGTTTCACTCCATGGCATGGTTGCTTTCCCCCTCTAGATGGTATCACAATGATGTATGCGAGGCGAGAAAGCCCATAATGATCCTTTCCACCCTGCTGCCCGCAAGGCGCCCGTTGAAGGCTTTGTCAAAGTCAAAGTTTGTCTGACTGATGATGGCCCTGTCTTGTTTTCAAAGAGCACTGTCCGCAGATTGTCTTTTCATCTGCAAGGGCGTGGATCCTCGTGAGCCCCTACACCCTGCAGGGGCTCATAAGGATCCCTGCCTCTTGCAGACAAGGATCGGCCGCATTTACATATGTGTTCCCAAGAATTTTAGGTCAGTGTAATATAACCCTGGTTCGGGCACCTTTGTCTGCGCGTGTTTTCAAAAGCAAGGTGAATGTCCGTAATCCACCAGCAAATTTGGTCATCTGAAAGACGCATTGATCCTCATGAGCCCTCGCAGATGCGGGGGCTCATGAGGATCTATTCCTCTTGCAAACTTTACTTTTTATCTGTTTTCTTTTTTTTTAAAAAACTTTTTTTTTACCGTCGCACTATAGTGGTTTTCGTTGATGTCCCTCGTATAACCCACCAGCGAATTTCGTCATCTGCAAGAGGCATAGATCCTCATAAACCTCGCAGATGCGCGGACTCATGAAGGTCTATGTCTCTTGCAGACTTCACTTTTCGTCCGTTTTCTTTTAAACCAGGTAGTTGTTTTTTTCCAACGGTGTGGCCGAGGTGTTAGTCCTAAGTCTTGTTGTGATCACGTTTCCTAATTTTAAGACAGTTCCTAAGCCTGCTGTCACATTCCGCTTCTAATTTCCAGACAACCTTAAGGATCGCGTCTGCGCTAATCTCTTGACGCGGACCTGTCTCGCCCCTTGTAATACCTGTATATGAGACACGCTACAGTATCTATTCATGCATTAACTCCTTCCCTGCCACTATACATACACTGTGCGTACATTTTTGTTTCTGAAATCTTGGTTCATTCAACGACCGAAAGCCAACACCGTCCAAGAAACATGGATACAAATTGGTCTCAGCAAGAGGCATAGATCCCATGAGCCCCCGCAGTCGCGGGGGCTCATGAGGATCTATGTCTCTTGAAGTTGGGACATGTTCACTTTTTTCCTCGTCGGGGAAGGGTTTAACCACCTTGTTAACGCGACAGTACCAGTGCCCGCGTGGAGAAAGGGGTTAAACAAGGAACATCCACTGAGAAACACTACACTCATTCAAGTGGCGCATCAATAGCTGCCGGTGAAAAAGCTATACGACACTTCTGCAGCTGTTGATGCGCCACTAAAATGCGTTAAGGTCCATTCCTTAACATGTTCAGGGTCACAGACCATCTGAAACGTTTGCCAGAAGTGCATCCAGTTGAAACCTGTGTGTTAACTCACTGTGCCCGAGGTACGAAATACCCACATTTTGGAGTTATTCTCTGACGACTGCATTACAATTCAGGAGATAGATCGACCATAATAGTTCAAGGGTAGTGGCAGAATAGCTTGGGGCCTATAGGCGCCAAGCTTTTCTGCCACTACCCTTGAACTATCATGGTCGGGCCATATCTTGCTGGGGTGTATCGCGGGCAGAAGGAGTTGAGTGTCCGGCCAGCAATCGTAGTATTCAGTTGTGCGTTGAAAAAAAAGTCTGAGAGGGCCACAAAGCGGTACAAATATGTATCCTCTTGCGAGCAAATGCCAACATTGTCAGTTAGTTAGTTAGTATTTTTTTTTTTTTTTTTTTTTTTTTATAAAAACTATAATTATGGCATCTTCAACCAACTGGTGCAAAATTTTAACAGGCCCAAGGACCAACCATCTGAACAGTTTAACTAAAGAAATTCCCAACAAGGAAGGAAACATGCTTAGAAAGCACAAGCACAACACAACTTATTACATTTTCGAGTTTAACACATTATACCCCATCACAAAAAAATCAAGTTTTTGTTGTGAAGTTTCCATCTGAAGGACTGCATTACCGTGGCAATGATTCTGGAGACAGATCGAGCATGGTAGTTCAAGGGTGGTGGCAGAATTGCTTGGCGCCTATGGGCGCCAAGCCATTCTGGCACCAGCCTTGAACTACCATTCTCGATCCAAGTCTTGCTGTCGGGGCTGACTGAGATAAGCCGTTTTCAAAATAAGAAAGATACAGACACAGACATAACCAGACTAAAGATACAGACACAGACATAATCAGACTAAAGATACAGACACAGACATAACCAGACTAAAGATACAGACACAGACATAACCAGACTAAAGATACAGACACAGACATAACTAGACTACATCTACTTATCCCTTTTACTGAGGCAAGAAGAAACTTTTTGCCTGAATGAAAGATGAAAAGTACATAGTGAAGCCGGTCATCTTTTTGGTTTGGATTCAGTGTAGTATGATAGTCAGGAAAAGCCAACTCTCGGACCTACATTCTTACTGCGTTTCACCGCGGCGGCCGTGTTTATGTTGCACGGAACTGTCTGGCCGGCCGACCTTAGCTGCTGACAGATGTTTCCCAACAAGCGGGGTGCCAGTGAATACGACTGTGTGTGTGTGTGTATGTGTGTGATGGTGTGTGTGTGTGTGTGTGTGTGTGTGTGTGTGTGTGTGTGTGTGTGTGTGTGTGTGTGTGTGTGTGTGTGTGTGTGAGGGGGAGGGGGGTGTGTGCTGGTTTTATTTCATCATAATGACTCATGGCTGTGCCATAATGACATTTATCTGTTATAATAGTGTTGACGGACTTTGTCGGAGCGGTGCCCTCTAAACACCGGCGCTGTACTATGGCGACGGGCGCAGTTTTGGCCGTTGTTTTTATTTTTATTTTTTTAAATTTATTTTTGAACATTTTTCAAGATTAGTGACATGAACACATATGGACCGCACACAAGTACAACACACACACACAAAAAAAAAAAAAAAAAAAAAAAAAAAAAGGAATAAAAATCATACGTACACAAACTGATAATAAATTATTTAAAAAAAAAAATTAATGCGTGTTTGTGGAGAGAGAGAGAGAGAGAGAGAGAGAGAGAGAGAGAGAGAGAGAGAGAGAGAGAGAGAGAGACTGTTCCTGGAATTTGTTTTGTGAGAATGTGCATGCATGTATTGGTAAACGGATAATTGTCAAAAATCAGCAGGAAGTAACTGTGAATCATAGCAGGCCAAAACGAACCCATCTGCAGTCTACACAGATTAACAAAATAGGTAACAGAAATTAATTATTTACACAAAGTCCAAATAAGGCAGCCACAGACGTGTAAAAAGGCTAAGTTTGTTCAGTGCTGACAGTAAATACATATTTCTCTGCACAGTATCTGTTTTTGAACTCTGCCCAAAAAAAAAAAACCCAGAAAGATTTAGCTGCTTATTCAAACAACGGCTAGTTAGTAGTTTAGTTAGTTAGTTAGTTAGTTAGTTAGATGGATGGATGGATGGATGGATGGATGGATGGAGGTCGGTGGGTGGTTGGTTGGGTTGGGTTGGGATGGGTTTGGTTTGGTTTGGGGTGGGTTGGTTGGTTGGTTTCGTTTGTTTGTTTGTTCGATCGTTTGTTTGTGAGGCTAACACAGTCATGTCATATCACATGTAGCCGAAGACCGCTTTGGGACAGTACTGGGATTAACTCACTCGAGACGTGCCCCACCCGGATACGCGGCTTGAAGCCGCGTATCCGGATGCGGCTCGTCCCGAATGAGTTAAGGGAATAGTCGGCCGCTTTACGTGAAACTATACGGGTCAATATAAAGGGCTCGTACTAAAGAGTGTTTGGTTTGAGGCATTGTGTATGCAATACCTTCCAGCTATAACCGACTGACACTGACGAGAAACAAAACACTTTTCGCATTCATTTGACATTTATTCTAACCAGTTTGGAATAGACTGAAAATGGGGCGGACAAGCTTATGACGTAACATCATCTGGCTACATACTGAACGCACGAGTAATAATCATACGGACAAGCAAAAAAAATTCGACATGTTTGGAACATGGAGCAGTTTTTTTGCTCGTCAGTATACTTTATTCCCCACGATTTTGTAACTAACTTGCTTGCAATCCAGACCAAAAAGGTGACTGCCAAGCGTGTAAAATGCAAAGAAGTACTCAACGGAGAAAGAAACACCCTTAGAAAAGACGGGTACAACACAATTTATTAATATTTCGGGTAAATACCCTTAGCGTTTCTTTCTCCGTTGGGTACTTCTAACTTGCTTGCAGACTTGTCTGTTGTGTTCAGTTGTTACAAATTCGGCATTAATGTCTAAAAAACTAGACCGAAAGGGTTGACTGCCAGTGCTTGTAATTTAGAAAAAACTACCAAGTGAGTAGGAAAAGCACTGTCAAGGGAGAGAAGTGTGCATGATAGACCAATGTCTGCATAATTATCTGTTTGTTGTGATAGGCACGCGGTTGCCTCCATCAAAGGCCGCCGTCATCAGCTTAACCCATTACATCCTGAGGCTGATTTTTTTTTTTAAATTTTCAAATTTGTGTATTGTCCTATGAAGGCCACATTACAGATTAGGAGACAGATCAACCATTTTAAATCAAAGGTGGTGCCAAAATAGCTTGGTGCCTTTAGGCGCCAAGCTATTCTGGCACTACCCTTGAATTATCATAGTCAAATTCATTTCATAAAAAGATGTATTAGGATGGAAAGGGTTAATTTAGCCAAAACCACTGAGCCTACAGCAAATGTTGATAATATAGAAAAGGTATGTGGGGATTGTCTGCATCCATAACAAGCCATCAGTTCTCACGATAACAACTTTCATTTTCTGAACTCAGAGATTTAGAACAACTCCTCTGAAGCCAAAGCGGTGGCCACCTACATAGTGGGGTAATAATAAGCAGCCCTACACACAGTCCACTATACCTGTTGGGTGACCCTCGGAGCATTAAAGTTTTAGGTATGCAACACCAACAACAACTTCAGCAGTAGACATGCAGCCTATTAATAGTCTCGCCGACGTTTAATTAGCACTCCCACCTGAACAAGACAAACATTGTACGCTTCACTAACAAGATGGGATGAACCATAACCCACAAAAGTCCCTTCTATATGAGAGTTGTCCTCGCTGTCAATGGTCTCTACCTTTTGTCTTTAACCTGATTCTGGTCGACCTTATCGCTGCGGCAGCCGCCGTGAGGAGACTGCCCTTGCTCGGCTCCAAACCAGGCACGCGTATGTTACGCACTCTACTGATTTATTAAAACAGGGATGAGCGTCCATGGTGTTATGCCTGTGACGAGCAGTTTTCCGTTCGACACTTTTTGCTATCTTGTGCCGATCTAATTGACACAAGATTTAAACACTTCACAACAGACTCCTTGAAGGTTCTGTTCCGGGATGTTCTCCCGGACAAGATCTTCAGTTTCTTGAGAAAATGCAATATTTTAACAACATCTGAGCATTCATAGACCATGTGAATTTCATTGCTTTGACCTTTTTGAGAGTCTGTTAACGTTTCCTTTAAAGACTCGTGCGACATTTTAGCATGACGTATTTTTAAGGTATATTTACATCTTGTCTCAAGACCGTTCTTTTAGTCTGGCTAACCAGATTTTTACCCATCCCACCGTGAGATGGCCTTAGTCGCCTGCTCGGCGTTAAACCCCAATAACTAACTAACTGATCCTGGTGATGAAATATCTCCTATTGAAAAAGTCTCGCAGATGGGCCAATGCGTCAATGAGTTCTTTAAAGGACGCAGGACATACGCGTCAATGATTTGTCAAACGTCATTTGTCATGACGTAAAATTTGGTTTGTACGTAATTTTATATTTTACGTGATATGAGTTTCACTTTCGCTTCATACGCTTGAGAAAATGGTGACAAAACTAGAACTTCCGGTACAATTTCAGTCTTGTTATAATGTGTTTGAAAGCAGGTTGACTTTACCTAGTTACATGATATACTAAGTACACGGCTCACCTGCATGCTCTTCTGAAAGCGCATCGATGTGTGTGTGTGCGTGTTAGTGCGTGCGTGCACGCGCGCTCCAAACATCTCCAAGAGGCATAGATCCTCATGCGCCTGGAGGCGCATGAGGATCTATTCCTCCTGGAGATGCGCGCATGGTTGTGTGTGTGTGTGTGTGTGTGTGTGTGTGTGTGAGAGAGAGAGAGAGAGAGAGAGAGAGAGAGAGAGAGAGAGAGAGAGAGAGAGAGAGAGAGAGAGAGAGAGAGAGAGAGAATGACGTCATATTTAGAGTATTATGACAGTGTCTGCGTGGTGACGGAATTGCCTCTTTTACGTCACCGCCACTGTCTGACTTTCTCTAGAAGTAAAAGTTCTTTAGTGTTTTAATTCTTTTCTGAAAAGAATTATTTTTTTCTAAAAAGTTGAAAGGATACAAAGCTGGCTAACAAACACATTCAATGTCTTTCTCCAAACTAGCTGTATGCAAATGTTCAAGTAAATATGACAAAAATTACGGACTCTAATCTGGGTCAACTGACTTCCTATAAACGATTGTATATGTCTTCAACAAGGCATTCAATTACAATATGCTCGGAGGGTCTCTTAGCCACCCACTTAAGAAAGTGTTTCGCCAAGTTTCAAGCTTGTGTGTGCAGACATGTCCGTTGAAAGGTCCTGGTAAATCAAAGTGGCACAGTTGGAGTGCGCCTGAGTTGATCAGTGTTCAGGTCGTACTCCATAGGCAATAGATTTCCCTGTCCCCCATAACCCGCCCGTCAGGGCCGTCCATGATCACCTCGGTGCTGTGGACGTTAAACCCGAACTAACCAACCAACCAACCAATATCGGAGATTCTCTTGTTTACATACATACGCACACACATAAGCACATACATACGCATATACGGCGCTTCGCGCCAAACGTACGTTTTATAAATAGAAGGGACTTAAAAATTGAATAACAGGAAGAAAGACAACCATCCCAGTGCGCAAAGGCCATCGGCCCGAAGTCGGCCGCAGTGGCCCCGCGAACGACAGTGCACGGGGCCACTGCGGTCGACTTCGGCCCGAAAGCCTTTTGCGTTTGTGGGATTCGCCTATCTAAATGGCAGTCTTTGTGGGGAAAATAACTGCCTGGTTGCATCAGTCTGTATTTCTCAGCAATTAACTCTTTCTACCCCAACACCGAAATCCTTAAATTTTGCCCTTGTCCTCTGAAGACTGCCTTGCAATGCAGGACACAGTTCGACCATGATAGTTCAAGGGTGATGCCAGAATAGCTTGGCGCCCATAGGCGCCAAGCTATTCTGGCATCACCCTTGAACTATCATGGTCGATCCTTATCTTCCTGTGGTGTGTCTGGGGTAGAATGAGTTAAGCAAAAAGCCCTCGGGCCGACGTCGGTCGCAGTTGTCCCGCGCACGTGCGCTGAACACTGACTGTGGTCGACATCAGCCCCAATGTCTTTAACTTCCTGGGAGGTGGCGTTGCTTTGTTCTTTTTGCGTTAGCGAACACATTTTTTTTTTTTGACGGCGAAACATTACATAGACATATCAAGAAACAATAATCTTACAATGGACATAATGTAGTCAGTCGAGGTAGATGAAATTAAGAAACAGAGGACTGAATGCAGACTATGACTTTACCAAACAGTTTCTAATCCTAGAATATTACTACATTGTTTTCAACAGACAGATAATGTTTGTTTTTTCAGGTTGTGGTGGGCGCCAGAAAAAAAAGAAGATACAAAATGTACAAAAGTAGCTCTAAACAAATGCAATGATCGTCAGCAAAAGCTTTCTCACTGATCGGCTTGGCCATGTTTACAAAGTTGTTACTGCTATGCATGCCTATGTTATTGGTATATCTACGTTCATTAAAGTTGTTATTAATATGTCCATGCTTACACACTTGTTATTGATATGCCCATGTTTAGAAAGTTGCTATTGATATGTCTGTGTTTAGAGAGCTGTTATTGAACGCGTAGGCTGTAGATGTAGATGTACATTTATTGTCGTGATGCCGTGGGTGGTCAGGTGGGTAGACCAAAGGGCATGTTAACAAAGCCACCGACCATCAAAAGCATGCGTGCACGCGCGCGTGAACACACACACACACACACACACACACACACACACACACACACACACACACACACACACACACACACACACACACACACACACGTTCTCTCTGTCTCTCTCTTTCTCCGAGTCTCGGAGAGCCTGGCGTGGGACAGGCGATGATCGTTCATGGGGAAAATGAAGGTTTCAAGGTATGTTTCACTTTCAAAGTCTCTCTCTCTCTCTCTCTCTCTCTCTCTCTCTCTCTCTCTCTCTCTCTCTCTCTCTCTCTCTCTGTGTGTGTTTACAAGTGTAATGTATCTTTGCTTGTTATTGAATGTCAGTAGATGTAGCCAGGACAGATTGAAATATTGCAGTCCTTGATAATAAACAGTCAGTCAGTCAGTCTCTCTCTCTCTCTCTCTCTCTCTCTCTTCTCTCTCTCTCTCGTCCAATGCATGTATATACGTGTGTTATTTCACGACCCTCCTGCCTGGCCAATCCTCCGCTCACCAACACCGTACATTTCTCGACAAAAAAAAAAAAAAAAAAAAAAAAAAAAAAAACCCTTACAGTTACAGCTTCATCCCGCACCTTCGTTACCGGATATATATTATGTCGCCGATGTGTAGCAGCAAGAAGCATAGATTCTCATGAGCCCCTGAGACAGCAGGGGCTTATGCGAATCTTTGTCTCTTGCACATGTGAAAAATCTCGCTTACGGGACCAGGTACCGTACGTGTGTCGTTGCGGGTGGCTTAATAAGGGTTCCTCTACCCAGCTGCTGTCACCCGTGTGAGGTCTCTAATTGTCTCCTGCTTTGATGTTCGTGTGGGGGTGCCGGGGTGCAGAGGCGGAAGGGGGGGGGGAGGGGGAGGGAGGTGGGGAGGTGTGGGTGTAGGGGAGCGTTGGGGTTGTTTGGAACCGGAAAGATTTTGCAATTTTGACGAAGTTACAAAAAAAATAAAATAAGAAAAAAAGAAAACAAAAAACAGACATGAAATGGTACTACTACTACTACTACTACTACTACTACTACTACTAATATAACATAATAGCATTTATGTAGCGCTATAAACCAGCATTAGTCGCGTTGGTTCTAAGCGCTTACAAACATAGAGACACAACAACGTGACGCCAAAACACAACTGAAAGGGCTAAGGTGAAGCATAATACATACCCAATGTGCAAAAGGCCATTTGGCCGACTATAGCCGCCGTTGGCCCGCGCACGGCCGTGCGTGGGCCAACGGCGGCCGACGCCGGCCCGATGGCCTTTCGCGCATTGGGTACAGTGATAACGAAGAACGAAAAACAATATTGCCAGCGAATGTAGAAGAAGAATAAAACTTTGAACATATAAAGACAAACACGGGAAACCGGAAACACGGACTTGGATGACTGACTGACTGACTGAATGAATGAATGAATGACAGTAAGGTGCACCGTGAATGAATCAACGAAAAAAAAACAGGTATCTGAAACGGTATTATATAGATGCTTATACAGGTGCATGGATGAACGGGTAGACACACATCTCCGAAAGAAAGCCAGCTTAGCGGGTGGCAATGAAGACTTAGCTAAACTGACAGACTGATAAAAAAAACTGCACTATTTACGTCAGGAAGTTACAAAATGCTATGACTCACGCCAGCTGGCCAAAGCTGTTAGAACACTGAGCCCTTTCAAAACTGAGGGGTAGTTGACAATAAATCACTTTGCTACAATACAGTGCATGGCGGAAGAGAAATCCGGCCAGGCTTCCTTCTGCAAGATAAATAGCGGGGGCCCATGAGGATCTATGTATCTTGCTAGACCAATTTACAACAGTATTGATCCTCAATAGGGAGCCAGCCGTTCTGCAGGACTCCATAATAGGGGAGATTTGTCTTGATTAGGTCATACCCGCGGTTCGTTTCCGGCCGCTGTCAAATGTTAGCCGGGCCACTCTGGCTGTAGGTAAGTATTTCCGCTGATCTCATCACTTCCTTTGTGTAGCCGAACTTTTCACTTTTATGACCTATGCGTTTGAAATTGTTCATTATTCGAAGGCAATACTATGTCTAAAAAGCTTTATACACGTGGGGATTTTTATGATATTGCAGACAGTTGCACAGCTAATTTAACACTGAAGTCATTCGCCCAACCTCAGGGCTTTATGCACGTAAGTCCGGCAGTGGACCCTGACGGGATTCCGCCGTTCGGCATGCCGCATATCACCGGCCTTTGCAACATAATTATTATCTTTCTTGCAATATGCTGCGTCAAAATGAGACAACATCTTGACATGTTTTAGTTACTCGATCTTATTAGAAACATACGACAAGTTCAGTGGTTTGCCTGCTAGGCTTGACAGTCTTTTTCACTGCTGGGAATGCCAAGAACGGCCATCGTGACAGTGATACAGTAACTATTAAAAATATAAGCGGCCCTTATACAAGTTTCAATTTCTAATTACACAGCAGCACTGAAAGACCATCAACATACAACGTGCCGCAACAAAATAAATATATTGTGAATATCTTTTACGTGCTTTACAGTTCAGTGAATCAAACAATCATTATTACCGGACAAAACATCCATGGAAAAAACTACCAAATGTAATCATTGATGCATTTGTGCTGGTCTGGGATTTGGGACCTTATGGCCTATGGCCATAAGGTCCAGAATCACAGACCAGCACACAAATAATTGTCGTTTCTAACACCCATAACCTTTAATGCAGAAGAGACAAACAAAATAGTGTTTGACACAGCTTCATTCCAACCGAAGAAGGACAACTTAAAGTACCATTACGCGGAAATTTGAAGACACATTTCAGCGCCATTTGCTTTTGCTATGCCTTGTCGACATACTTAATAAACGTTAACAGCAGTTGGGACACGCAACAAAAGCACACGCGTAATCGCACTTATTTATTCTACCCATGTACATTTATTGTTTCTTTCTTCTTTGGGGTGTTCTCTGCATTCTACACGCTTAGCAGTCACCTTGGTCTGGACAACGGGAAGGTGTCATGGCTACCACCGTATTCTATGTTTGGTACAACATAATCTTAGGAGAGATGATCACCTGTCATTGAAACCATCATTCAGGTGGCTTTAGCAACCTAAGTGATGGTCTTTAACACCTTAACTGTCGTGGCAAGGCGAACACTACTCAGCTGCAAGAGACATAAATCCTCATGAGCCCCCGCAGTCGCGGGGGCTCATGAGGATTTATGTCTCTTGTTAGAGTTGTGTTGTTTACGCCTGTATTTCGGGTCCCATTTACGTCTGTGTTTCTTCACGCGAATGCTGGTCAAAGTGCAGTCGTTTCTGCCGCGAAATTCGTGACCACTGGTAACGAATGGGTTAATGATGGCTGAAACATTTTGACCCATCAAGTGAGACCACATTTTCTTTGGAAAAAAAGGTGGATGTTCAAAACAGGATCCACTGTAGTAAATCAGATTCCCTTCACCGAGAAACACATCACGCCCTCTGTTGATGCTGAGTATCCATACCGCCTGTACTACTATACTTGTTTGATTCTTAGTGTGTCATGTCCTGTTGGAGAATTATGCATTTTCAAAGCACTCTATTTCTAAATCCAGACCGAAAAAGGTGAAAGCCAAGCGTTTAACATGCTAAGAAATTCCCGGAAAAGAAAGAAGCACGTTGTACTTGTCCTTCCTAAGCGTGTTTCTGACTTTTCTTTTCTTCAATTTTTTTTGGCACAGCCCGGCGATATAAGTAGCTGTAGCAGCCGGCTACTCCTATTGGCCAAACCTTCAGTATGATCAATCCCATTGGTCGAACCCTCGAAATACGACCACTCCCCGCATTGGTCATACCTTTAGCAAACCAATCTCATTTGTCCTAACCGGAAACGCTGTGAATTTTATCCGATTAAAACTGAACTCTAAATGAAGTCAACCCACCCTTTTATCAGGGGACAAAACTCATCATAGCTTATACATTCAAAATGATGTAGTTGCTCTTGTTTATATGCGGCGAGAAAGGGATCGAGGGTTGGGGTTAGTTGAAAGTTCAGTACCTCCCAGACAAAAGCCGCGACATACTCGGCTCGCTTTAACCCCTTCACTGATGAGAACAAAATGGACTCCACACTATACTGCAAGAGGTATATATCCTCATGAGCCCCCGCAATTGCGGGGGCTCATGAGGATCTATGCCTCTTGCTGAATTTGTATCCATTGTAGTATGGGACGGCTGGAACTCTTTCGCGTTGAATTGACAGCAGCTTTCAGACGTACGATGGACGGTCAGTGGCAATGAAGGGGTTAATTTATCGCGGTGAACGGACACAGATTTCAGACGTACAGCGTACGACCAGTGGCGGTGAATGGGTTAACCCACTTCACACTGCCACCTGACGCGGGATGTGTTTCTGCAATCTTCGCGGAAAGTTCAACTCCAAAAGAGCCCTTTGCAACCGTCAATGGGTTATGTGCTGAAAGAGTGGCGTCAGCACGAGGAGTGCACGGCAGTTAAGCCCTTCCCTGTCACTGTACGTGCATTTTTGTTTCTGAAATCATTGTTCATTCGACGACCAAAAGCCACACCCGTCCAAGAAACGTTGGTAGAAATGGTCGCGACAAGGGGCGTAGATCCTCATGAGCCCCCGCAGTCGCGGGGGCTCATGAGGATCAATGCCCCTTGCAGTTACACCATTTTCAGTCCTTCTCAACAGTGAATGGGATAAGAGCCTGGGTGTGTTTGGTCAGATTGAGATCTTCAGGGCCATCGATCTTCTGGGCGTGCAGCGTGAAAAACAGGCGGCATCCAACCATTATCGTGATGAGAAGCGTCAGGTTGACGACGCTGTCGACAGCGAAGAAGACTACGGTGATGTCGAGGGCTGTGCCAGACATACATTGTCCATGGAGTACATAACTGTCGTCTGCCACACACTGGGCCATAGCAAAACCGCTGAAGACGCAAGCCGCAGCGCAGAGAGTACAGCAGACGGAGCTTAGTGCAAAGTGTAAACTGACCACCTGAATAAAAGAGAAGACCCTTTGGGTTACATTCTACACTGGTGTTCAGGTAACTCATACTGAGACTCACACTAGAGTGGTTTTACAATCTTATCCTACGAGCGAAAGCGAGTAGGCTAAGGTTTTAAGACCACGAGAGTGAGACTCTAAGTATCACCTAAACATCGATGTAAGAATCTATTTCTTACTCACCATTTGTCTTTGCCGTAATTCGATGCGAGTTGATTTTCAGCGCACACAGCCACAACAAAGACACCATCGTGTCTTGGCAAAGATCTTGACGTCATTTACTTTCAAAATATTTTGGATGCCAGACAAATATTCCTTCGTGGTGATGTAATTGCGCAATATATGACGCCCGAGTCCCATTCGGCGTTAATGACGTCATTGCGCGTGAGCTTAAAGTAGGTCAAGTTTCAGTATCGCGTGTGCCCATACTTTTTTGTTGACCAGATTTTCTACAAGTTTGTGCGCACGAGGCCGTTCACACACCACGGCTGTATCACACACAGGTACAGCCGACGTTGTAGCACATGTGTGTGATACAGCTTTTCCGCTCAAAAGTAGCAAAGAAGGAGGTGTGTAAGAAAGCGAGAGGACCGAAGCCTATGCACACGAACACATACGACACCGAGAATACTGACTTTTTCCTCAATGTGAGCAGCGACACCGCACGGCAGCAGGAGAAGATAATTTCTGCGAAGTCGACCAATTATTCAAACATTCAAAATGCAATAAAATTACTAGCACAAATAAACAAACACGCTTGAGATTAACCCAGTCACTGTCTTGGGGAAAAAAAATAGAACACGACCCGACTACAAGAAGTATAGGTCCTCACAAGCCCCCGCAGTTGCCTGAATCTAAAAAGACTTCTTGAATAAAATTCCGATGCGCAAAAGGCCATCGGGCCGATGTCGGCCGCCGTTGGCCCGCGCACTTCTGTGCGCGGGCCAACGGCGGCCGACACTGATGGGCCCCTTTCGCACTGAAATACTAACCTTTCGCTTGATATAGTGGGGAGCGTAAGCGTCGTTAACGCTAGCTTGGGAGATGCTCGGTGCCAAGTAAGACGTAATGAGACACTGAAACAGACAGTTTGAAACATTGAAACAGACAGTTTGAAACATTGAAGCAGACAGTTTGAAACACTGAAACAGACAGTTTGAAACATTGAAACAGACAGTTTGAAACACTGAAACAGACAGTTAGAAACATTGAAACAGACAGTTTGAAACATTGAAGCAGACAGTTTGAAACACTGAAACAGACAGTTTGAAACATTGAAACAGACAGTTTGAAACATTGAAGCAGACAGTTTGAAACACTGAAACAGACAGTTTGAAACACTGAAACAGACAGTTTGAAACACTGAAACACACAGTTTGAAACACTGAAACAGACAGTTTGAAACATTGAAACAGACAGTTTGAAACATTGAAACAGACAGTTTGAAACATTGAAACAGACAGTTTGAAACACTGAAACAGACAGTTTGAAACATTGAAACAGACAGTTTGAAACACTGAAACAGACAGTTTGAAACACTGAATCAGACAGTTTGAAACATTGAAACAGACAGTTTGAAACATTGAAACAGACAGTTTGAAACACTGAAACAGACAGTTTTAAACATTGAAACAGACAGTTTGAAACATTGAAACAGACAGTCTGAAACACTGAAACAGACAGTGTGAAACACTGAAACAGACAGTTTGAAACACTGAAACAGACAGTTTGAAACATTGAAACAGACAGTTTGAAACATTGAAACAGACAGTTTGAAACATTGAAACAGACAGTTTGAAACATTGAAACAGACAGTTTGAAACACTGAATCAGACAGTTTGAAACACTGAAACAGACAGTTTGAAACACTGAAACACACAGTTTGAAACACTGAAACAGACAGTTTGAAACACTGAAATAGACAGTTTGAAACATTGAAACAGACATTTTGAAACACTGAAACAGACAGTTTGAAACACTGAAACAGACAGTTTGAAACACTGAAATAGACAGTTTGAAACATTGAAACAGACAGTTTGAAACACTGAAATAGACAGTTTGAAACATTGAAACAGACAGTTTGAAACATTGAAACAGACAGTTTGAAACACTGAAACAGACAGTTTGAAACACTGAAATAGACAGTTTGAAACATTGAAACAGACAGTTTGAAACACTGAAATAGACAGTTTGAAACATGTTTCAAACTGTCTGTTTCAATGTTTCAAACTGTCTGCTTCAATGTTTCAAACTGTCTGTTTCAAACAGACAGTTTGAAACACTGAAACAGACAGTTTGAAACATTGAAACAGACATTTCATTTATTTCTATAATATCGACTGCAACTCCTTCCCCCCTTTTGGTAGGTTCTCTTTTAGGGTGCATTGAAATTTAGGTCTAGGTGGTGGCATGGGATGTATGCCCCTGCAGACACCACAGTAAAATGTGGTTGTCATTGCAGGTAGGCAGAAATTCCTGCGTTCCTCCAGTATTGCCGATGGTGTGCTGAAGAGGTCGCCAAGACCGAAACAGCTGTCCACACCGGCTAAATATCTGGACCCCCCCCCCCCCCTTGGGGGACCTAGATTTAAATTTACATGCACTGAGTGGCTGGAACAGTGGGATATGTGATGCGCCCCCCTTCGGGGGGGGGGGGGGGCTTCCATATGCGCACCCCTCTCTTTCCTATATATATTTTTTTTTGTTTGTTGTGCTTTGGCCACAGTAGATCTATGATCACTGGTCGATCATGCACACTTCTCTCCCCTGACAGTGCTCTTACCTACTTTACTTTGTAACCACCATTGAAACAACAGTTTGATACACAGAAACAGTTTGAGATACTGAAACAGACAGTTTGAAACACTGAAACAGGCAGTTTGAGACATTGAAACAGACAGTTTGAAACACTGAAACAGACAGTTTGAGACACTGAAACAGTCCCAAACACTGAAACAGACAGTTTGAGACAGTGAAACAGACAGTTTGAGACACTGAAACAGACAATTCGAGACATTGAAATAGACAAAATCTAGACCAAAAAGGTGACTGCCCAGCCGGCGTGTAAAATGCAGAGAAAAACACAACGGAGAAAGAAGCACGCTTAGAAAAGAAAGATAGAACACAGTGGTCTTTTGTTTTTCATTATAGACCACCCAAAAAAACACAAGAATACACTTTACTACTTATTGTTTGTTATTAAACTTTGCTGAAACTGTCTTTTCTAAGCATGCATATTTCTTCGTTGGGTCGGGGGGGGGGGGGGGGGAGTCGGGGGAAGGCGGGTGGGGTGGGGGTGGGGGGGGGTGGGAGGGGGGAGAGAGGGGGGAGTCGGGGGCTGGGGGGGGGGGGGGGGGCTTTGTGTCACAGTAACAATTCAACCGATTCCAGTTTAAAATATCTACAAGTAGGCGACTTTCATATAGAATCCCCCCCCCCCCCCCACCCCCAAAAAAAAACAAAAAAACAAAAAAAACAAAAAAAAAAAAAAAAAAACCATAATAATAATTATATATATATATATATATATATATATATATATATATATATATATATATATATATATATATATATATATATATATATATAAAATAAATAAATAAATAAATAATAAAAATAAATGAATAAATAAATTAATTAATTAATTAATTAAAAATAAAATAAAAAAAGAATCAAGAAAGAATCAAATAAACCAAAAAAAAAATAATAATAAATAAATAATAAATAATAATAAAAATTAATAATAAAAAAGAATAAAAAAGTAATAAACAAAAAAATAATAAATACAAAATAAGAAAATAAACACAAACAAACCAAAACCAAAACAACCAACAACATGAAGAAAAACAACCAAATAATTAACAACAAACAAAACAAAAGAGGCGCGCTGGGACGGGGGAGGGGGGGGGGAGAGAATTTTATATGAAATTTGCCTTTTTTTAGGGGAGGGAGGGGGAAAGGGGCTCCGGAACCCTTGAATCCAGATCGGGGGAGGCAACTGATGTGCCTATTAATTTTCGGTGTAGATCCACTCACCATAAGTCCAGAGACTAAAGGGAGCCCAGCCGGAATGTGGAAGTTGCTGTTGAGTAGCCTTAGACCAAAAGTGATCGCCCCTGATATGACGGCCAGAAAACTGAGGTGGAACTGTACCATTACAAGAAGTCTGTATTTCGTCATCGCGCCTCGCATCCTTTCTTTCGTCTCCTTGTCCGACAATTCTGTGAGAATACAGGAGAGTTAAAGTGCAATAATTACCACCCCCTCCCCCCCCCCTCCCCCACCTTGTGCATGCAGCCAATGCATTTTGGTACGGTTTAACCGTACCGGTGGCTGTATGCACACAGTGTTAACTCATTCAGCCCCGACACACCACAGGAAGACATGGATTGAACATGATAGTTCAAGGGTGGTGCCAGAATAGCTTGGCGCCCATAGGCGCCAAGCTATTCTGGCAGCACCCTTGAACTATCATGCTCGATCTGTCTCTAGACTTGTAATACAGTCCTTCAGAGGGCAACTTCAAAATGTGGGGATTTCGGTCCTGGGGCAGAATGTGTTAACTATCGCATGTCCCAAAGTTTGGAGGTGTCACTCAACGACTGTGTTGCAGGAGTGTGTTGCAGGAGATGAACAATGAATAATGAACAATGAAGTTTTATTTTACAGCATTTGGTTACAACCAATTTTCAAAACTTGCCGTTGCTACATCTAAACTACAGACTATCCATAAACATAATAGATGGAGTCAAGGGATCCATGTTAATCCGGCACCACCCTTGAATTATCATGGCGCCAATCTAATCTGGCACTACCCTTGAATTATCATGCTCGATCCACCTGCTGCTCAGTGTAGTGCGTCGGGGCTAAATGGGTTAAGTTACACAGTTGTTGGTGAACATTGTTATTGTTGAGCAATTCACACGTTTGCAGAATGTCCACACATTTATTACAGAGCTCCCCATGCACAAATTAATTCACAAGCTAACCAGGCACTACGCTTGAATTATCATGGTCGATCCAGCTCCTGCCTGCAGGGTGTTGGGGCTAAATGGGTTAATCTAGCTGTACAATAGAACCTGTTTTGAGCAACTACCTTTGTTAGTGCAAGACAGGTGCTCTCTCTGGAGAGAAGTATTAAAGGGGGGAAAATGTTGCCTGTCATTAGCCCATTACATCCTGAGGCTGATTTTGTAAAAAGTGCTTGTTGTCCTATGAAGGCTGCATTACAGATTATAAGATAGATCAACTGTGTTAGTTCAAGGGTGGTGCCAGAATAGCTTGGCGCCTCAGTCAGGCGCCAAGCTATTCTGGCACCATCCTTGAACTATCAGTCAAATTTATTTCAAACCAAGGGTGTATCAGGATGAAAAGGGTTGAAGACTATAATTTAGGCTGGCACAGCTACCTAGATGACGGTCTTTCATGACAGGCGATCTCTAATAAGGAGAGGGGGGGGGGGAGGGTCGCTCAAAGCAGAGTGTGCTGTACAACACGCATAATCTGACAAAATATAACACGAGCCACCAAGCGTTGGACTGAGACCGCTAAACGAACCCCAACCCCTCGCCACCACAAACAGCTCGATAAATCAATAAAATCAATAATGAATCAGAAATCAATGAATCAGAAAATCAATAAATGAGTAAGAAAAATTAAATTGAGAAAACGTACATACGCAAGCACACACACACATACACACACACATACGCGCACAAACCCACGCTCGCACGCACACACACACACATACATACGTACGCACAGTACAACACATACACGCAAGCACAGGGCACGCACAGAGACACACATACGCACACACTGACGTACACACACAAACACAATAACACACACACACATGCACACACACACACACTCTCTCTCTCTCTCTCTCTCTCTCTCTCTCTCTCTCACACACACACACACACACACACACACACACACACACACACACACACACACACACACACACACACACACACACACACACTTACCCAACATTTTCGCGTGCTTGAGAAATCGGCCGAAGTCAACAACAGCAAACCACAAACCAGACTCACGAGCTTTTCTGTTATCTTTGTACTATGTACCACGAAAGGAAAACAACACCGTCATGTGACACAGCATTTTTTCACCTAGTCAGTAAGGCCGCACATATGTTGGCCACGTTTTATGAGACGGAAAACACACCTAACTCATTTTAGACGTCAGACGCTAATAACTTGATCTCGGAAACAGTGCGCTGCGATAACAATAAATAATAACGGTCGACCATGCTACAGGTGCCAAGCCAATCCGGCGCTACCGTTGAATTATTATTCTGTCGCCATCCGCCCCCCCCCCCCCACACCCCCACCCCCGCCCCCCTACTGCTCACTTAATTGCGCTATCCGGCCGTGTCCTGGATATGGGGCGGTCCGTGGCGTAGTGGTTAAGGCGTCTGCCACCAATGCTAAAGGTGCGAGGTTCGATTCCGGGTTCCGGCGTCGGATTTTTCTCCTCTAGTAAGTGTCACCGTTAATTCGGGCGTACCGTCGGGGGTTCTTTCTCCGGGTACTCCGGCTCTTCATCCCCCTTCACTTTGGTATCAGTTTCAGCCAACTTAATACAAATTTTCAAATACAAAACGATTTCCAAATACCGTCAGTAGCTCGCTTGAGCTTGCCCTTAGCACCACGTGAATGTTCTGTGTTTACGTACAGTGTGTGAGTGAGTGCGCGTGATTCACGTGAGCGTGCTTGTTGGGTTCAGTTCGCGGCTACATTCTGCGCATTGAGTTATATTATAAATATGAGAAATGCGCCATATAAATACCATGTAGTAATATGCATGCCGGTGTACACTACAGATTCAGTAACCACGTTGAATGCCGGAGCACGACCGCATGCAACACAGCCCCAGCAGGCTGCAAGCGGCACAGATCTTTATGAGTCCCTGTGGATGCAGGAGGGTGGGGGATGGGGGCTCGTGTGAGTCTACGCCTTTTTATGGTTGATGTACGTCACTGTCAGTGTGCCTCTGGTAAATGGGATTTGGATTATCCGGCAATGTGTAATCTAGACTGGTGTCAGAGGCGTGATTTCTAGGTCCTTCCCTGCCTCTGTGCGTACATCATTGTTTCTGACTAATACTTGTTCATTCAACGATCAAAAGCCAAAACCGTCCAAGACACGCGGATATGCACAAACTGGTCTCAACAAGAGGCAAAGATCCTCATGAGCCCCCACAGTCACTGGGGGCTTATGAGGATCTATGTCTCCTGCAGATGGACCGTGTTCACTTTTTCTCGGCAGTGAAGGTTTTAAATGGTACATGGCGGCAGCCGTACGCCACATAATTATGGCGTCAATATTATTCCAGTGAAACTCTGAGGTTAATTGGGTAAAAGGCACGGGGCTGAACATTTTCGGATCAAGATTGCAAACACTGCAAACATAACCTGAACACCCCCCAACTGCAAGAGGAATAGATCCTCATGAGCCCCCCGCAGTTGCGGGGGGCTCAGGAGGATCTATGCCTCTTGCTGACTACTTTTAATCCCTGTTCCTTGCACAGCAAGGGTATTTTGGTGTTGAACTAACGAGGATTGCGGCTGAGATACAATCTGCGTCAACTGGCCCTGAACTAGTACCATTACGCCTAAATCTGAAGGCACATTTCAGCACCATTTGTGTTTTTTATGCCTTGTCAACACACCTAATTAACTTTAACAGCAGTTGGGACACGCAGCAAAAGCGGCATGCGTAATTGCACTTATTTATTCTGCGCAGCCGTTAGCGTGTCGATCTAATTTTAGTTGTTTCTCGTACTGATAGCATTGTATTTATAGAGCGAATAGGAGTCATTGTCAGGTTACTTGATATAAAGACGACGTGTGCTGAACTGGATTGTCCTGTGTCTAAATGAACCATAGCTAGAGTTTCGTAACCATCTGTTACAGAAGTGTATCTTTGAACAGTTACGGCGGCAGCTGGCCCTTACGAACGTCAGTTCCTGCTTCTCATAAAAGTCGTTTTAGTGACGGTATGTTAGAGAGGGCGGTTGTGATCAGCGGCAGATGACTTGTAGAATTAGTTGCTTATAGGTACCGCTGTGTCATGCAGATAAGAACCCAACGGAGAAAAAACACGTTTAGAAATGACCGTTACAAAACAATTTTTTTTTTCAAAATAGACAAACAGGTATACACATCAGCTGCTACTTATCATGTCATGTGAGTGAGAAGTTTAGGCTTCTTCTCACTCACAAGATGTGTAGTAACTGATTTGTACACTTGTTTGTTTCTGCAATTGCCCTTTGAGGGATAAACGAAGGTTTTGTTCATTGGATTTAATAGAATTGAATTGTTCGTCTATTCTGAAGGGAAAAAAAAACGAAATATTAATAGTAAATTGTTTTAACTGTCATTTCTAAGCGTGTTTCTTTATTCTGTTGGGTTCTTCTCTGCTTTTTACATACTTGGTGGTCACCTTTTTGGTCTGGATTTCATTTTGCTGTGTCGTGGCATGTTGCGAGTCCACTTAACAGGTAAAGGTTGACATTGTGATTGGAAACTGAGTTTATAGTGGAATCTATACCAAAAAGGTGACTGCCAAGCGTGTAACTGAAATGCAGAGTATACCCAACGAAGGAGGAAACTAGTTTGGAAAAGACAGTTACAACACAGTTTATTGATATTTTTGGTGAAACCCAGTTTTCAAAATAGACAAACAAACAAGTACACTATTCGCTGCTCAGTTATCTCGTGAGTGTCAGTGTGCGCGGACCACCGGCGGCCGATGTCTGCCCGATGGCTTTTTGCGCATTGGGTAAGTGGCCACTTAGTGTCTCCACAGTGACAAAATAACTAGCGAATTGTATATTTAAAACTCATGGTGTGTGTGTGTGTGTGTGTTTGCAAACGTGAGCTAGTGTGTGTGTGTGTGTGTGTGTGTGTGTGTGTGTGTGTGTGTGTGTGTGTGTGTGTGTGTGTGTGTGTGTGTGTGTGTGTGTGTGTGTGTAGTACAAAGATATTTTACCAACCTAACATGACACGTTCAGCCCTGATGTCACAACTGATTTCTGAGACTTGAAAGCTGTCCTCTGCAGTCGGTTCAGGAAACGTATCACCGAATGATAGTTCAAGGGTGGTGCCACCCTTGAACTATCATCAGTCAATCCAGTTGTGTATAGTCGCTGCTAAATGAGATATGAATATGTTATACTCACCAGGTGTTTCGTCACAGTGTGACTGATAACTTGCTGTTCATTGAAAACAGTACATGATTGAGTTTAATTCGTTTGCTCAGAACAGCTTGCACTGTTATTGTCTGGCTAAAGCCAACAGTATCGGAATGACAAATTAAATTCAGAGGTTAATTTCAATTATTGATGCAAACGCCATTACGACTCAATATTCAGAATAGTAATTCAGATGACGGCCTACCGTAACCAGAAATATACAAGTTAATTATTGGGATGAGGGTGTGTTCACTGGATACTGGAGTCAGAATGTTATTTCTATCGTCGAAAATACAATATTATATTATATTATATTATATTATATTATATTATATTATATTATATTATATTATATTATATTATATTATATTATATTATATTATATTATATTATATTATATTATATTATATTATATTATATTATATTATATTATATTATCGTCCTATTAGAACCAGAACCTGATATCTCAAAAAAGGTAGTTTTGAGAAAATCGCAGTCAAAGTTTTGATGCGCGCCCATACATCTGCTATGGCGCGTACGAAGCTGCGAACTGGTGTAAATGTTCATAATGGTTAGAAATATTATCCCCAGTGACGCCGAGTGGATACCAACACCAGATGTTTCACAACAAGAATTTTCCATAGATAGCCTGGTTTGGCATAAAATTGCACTGTGAGATAGCAAGAGGCTATATTATGCCAGAACCGAATATTGGCCAGTATATGGTTCTGGCTGTAAACATCGCATACAGGTTGTTCGTTTTTTTATCATGCCAAAACCGTATATAACGCCAATAGTCTGCTTTGCCTCATACGAAATCAAGACAAAATGACAAAACATTTTAGGCAATAACCGCAAACAAGACAAATGAATGTTTTTGCCATATAAAAAGCGAGATAAAATGACTAAAAATATTAGGCAATAACCGCATACATGACAAATGTATGATTTTACCATAATACATAGTGAGGGAAATGTGCATAGATTGTGTGAAAAACCGTTTATCTGGAGATGTACAAGATTAAAACTGAGTAATAAAGTGTTTTTTTTTTTTTAACTGATGCTGTTCATTTCTGGCAGATCTCACCGTTTTACGAACAAATGAAAGCAGTCAAGTGTGTAAGAAATCGTTCCTAGTAGCAGTACTGCAAAATCTGCCTTTATGTCCGTCTACATGTCTGTCTCTCTTTCTCTCACAAACGCATGCTCACACACACAGACGCATCTGCACGCACGCATGTGCATACACACACATACACATCACGAAGCAAAACACACCTTTCAGTCTATTAACTGTGCATTTATTTTTTAAGTGGTATCGTCTCACAAATTTCCACCCACAGCATTTTCAGGACGTGCAGCCGTAAAGTATTAATTTGTTAAATGTGTTTATCAACTGTTTGTCTATGAGCAAACTGTTGTTTCCAATTTGTGAAAATTCATGTTATTATACTAGTACTGGCACTTTATGGGGACGTAGCTTAGTGGATAAGACACTGCGCTGGCAGTCGTAAGATCCCGGATTCTAATCCCCTGGTGGGCAGGAATGGGACGCGACTTTTCCTCATTCCCATCGAGTCAAATTTACGTACAGATTCGGCTTACGGTTGCTTGTCTCGCCTTCGTGTGCACAGCACGCATAATCATCAAGTGAGCACGTTAAAAATCCCATTACTACTATTCAAAAAGAGAAGGCCCGGTAGGGCCGGTGAAATGGAAACAGAAATATTTCGCATGCACCGAAGTTAATAGCCGGGTGGAGGTTTGCACATAAAGTAGCGCTTAGTAGCAGCAGGCTTTCAAATCTCCAGCTTCCATCCCTACGGCGGCGCCTTGGAGACACCGTACCATACCATACCATACTGATAACGGCAGTCTTGAAAAGACGTGTATGGATAAAGAATACACCACATAACACGCAATGCATGTATCTGTATGTTGCAAATGTGGTTGTTGAGTACTGTCATCTCATTGTATGGACACAGAAAATAAAAGAACGATCAAATCTCAAAGCAATGCATCATTTAAAACTGTGTCATAACTGTAGACCTACTGGTACATCGTCGTTTACGTTGTCCAGTACATTTATATAAACAGAGGAAAAAAATTGTATTATGCGATTCATTATTACAGTTTTCCAAGCTGTTTTTCTCTGTGTATGCAACGATGAATCACATAACATCACAACGATAAAACATCATACGAATCTAAGCGTCTAAATTGTATGTGAAGGATGAGTTTTAAAATATCAAATTCATCTGCATGGTCACAGAAAAACAAAATGGCAGCTCTGTTATCAGGTCAGTAACAGAGACAAACTAATAAACAGATTAGTCATCATCTGTAGCATTTTCATCCTCAAAGTCTGATTCTGGGAGACGGTCTGTAACAGATTTGTTGCTTGGCAGATTCTCATAGTAGCTAAGGCAGTCTCTTAGAAACACCCCTGAGTGACAGTGGTCAAACAGATCCTTCTTCTTCTTGTCAGAGATAGGTATTCTGGCAGAGTTGCGGTTAGGAAGAATGTCATCAAAGGAGATGCGCTTTGATGACTTTCTGCGACTAGTTCCTCTGATCTTCAGTATCCTGAAGTCTTCAAACATTCTGTACTTGTAATAAAAGGTGTCTGGCTCTGTCTTCATGAATCTGAGCCATTTGATGCCCATCCAGTTGACCCGTTCTCCGGTCATATCTGTGTGTCTAAGACGTCTACTTGCCACTTCTTTAAAGTCATATGTCTTCATTTTTGAGTGCAATGAGCAGGTAGGGAGCTGTGGCTCGTGATGTCTGTATGATGGTATGCCACAGGCGCGGGACACTGCTGGTAGCTTTTGCTTTTGCCCGTTCAATTGTGGAGTGCATAGCATCGCACTCCATCTGAGTGTGCCATGGCTCTAGGAATTTCTGGGCAATCATCTCAATGTGGTTGATGGTCTGGACGGCATGATGGAGAGTTCTGGCCACAAATTGGTTTCGGTTTTGACCACCACATGTGTCTGAACATAAGATGACAAGCTTGACACATACAGGCAGTGACTGAAGGTAGAGCAGGAGGCATGCGCCCACTTCACACGATCCTTTCTGACCTCGGTCTCATTCCAGATGTAGCAGCATCCGTGTTTGTCCTCGAGTGAAAACAATGTCAGGTTATAAACTGCAAGTTTGCGTTTGTAGTATGTTGTGCTGACCTTCGAAAGGGGAGTTGACAGCACTGCCTGCATATCAAACGTTGCTACATGTACACCTGGGTCGGCTCTGGCTGCTTTTTTGTCGTCTCCTTTTCTTTTCTAGCCTTCTTCTTCCTCTCTTGGTATTTTCTGTACTCCTTGTCTGCCTTCTCGGTCACGATACCCTCCTTCTGATCATTCATGAACTTTGTGCACGTGAAGCACAAGTATTTTTTCGGCTTATGGAACCCATAATTGTAGTCCGAAACAGAGACGTCTCGGTACTGCTGAGTATGCGCTGGATACAGCAGGCCTGCCTCTGTCAGTACATTGTTCCAGCACAGCTGGTACATTTTGTTGACCGAAAGTTCCGCGTCAAGGTACTTTCTTGCTGTTCTTTTTCGACAGTAGTGTGAATCCACTGCTGGAAATGATTCAATGTGCTCTTTTCTTCTACCCGTTGACGCGCCGGCACTTTGTTACTAGGGGCCTGCCTCCCTCTGTTCTATTGTCCGGTGAAGGCGCCATCTTTGCTGTTTTCAAGGGCATGATGTATGTAGAAATGACCGATACCCAGGGTCTTCATGAAGAATGCTTTGCAGACAGGAATTGCTTGTCGTTCACAGTAAAACTGAAATGTCGCTGAACATTTCGTGTTTTCTTGACTGGGTTCTTGTCGTTGTCCAGGTATGTTCTTGTTTCTTCTTCTGTCACGTGTCTACTGGACAGAACGTAAAAACTCCCGCATGCTTTCATTTATTTCTTCTGTGCACTTGCGCTTGCACTTGGAGCAGTCAACCGGCTTGACTGCCCTCTTTCTCTGTACCTTTCCTTTGCTTGTACAGTACTCCTGGCCAGCAAGCTTCAATCTCTTTCGGACGTTTTTCTTCCATTGTGAAGGCTACGCAGTTGCTTTTCTATCCAACTTTCTTTTTGCTGGTGTTATAAAAAAAAGAAGTCTGCCTGTGTCGGCTTCTGTCTGTCATTTCTGTTGTGGTTTCGTGGTGAGAAGTCTGGGCTGAAGCTGGAGGTGAGTGGTTGGAGCAGTCATTTGGCAGATCATCATTTGGCTTCGACCACGACTCTGCTGCCTCAGTAGGTCCATTCTCCGTCACATTACAAAACGCTAAGTGTGCACGCCTCACTGGCACACATCCATCTTAATGCTCAGGCAAACTGGGCGGAACAAAGAGAACCAGGCATATGGGATTGAATATATCAGACGCCACCAGACGTGGCTGTATATCGATGATTGGCCTGGACTTTTTGCTGTGAAATATCCTGACCCTTCTTCTGGTGAAGTTTGCCAGAGCCAGTGGGAACAGGTCACTTGCATCGGCGCTCCAAACTCCAGGCTTGTACAGCTCCTGTAAGCTACCTAAAGTATCCAGGTACCAATCATTCTCAGATTCTGCTGTTTACGAGAAAAAAATCAAAATATGCAGAAAAATTCTCTTCGGTATGAGTGCAGAGAGCATGTCTAACAGACTTAACATCCAGAAAATTGACATGATACAGTGCTGCATTTTTTTTTAAAGTTCCCATTACCATTGACTGGTTTGCGTTCAAGAGAATTTGATTTCATTAGCTCATTCAGTCTCTTTGTGTGAACTTGAATGACTATGTCAATAGGACTGTGTGATTCAGCATGCGCCGGCTGTGTACGGTGTGACTGAAAGAGTTCATTAAAATCAAAATGATCTTCTTCCACGTCGTTGTGTACATCTGATTGTCTGAATTAACGTAATCCCTTTGCGGCATATAGTCCGGGTCATGTGCACTGTCGTCAGTCATGTGACCTGTTAATAGAGGAAGAAGCAATGAATAAGTGTTAGAAAGCTAGATGATATGCAAGCACAAGCTGTTCAGTAGACTTTTCAATTAACAAAACAGCAAAAAAGGTTTGCTCATTGTAAACGAAAATATACATTAACGTCAGGGGACATAACATCATTACACACGCACGTGCACACAAGCTGATTCAACAAGTGTGCACACACCCAGTGAATCCCTTATAGCCACGCCCCTATTACCCCTCATCCCTCCCCACCTCTGTATCTTGGGCAGGGACAGGCTTGAATCAAAAGAAATGTATGTAAACGTGTACCTTCACTATGCTGATCTGCTTCATGCCTCCCCACCTCTGTATCATGGGTAGGGGCAGGCTTGAATCAAAAGAAATGTATAAATGTATGTAAACGTGTACCTTCACTATGTTGATCTGCTTCATCTGCTGGTATAGAATCTGTCATCACAACTTGCTATGTGGAATCATCGCCCCTGTCAGATCTGTTGCCTGATGTGTCCACAGTCTTCAGTTCTGAGTCACACTGCTCGCAATGTGTGTTGTCCCGGGTGTCTGTATAATCAGCATCTTTACCAGAAAGGTCGTCATCATGCCTGTTATCGTTACCTTTAGAAATGCAGAAATCATATATCACTTTAAACACACGTATGCCACACAAAGCGAGAGGTGTGCCTTTTAATATTGTTTTGATTACTCGTTTCACAGTGAAAGTCTCTAGAATCGAAATTAGCATAACACTTAAACGAAAACAAAGTGTATGAGCAGACAAATTAAGCTGCTGAAGTACCTTCACAGAGTGACTCGGGGACAGAAAACAAGTCACCATTACGGTAATCGTTTTTCTGAGGTGGGGTTTGACAGGTTTCCTCAGCATCTGTTTCTTTATGCCCTTCTCTCCCAGGTGTGCAGTCATAAAAGGGCTTGACTTGCTCGGGGCCGTCTCTTCTATCAGATGGGTTGTTTGTGGTCCTTTCATAGTGTAGCTCATCAGAGGAATCAATGAGAGTGTCCGCCATTCAGCATCCATGATGGCTGGTATATTCTGTAATTATGGAGTAATCCAGACCAAAAAGGTGACTGCCAAGCGTGTGAAATGCAAAGAAGTACCCAACGGAGAAAGAAACACGCTTAGAAAAAACGGTACAACACAATTTATTAATATTTCGGGTAAATACCCTTTGTCAAAATAGACAAACAAACAGAGACATTATTTGCTACTTATCTTCAGATGCAGAAGGAATGTGGCAACATTTATAAATATTAATAAATTGTGTTGTACCGTTTTTTCTAAGCGTGTTTCTTTCTCCGTTGGGTACTTCTTTGTAATTATGGAGACATCTTTATACCTTTTATGAATCATGTTAAAATCACTTCACACACACATATACACACACACGCACACACACACACACACACACACACACACACACACACACACACACACACACACACATACACAAACACACGCAGACGCAGACAAACAGCGTGTTTGTGCACATTCGTACAAGTTACACATCAACCCTTTACAGAACAAAGGTATTCCAAATCTCTGTAATTACTACTGTAGGGACAGAGAATATGATTATTATTACATGTCAGTACATAATTCTAGGAAGGGACACATAAGTACTGCCCGGCTGCATAAATTATAACCCTAAATCGTTTTCAAATGAAAAGTCACTTACCCTTATATGCGGCAACCCTGGACTGTGATGGTTCACGAAAAACAACTGTGTCTGTCCTTTCCTCTCGGCAAACTGATGTAAAACATTTCGTTCAAATGGAAAAGAAAGAACATTCCAGATCCAGTTAACTAGTAAAGTTCACATCACAGAGCTGTACAAGAACAAAAAAGCCTTGAAGTTAGGTTTCAACAGCAAAAACTCATTAACTAATTTTCCTCGGTGTCTCTAAATGTTCATGACTATGTAAGCATACTATCGGCTTGTGACTGGAACTGTGGCGTGTGAACTTCTCAGGGAAGTAAACTTTCCCACAGCTCCCACAGCCTTGGTACTGGCCTGTATAAACAGACTTGTCATGTCCAGGTGCCTGGTTTTGGTCCGCTGCTACATGCTCAAAGCATGGAGCCAAACATCAACAACCTCTACATATCTGTGTCTGGTCGAACTGAAAAGGCATTTCTCTCTGTATATCTGATATTTGTCTGGTTTTGGCAAGATTTAAATGTAGGATAAATGTAATGTTTTTCCATACCATATCTGCATATCTTAGACATATCTTGTTTTGGCATAAAATTATGTGACAAGTTTCATAGTCACAATGAATTTATGCCAAAACTGTACATCTGACTTTTAATCTGGTTTGACCTAAAATTCTTCTCTGAATACAGGGGAATAATTTTATGCCAGACCTATACATCTTCTCTGTCATCTGGTTTGGCATAGTATTAAACCCCCAAACAGATGGAATAATTTTATGCCAGACGTGCACATAACGTGATGTGTGGATCTGTCTGGAAAAAAACACAGAAGTTTTTTAATTCTAAAACCAACAATGATGAATAACTTCACCAATTTCGTGGTCACAAGTCCAAGATTTTGATAAGTGATAGAGCAGCGATTTCCTAAGATGTTTACATAAAAATCCAATTTTAGCATATCTTGAGATATCAGGTTCTGGTTCTAATAGGACGTTATATTATATTATATTATATTATATTATATTATATTATATTATATTATATTATATTATATTATATTATATTATATTATATTATATTATATTATATTATATTATATTATATATTGAGCAACAGTTTACTTAACATAGTGCACCAAAACTGATGCAGTCTCCTCTTCCATGCATCAACACTTTTGACACTGCGTCTCTCATACAATGTACACACATAATTCGCTAACACCCCTTTTTATACTGTTACAGATTTCCAGAACAATCTCGCAATCTACACAACTCAACCAATCAGAGAAGAAAGCGTAACCAAAACTCATTAATATTCATGAAAAAGCCGAACACTCTAGATCCATCTACAATCTACAACTAAAATCTAGAGGAATCACGCAGAATCAGCGAAGTTCCTGAATGTCGCTAACTGTAGCCAAACATATTTACGTTGACGTCATATTTGAGGTCATTAGAAAGGTCCTGCCCGAGTCTAATGTAGTCAAACTTTACAACATTGTAGCGAAAATACACGTCACAACAAAAATCGATCGCAATTCTCCGTGCAAAAGAAAACGAGTCCTACTAAAATAATTCTTATTCAACATAACTCTAATGAATATCGGATCTTTCCTATAACCAACACACACATGCTCTCAAAAGAATAATTCAACCACAAACGTAACAACTTTGTTATAGCAGTTTTAACCAACCACACACACACCCGATCCGCCCCTGTTAAGACAGAATCTTGTACTGAATCCTAGCTAGCGGTGTCGGGCAGTGTAAGGAGGAGAGGTGTTATTGCATCATCAAATTTTTCTAGCTTTCTGGTTTTAACCCTTTCACTGCCGAGAAAAAAATGAACACGACCAATCTGCAAGAGACACAGATCCTCGCGAGTGCAGGGGCTCATGAGGATCTACGCCTCTTGCCGAGACCAATTTGTATGACGGTTTGGACTATTTTTGGTCGTTGAATGAGATTTCCGAAACAAGAATGTACGTACAGTGTAAGGGAAGGGATTAATACTAAAGAGGCGTCCTGGACCCCCCCCCCCCCCCCCCACACACACACACACACACCTCCACTCGTCCCAAAATTGTCCAACTTATTTTGAACCCTTTGTGTATTGGTAGCAGTTTCAGTAGTCGTGATAATTCGTAGAGGGATCATCTCGATTAAAACCACTAACTACACACACAAAGTGTTATTATGCTATATCCACGTATTTTTGCGTAGGCCAACCCCCCCCCCCCTCTCCCCACCCCTCCCCCGTATCAATTATTCAGTCTGCACACGGTGGTCGCGTGCATAAGGGGGTTAATGTGGGCTGATCTGTGACTTTGGACCTTACGGCCCAGCCAAGGTCCAAAAACCAGAGACCGGCACACATGAAGAAATTGCATTACCAACAAAAATAGTCGCCTTTAACATGCAGCCAGCGATACTGTAAACAATACTGGTGGCTATATGCACAATAGGGCTGAGTTGGTATACCTCGCCCTGTATCTAGGTTAAACGCACCAGCGGCGCGCCATTGTTGCTATTTTCGCAGCAGACCGGTCGCTCGAACCGGTCATGTGCACCACTGGAACTGCGCGCCAGTTTTGTGTAGACTCGGCGATGCCGGAGGCTTATGTCACGCCCCGCGCCCCTGAATCAAATCTATTCTACTTGTAGTGTGATCATCTCACGTACTTCAACTACGAGGGTGCAACAATGGCGCCGCTGGTGCGTTTAACCTAGGTACAGGGCTAGCTAGGTATACCAACTCAGCCACAATAGGGGTATAACTAATTATAACTAATTATAGCGCTGGACAGACAACAGTTAGATCCCCTGCCCCCGCCTATCAGGCACCCAATCGCCAGCCCACAGAGAAACACGCAGGTATAGAATAAGACAATCATTTCCATCCTCTGCGGGGGCAGGGGATCTAACTGTTGTCTGTCCAGCGCTGCGATTCCCCTTGGTTTGAGTACTGACAATTCTGCCAGCGCTAGCCTTACCTATCTGGTTTGTGAGTATAACTAATTATAAACTAATTATAGCTTGTATATACATAGATACAGTCAATCTGTTCATAACAGAAGGAAAAAGTAAAACAGCAATAACAGCAACAACTCGTTCAACAGTCTTCACAGAAAAATAACAAATGAAAAAATCTTTGGCGCTAAATGCTTGAACAAACAACAATTCTTGTCATAGACTAGTGACTATGTCAGACTTTTTAATATTAAAGGCATATTTTTACATTTTAATTTGTGCATAAAAGAGAGCTCAGAAACTAAATGTGCATACATTCTGCAAATGGTTGAAAAACAATAACAATGTTCAACAACAACTGCGTAACATAACCCATTTATATTCAATACACTACAGCAGGAGATGGATCGACCGTGATAATTCAAGGGTGGTGCCAGATTAGCTTGGCGCCTAATGGTGCCAAGTTAATCTGCTAATGGTGCGCCTAATGGCGCCGAGCTAATAAGGCAAGCTTTTGAACTGCCATGGTCGATCCAACTCCTGCAACTGGTACACAGTCATCAGGTGACACCTCCATAATTTGAGAAAAGCAGCTTTGGGTTTACACGGGTTAAGCCCTTGTGCATCCAGGCACTGCTAATGTACTGGTGGCTGCGTGGACAAGAGGATTATTATATCAAAATCATTAATTTTATTAACTCATTTGAGACGTGTCGCGTATCCGGAGGCGGCACGTCTTGAATGAATTAAAAGAATGGAAAAGCTATCGGAGGCCCAATGACCATGTGACCCTGACCCTAGGCCCTTGGGGATGAAAGTGTCCTGACATGTGCGTCAATATTATCCAACACAGACTTCAAACTTAGCCATAGTACATACATGGAATCATATGCTCTGGGCAAAATATGAAATTTTTTGTATTTATTGATTTTCTTTTGATCTTTGACCTTGGACCTTTGCAATAGATAACTAGGGTACGTGTAGACTGCAGAACAGCTTTCATCAACAACTACCTTCCTGCATTTTGAAAGAAATTATGCAATTTTCTAAAACGCATAGTGGAATGGTGGCTCAGTACATAGACTCATTTTGCTGTTGCATGCAAGCAACAATAACATTAACGCATTCAGCCCGACGCCGTATTTCCCAAATTTGGAGGCGTCATCTAACGACTATGCACCTGTTGCAGGAGATGGATCGACCATGATAATTCACGGGTAGTGCCAGATTAGTTTGGCGCCGACAGGCGCCAAGCTACTCCGGCACTACTCTTGAATTATCATGGTCGACCCATCTTCTGCTGTAGTGCGTCAGGGCTGAATGGGTTAATGTCTTTGAAAATAGACAAGCAACAATGATTGTCTTGTCGCACAAGTACCACTCAATGAATGACATGGCTGGAAATAGTTCACAGACACCAACGCTTGTGCATGCACACACACTGAACACACACGCGCGCACACACACACACACACACACACACACACACACACACACACACACACACACACACACACACACACACACACACACACACACACACACACACACACACACACTCTCTCTCTCTCTCTCTCTCTCTCTCTCTCTTCCTCTCATCTAACCCCATCGTGAGAGTTTTAAAGGTCCCGAGTTCGAATCCAACTTCAGTCAAAATTTGTTCAGTGCTTTTTTTGTGCACCTTCGTGGTGGACAAAAGATATTAAACCCTAAGCGGTCAATGTTTTCATCCAAACCCAGGCACCTGCAAGAGACACAGATCCCATGAGCCCCCCTTGCAGGGGCTCATGGGAATCTGTCTCTTTCTAGAAATTATCTACTCAAGCGGTGCCTCAAGCTGAGGGCTATTTGGGGTTAAACACCAACATACGACTGTACAGGAAATTTTCCATCCTCAAAGTTGCCCTCATGCACGCCCAGATAAAACATAAACTGGCTTATAACTTTGTGCAAAAACAGTTTTGAAAATATTTGATTTTTATTCTATTTTAAACAAAAGTTGAAATCCGAGATTATCAGCAAAGGATACACATGCAGCAAATGCATTGTCATAAGAATCGCCAAGGACATGTAAAATACATGTATTTACACATAAATATACTTTCACCGGGAGTTTTGTTAACCCTTTTTAGCCCCAACACCCTACAGCAGGAGATTGACTGACCATGATAATTCAAGGGTAGTGCCGGATTAGCTTGGCGCCTTCAGGCGCCAAGATAATCTGGTACTACCCATGAATTATCACGGCTAATCCACCTCCTGCAGCTGATACATAGTCGTTAAGTAACGCTTACAAAATTTGGGAAATGCACCTGTGGGGTTAAAAGCCGTAACATTAAAATATATACTAGTAATTAGACATAAAAAAAACAATAAAAAAAAAAAGGCAGGGGATCCAACTGTTTGTCTGTCCAGCGCTGAGTGATTCCCCTTGGTTTGTGTGCAATTCTGCCAGCGCTAGCCTCACCTATCTGGTTTGTGAATAAAAAACAATAGAAACAGGGCAATTTGGATGCAGAATGAAGAACCCAACACCTGATCAACAATTATCACAACTTAACCCTTTGGCTGTCGGTCATGCTTTTTGGCGGGGCGGTCCGTGGCGCATTGGTTAAGGCGCCTGCCACCAATGCTAAGAGTGCGAGGTTCGATTACGGGTTCCGGCGTCGGATTTTTCTCCTCTAGTAAGTGTCACCGTTAATTCGGGCGGACCGTCGGGGGTTCTTTCTCCGGGTACTCCGGCTCTTCCTCCCCCTCCACTTTGGTATCACTGAGCTTCAGCCCACTTAATCAAATTTCAAATACAAACGATTTTGAATTTCCAAAAACTTCAGTAGCTCGCTTGAGCTTGCCCTTAGCACCACGTGAATGTTCTGTGTTTATGTACAGTGTGTGAGTGAATGCGCGTGATTCACGTGAGCGTGCTTGTTGGGTTCAGTTCGCGGCGGCGCTTTGAGCCGATTCTCAATTGGGATAAAGCGCCTATTTAATGCGCTTATTATTATTATTATTATTATTATTATTATTATTATATTAATGTCATTCCTGTAGGAACCACCTCGAGATAAAGCGCGACCAACAGCCTAAGGGTTTAAAATATGTTCAAAGATCATCCATGAGTTTAATACACTCCCTGGGCAATGGAGGGTACAACACCCCCCTCCAGAGATATACAGAAACACTTATAGGGGGGTTAGTAAGAATCAACCCCCCTCAAACAGCCATACGGCAAAGAGAGGGTGGCCACAAAAATACCGGGCCTTGGACCGTGACCATAAAAAGGGAGGAACAAGAACCCGCACCACCACCCTACAAGACTGGAACCCGGACCACCATGGGAGTCCAGGCCCTTCCACCAACGACCCAGACCCCTGCGGCGCGGGCAGCCACGATGAGAGGTTAAACGGAAAGGTGACGCGTGGGCGTCAGCGACGAACAGCCAGATATAGACCCCCCCCCCCCCCCTGACCCCCCCCCCCCCCCCTCGGACGAAATCAGCGATAGCTGGAAGTCTCGGTCCCTATCAAATTTGCACTTGCACTTGAGTCTAAAAAATCTCTTAAATGCATTAAAACGCTCAAGAAAATAACAAAAACCATATGACGATTGCCATGAACATACAGTTAGCAATAAACCCAATTATGCATGCAAGCAACCAGTACTTTAAACAGTACCAGCGCCTGCAGGCACCCACTGGTAATACATCGTATGCATATACATCTTACAATACATCATGCAGGCCTACTTGTTTACTAATACATTTTCTTTTTTTCAGAAGAAGATTCTAAGTAATTAACATTAACAACACAAACTTAATCTTTATCAATATTATGAATGTTAAATCCATCCACATATACATGAAACAATATAATGTCTATCACCTCAAAAGATTAACATTTTAAAAAATCTAGATACGGTGTTTGCCGAAGGGTTTCGGACAACCGATGTTGATAATGTTACGACCTGAACAAATAATTTATAATATAAATTCTTAACTCATTCAGCCCGACGGCAGTGTTTCCCAAATTTTGGAGGCGTCATCTAACGACTATGCACCAGTTGCAGGAGATGGATCGACCATGATAATTCAAGGGCAGTGCCAGATTAGCTTGCCACTGACAGGAGTCAACTAATCTGGCACTACCCTTGAATTATCATGGTCGACCCATCTCTTGCTGTAGTGCGTCAGGGCTGAATGGGTTATCAGTCCCTCAGTTTGACTGTTGGTAGCTGGTTTAGTCGCGATGATTCCTACAGGAATCATCACGACTAAATTTGCTACCGACAGGCAAAGAGTTTAAACAGCTATCAAAAGATACAACTGTTTCAAGTCTGCACTTGTTTAGCGCGTACACGCAAAGAACGCCTGGTTATGGGAGGACTCTTGACATCCCCCATGTCTGTGTCTTGGGTTCTCTGTTTGAACAAGACCAATGGAAAGCTGGCCATGGCACCCACGAGGAGCAGGGAACCTGTACAGAAAAATATCTAAAATACCAAATCACTCTCTATTGTCACATTGATCCATTTAGCCACAACACAGATCAATCATGATAATTCAAAGGTAGTGCCAGATTAGCTTGGTGCCGGATGGCACCAAGCTAATCTGGCACTACCTTTGAATTATCATGGTTTTATCCATCTCCTAGAATATGTACATATTTGTTAAACAATTCATCTAAATCTGACCCTACCCTTGAATTATCATGGTCTTATTCTTCTCCTAGAATAGATACATATTTGTTAAACAACTCATCTATATTTGGGAAATGCGGCCCTAAGGGATAGCTCCAACGCGCAAAAGCAAAAGGATGATTGCAGGATCATGATAATTCAAGGTAGTGCCGGATCAGCCTGCTGCCATCAGGCGCCAAGCTAATCTGGCACTGCCCTTGAACTGTCATGGTAGATCCATTTACGGGAACAGGTACATAGATACAGAGGGAACATAAAGAAGTAATTCCTAAATCATTTTCATGGCACTGGAATCACACTGCATCTTGAGTACTTTGACCTTAAACAACACCTCTAAAAATTTGGGAAATGCAGCCTTGGGACTAAAAGGGTTAACACATTTTGCTCCAGGACCGAAATCATCAAATTTTGAACTTGCCCTCTGAAGACTGTATTACACTTCTGGAAACAGATCGAGCGTGATAGTTCAAGGGTTGTACCAGAATAGCTTGGCGACTATAGGCGCCAAGCTATTCTGGCACAACCCTTGAACTATCACGCTCAATCCACGTCTTGCCGCGGCGTGTCGGAGTTGAAGGAGTTAATTTGACAGAGAAGACACAGACACACTTGGTATAGTCAACTCTTTGGGTTGGATTTAGCAAATGATGAATTTGTGCTAAAAACAATATGTTGCTGAATATTTCACAGCATACCATTCATGCATGCATTCCGGCAATTGTTACTGTTAATCTTACACTTTACTGAACACGTAAAACTTTCATTTGAGAGTGTGCATGAGCACAGATGAAGTAATGTTTTACACGTTGATTATTGAATTATTTCTCTATATCTCGACAGCGGCGAAAGGAATAGAATGCAGTCTTGAAATCTTTTGCACATGTATAACATGATAAAAGTGACTGACAGAAGAACTGCTGATGAAAATGTCTGCAAAGTATCAAGTTAGGAGAAATTTCTTACCAGAGAAATAGAAGACATTGCCCAAATCACCACTACCACTGGCTATTGCTCCTGTTGAGAGAATACAAACAAACATTTTAGTGATCAATATATTTAAAAATTTGGGGATTTTGGTGTTGGGGTAGAATGAGTTAAAACTCATTCTACCCCAACACCGAAATCCCCAAATTTTGCTGCTGTTCTCTGAAGACTGCATTGCAGTGCATGACACAGATCGACCATGATAGTTCAAGGGTGATGCCAGAATAGCTTGGCGCCCCTAGGCGCCAAGCTATTCTGGTATCACCCTTGAACTATCATGGTCGATCCTTATCTTGCTGTGGTGCGTCTGGGGTAGAATGAGTTAGGGCTCTGTGCGTATCTCACACTGAAAGTCAGAATGATGTCCTACAGATTTATACAGGAGGTAGGGGGACACAAAACAGTTCACTAGTTGTGTCACCAAGTGTATACTCTTCATCTCTTCACATTAACTGGATCGTTAAGGAGATGTGATTCTGTAGCTTGACAAAAGTGCTTAATGGCTGATACAAAATACAATTACTTGGTAGGTAAAGAGTTAAATCCTTGACTATTATTGAAGATACTGCTATGCAGAAAAAAAATGTAGTTACACATCTTTTCAACCAAGTGGTATCATTGGACAAGGAGTGAAAGCACATTAATTGTCACCTCAACATAGAAAAATCTCTTCATACATCCAAATAACTCAACTGTGCGTGTGTACACATAATATTTTTGCCGTTTAGAATGATGGTGTTTTTCTTTTGTCTTTTTTTCTTTCCTTTTGTGTCTACCCTCTAAAATGTACATCTCCAAAACTAAAATGTACATCTCCAAAACTAAAATGTACATCTCCAAAACTAAAATGTACATCTCCAAAACTAAAATGTACATCTCAAAAACTTTCCTGTGATGCTATTCTGTTCACTGATGAGAAAACTGAACAACACCAAAATTCAAGAGGCATAGATCCTCATGAGCCCCTGCAGTTGCGGGAGCTCATGAGGATCTATGACTCTTGCTGACCTCACTTTGTATCCATGATCCTGGGGCGACTGATGACCTTTAAAGCTGAACTCACAATGATTTTAAAGACAACTCTGCGTCCACTGGCAGTGAAGAGGTTAAATACGAGCATTGATATTCAGCTTGATAACACCCATATGACACTAGCACCTGTTTGCTTGATAACACCCATATGACACTAGAACCTGTTTGCTTGATAACACCCATATGACACTAGAACCTGTTTGCTTGATAACACCCATATGACACTAGAACCTGTTTGCTTGATAACACCCATATGACACTAGCACCTGTTTGCTTGATAACACCCATATGACACTAGAACCTGTTTGCTTGATAACACCCATATGACACTAGAACCTGTTTGCCGGATAACACCCATATGACACTAGAACCTGTTTGCTTGATAACACCCATATGACACTAGAACCTGTTTGCTTGATAACACCCATATGACACTAGAACCTGTTTGCTTGATAACACCCATATGACACTAGAACCTGTTTGCTTGATAACACCCATATGACACTAGAACCTGTTTGCTTGATAACACCCATATGACACTAGAACCTGTTTGCTTGATAACACCCATATGACACTAGAACCTGTTTGCTTGATAACACCCATATGACACTAGAACCTGTTTGCTTGATAACACCCATATGACACTAGAACCTGTTTGCTTGATAACACCCATATGACACTAGAACCTGTTTGCTTGATAACACCCATATGACACTAGAACCTGTTTGCTTGATTACACCCATATGACACTAGAACCTGTTTGCTTGATAACACCCATATGACACTAGAACCTGTTTGCTTGATAACACCCATATGACACTAGAACCTGTTTGCTTGATAACACCCATATGACACTAGAACCTGTTTGCTTGATAACACCCATATGACACTAGAACCTGTTTGCTTGATAACACCCATATGACACTAGAACCTGTTTGCTTGATAACACCCATATGACACTAGAACCTGTTTGCTTGATAACACCCATATGACACTAGAACCTGTTTGCTTGATAACACCCATATGACACTAGAACCTGTTTGCTTGATAACACCCATATGACACTAGAAACTGTTTGCTTGATAACACCCATATGACACTAGAACCTCTTTGCTTGATCACACCCATATGACACTAGAATCTGTTTGCTTGATCACACCCATATGACACTAGAACCTGTTTGCTTGATCACACCCATATGACACTAGAACCTGTTTGCTTGATAACACCCATATGACACTAGAACCTGTTTGCCGGATAACACCCATATGACACTAGAACCTGTTTGCTTGATAACACCCATATGACTCTAGAACCTGTTTGCCGGATAACACCCATATGACACTAGAACCTGTTTGCTTGATAACACCCATATGACTCTAGAACCTGTTTGCTTGATAACACCCATATGACACTAGAACCTATTTGCTTGATAACACCCATATGACACTAGAATGTTTGCTTGATAACACCCATATGACACTAGAACCTGTTTGCTTGATCACACCCATATGACACTAGAACCTGTTTGCTTGATAACACCCATATGACACTAGAACCTGTTTGCTTGATAACACCCATATGACACTAGAACCTGTTTGCCGGATAACACCCATATGACACTAGAACCTGTTTGCTTGATCACACCCATATGACACTAGAACCTGTTTGCTTGATAACACCCATATGACACTAGAACCTGTTTGCTTGATAACACCCATATGACACTAGAACCTGTTTGCTTGATAACACCCATATGACACTAGAACATGTTTGCTTGATAACACCCATATGACACTAGAACCTGTTTGCTTGATAACACCCATATGACACTAGAACCTGTTTGCTTGATAACACCCATATGACACTAGAACCTGTTTGCTTGATTACACCCATATGACACTAGAACCTGTTTGCTTGATCACACCCATATGACACTAGAATCTGTTTGCTTGATCACACCCATATGACACTAGAACCTGTTTGCTTGATTACACCCATATGACACTAGAACCTGTTTGCTTGATAACACCCATATGACACTAGAACCTGTTTGCTTGATAACACCCATATGACACTAGAACCTGTTTGCTTGATAACACCCATATGACACTAGAACCTGTTTGCTTGATTACACCCGTATGACACTAGAACCTGTTTGCTTGATCACACCCATATGACACTAGAACCTGTTTGCTTGATTACACCCATATGACACTAGAACCTGTTTGCTTGATAACACCCATATGACACTAGAACCTGTTTGCTTGATAACACCCATATGACACTAGAACCTGTTTGCTTGATAACACCCATATAACACTAGAACCTGTTTGCTTGATTACACCCGTATGACACTAGAACCTGTTTGCTTGATCACACCCATATGACACTAGAACCTGTTTGCTTGATCACACCCATATGACACTAGAACCTGTTTGCTTGATAACACCCATATATGACACTAGAACCTGTTTGCTTGATAACACCCATATGACACTAGAACATGTTTGCTTGATAACACCCATATGACACTAGAACCTGTTTGCTTGATAACACCCATATGACACTAGAACCTGTTTGCCGGATAACACCCATATGACACTAGAACCTGTTTGCCGGATAACACCCATATGACACTAGAACCTGTTTCGAGCAACCACCTTCTTTTAAAAAAAAGTGGTCTTAAGAGACAGGTGCTCTCTCCAGAAAAGTCTTAGAACAAACGTGTCACCTGTCATGAAAGACCATGATTCCGGAGGCTAAAGCCACCTAAATGATGGTGTTTAACCCTTTTTATCCTGATACATTAATTCTTTGTAATTAATTTGACTGATAGTTCAAGGGTGGTGCCAGAATAGCTTGGCGCCTCAGGCGCCAAGCTATTCTGGCATCACCCTTAAACTAAAATGGTTGATCCATCTCCTAATCTGTAATGTAGCCTTCGTAGGACAATGAGCAAATTAAAAACAAATCAACGTCAAGATGTAATGGGTTAATGACAGAGCGATCTTTCATAAGGGTGGTCGCCCATAACAGGTTCTGGTGTAGCAGCTATTTTGTTTTCATCATGAAATCCTTACTGTGAACACTGTGACTTTGCGCGCTCACTTACCAGCAATAGGAGGCCCAAGCAGAGAGGCTATCCCTTGCCCAAAACAGATGAAACCAAAAGCCAGGGCGATGTGTTCCACACCGATGAAACGAATGACAAGAATGTTGATGACAGATGTCAGACCGCCAGAGAAAAGTCCATAGCCCATGGCGAAGGCACACTGACCGGGAAAATTGTACGAATACAAGGGGAAGGTGCTACAGAAGAGACCGCACAGGCCAAGCATGCCGATGTGCATCAATTCAGGCCCTGAAAATTAAGAATATTTTTCTATTACCCCCCCAGGAAGCACAAGGTCATCGGGTGGACATCAGCCAAAGTCAGCCAGAATGCACAGCTGTCTGCGACTCAGCTGCTGTTGATATCAGCCCAGCAATATTTTAGTAATGGGTATAAAACACATTATAGTCCGAACTAGTCCTTAATCAGAATAAGTTTTGCAACTTTCGGAGGTCTGTGTCAATATCAACTGAACACCAGCTCTGTGGACACAGATCAGCCATGATATTTCAAGGGTAGTGCCAGATTAGCTTGGTGCGTTCCCAGGCGCCAAGCTAATCTGGCACCACCGTTGAGCTATCTGGGTCATGATGAGGAACTGAACCAGGTCGGGAAAAACTCCAAGCCGCAGAAAGGGAGAGAACTGTGCATCAAAGAACAAGGTCTACGATGCACAATTCCCTCCCTTACTAATGCTTGTTTCCCAACTTGTTAGACCGCCGTGAGATGGCCATAGTCGCCTGGTCGGCGTTAAACCCCAACAATCAACCCTACTTGTTAGACCTTGAATAACCATCTTCCACTGTAGTGTCAAAACCCATTAGGGCTCGGGAAGTTTCCCGCGTTGCCTAGCAGCCTCGCCGCGTCAGCCGCCATCTGAGACTGAGGATACCATAGTCATCAGATAGTAGCGAAATAGTGTTTCAACACGTTTTTCTTCATGATTTTTTTCCTGTTTAGAAACCAACAAAAACAGATTCTGGTCAGCGGTTTCCTACAGTGATGGCAAGACTTGCTGTTATTGCTTATAGTACACCAGTCAGGACTTTCCTGACATTAAAAAAAAAGCGATTTCCATATACAATACAATACAATACAATACAATACAATACAATACAATACAATACAATACAATACAATACAATACAATACACAATAATACTTTATTAATCCCTCACGGGGAAATTCACTGTCTGCCCATACAACACATGGCATCATCATTCACTCATAAAAATAATTAAATAACCCATAATTCTCAATTAAAGAAATGAATTGTAACAGACGTATTGTTACCTTTGTAACACACTTGGCATTTATTAAAAATAATAATAATAATACTGAGAGGGCTAATACTAAGGAACGGAAGAACGTTGTTCACTATCTACTGATATTACTGTTGAAAAGGGTAACAGCCTGAGGGACAAAAGAGTTGGCATAACGTGATGTACGACTTTGGGTACTCGGAGTCTGCCACTTCGTTCGATACGTCTGCTGTCAAATTCATATCTAAGTGGATGTGTTTTATCATCAAGAATGTCAGCCAGTTTGTTCGTAATCCGTCTGTCGTACAGTGTGTCAAAATTATCTTGTGCCCTACCAATCACCCCGCCGGCCCTTTCCGGATTACTTTGTTAAGGCGACCATACTTGGTCTCTTTTACATAAATTTCTCCTCCAGCACGTCAGTCCAAAAGTTAAAATGCTAACAATACTGGAGCAGTAAAGCATCTGTAAAAGCTGAGTGCTTACATGAAAAGATCAGAGACTTTTTCTCAAACAGTAAAGACGGGTATGCGTTTTTTTTGACAATAGCATCTGTGTTTTGTTTCCAGTTGAGCGCGTTGTCAAAAAGAGCACCTAAATACTTGTAGGACTCTACACGCTCAACTTCTGTTCCCTTGATAACAACAGGACCGGGATGCTGTTTGTTATTCCTAAAATCTATGACCATCTCTTTTGTTTTGCCAACATGTGAGCGCTTAGTCAGTCGCAGTCCCGTATCCTCACAAGATGGCTGCCATGACTGGCGTGATGACGTCAGCTCAAGTTCCCGAGCCCTATAGCTTGGCGCCTACAGATACCACCCTTGAACTATCATGGTCGACCCACATCCTGGAGTAGCATGTCAAGGCTCTGGTGGTTAATTAAACGGAAGTAGCTCCAAAAAATAGCATGCACGCTATTCGTAAACTACTGCAAACACTCAACCACATGAGCAAAAATACAGGCACTAAAGTGTGAAAGTTAGAAAATGAAGCCAGGTGAACATCTGTGTGCCATAAAATTAACGCATCAGCACCTCTGCTGGCTCCAACACATACACCAGCTGAATCAGACACAATTATCAAATTCTCTAATTTTATTCTGATACACCCATTGCTTGAAATAAATTTGACCTGATAATCCTTGAACTAAAATAGTTGATCTATCTCCTAATCAGTAATGCAGGATTCATAGCACAATAAGCAAATTTTACAAAATTAGCCTTAGGATGAAATGGGCTCAGAGCGATTTACTTCAGCGCTGGCTACTACTGCTAAAGTCTTATACAGTGGGTACTCACTGTTGTCCTGTCTCAACAATGATTTTTTTTTCTACCCTTCTTTTACAATCCACTGCCCGTGTGTAGTCAACGTGTAACAAAGGCTTCTACCAGCCCTGTATGCACTGAGGTTACTCTCCTATGCACAAAGGAGAAGAACAGCAGAACAGTCTTTGAACTCCATCATGTCAGGACTTGCAAACTTCATAATTTCAGTCAGCGGGGCCATTTTGTGCAGCATTATCCCATATCACACTGAGGCTAAAAGCTTCAAATCTGTACACTGCCATATGCAAGCTACATTACAGTACTTACAGATAAAGATAGAGACCAATGGCTTTAGTTCAAGGGTATTGCCAGAATAGCTTGGCGCCCAGAGGCGCCAAGCTATTCTGGCACTACCCTTGAAATATTTTAGTCAAACTTATTTCACACACTGGTGTATTCCGAATGATAAGGGTTATTGTATGCATACTACTGTACGCTAGAACATTTATAAAGCAAATCAATACTGTGAACTACTAACCCTTTGCATGTCAGTAGCAGTTTCGTCGCAGTGATTCCGGTTGAATCATCTGATCACGACAAAATCTGCTACCAACACGCACAGGGTTAACCTTCTATTGTCTGAGGAGGTCCTTTATGCTATATCAATCCATCTCCCACATTTACCACTAAGACTGAAAAATTTAAGATAATACATCAGACAGTGGAACCTACCAACAGATGGATCTCCAGCTATAAATCCCGCCAAAAGCCGTGACAGTGTTGATGTGAATCCTACAGCCGTGATCAGCGTCGCTGACTGAAACGACGAAGTCCCTTTGGTCTCCGCATACGTAGGGAGGTAACTGAAGATGATGGACTCAGCCAAAATCCACATGAAGTTGGAGAAAATGTACAGAACAAAGCCTGGATTGCGAAGCATGCGGAAGGAGTCGAGGGCATCCGTGCATTTGCAGGTAGCCTAGAAGATATGCAGCGTCAGTAAACGTGAAATGTTAAATGGATTGTTCACTGTCAGATTGAGCATTCTAATTCCATGTACACATCAATTCATAGTCAGAACCATCGGCATTCAACAAAAAATGTGGTGTATTGTGATGTTGGAACTTATGGCTGACCTGCAAGGTCCAAAATCTCAGAACACCATACATATATAATTCAGGAAGTTCTTAATTCATGCACCCCTAAACCCTTTAATCATTTCTCTGTCTTCTGTCAAAATGAAAACTGACATGCAACATTACTTGGACCGAACGTTGCCATGGGCGAACTCATATAGGCGGGTTCGGGAATCTGACGTCATCACGCCAGTCGTGGCGGCCATCTTGTGAGGATACGGGACTAAGCGCTCAAAGGGAAATCGCCGGCCCATCATATGAGGCTACCATAGTCATCAGATAGTAGCGAAATAGTATTTCAACACGTTTTTCTTCATTTTTCTTCCTCTTTGGAAACCAACAAAAACAGATTCTGGTCATCGGTTTCCTACAGTGATGGCAAGAATTACTGTTATTGCTTATAGTACGTCAGGACTTTCCTGACATTACAAAAACAGCGATTTCCCTATGAGCGCTTAGTCCCGTATCTCACAAGATGGCCGCCACGACTGGCGTGATGACGTCAGCTTCCCGAGCCCTATTCAAAGTTCTCATGAGGGCCTTGCACATGCCAGCTTTTCTCAATTGTTCCCCATGTAGCTTGTGCTTTGAATTCGCACAGGCTGTTTTGCCCTGTAGATACTGATAATGAATGCTGAAGGGTTTACGGGTGCAATTAATAAACACTGAAATTGTAACATAAAATGTGGCCACATCATATGAACATATTTCTAAAACATAATGCATGTAAATGGCCATTCATTAACACAGGGGTTTGGCTGTCGGTAGCGCTTTTCATTGCGATGACTCCTGTAGGAATCAGCATGACACAAAATGCTACTGACAACCAAAGGGTTAATAATTATTAAGACCATCATCACAGTCAAATCACATCATTACCAAAAATGCCTCAGGTCCAATACTTGCAGAAATTAAATGATTGAAAACAGATGTTATTCAAAAATCAGAATCAGGTCAAAAACAATAGGGTGAGCCTCTTTATAGTAATGAAAGATGGTAGCATGTGCCACCTAATCCCTGCCACTGTATTGTTTCTAAAATACGTGATCTTTCAACAACCTGAAGCCACAACCCTGCAAGGAAGATGGATACAAATTGGTCTGAGCAAGAGATGTAGATCCTCATGAGCCCCCGCAACTGCGGGGGCTCATCAGGATCTATGTCTCTTGCAGTCGGGTTGTGTTCATCACTGGGCCAACAGGGACTGTATCGGTGGATCGGTGAATCGCCCCAACCATGCATCCTTGTAGCAGTCGTACTGATAATCCTGGATATTTATCTCAACCTGTGCATGTCAATGAGGCAACCTCAGTGAGCAAGAGGCGTGCATTTGCATGAGCAAGGCAACTGCAGGAGCTCAAGAAAATATACACCTTTTGCAGATGGAGCAGGGGCAAGTTGCATGCATGAGCGTAGTCCTGCGCCAGCCACTAAGCAGGGTGATCCGCTGTAGCAAAGCACCTTGCTTAGTAATAAATAATAATAATAATTACGGTATTTATAATGCGCTTATCTTATAATAATTATAACTCTAAGCGCGCACTCACAACTCGCACACGCATGCGCACGCTTTGGACAATGACTCACGTACCACAAATAGTGAAAATACATTACGACGGTCAGCTTGGGGTGGGGAGTGTGGTGATATAGTGCTAGAACTGTTGAAAGAGGTGAGTTTTGAGGGCGGACTGGAAGGAGGAGAGAGAGTGTTTCTGACGGAGAGAGAGTGGGAGTGTTCCAGGTGGATGGACCGTATACTGAGAAGGAGCGGGGGCCGAAAGTGCTGAGTTTAGTGCGGGGGATGAGGAGGCGGAGAGGGTCAGAGGCGGAGCGGAGAAAGCGGGAAGGAGTGTAGGGGTGAAGTAAGTTAGTGAGATTGGTAGGAGCGTAGTTGTTCAGGGATTTGTAGCAGAGAGACAGAATCTTGTATTGGATGCGTTGGGGGATGGGGAGCCAGTGAAGGAGATTGAGCAGGGGTGTGATGTGGTCAGATTTTTTCTTTATGAGGACGAGGCGGGCAGCATTGTTCTGGACGCGCTGGAGAGTGAGAGTGGTGGTGTGAGAAAGGCCGGAAAGGAGAGAGTTACAGTAGTCGATGCGAGATAAGATGAGAGAGACAGCGAGTTTGGTGGCAGCTTCGGTAGTGAGGTATTTTCTGATCTGACTGATGCGGCGGAGGTGGAAATAACATGCCTGGGCCGTAGCGGAGACGAAGCTGGTCATGGAAAGAGAGGAATCGAGGATAACGCCAAGGTTCTTGACCGAGTCAGAGAGGGAGATGGGGGTGCTGTCGAGTTGAAGGTGGAGAGAGGGACGGAGCTGGGAAAGTTTCTGGCGAGTGCCTACCAGCATGGCTTCCGTTTTGTCGTCGTTCAGTTTGAGCTTGTTTGCTGTCATCCAGCAGCCCCCCCCCTCCCCCTCCCCCCCCCCCCACGGCAAAACCCTCAACTGAAGTGACATCTGTCATGAATCGCTACACGCTATGACGTCATACTGTTTGCTAAAAGACTGGCCTCCCGCCAACGAGAAAGGCAAGCCACAGTGTGTACAACACAGACTAAGAATAGAGGAAAAGGACACTGCCTACTTCGCATCGACCACTAAACAACGCAGCACCAACTTTAATCTACAACACCAGGCAACACTGGTCACAAAGAAAGTGAAAGGAGGACTGAAACACTCGCAACAAGCGAGGCCAACTATTCTGTGAAGCACTCGAAGAAATGAAGGCCCTTCTACAACGACAAAACCAGGCACCTACCACCAAAACAGTATACAATTCAGGCGGCCCAACAAGCCAACGGCAACAACAGCGATCAACTAAACGACAGCCACACCAAAACAGCAGCAACAGCTACAACATTAAGCTGATTTTAAAGCATCAACTGTGAGATATGCACAGCGGCAACACTACGTACCATCTACACAGAGGGCAGTACTACAAACACCAGTCTGTCAGTATAAGGCAACACAGCCATGCAAACAACCGGCATCGTCTACAAACACGAATACATTGAGAATCAACAACGACAACAACGACGCTAAGTCTGGGATTGATCCGTCAAAACGGACGGATAAATAAACAAAGATTATGACTCCCACGTCCATACACGCAGACTCCCAACGCTTCCTTGTGTCTTATCGCGGCTAAGCCCCCTGAGCTGGAAATGATCTTGGACCTGACAGGGCACAAGCACCGAGGGAACAGAAGACGCGGCGATACAATCGTATCCCGACATAAGACTGGACCCTGCAAGGATTTGAAAGCGATCGTACTTGACACCAATAACACCGCGTCGGGAATACTGCAAGGATTTGAAAGCGATCATACTTGACATCAATAATGCCGCGTCAGGACTACAGTTACATGCATGGACTACACGGACTTGAACATGTCCTAATGTAAGGAATAAAATGCGACACACTGAGAGGAATACACCAAGGAATGGACTGAGAATTGTAGGCCGGTTCCCTGATGAGTAAATCGGAGCCTGTAGTTACTAACTACGAATACCAATCGAAACGCCCCCGAGTGCTTCACATTCTTCTGCTCGGATATTTTGAGGCGTCGGGACCAGAGTGACAGGATGCATACCTGGGTGGGACCGGTCTTGCTTTTTTATCACCGTCTTCATAGCAGTCAGCCGTGCGAGTCAGTAGTGTCTGAGTTTTGTCGATTGTACATTGCTTAACGTCCCGACAGCAACAAGGCTTTCTCAGACGTGCCTGCACTGCTTGTGAAAAAAAAAAAAAAAAACAGAACATGATGTATGTCGCCGCCGTCAAATACGTTAATAACCTAACACTGGGCCTAATAAGCTAAGACCATATAGCACACACATCCATATCAAGAGCTACAGGCAGCGCAGACAGTAGGAGAGTTTAAAAGGCAATACAGGTGAATGGACAAGGGTAGACAGAAACACATACCCAGATAGAGAAAACCCACCTGTGGGCTGACCAGGTGACCCTGGGACTAAAATACCTACCCCACCAAGTCAGTTTGTCGAGTTGTCTTTGTCTAGTAGTTGTGAGTCGTCAGCATAGAGGTGGTGGTGTATGGTGGACTGGATGATGTGGACAGGGAGAGGTGTAGAGTGTGAAAAGGACCGGGCCCAGGACGGACCCCTGTGGAACGCCGCAGGAGAGCCTGATTGGGTTGGAGGAGACGCTGTCGATGGTGACGGACTGCTGTCTGTCGGAGAGGTAGGAGAGGAACCAGGAGTGAGCAGAGTCAGTGATGCCAAAGGAGTGGTGAAGGCGGTGGAGGAGGATAGAGTGGTCTATGGTGTCGAAGGCGGCAGAGAGATCGAGTAGCGTAAGAAGGGAGATGTTGCCGGAGTCAGTGGAGAGAAGCAGGTCGTTTAGGATATGTAGAAGGGCTGTTTCAGTGCTGTGATGTTTGCGATAGGCAGACTGGAAGGGACTGAGGAGGTTGTTGTCGGCGAGGTGGAGGTTGAGTTGGTTGAGGACAACCTTCTCAAGAAGCTTGGACAGGAAAGAGAGATTGGAGACTGGGCGGTAGTTCTTGAGTTCGTTTGGGTCGAGGTTGTGTTTTTTTAGGAGAGGACGGACGAGGGCGGATTTGAAGATATCGGGGACGGAGCCATTCTCTAGAGATGTGTTGATGATGTCGGTAATGAAGGGCAAAAGTTTTGGGAGGCCGTCCCGGTAGAGGGAAGCTGGGAGGGGGTCTAGTTCGCAGGTTTTGAAAGGCGTGGACTTTATGGTCTTGAAAACTTCATCCTGAGAGACGGGGCGGAAGGACGAGAGGGGAGTGCCGGAAAAGGGGGGGGGGGCGGGGTCAGGAAGGCAAGGCGGAGAAGGCAGAGTGTCGAGTGTGTTGCGCAGAGTTTGGATTTTGTCGGAGAAATAGGAGGAAAAAGCGGACGGAAATTCTTCTTTGCTGTGTGTGTTGGGAAGAGGAGAGTTTTAGAAGTGCCTAGGAGTGTGTTCATGGTAGCGTAGAGGGTTTTGGAAGAAGTGGATTCCAGGAAGGTGTTTACGTTTGGAGTTGGAGATCATTCTGCAGACTTTGGATCTGGTGGTTGGGAAGATCTCTCTGTGAACGGTGAGGTCAGATGAGCGCCAGCGACGTTCCGCTTGTCGACGCTCGCGCTTGGCCTCAGCTATGTCGTCAGTGAGCCAGGGGGAGGGGAGTCGGTTGGGTATGGAGCAGGTGGTGACAGGGGCATGGGTGTCTAGAAATTTTCGAAGGGAGGAATCGAAATGGGATGCAAGATCGGGAGAGGGGGCGGGGTCCAAGAGAAGGTCGACAGCTTCGTCGAAGAAGTTCTCTCGGTTGACAGTTTTTAGTTTGCGACGAGAGACAAAGAGCTTGGTTTTTTTCGGGGGAGGTAGGTTGAGGGCGACGAGAATAGCGAGGTGGTCGGAGGGAAGCACTGAAGATGTGTCAGAGTCGAGGAAGAGCTGATCGGAGGTGAGGGTGATGATCCAGTCGAGGGTGTGGCCGAGTCGGTGGGTGGGTTTAGTGATGTGTTGTGTAAGATTGTGGTTTGAAAGTGACGTGCAAAGGCGTTTTGTGTCAGGGTTGTCGGGTTTGTCGAAGTGGAAGTTAAAGTCGCCAAGAAGGATGTGTTTTCCGGGTCGTGTGCTGTAGTGGTCGAGGAGGAGGTCGAACTCGGTGAGGAACATGGAGTTTAGTGATGTGTTGTGTAAGATTGTGGTTTGAAAGTGACGTGCAAAGGCGTTTTGTGTCAGGGTGGTCGGGTTTGTCGAAGTGGAAGTTAAAGTCGCCAAGAAGGATGTGTTTTCCGGGTCGTGTGCTGTAGTGGTCGAGGAGGAGGTCAAACTCGGTGAGGAACATGGAGTTTGTGAGTTTGTTTTGAGAGCTTGGAGGGGGGCGATAGATACATGAGAAGACGAGGGACTGGCCAGGGAGTGTTGCTACGGCCTCAACAGCTTAGTGGTTGGTGCAGGACAAAGCTCACGCATGCAACTGGCCCCTGAAAGCTAAATCCACTAGACATGTCAAGTCTTTGCAATGTCTGATCTTTATCTGATTTGGGGATAACTTCTATTCATTTCTTCATAAACTGGGTATAAACTGGTTATGTACCCAAATGAACACACTATCACACTTAACATCTGCAATAAAAAGGAATCATAATAACATATCCCAGATAATCATAGCCCAAAATGCAATTTGCTAGTTTTTATCATTGTAGTAAATTACTTCAGTCCACTACATTATTATATCCCCCCCCCCCCCCACACACACACACACACACACATACCCCCCCCCCCCCCCATCTCTCTCTCTCTCACCCATCCCATCCCTTCCCCCCTTTTTCTACAGATAACTGTCACTAACAACTCCCCCCCCCCCCAACCACCACTCCCCCCCCCTCCACCCCCAAATGCCAACACTGCCAAACCCCTCCCACCACAACTTCATCTAGCCTGTATCTTCCTAACAAACGTAGACAACTGAAGAATATGGAATCCTGGAAAGACTGGAGCAATTCTTTCCTGCGAATCACTGCATGACATGTTCCATGCCCATTCAATACCAAAAAAAAAAAAAAAAAAAAACCCTGATGAAGTAGCCCGGTGTTTGTAGTTGCTGTAGAAGGTTTGTTAAACGTTTCTGCAGTAAGACTGCTGGGAATGGTTGTTGAAGTGCCAGGGGAGCCTTTAGTTAGAGTGTTTAATAGGCGCCAGATAGTGGACGTATCCTTACTGTCTTTCACTGTGTCACGGACTAATCTTTTCCTTGCCTCTCTGATCATGTACTTAACACGGTTATGTTGTTGCTTGAATTCAGTAAATAGCTTTCGACTACGCAGATCATCTCTGAGCGCCATCGCTTGCATTATTTCTGGGGTTAACCATAGAGGAAGAGTGTTCGATTTAACCCTTCTCTCACTAAGAAGTGCGTGTTTGTTTAATACCGTTAGAAAAAGAGTGTACCAAATAGAAAGGGCAGTGTCCGGGTCATTGGAGAGACGTACATCGTTGAACGGAGTATTATTTAAATCAAATATGAATTTATTATGGTTAAAGTTCTTGAATGATCGATATGTTATGGTTGTATGGCCGTTCTTTTTTGCTTTCGGAATCTTTTTTGACCATGAACAAACAACTGGATAGTGATCACTAACACTTAGATTTGAAACCTCAACATTACCGACGGGTTTGGGTTTATTAGTGTATATGTGGTCTATAAGTGAGGACATATTCTGAGTAATTCTGGTGGGCGATTTACCTAACTGGACTAGACCAAACAATGAAGATATTGTATCCCACGCAGTGTGATTCTTAAGGAAGTCTATATTAAAATCTCCCATGAGAAGAAGGTCAGCCTTTCTTTTGCAAGCTCTGTCAAGGATCTTACTAAAATGGTCATACCATTCAAAAGTGGCAGCAGGGTTTCTGTAAAGGAATCCAACTAGTAGCGGTGACGATTTAGGGCATTTCACTTCCAGCCACAAACACTCTACGTCTGCTGTTTCCAAGAGTGAGAGAGAGAGAGAGAGAGAGAGAGAGAGAGAGAGAGAGAGAGAGAGAGAGAGAGAGAGAGAGAGAGAGAGAGAGAGAGAGAGAGAGAGAGAGAGAGAGAGAGAGAATGAATGAATGAATGAATGAATGAATGAATGAATGAATGAATGAATGAGTGAATGAATGATACTTTATTTCTCAAGGATGGAAACAATAGGCGCACAGGCCTCTTTTCATGTTTGTCCTTGCTAAACTACAACATTAAAAGCAACATTAAAACAATATGTTAACAGCACAAAACAAGCGGCTACACCCACAGGTCACTTGTGTTACATTCCGATACAAGTTCCAAAGTTGCTGAAGATTACACACACACAGAGCAAAATGACAGGGTCATGGGGGGGGGGGGGGGGGTGCGATGTAAAGTGTGTTTATTGAAAGCGACTGCACACTTATGATACAGCTACTCATGTTTAGGAATTTAGTGAGCAGGCAAAACGGAGAGAGAGAGAGAGAGAGAGAGAGAGAGAGAGAGAGAGAGAGAGAGAGAGAGAGAGAGAGAGAGAGAGAGAGAGAGAGAGAGAGAGAGAGAGAGGAGAATTTCAGGACCATGGAATACTTAACTTATCAGATTGAGTGCACAGTTGTACACATTGTGACCTTGACCTTAATTATATATATATATATATATATATATATATATATATATATATATATATATATATATATATATATATATATATATATATATATCATAATGTTCCTTATCATCTCAACTCACCAAAATATGATTCAGTAGTAAGAGATCCTATAGGTGTTGTGAGCAAATATTCCTAAAATCAGAGCCAATGTTTGGCCCCTATTGTAAACTGAATATTCTTACGAACTCTTCAAAAACTGCGACCTTGGCCATCGTGATGGGCACGTCTAATCGTTTATCAACTATTCAAAGCAATTCCTTACATGTTATCACTTTTAGTAAGATTTGTTTTATCACATTATCAAAAATATGTTGGTGTTTTTCATAAAGTACAACTGTAGGCGACCTTAATCTTTAAATAACACCTTTCAAGGTCGCTAGTAGAAAACATTGAATCGTTTACGTTTCCACTGATGATATATTATAACATTGGTATATATGTTTTTTTCACAGTATGTCAAAGATTGGACACCTATAATTCTTCTGTCAAGAAGGCTATTTCGCAGATAATAAAAGGTAAAAAAGGTGGCGCCGCGATGACTTTAAATCATTGTAAATGGTAGGTAAATGTATTCTGTTTCCAAAGATACCAGTCATTTAGTTCTGTGTGCCTTTTTACGGGAACTGCATTGTTAACATCAACCCTATCCCCATTAGGGCCCAAAGAAGGAAAATATGACCATAGTACATGCCTTCCTATATTCAATACGGTATTTATTTTTGGCAAACACCTACGGTTCGTCTTCATAGGTGATAGGCTTCTGAGAAAAATGTGGTCTCCAAAACCCCGCAATTTTTTAGGGAGGTGTCCACTTCCTATCTGACGGCCCATATGTAAGGCTGGCGATTGGGTGCCTGATAGGCGGGGGCAGGGGATCTAACTGTTGTCTGTCCAGCGCTGTGATTCCCCTTGGTTTGAGTACTGACAATTCTGCCAGCGCTAGCCTCACCTATCTGGTTTGTGAGTATCATGTATAACTCGAGGCAAAATTTGTATCGTTACATTGTTGTGTAATGTTCTGTGCATCTACTGTGGGAAATCAGGGTATTTACCCGACCACATATAGTAGCGCACCTTCATGTTTGTGTATGTATGTTTCTCCTGCCTACTTCCTAAGTTCCGGAGAAAGACATGGGTTATATAAGAGACCTGATCCATTCTTATTAGGAATGGAAATGATTGTCTTATTCTATACCTGCGTATTTCTCTGTGGGCTGGCGATTGGGTGCCTGATAGGCGGGGGCAGGGGATCTAACTGTTGTCTGTCCAGCGCTGTGATTCCCCTTGGTTTGAGTACTGACAATTCTGCCAACGCTAGCCTCACCTATCTGGTTTGTGAGTATCATGTATAACTCGAGGCAAAATTTGTATCGTTACATTGTTGTGTAATGTTCTGTGCATCTACTGTGGGAAATCAGGGTATTTACCCGACCACATATAGTAGCGCACCTTCATGTTTGTGTATGTATGTTTCTCCTGCCTACTTCATAAGTTCCGGAGAAAGACATGGGTTATATAAAAGACCTGATCCATTCTTATTAGGAATGGAAATGATTGTCTTATTCTATACCTGCGTATTTCTCTGTGGGCTGGCGATTGGGTGCCTGATAGGCGGGGGCAGGGGATCTAACTGTTGTCTGTCCAGCGCTGTGATTCCCCTTGGTTTGAGTACTGACATTTGAGCTGAAAGTCTTCACAATTGTGTCCTCCTTTGAGGTTCAGATTGAAGCTGCAATTCTTTAAACTGGCTTTAAGCTGAGATGACAAACTAGTCCCAGTGCATGTGGAGCCAGATCCATTTTCAGATTGAGATGATACGCCTCCAGGGACTCTGTCTGAATCAATCTTCCTGTCCGTGGTTGCACCATCTCCCCCTCTGGATAAGTCTGAGAATGAAACAGGCTTGTATAGGGATTTTGCTGTCACGATTTGAATATTAGAACTCATAGTTACAATTATTCAGAAGGAAGATGGCTTGATCTGCACTTATGGTCACCTTTGTGTATCTGCAACATGCAGATTATTTTTTTTTAATCTACAACAATTTAAATACTACCACTTTAATCCTTCGTCCTTAGCGGGTTTTGTTGAGGAGATTCCTGTAGGAATGTTGTTTTGTTTTATAGTTTCATTATTGTGATTGTAAAACGCCGAGAGCAACTTGGTGATTAGGCGCTAAAAATACCTTTATTATTATTATTATTATTATATTATTATTATGAATGACCGTGACAAAAACCGCTACTGACAGCTAAAAGGTTAATACCAGTCACAACTAGATTAACCCCTGGACTCCTGCTGACGATGCCTTTCGGTGGAAAAGACGCGTATACCCGTCTTTTCCACCGAACGACATCGTCTGCAGCAGTCAAAGGGTTAAAATTTGCTGGTGTTATTTGCACACATACATATTTCATAAATTTAATGCTGTTAACCGAAGAAGTAGAATAAGACCAAATACGAAGTCAGCCATATAATCTCAGATTTCACTGTCTGCCGAATATTATAATACTGTGTGTGCTGGCCTATAATTTAGGACCTTACGGCGTAGTTTGCATGCGGCTTTACATTCTGTTTGGATGCACTCCCGACGCCTTGCGCTTCCAAATAAGTATGCGTGTTTTTGATCTTGCACCTTACAGCTCGCGGCCCGCTAAATGAACTTACGACCCAAGCAAGTCTGTCCTTCAACGAAAACAGCAATAAAAGAAAGCAGCTGCCGTGGACATGTGTCGTAAATAATCCTGGCCAGCATCGCAATAAAGGCGGACTGTAATTATCATTGAATTAGCTGGCAAAGTCTAGACCTCACATTATCAATATTCCGCAGTATTGTGCCCGGAGGAGGAACTGAACACCCCGCATAAACACCCAACGATACAGCCAGACGAATGTTCACTCCTGCCACGAGAGAGGTTATGTTTTGCGTCGTACGACTCCCAACGATGAACGCGAGCGATGTCACGGAGGATAATCAGTTTGGATCAGACTGAAGCACACACTACTCTAAATAGGGCTCCGGAGGGCTCACGAGGATCTATGTCTCTTGGAGATGCTTGGAGTCTTGTCTATGCTAATGATAGAAACTGGTTATTCGCTGGTTACTTCGCTCTCGTTTGTTGTTAGGAGTCACTAATGTTAGACACGGAGATCGTAAAAGTTTCTCGTCTACAGACATCAAGTTGTCACACTGATTACTCTAATGGTTGCACACTGGTTCTCTCCCTCGATTCGCTACCGCTGATCAGCGGTAGCAAATCGAGGGAAAAGACCAGTGTGCTGGTTGCACTGAACACAGCACTTAAAGGGGTATATTGTTATTTCAGTAAAAAAAAAAAAAAAAAAAAAAAAAAAAAAAAAAACCCAAAAAACCCAAAAAACAACCAACATCACCAATGGGCATCTCTACTGGCATTCCACACATCGGAAAATTGATTAAGTGACACTGACGGCAATGTCTTTTGACTGAATTCAAGAAAGCTCTGTTAATTTTACACTGCTGAATAAAAATGTTGCATTTGTTTGATTACAACACTGTATTTTCATCCATAGTTGGCCATTTACTACAGCGAAACGTATGAGTAAAATAAAAACGCCAAGGATCACACAGAGATCGTGGATTTGTTCTTAACGACAAAATAAATTTAGTAATTATGTTTCAAGCTCAATAAAAAGACTTATGATGTGCCAAAAGTATCCTTTAACAGAAGATTAATAATAATAATAATAATAATAATAACGTGAATTGCAAATTATCTATGAAAGAATGTGTTACGCACGAAACAGACTCCTGAAAATACAAATTAAAACTTCAGCGAACCAATGAAAGATGCACACCAACAACCTCCTTAAGTTTTAAGTCTTTGTCCGGGAGTATGGAGTATACTATAGGGATCAACTTGTTCGAAGTATAATCAAGTCACAAAACAGCTCTGATGCATGCTTACTCTCCATCTGGCTATACATCGTGTACAAAAGTAAATGAAGAATCAAATCGAGCAGGGCCGTACAAATGGTGTAAAAGGAGAAGTATAAATGGAGGACTTCCGATTTTGCATGACTTTACGCTCCACAAGCGGGTCCCAAATCATGCCTCTGTTTCGGAAGTTTCTCCACTTTGTTTACTGTAGAGGCTCAGACTATTACCAGTATTGGTTCTAAATTTTACGAGGTTGACCGAATCATCCCCGACACGCTAGGACGCGGCATTAATGTATCATGGTAGTCTGACAAATTATGCTTGAAGATGCTTCAGCGTTCAGAGTAGTTCAAGGGTGGTACCACAATAGTTTGGCGCCTAGAGGTAGAACAGTTAAAGGGTTGTGAAAGAATAGCTTGGCGCCTATAGGCGCCAAGCTATTCTGGCACCACCCTTTAACTATATCATGATGACGATAACTTTAACTATATCATCACAGATCTGTCTGAGTGTCGCCATGGCTGTAATGTACTCTTCAGAGGACACAGTTTTGCAAAGTTGCAGAGAATTTCGGTCTGAAGGCTAAATCAGTCAATGTGTTAATGTCACTCCTTTACGATTCACCAAGAAACGCCCGTTGATGGATTTAGCAGACGACAGGAGACGACAGTTAGTTAAGAGTAACCAGAAAAACAGACCAACTAGAAAATGGGACTGATGAGTTTTTCTGTTGAAAGGGTAATCATAAATGTGGTTCAACCACTAGATAAATTGGTGAAAGTACGTCTGTGTCTGGGTCGCCACCATATATTACAAGTGTGTGCAAGTCTGTGGTCAATCCAGACCAAAAAGGTGACTGCCAAGTCTGTGGTCGCAACAGAAAGTCCCTGTCCAAACTATCGAAGAAAACAGTTTGTTCATTTTTAACCTTTTAACACATTTAGCCCCGACGCACTACAGGATATGATCGACCATGATAATTAAAGGATAGTCCTAGATTAGCTTGGCGCCATCAGGCGTCAAGCTAATCTGGCACTACCCTTGAATTATCATAGTCGACTAATCTCCAGCAAATGGCGCATAGTTGTTAGGTGACACTTTTACAATTTTGGTTGATTGGTTGGTTAGTTTGGGGTTTAACGTCCAAGGCACCGGAGTGATAACAGACGGCCCGCAGCGGCATGGGGGACAAAGACAGTTAATGCGTATGGAGTACAACCTGAACACTGATCAATTCAGGCGCACTGCAGCTGTGCCACTTTGACTTACCGTGACCTTTCAACGTACAT